>CAWUFW010006300.1:0-600000 GCA_963921515.1 Calotriton arnoldi | reverse complement strand
ACAACTGTGAATTCACAAGACTTTACAGAAGTAGGCCAAGAAATAGTACTCCTAGAAAATATTTGTGAACTGCATTCAAGCATGAGCAAATATGCAGGTGTAGATCTGCTCATGCGAAAATCTGAGTGTTTGCAAGTTCACTTTTCCTCCATCCACTTTTTTTTCCAACCCTGGAAGAAGTTGTATGTCTGCCATTGTCAGGAGTACATATCCAACCTTTCTCAGCATGGGAAAATATTAGAGAAGAGTTGGTGAAAACCCTTAAAACATGCAAGTTAGGGGCGTGGCCAAGACCTTGATGGAATAAGACGCACGCAGCTTGGGCTCCGTCCTCCGGGGTCGGTCTAAGGCTCAATTAAAGTGCTCAAAAGCACGGGGGTGAGGTCAACACCACCCCCCTCGACCTCCTGAAGCCCGCAGTAGCCTGGGGACCGTGTGCAGAGACTCAGACCGTCCGAACGATCCCGGGAGGGAGGAGACGGCTCGTGGACGGGGACCCGCCCGCCATCTTGCCAAGCACCACAGAGGCGGCCCCGCTTGCCGGGGAGCCCGTATCCTGCCTTGCGCTGAACGGCGGGGACTGCGGGGGTGTGTCTGCTCGCTCCGCCGATCCCGCTCCTGACAGAGGACTGCGCGGGAGACCCTGAGCGGCGCTGTGAGCGGCCCGAGACGGTGGAGGTGGTCTAATGTGCGGACCCTGACCGCCATTTTGTGTGGGGCCGCGAGAGAGTGGCCTGCGCCCGGCTGGGGAGCGCTCCCTTGATCTGCCGTCCTCCGTTCCTGAGGCCTGGCTGCACCGGAGACCCTGGAGCGGGGAAGAGGACAACTACGAGTGAGGTGAGGAGAGACAGGCGCTGAACCCGGGGGTGGAAAGACACGACGTGGGAGCGAGAGCCGACTGCCTGCTGCTGGGAGCGACGGGGGGCCCATTTCCCGGACACCCCCCCCACCAACCCCCCCGGGTGGGGATACACCGCTGGACCCCCGATACCTGGCCGAGGAGAGAGAGATCAAGCTGCGCCCTTCTGGCGCCCTGCTAACACTGAGAACTGGGACTCCTGTCCTGCTGCGCGGTGGCGGCCTGCCCCACGGCACTCTTCTGGCTGAATCCTAGGGGCAGTAACGGGCCTGCTCTGAACGACTCTGCATACTCTGCTGCATGCCCCCTGCCTCGCTGCGCTGAGGATCGATCTCTTCCCTTACTGCCCCCTGCTCCTGGCACCTGGCTATATTGAGGGCCCTGGGTGATTTCAGGGCCTGGACGGGGACATCCCGGGGCGGCCTACAGGGGGCTCAATCCGGCTCTGTGGTAACCCCTGCTTCGCCCACCACACCGGGTGGGGGGGGAAGACAAACATGATCCAGGTGAGGAGATATCGGCGCTGACCACCCCGGGGGTGGAGGGACACGCCGAGGGAGTGAGAGACACTTGCCTGCTGCGGAGAGCGGCGGGGGATCCCCCCTGACGCCCCTCGCCTCGACCCACCCGGTAGAGACACATCGCTGGTCCCCCGATACCTGTCCACAGGGGCCAAGCTGCGCCCTATTGACGCCCTGCTGACACTGAGGCCTGTGACTCCTGCCAAGCTGCGCGGCGGCGGCCTACCCCACAGCAAGTTTCTGGCCGAATCCTAGGGGCGGTGGTTGAACTGGCTTGGGTACCTCCGCGCTCTCTGCTGCCTGCCACCTGCTTCACTGCTGCCGGGGGGGACGAGGGGCTTGGGCAGTGCGTGGACTGTCGCACTACGCTCCCCTGGGAAACTGAATGCGGACAGCCCTCATCATTACTCTTGCACCCCACACTTGCCCCGCGGCACCTATCTTCGCTCTACCCCCTCTGGGACTGGAACGCTCCCGGGGCTGAGCTTCAGCGGGCTGTTTGGGCTGCCCATTCCGGGCTGGGTCTTGGCCCTCTTCCACGCCACACATTAACGGTGCCTCTATTGCGCGCTAACAAAGCGGACTCCTGACATCTCTAGTGGGGAAATTGGACCTACCCCCTACAGTCCTTGAACCGCTCATCTCACGCTTCCTGGGCCGTTTGTCCGGTGCTACACTGAGCCCTGCCTGGCAGAGAACCGACCTGGTGGTGCTCTCTCCTGCGTCCACTGCTCCTGGGCTGTCCTGGGGTGAAGCTGGTGGAGCCCCCTACTTGGTGGTGGGCGACACCTCGATTGGGCGGCACCTCCTCCTCTGGAGATATGACTAAACCCAAAGCAGGGAAAGCCGTTGCACAAACACCTTCTAAAGAAACTTCAGTGGTAGACCTATGGAATAAACACACATCGGCACCCTCACAGGAAGACCTCACAATGGACACCAAGCAGGCGACGTCCGATGGTGCCCATATCACGCAGGCTTTCATGTCCAACTTCCTTCAAGAAATAAAGTCTGAAATCTCATCTCTCAAGCTGGAGGTCAAAACATGCCTGGCGGACCTTCGGCGGGATGTCACAGACATTGGCACTAGGGTGGACGACCTGGAACGGACTCTCGACTCGCGCACAGAGGACCAGGAGGAACTATGGCATAGGGTCTCCACACTTGAAGAGCAACATATAGAACTCCAAATTAAACAGGAGGATTTAGAAAATAGGAGTCTCCGGAACAACCTCCGCATAAGGGGCGTGCCGCGGGGCGCAGAGGGACAGGACATAACGACCTACGTCGCGGACCTCCTTCACACAGTACGAGGGGATGATGACTCCTCACCTCCAACATTGGACCGCGCCCACCGGGTGGCCCCCCCGCGTGGCAACACCAACCTGGTCCCTGACATCCTGACCAGGGTCCATTTCTATAAGGAGAAAGAGGCAATCCTACAAGCATCTCGAACAGTTGAGAAACTGACATATGAAGGACACAATATACAACTATTCCAAGATCTGTCCCCCCTTACCCTGCGCCGCCGCAGGGACTTCAAACCAGTGACGGACAAACTGAAAGCATCTAATGTCAAATATCAGTGGGGCCACCCCTTTGCTTTGATTTTCCACTGGGAGGGGAAACGTAGATTCACGAGATCCCTTAAGGAAGCACTCCAAATTCTTTGCATTTCGCCTGGAACTCCGCCCCCCTCCCCCAAGCATACCGACCCGGCTTCCCGGATCTCCCTTCGCCCTGAATGGTCGAGGGTGCGACCTCCTCGCACTAGGTCCTATAAGGCCAATATGACATCTCTCCAAGATAAACAAGACATCATTCATCACCTGAAGACAGTTGAAGCCTCGCAGTCCTCAGCTCGAGGTGCACCGCGGTCCGATCCTTCCTCCCTTTCTGGCTCGGGCACTGGAGATTGAATCGTGCCTAACTAAGAATCCATTGCAATGGAAGAGACTTTCTAACTTCACCCTGCTGAACTGGAACTGATTGTGCACATGCATACCTGCCCTAGTACCTACTGTTAAAAAGTTTGTTTATTTGAAATGCATACTTTCACGACTAAAGGTCAATATCGAACTCACCTATCTGTTATACCTCCCCAGAGGCACACACATCCGTATCTCCCCCTGCCCCCGACGGCGCCCCCGGTTCCCGCCATATCTTGCACCCTATGAGCCTCGGACCAGGCTCGGTTGAGGGAATGGGAAAAGTTTCTACAGAGGGCCCAGTACCCCCCACTACGGATAAAGCGGCCCGACCACTGGAGGACGGACGCTGCGCACACCGAGCAATTCCACGGCCCACCCCGCCATTTCCTTAGTCCCCAAGAGGAGTGACTCCCTCAGAGCCACCCTGGTTCTCACCAGTGGGCCGCTCCTGGACTGGAATGGGTTTTTCTGGCCCAGTTGGCCTTTTGGTAGTTCGACCTTTCTGGTCCTTTTTGGTTATCCCTCTCCTATATTTCTTTCTCTCTTCTTTTTCTTTCCTTGGATCCTTGGGGAGAGGGTCCACACCTGCTGTGCTGACTCAGCTCTATGGCTGGACCCCCGGAGACTCTCTGAGACAGGCCCCTTCCTTTCTTGTTGGGACGGACACCTCCACTGCCCACGCTTCCTAATACGATTATCACTAACATATTGGACCCAGAACCCAGAGAGGGAGGGAAACAATACCCCACGACCCTGTAAAAGCGTGTTCCACCTTGAAATGACTAATGGCTCCTCTTAAGTGTATCTCCCTAAACGTTAAAGGTTTAAACACCCTAAACAAAAGGCGGCAAATATGGCGATACCTTCTCTTGCACGACCCAGATATTATTTACCTCCAAGAAACCCACCTTTTACGCACAGATACTTCGCGCATGTCCCACCCTAAGTACCCTCTGCAATCCTGGGCATCCGCACACACCAAGACGGCGGGGGTAGCTATTCTCTTCAAAGTATGCCTCTCGGTGCAAATTACGCGCGCCACACGGGACAAAGAAGGTCGGTTCCTCAAGCTGGCGGTCACATTGCAGGGTAAACCGCTTACCTTGCTTAACGTATACGCACCTAATCAAGCGCAGGATGCCTTTTTGCGTGACTTGCTTCGGTCCCTACTCCTTCGGGAACCCAATCCCATCATTTTTGGGGGCGATCTCAATTTGGTATGGGACCCTGGCCTGGACCGCACTACTTCGACTTTTCAGGGAACAGGGGCTATGTCTGCAATACTTAAACACGATATAGAAGCTCTGGGCCTCATTGATGCTTGGCGCTATCGGGAACCGGAAACACGGGACTATACTTTTTTTTCACATGTCCACCGCTCATATTCCCGTATTGATTATTTCTTTATATCCCAATCCCTCATTCGCTCCTTGGAATCTGCGGAGAACTCGGACATATCCATCTCCGACCATGCGCACCTAGAAATCACAATATCCGCTGTGGGCAGACAATCGAACTCTGCTCCCAGATGGCGCCTCCCTCCCCACGTCCTCCGCGACCCAGTGGATGTGGCGGAATTGAGACAGGCCATACAATCCTATTTTACCACTATGACCTTCCGGAAACCCCCATACATATTCAGTGGGACGCTTTTAAGATCACGATCCGGGGCACTATTACCTCTATTTCCATAGCCCGCAGGCGGGAATCCCGCCTGGTGGAAGACAAACTCTCTCGTGATATTAAAGAATTAGAACGACAAAGTCATCAGACGCCATCTCTCCCAACGCGAAGGAAACTTGCATCACTTCGGGGCCAGCTTAAAGTCCTTCGAGTGAATAAAGCGGAACAGTCCCTTCTGACCCTCAAACAAAAATGTTATGGAGGGGGTAATAAGGTGGGTCCCATGCTAGCGCGTCGCCTACGCCTCCAAATCTCCCGTGGCCACGTCTCCAAGATCTCCTTGCCGGGAGGAGAATGGGCCATCTCAGAACGAGCTAAGCAGGCGGAATTTAGCAGGTTCTTTTCTACCCTATATAGCAAGGGAGATACTTGCGTGGAACAGATAGAGCCCTTTCTGACCGCTTGCTCCTGGCAGCCAATCACCTCCTTTTATAAACAGCAACTAGAAGAGCCCATCACGGCAACTGAGCTTCAGAAAGCTTTGAAGAGCATGCCAATGGGGAAATCGCCAGGTCCCGATGGCTTAACGCTGGCATTTTATCGCCTCTTTCTCCCGGAGATCCGGGCCCCTCTGGTACGTCTCTTTAACTCCTTTGCGGAGACTGGATCTGTGGCCCCGACAATGGCCGAGGCGGAGATCGCACTCATCCCTAAACCAGGAAAGGATCCCACCACATGTGCCTCGTATAGGCCAATCTCTCTATTAAATGTAGATGCTAAGCTATACACTAAAATCCTAGCACAACGTCTGGCTCCTCTTCTCCCAGGCCTCGTTGAGCCTGACCAGGTAGGCTTCATACAAGAGCGACAAGGAGCAGATAATATCCGCCGCGTGGCCCATCTGGTGCAAAAGGCTTCCCGCCGCCATATACCCGCCTTCCTTCTCTCCCTCGACGCCGAAAAGGCCTTCGACCGGGTCGACTGGTCATTTCTCAGGGCGGTCCTCCGTCGTATAGGCCTCGGACCGCTCATGATCACCCGTATTATGGCCCCATACGTGGCGCCCACCGCACGTATCCGCATCAATGGTCTCCTGACGCCCTCCTTCTCCATTCACAGGGGCACGCGTCAGGGATGCCCGCTTTCACCGCTCCTTTTTGCACTCGCGGTGGAACCTTTGGCGATTGCCGTCCGGAAGTCGGAGGACATCCGGGGCATCCGAATGGGGGGGGGTTGACCACAAGATTGCTCTCTTCGCAGACGATCTCCTCTTAACACTTACAGACCCAGCGACATCTCTTCCAGCTCTTCTAGATGTACTCGCCCAGTTTGAGCTGATATCAGGTCTTAAGATCAATCTCCCTAAATCATATGCACTCAACCTTACTCTTCTCCCCCAACAACTGGAGGACTTGAGGGATGTTAATCCTTTCCAATGGGCTCCAATCTCGATTCGCTACCTCGGTATTAACGTTACGGCTGATCTGGATACATGGACCCAGGCAAACTGGCCGACCTGTAGAGCTTCAATACGAGCTGAACTCCGTCGTTGGAGGTCACTTCCCATCTCTTGGCTGGGTCGCCTTAATGCAATTAAAATGTCAATCCTCCCGAAAGTCCTGTATCTCTTTCAGGCAGTCCCCACACCGATTCCCCATAGGGACATCCTAGGCCTTCAGAGGGAGATAGTTGCATTTATCTGGGGTGGGGGAAGATCGCGCCTTTCCACTAGAGTTCTAATGCTACCGCGAGACCGGGGAGGGCTGGCTTGCCCCGACCTACTCGTCTACTACTGGGCGACACACCTACGCTATATATCGGAGTGGTCGGTTCGTTCAAGTGAAAAACACTGGTTTCACATGGATAGGGCTGTGGCCTGCCGCCCGCTATGGGACTTGGCCTGGTTGCGGAGGAACGCCAGGCACCAAAGTGCCTATATCGCTACTCCCACGAGGACGGTATTGGAGATCTGGGATAGAATCGCGGTATCCCGAGGCCTTACCACATTTCCTTCCCCTCTCACACCTTTGGCGCTTAACTCGGACTTCCCCCCAGCTCTCCACCCCTCATCCTTTTCAGCGTGGACGGCTGGTGAATGCCGTATTATAGAGCAACTGTTTGCGGAGGGAACGTTCAAACCATTTGATCAATGCAAGGAAGACTTTAATCTCCCTAGAACCGCGCGCCTAGAATACTTTCAAGTGCGCCACTGGCTCCGAGCCCCTTCATACACGGACGGTGCCACGCGTCGGCTTACGCCCTTTGAATCACTAGTCCGCTCTTTTGACGGAACCCGAGGGTTGATCTCCCGGACTTATAAGGTTCTTCAACATTCACACGCAGTACCCCCACATACCTACCAGCGACAGTGGCAGCTGGACCTTGAGAATGATATCCTCCCTGAGCAATGGGAACAGCTGTGGAGAGATATCCAGCGCATTTTTAAAAGCATAACACAGCAGGAATCAGCATACAAAATCATGACTCGCTGGTACTATACTCCCCTCAGACTCCAGAAGATGTTCCCTGGATTTGCCCCTCTCTGCTGGCGATGCCTGGCAGCCCAGGGCTCCTTCCTACACATTTGGTGGACATGTCCACTCATTCTCCCGTTTTGGAAGGAGATACTGAATCACGTTGGGGAAGTGGTGGGGTTTCCCCTACCTAACGACCCAGGGATAGTCATTTTGGGCATTCGACCAACATCTCTTAAAGCAATGGCACACACGGACTGGTGCTTGATTTTTCACATGCTTGCTGCTGCAAAACAGGTCATTGCATTACACTGGAAAAAGGCCTACACTCCTCCAACTTCGATATGGCTCACACGCCTTTGGCATGCCATGGCGATGGAACTTCTGTCCCACAGGTTGGCGCACACTGATGCTAAATTCCAACACACCTGGCAGCCCTTGGTCCTACACCTTTCGCAGTTGGAACACGCTCGATCCGTCCCCCCCCGCTTGAGAGCCCTTCAACTTTTTGACGATCCTATACTCCCAAGAGGGGAAACCTACGAAAACGACATAGGCTGACAAGGGTGGGACCCCTATCTTACTTGACACCTCCCACACTAAGGTCACAAGCCCGTGGTACATGGGGCCTCCCCTTCCTCCCTCCTCTCCCCGAGCTCCCTCCGACCCGGGTGATGCAGCATCGCGCCCCTCTCCCCATCTTTTCCTTCATCTTTCCCTATGTTCTTTATATTCGTCTCTTTTCTAACTTTTTCGTTTCTCTCTCCTTTCCTTATTTTTTCTCATACAAGCCAGCAGTCCTGAAACTTTCTTTTAGAAAGCCTAATCACAAACACCATGGGCACCACTGGGTTCCGATGGTCCCAACATGGGCGAAATTGGTCGGCGCGCGTCGTGCCAGGGCAAACCCCTACCGTGAAAGTGCCTCTAATCCGGGTCTCCAGGCCCACGTGTACCTGTGGCGACCCCAACAACCATCCTGAGGAGCGCCCAACATGACACATGGCCACACCACTCATGCCTACCACTCCAGAGCCATCTGAGCACAGCATCTTACACCACCCGACATACTTTACTATCTGAATTCCCCTTGGCCCTGCAACAATGCGCGCCAGGCTAACACAGCCATAGACGTCCTCCTGGCATGGATTGCCTGAATTTTAATGCCACTAGGGCAACGATCGCACGCACCCGGCCCGACTCCTGTTGCGCCAGATGCGCCAAATCCCTGGCCATGCATTCCTTTGTCAAGCCTTGCTCGTTAACCTCTATAGTTCGCCTACCCTAGGCCATCAGCATATACGACGCCATCTGCCTCCAATGTGATGCCCTATTATGCCTACCACTTGGTAACTGCTGTGCTGAATTTTCTTTTGTTATGTATAAAAAATTAATAAAAGAGATTTAAACAAAAAAAAACATGCAAGTTAGTAAGTTTGAACAGACTCAAAAGGGCATATCAGCCCTGGAACTGTTTCTTACCAATACCTTCATCCCCTGTATGTAGATCTGCGGAAACGTGGCAACATAAGGGAATAGTTAGTATTCAAACCCTACTATGGAAGGAGCCCTGGCATAATCAGAAAGGCTATTTCAGAGCTCTTATATAATGAGATTGCTGCCATAATTTGTCGCCGCATTACATGGCACAAAAGGGACAAGTGGTTTTTGTTACAGGACACCTATTTGCAAACACCCCTTAAGACTGCACCTGTATATTAAAAGACATATAAGAAAGATGGCTTCTACACTTTCATCTCAGAGACCCAATTTATCAAATATCTAAATGTTCTGCCTTCTAGGTTTGAAAAAATCTAATTATGGAGGAGTGAACCCATCTACCTCTAAAAAATGTGATTATCAGAAGAAAATGATACTGTATTGCCAAATTGGGTGATGCATCTGCATTCTCCTTGGGACTATCCATCACTCTTGGATGCCAGTCGGGACCTGTCCGGTATGTAAGCAGGCGTGTTGAGCTTAGCTTTTGACTTTTGTTCGTTCAGGAGACGAGAAGGTCTGCAGATTGTAAAACAGAAACTGTATTGTAGAGTCAAGGAGAAGGACAGAAGGAAGGTAAGCTTCATGAAGAGTGTACCAAGAGGACTCAAAGTTTCACTTTTGCCACTAGTGCAACACAGACACTCAGCAGTATTTCCCAAATTAACACACCTCTCTCCATTTCACATAGCTGAACACTAGGCATCAGAGTCATGGTTTCCCCTTGAAGTCAATAACTTCTTTCCTCTAGCTGTTGATGAGGTAGCCCCCCCTGAGTTCTTCAATCCTCTTCCTGACTCCGAGTAACTCTGTCCCAGTCCCGACCCAAGCAAGACAGATGTCTAGTGCACTGTTGTTGAAGATCGAGTAGAGAAACACAATTGCAGTATTTTGTATAGGCACACAATTGTATATAAACTTTGATGCAAGCAACAGACTGGAATTTGGCAGTTTTGTAAATCAAATGAACTTCTGGGGCAGCCCTTCTAGGTGATAAAAAAAGAAGGATCATAGGAGTGGACCGTACAGGTTAATTTCGCTAAGTAGGTTTGTAAAGGCCTCCAGGAAAAATGATTACTCATCATTCAGGCCCCAAACATTGCAAATCATCTCCATCAAGTTTACAAATTACAGTTGAACACCCTCCCTCACTGCTACCACATGAATCATCAATCATCACTCACAATCATTCACTCACTGGTGCCATAGCAGCAGTTCCCTCTTCAGATCCAAGAGCGAGTAAGTTAGGTAGTAGGTACAAATTGGAATATGGCATTGGAACTCAATGATCTTCTGGGGCAGCCCTGCTAAGTGATGCAAAAAAATATAGGTATGCGAGGGAGGCAGGCATTTTCTCCAATGTCATGAAGGAATTGTGGAGGCTTCTTCACTGCTCACTGGTCCAACTGCAATCCGGCAATATATGTGACTAAAAAATGGTGAGGCAGCAATTGTCTGACACAAACATAATGTTCCACTACCGACTTTTATTTTTTTTTGCAAGGAAAGCGAAATAATTAAAAAGTTCACTGGCATACTCATTCCGGAAACGACAGTTTGTATTCAAACACAGGTGGTTCACCAAGAAGTTGGTCAGCTTACACACTTGATTGTAACCAATCCTATTCCTCCTCCTCCTGTACTGTTTCAGGAGCGATGTAACTGTGTGGTATGAAATGTTGATTCATTTTGATCATAGTCAATCACTCCACAATTTGAGGCAAGAGACTGGTCCTTCTCACTGCAACAACTGCACCAGCTGCACTAAACACATGCTCAGCAGACACACAGAACACAGGGCAAACCACATACTTTATTGCCAGCCTGCTGACCTCTGACCAGTGGTGCATCTTTCCATACCAACACATCAGTGGGTTTTGATCCACATAGACCTCTTTTGGATCATCCAGATATTCCTGCAACATTCTTTGGATGGTCATTGGTGTTGCCACTTGCTCGACCTCTTTTGTCATTGCCTCTGCACTGGACTTAAGCCCTGCCATTTGATACTAATACAATGCAAAGGTTGGGTCTGATCCTTCTGTGGCTGTTATTGCCGGTGTTTGCTGATGTGGTTGACTGCTGTGAGACAAGTCTGCCCTCTCCGGAATATGAAAACGGCACCACAGAACTAAGGGGTGGGACTCTAAGTTCCAGCTCTCTTCTTCAGGTCTCCGGCTTGCTCAACAATTCGCCTCTTGTATTTTGGAACATTCCATTCTGAAAAAGGAATGAAAGTGGGCAGAATTGTTTTGTACCTTGGATCAAGTAGTGTGGCACATATGTACTCTTTGCACTCAATGATGTCATGTTGCAGCCTTATATTAGAAGCCAAGCGCAGGACTAAGGTCTCAACCAAGGCATGTGCTTCTGTGTTTTCATTCACACCTGCGAGGGCGAACCTTTCAAACACCTTCTTTAGCTGGTCCTTTAGCAGATGCAACAATGGGATAGCTTGGCCCATCGTATCGTCCTCCCAACTTCCTGTGTGAAAACCTCAAAAGGGAGTAGCATATCTGTCAGGCATTTGACTAGGCCCCATTTGTGAGCATACATGGTCATAGCTTTACCGATTGCATCCCTCCTCTTTGGATGACGTAGTCATTGATCTGTTTGTACTGCTCAAACAGACATTGCAACATGTAATAGGTTGAGTTCCAACATGTTGGCACCTCTTGTGCAAAAAAGAAAAGAAAGCAGATGCCATGATTTAATGAGTATGTTTCTCTTCCCTATCGTTCTACACTTTTTTATCAATTTTTCTCGCACTCTCCTTCTCTTCTCTGTTTTGCCTTATTTCTATGCTTCTCTTAAATTAATTTCGCTCTGTTTCTGTTTAGTGTTGTCCATTTTTCATCTAGCTCCACTTCGTAGTTATGTTTTCATGCCCCTCCCCAGTTGCTCTTTTCCTCTTTACAATTCAGCCTGATTTTATTGCAAATATTAGGGTCTCAGATGTGGTCCGTTTATGGGTTCCCCTCGCTTTTCTCTCCCGACTTTCCTCCCATCAGTTTACCTCCAATCACTTGTTTTGCGCAACCCTTCCTTGGACTGCAATTGGCTGCTAGCATTATTCTGACTCTCCAGGCAAGATTCTTGCTGTCTTTCTCTGGGTGGGTGGCTTCTTCTAGTCTCTTGCATCTGTTTTTATCTTGCCGATTTCCATCATCAGGCCTTTTTTCATCCTGTTGCTTCTTCGCAGCTTCTTCTCTTTTCTGCTCGACCCTCTCTGTTGCCTCTCTGTAGTCAGCGTCTTCCTCATCCTGGCCCTCTTCTTCATGTGCTGGCTCTGCTTTCTCTGATACCAAATTAGGTCTTCTCTATTTCCCTTTCTAAGGTTGATTCCACCCCTTCCAATGGAGCCAACTTTCCCTGTGAGATGGGTGTCCAGTTAGACCTAAGTATTAACCTGACACGCAGCATAGGGAGACATAATTTTATCAATGCAGTATTCCAGCATACTACATGAACTTTAATCAGGTCTTCATGTGTGATTTGTATCACAAGTTTCAGAGAAATGCTTACTCCATACACAGTGAAAAAGTGACTTGCTAAAAGATCAAACCGGAAACACAGAGATTATGTTCTGCAAGCAGAGTGAGTGGGAGATTGTATTCTAACGTGTCCCACATGCAAAGATATTTGAAACACTAATTTCTCCATATCCTAAGAGAAAAAGGAATTCTTTCAAACCAAACATTGAAGAGAATAGCCCTACATTTTAAGACATAATGGTGTAAATGAAGCGTTCCTCCTTCTTTCTCTGTTGAAATTTACACCTTGGCAGATAGCCCCTGGAGTGGATCTCTATAGCTTCAGTGCAACCGACGCCGCAGTTGCTTCTGTGGACTGAAGGCAGAGCTGTTTGCCAAGTAGGCGCCATGTTTTTGGGTTCCTTTTGACAATTTTCTGATTAAGTAAAATTGACTCCCTTAGAAGGAGTTTTCTCCAATAAACCAAACAAAATAAAAACAATGTTTGTTTCCCTCACTTGGCGGTCTTGTGCAGCGAAATCATGGCACCGCCTAATTGGGGCAGGGTGATATTCTGTTTCACTGTTTCTGAAAAGCATGCAAAATTTCATGAGAAACCAGCAACAATTTCCATATGAATTAAAAACGTGCTAGTCATCAGACGTGATGAAAAAAAATCTTGAATTCAGAATTCAATGTCAGCTACAAAACACAGAGTAAAAAGAAATGGAAATACAATTGTTACAGTAAGCATTCAGGTTTTCTTCGAGTAAACCGAATAGCACTCTAAACTCGAGGTATTAACGCGCCACCGCCAAAACATTCCAGTGTTGTATTTAATTTTTTAGAGCTACTGTATATAAATCCTTGTATAATCAGCTTAAATAGAGAACAAATTCAAAGGTATGACATTTTCTTTGTGTTTTGAAAGAGGATTATTTTTAACGAGATATGAAGCCTAGATATATTGCTGGGTACTTCAAGTTTAAGACACATTTAATGGGATTCTGGCTTGTTTTAATCTTTTTTGAGTGGGCATTAAAGAAAAGCATTGATTAAAGAATTATGAAGTGTTTGACAATAACAAGATGAGCAGAGCTAATTGTTGCCACGATTCATTTCATGTGATGATGTAGAGTATTAGAATCCCGTGGAGAATCTATTTTCTGCCATTTCGAATAGGCGAGTTACCCTTTTAAATTGTACTGGAGACATTTAGGTCTCAGTCTCAATACCTCTTATACAGAATCTCATCCCACGCAGTAAGTGTGCACGAGGTGAATAGCGACACGATTAGTTGCTGTACTTTTGGGGTGCACAATTACCACACTATTCCGAGTTCGATCCTGGGAATCCGGGATCGTGGTTGAATAGTTCACATTTATCCCGTTACAATGACTGTTTGGGAGGCGTCTGCCCACCTAATTTAAAATAGGCTGACCCTTTCTAAAGTTATCTGACCAATAAACAGTGGGCTGCCAAATTAGTGGACCAGTTATAATTCTGATTTGGTTTATATACCACAATTGAGAAATTTTATAAACAAAAGAGCCTGATCGCCTGTGTGACTTGGCCTAAAGTGACCCAGTTGGGGAAAGTACAGACATTAAATGAAATAAACGTTTGTGAAAGTCTGGGCCCGATTTAGAGTTTGGCGGATGGATCAAAGGACTCTGCCTTTATTCAAATTTAAAGTTCACATCTGGCCCTTCCGTGAACTCTGTACTCACAGTGGTTCGTATGAAGCCATTTAAAAGTTTGGTGTGCATCTGTCATTAGTGACAGACGCTTCTATCAAACTTTTAAAAGTTTTTACTTTTGCAGAAGCAAACTCCCCAAGTTAAGCGTTTCTGCCACTTTGTACATATGGTATGGATGTTGGGGGGATATACAGTGACGCGTTGGAGTAAGTGGAGTTAGGCGAGAGGAGTTGGCCTAATGGCTAGGGCGGTGGACCTCAAACATGGGAGAACCGTGTTCGAGTCTCAGCAAGGACGCGCAACATCCTGTAATTCTGTGCAAATCACTTAATCTCCCCGTGCCTAACAAAAATGAATGTGTTCTTATGTAAGGTAGCTGGTGCTCCTGTAAACGGCTCTCATAAAAATAAAAACATATTTCATAAACATAGCTCCCGTTTCACGATGGTTGGTGGAGGGGGGGTGAACAACGGAGCATTGGAGTAAGCGGCCGGGTGCCTTCTTTTCATGAACATGTTGCCCTCTTCATGAAACATGAAGCAGCGTGGCCGTTAAGTGCTGCTGTGCTGAGGACAAGCCAGTTAAATAAAATGAAATAAAATAGTGTGGGGTAAGATAAAAACAATGTACCTGTGCCGACCCGACAGGTTTGTAAGTGAGTAAGGGCGGGCATATCTTTGTTTTAACTTTTTTTTGTAAAAGAGCCCGCAGAGATGCTAAATGACGTCATCACTGTGGAACCAAAAAGGAATGCTGGGAATTGAAGTCCTGGCAAGCAGTCCTTAGCAAATCCCAGATGAAAAGCCTGTTAAATAAAATAAATACAAAATAAAAGTATGAGGACAAGCAACACAAAGGTTATGGATGTGGGGGGAGAAACAATGGAGTGTTGGAGTAAGTGGCCCAGCAGCTTTTTTTTTATAAACACGGTGCCCGCTTCATGATGGTTGTTGGAGGGGCGGCGGGCAATGGCGCGTTGGACTAATCTGCCCGGGGGCTTTCTTTTATTAACACGGTGCCCGCTTCATGAAACATGAAGCACAGAAACCGTTAAGTGCTGCTGTGCTGACGACAAGGCAGTTCAATTAGATAAATGAAAAATAAAAGTATGAGGGCAAGCAACACTAAGGGTATGGGTGTTGATTGGAGTGGGGAACAACGGCATGTTGGAGTATGCGGCTGGGCGCGGCTTTCTTTTATAAAAACGGTGCCCACTTCACAATGGTTGTTGGGGGGACACAAAGTCGCATTGGAGAGTAAGCAGCCAGGCGCCTTTCTTTTATGAACACGGTGCCCGCTTCACGAAACATGAAGCACGGCATCCGTAAAGTGCTGCTGTGCTGACAACAAGCCAGTTAAATAAAAAAAATAAAAAAAAATACGAGGGGGATACCTATTTAAAAAAATGGATGCAGATGAAAGTGCAGAGGGCCAGGGCAACATAAAAAAAAAAACCAAGGGGCAAAAGAAGATTGCTGCAGGGACTGTGTGTGTGCTATAGGGGGGACTGTGTGCACTCAGAGGGTGGGGGAGGGCTTATAACGTGAAGCAGAAGGGGAATGAAAACAAAAAAAAGCAGCGATGGGCCAAAAGCATGAAAACAATAAAGATAAAAATGTTCTCCGAAACAGGAGATAACGAATGCAAGCGTAAGTACACTATACTTTACCGGTGCTCCTGAACCTTGAAAGGAAGTGAGCTATCAGCTGCGGGAACGAGACAGGAGGCAGCAAAGAAGAGTGATGCTGGAATGGACCAATCGTAAGCAGGAGGTGGGAATAAGGTGGTTTTATTGATTACAGTAGGTCTTGCAGAAAGCACATGTGCACTGCCAAAGCTCGACCTAAAAATGACTAAAAGGACTTAACATAACTAAAAACATGTAATTTAGGGGAATACACTGCTTACTGTTTTAAAGACGAAATTCATCATTCTTTTTCAATGTTCGATGATTTTCTCTAATGCTGTAAATCCCTAAATAGATTAGTAATAATAGCGGCCTACCCATCTTGTATGACAAATCTTGCCTATCTGTCAGGCCAGTAGCCTTCAAATGATTAACTTTATTTATTGAGAACCCTAAGCTTCGTGGTCATTACATTATTTTCTTGAGTAACCTTTCCCAGTGGGGGAACTGTTTGTATTCTCTGCCATTGAAAAGAGCTTGACAATAAAAGCTCCTATGAATGTCAATTGTCAAATATGAATGATGAGAAATTTCCAGCATATTGAAGGCGATCAATGAATCAAGAACTTAGGGGCATATTATCAAGGGCCTTATCTCCGCTTTTTGGCTTTAAAAGCCAAAAAGCGGAGATAATGTTTTCGCCCTATTTGTAAGCCGGTGCTAACATGCATTAGCGCATGTTAGCAGCCGTTTTTTCCGACGCTCGCTTTGTATCTCTAATGAGATGCAAAGTGGGCGTCACTGGGCATACCCCTGACGGACTACCTTGTTAAATATCGCTAAATGCACATCGCGATATTTACAAGGTAGCCCCAGGATTTTAGCAGACGTTAGTTTTTGGCAAAACTAATGTCTGCTAAAATGCTGACTTACCTATACCTGTCATTGGGGGTGGATTATGCTGATACGACCACAGGGTCGTATCAGAACATGAAACATCAGAACATGGAACATCGCTGGAAAACCAGCGTTGTTCCATGGGAAACGGCGATATCCCCGCTATCGCTGGAATTTTTATCGCCTCGGTGATACGCGTTGTTGATAACGCGCTAACCGGGCGATAAATTCCAGCGATAGACGGCGATAAATAAAAAAGCGCTAAGCGCGCTTTGCGATATTTATCGCCGTCTATTGTTAATATGCCCCTTAGACATTTACATATGCAGTTTAGCTTGCCTTAATTGCGGTTTGTTAATAGAAGATCTGAAACCTGAATAAAGGATTCTTTGGTGTGTAACAAGAAACTGTTAAAAAAATAGCCTTTATTCACAGATAAAGTAGGAACACAAGGAAACAAGGATTTGTAGATTGTAGCAAATCAACCCTGAGGGTTTCAAAGCACTGGAGAGTGTAGGTTGCTGTGTTGTTATTCTGTTCATTCAAACAGCCAGGTCATGAGTTCCTTCCTGAACTCATGGAGCAATGAGGTGGCTCTGATGTGCAGGGGGATACTGTTCCAGTCCTTGGCCCGCAGGTGTGAAAAAGAAAGTTCTCCACTTTTGCTATGGCGGATCCGGGGGATGTCAGCGATGAAGAGGGTGGCGGATCCCAGGTGTCTGGTCGGTCGATGGATGGTCATGCATTTGTTGATGTATACTGGTCCATCGTCGTGCAGGACAGTGTATGCGTGGGTCAGCATCTTGAACTGGCATCTCTTCTGAGCCAGGAGCCAGTGAAGTTTTGTAAGGTGTGGCATGATGTGGGTCCGTCTGCGAAGGTCAAGTATGATTCTTACCACTGCATTCTGTGTTGTCTGTAGTCTTTTTAAGAGGTGTGTGGTGATTCCTATGTAGAGTGTGTTCCCATAGTTCACTCTGCTGGTGACAAGGGCTTGCTTGACAGTCCTTCTGGTGTTGACTGGGAGCCATCTGAAAATCTTGAAGAGCATACGTAGGGTGTAGAAGCAGGCAAATGATACTGCGTTGACTTGATTCGTCATAGAGAGCTCGCTGTCTAGTATAATGCTGAGGTTGCAGGCATGGTCTGTCAGGGGATTGCCGAGCTCGGTGGGCCACCAAGTGCATTCACTTGGTGGCCCACTCAACCGCCCCTTGATCACCTCCTACACACAATACAATTGTCCCTCCACTCTCCCACCTTCACCAGCCACCCCATTAAACCGAACAGGGACTCCACAAGCTACTAACCCCTCTCTCTCTCTGCCCCGGAACTCTGCATCTCCGCCCTAGACCATTCAGGCACTCCTCGAGGCCCCCCTCCTCCGCAGGCTTACACCACTCAACCGACACCCGTTAACCAATACTCAGACCTGGTTGCACGTTTGGATGAGATATCTCTCCAACTGCACCTTCTCTCGGATCAACTACGTGATCTGAAAGCCCTATCATTTGAGCACCTACCACTGCTCAGCTCTCTCACTTCCTTAGGAAAGCTGCCCATAGTGTCGTGTAGTTCCTATATATAACCTATACAGAATCTGCGCGTTCGGATAACATGAACTGTGGGCTTGGTTGCAGACTGACTCTGAACACCCCCACTGAAAATGTTAGCCTGTTTGCATTAGCTAGCTCACAGTGCCACTAGTGTCTCCTCTTATCGGGGAGAGAATAGCTTCTGGCAACCTCAGACCCCCCCTCCTTTTCTTGGGTGCCTGGGACAGTACTTGCACACTGACCTACATTTAGTAGGTCTGACTTGCACATGTTGAGGAACAGCGTACTTCTTTTTGTTTAAAATATTGATAGGGCATGTACGCTGGACCTCTCTAAACAGCCCTTAGTTCCCTAATTTCTTGAACAACCTCAGAACATGACAACCCTGATCCCTCAGGATCGTGGAAACAATATACTACTTTTCGCTCAGTCACTCGTGCTCACTTGTTCGGTCTCAGAGAGTTACACAGAAGAAACAGTCGGGCGTGTTACATTAAGAATTTATTGCACAGTTGTTCTTCTAGTGTAAAATAGATGTGCTGCAATAATTGTGAGACAGTAGCAGATATATATAATCAGCAGTATAGTGAATATGAATGGATACAGTTCTACCATTTTGCAATAATCATAAATGCATACATGGATATAAAATGCATGATAAAAGAGAGCGCGTACTCCTACGATGCCTATCTAGATGTACCCAAGTGTACCTAGCATGTGAGTAGGTGTGAAGCCAAGAATCCCTCTAGGATTTAGTCTAACCCCATTACCTGAAGAGAGAGAGTGTGGGACCCCGTCCTGGTCTCGGGTTGGACACCCCGCAAGGGATGTGTTAGACCACTGTCAGCTGGAGCGTCTGCATGCAGGAACCTCAGCGTCTCTGGTCAGTGTGTCGGCCTGGAAGTCTCGGTTCCCTCTAACTAACACTAGCAAGATGTGCTGTACTTATACAGAAAGTATCTAGGGTTCCTTTGTCCCTTGTTTCTGGTGTTAGCCATTGTTGGATTTGAGGATGACGTATGGGATGAACCTTTTACGTAGACATTATGCAGGTGGTGTAGCCCCAGCCTGGTTTCCAAGAACCCTTATGAATATTCATTCATACTGTGTGAGTCTATTGATGAAGTTATAGGACACTATTGTTCAGGGAGAAACCCTCCTTCTTCACCCAGGACTAGAACTAGGTAAAGGTTCAATCCTAAAAGTTCAGTTACTGTGTAGTGTAGGGGAGGTAATGTAGGTGAAGGTGTATGATATTACCTGGGCCTAAATTAGGGTACCTATATGAAACATAACAATAGTACCCACTAGCACACTCCCTTGCCTTGTCCAGCACTCCTCGCACCATATCTCAAAAACCTTAGCCCTCCCTAATGCCCCATCACGCCCTAGAAGAAGGAAGGCCGATCTTGCAACCAGTGATATCGAGGATCTACTCCTCTCTTACGCTATCACTCAAGACACCATCAAGACTCCCCTGGATCAAATTCAAGCCATTCACGCCAACCCGCACAGGGAACCCTCATACAACCACAGAGTTGTAAATAGTGACAACCTCAAGCGAGTGAACATCATGCAGTCTCTTACCTCACACATGCTGTTTCGGCTGAAATGTGTACTTCTCAACTGCAGATCAGCCAGTAAACATGCCTCTGATATCTTTGACCTCATCCAAAACAAGGATCTAGATATTATCATCCTCACGGACACCTGGCTAAATCCCACTTCCATCCCTATCCTAGACATCCTAGTTCCTCCGAGTCATGATATAATCCGTCCTGACAGATCTAAGAAGCAGGGCGGTGGACTAGCTTGTATACACTGGCACACACTCTCGGTTTCCCACACAGAAACTACCACACCACCTTCCAGTGAATACCTTTGCCTCAACATTTCAAGTAACCACTTACCGGTTTGCAAACTTCATACGTTCTACTACCCCCCACGAGACAATCTCTCCTTCATTGAACAAATAATGGAAATCATCTCATGCAATGACGACTCCTCAGTGTCACAAATCTTTCTCGGAGATTTCAACCTTCACTGGTCTAACCCTAATGACCATGCGGTAACCTGCCTAAAATCATTCTTATTGGGTCACGAGATGACCCAATTCTGTGACAGGCCAACTCACAACAAAGGAGAAATTCTCGACCTCATCATATCAAAAGGAAACACCGTCACACTGGATGACATTACCCCATGTGAATGGTCCGACCATCACATAATCTCCTTCCTTATTAACAGGGATGTGGCACTGAAGAGGGTCAACCGAAGAAAATTAAGGAATGGAAAAGGGACCTCAGGAATATCAACACGGAAGATCTAACAACCCATTGTAAATTCACCTTGTCTTCACAAATCGACATGACAGATGTTCTTGAACTGAATGAATTCTATAACTCTACTATCTCTAATATCATGGATTCCATAGCTCCACTTCAACAAAAAAATGCCTCCTCCAAAATCTCCAAACCCTGGTTCAACAACAATCTAAACTCGGACCGCTGTAACTTAAGGGCAGCAGAACGATCCTGGAGATCCAAACCCTCCTCGGATCATTTAAAATTCCTCATATTGGTAAGGAGTTCCTATAATAAAAAAATCAAGAGTGCTAACGCTGACTACTTCAGATCCCAACTTAACCAAGCTTCAAATCGCCCAAAGAAACTTTTTGAAATTGTTAAACAACAATCGGTGAAAGCACCCAACCACCTGTGCCCTGGAGAGGCCTCGCCTTCATGCGACGAACTGGCTGCTTTCTTTAAGGAGAAAACAAATCTCATCAGTTCTGACCTTGAAACAAAGAAGGCCCTTATGTCAGCCGGCGAGATTACATCTCCTCTGGCTCTCTGTGAGAGGATCGAACCACTCAATCTTAGCACCAATAACAATGCCTCATGGGGTACTTTTACTTCCCTCAGCGAAAGGGACATCTACAAAACCCTTCGAAGCATCAACCCTTCTAATCACTTCAGCGATCCGCTGCCACCGAAGGTATTCAAAGAAATTAAGGATGCCTTCATCCCCCTATGGACAAGGATTATCAATGCTTCATTATCACAAGGCACGATACCCGAATGCCTAAAAGCAGCTCAGGTTACACCCATTATAAAAAAGCCTAATGAAGATAGAACTGATCTCAACAATTTCCGCCCTATCTCCAACATCCCCACTCTGGCTAAGCTCCTAGAAAAATGCGTGCAATCTCAACTCTGCACTCACTTAGAGAATTTCCAACTCCTGGATCGACATCAATGTGGTTTTCGGAGTGGCCCCAGCACGGAATCGGCGCTCACTCACATTATGGATGACATTTTAAAAATGCTAGACCAAAACGAATCCTGCCTCTTAACCCCTTCGGTGCTCATGACGGAATGGTTCCGTCATGATCGCCAGTGCTCCTGTGCTCATGACGGAACCATTCCATCATGAGGACAGGGGCACGAAATCCCTCTGCTGCAAACAGCTGAGGGATTTCCATTTTTTTTTGGGGCCTCGGGAAGTGGGGAAGAGCTTCCCCAACCTCCCAAGGCCCTTCCCTCATTTTCAATCTAATGACGATCGCACGCATGGTGCGCTGTCGGCATTAGA
Organism: Calotriton arnoldi; assembly: GCA_963921515.1. NCBI lineage: Eukaryota > Metazoa > Chordata > Amphibia > Caudata > Salamandridae > Calotriton > Calotriton arnoldi. Next base: position 578,245 of record CAWUFW010006300.1, on the reverse strand, counting down.
TTGAAAACAAAACTGAAACTTAGTTTCAGTTTCAGTGTTTCAGTGCTCGTGGGGCAATCTCAGCCCCCGAGCACCGAAACACTTGGGAGAGGTATCGTTGGAAAGGGGAGAATCTCCCCTTTCCAATGGTACCCTTCCCTAGTGGATCCCTGCTTAGGGATCACCCCAGGAGGGCGATCCCCAAGCAGGGATCCACCCACTTGCACCAGGGAGGGGGGAGCGGCCCCTTGGGCAAGGGCCTTTGCTACAACCATTTGTTTTTTGGGCATAACAGTCTTTATGCCCGCCTGGGGGGCAGAAAGCCCACTAGAAACCAGGGATTATTTTTTATTGATGTTGGGGTGGGGGATGCCCAAAATGGGCATAAAAACGCCCCCACGCCCAGTGAAATTCCAGTCTTTCTGCCCCTCGGGGGCAGTAGCCCCCAATCTGCCCCCGGGGGGGGGGGCAGAAAGCCCAATAGAAACCAGGGATTTTTTTTTATTGATGTTGGGGTGGGGGCTGCCCAAGATGGGCAGGCCAATGCCCCCACCCCCAAAAAAATGCAACAGTCTTTCTGCTCCCCCCAGGGGCAGATGGGGGCAATAGCCCCTGATCTGCCCCCAGGGGGGCAGGAAGACCACTAGGCACCAGGGATTTGTTTTTTTATAATGTAGGGGTGGGGGCTGCCCAGAATGGGCATGATAATGCCCCCACCCCAAAAACAATTACCACAGTCTTTCTGCCCCTCCCTGGAGGCATATTGGGGCAATAGCCCCTTATCTGCGCCCCGGGGGGCAGAAAGCCCACTAGGCCTCAGGAAATATATATTTTTTTTAATTCAGGGGTGAGGTCAGCCCAGAATGGGCATGCCAATGCCCACACCTCCCCAAAAAAATGCCACAGTCTTTCTGCTTGGATGGGGGCAGTGGCCCCTGATCTGCCCCCAAGGGGGCAGAAAGCCCACTAGGCGCCAGCGATTACACTGGCTTTTTTTATGCGTGGGGGTGGGGGCTGCCCAGAATGGGCATACCAATGCCACCACCCCCAAAAAAATAGCCACAGTCTTTCTGCCCCTTGGGGGCATATCGGGGCAACCCCCCCCACCCCCGATTCCCCCCAGGGCGGCAGGAAGCCCTCTAGGCACAGACTTGTTTTTAGCAATGTGCCTACCTGTGGATTTTGAACCCTAGCCCCGCCTGCACCTAGGGAAACCCAGCAAACCTATACATTTTTTGAAACTAGACACCCAGGGGAATGCAGGATGGGGTGACTTGTCTGGCTTTCACCAGGTTCTGTTACCCAGAATCCCTTGCAAACCTCAAACTTTGTCAAAAAAAACCCACATTTTCCTTACATTTTTGTGGTGGAAAGTTCTGGAATCTGCGTGGATCCACAAAATTCTACCCACCCCGCATTCCGCAAAGTCTTCCGAGAAAAATGGTACCTCACTTGTGTGGGTAGGCTTAGTGCCCGCGACAGGAAACGGCCCAAAACGCAACGTGGACACACCACATTTTCACAGTGAAAACTGACCCTTTTTTTGCAAAGTGCCTAGCTGTAGATTTTGAACCCTAGCTCTGCTGGCACCTAGGCAAACCTAGCAAACCTATACATTTTTTAAAACAAGACACCCAGAGGACTCCAGGATGGGGTGACTTGTCTGGCTCTGACCAGATTCTGTTACCCAGAATCCCTTGCAAACCTCAAACTTTGTAAAAAAAAAACAAATTTTCCTCACATTTCTGTGGTGGAAAGTTCTGGAATCTGCGTGGATCCACAAAATTTCACCCACCCCACATTCCCCAAAGTCTTCCGAGAAAAATGGTACCTCACTTGTGTAAGTAGGCCTAGTGACCGCGACAGGAAACGGCCCAAAACACAACGTGGACACACCACATTTTCACAGTGAAAACTGAACCTTTTTTTGCAAAGTGCCTAGCTGTAGATTTTGAAACCTAGCTCTGTCGGCACCTAGGGAAACCTAGCAAACCTATACATTTTTTAAAACAAGACTCCCAGGGGAATCCAGGATGGGGTGACTTGTCTGGCTCTCACCAGGTTCTGTTACCCAGAATCCCTTGCAAACCTCAAACTTTGTAAAGACAAAACACATTTTCCTCACATTTCTGAGGGTGGAAAGTTCTGGAATCTGCAGGGATCCACAAATTTCCTACCACCCAGCGTTCCCCCAGGTCTCCCGATAAAAATGGTACCTCACTCGCGTGGGTGGGTCAAGTACCCGCGTCAGGCAAGGGCCCAAAACCTATTGAGGAGACATCAAAATTACCTATAACAAAACAACCTGGTTTTGCAAGGGGTGTCCCCTGAGTTTTTGGCCCCGGACTCGGCGGCCATCTTGGGAACCTACCAAACCCACACATTTCTGAAAACTAGACACCCGGTTGAGTCCAGTGAGGTATGGGTTGCGTGGACCCCCCAACGTTTCCCTACCCAGAATCCCCTGCAAATTTCAAATTTAGCTGGAAAAAATCACTTTTTTCTCAAATTTCTGTGTGGGAAAGTTCTGGAATCTGTGCGGATCCACAAATTTCCTACCACCCAGCGTTCCCCCAGGTCTCCCGATAAAAATGGTACCTCACTCGCGTGGGTGGGTCAAGTACCCGTGACAGGCAAGGGCCCAAAACCTATTGAGGCGACATAAAAATTACCTATCATAAAACAACCTGGTTTTGCAAAGGGGGTCCCATGAGTTTTTGGCCCCTGGCTCGGCACCATCTTGGGAAACCTACCAAACCCACACATTTCTGAAAACTAGACACGCGGGGGAGTCCAGGAAGATATGACTTGCATGTATCCCCAAAGTTTCCCTACCCAAAATCCCCTGCAAACCTCAAATTTTGCTGAAAAAAACAATTTTTCACACATTTCCGTGTGGGAAAGTTGTAGGATCACCAGGCAGACACAAATCTCCTACCACCTAGCGTTCCCCCAGGTCTCTCAATAAAAATGGTACCTCACTTGTGTGAGTAGGCATAGTGGCTGCAACAAGAAATGGCCCAAATCGTACTGTGGAGACTTCAAAATTACCTATAACAAAACTACCTGGTTTTGGGGGGGGCACCTGGGGTTTTGGCCCCGGGCTCGCCCCATCTAGGGAAACCTACCAAACCCACACATTTCTGAAAACTAGACACCCTGGGGAGTCCAATGAGGTATGGCTTGCGTGGATCCCCCAACGTTTCCCTACCCAGAATCCCATGCAAACCTCAAATTTAGCTGAAAAAACCACATTTTCCACATATGTTTGAGTGGAATCACCGTGCTGGCACAAATGTCCTACCCCACGGCGTTCTCCTTAGTGTCCCGAGTAAAATGATACCTCACTTGTGTGGGTGTCCAATGCAGAATTGGCTAAAAACGTACTTTTAAAAAAATGTAGCGCTTAGAATTCTTGATGCTATACCCTTAATCCCTATGTTTTGGGCTCTTCCCAGTCTGGGGCCCTTGCCCCACCCACACAAGTGAGGTATCATTTTACTCGGGAGACTGAGGGGAACGCTTTGGGGTAGGACATTTGTGCCGGCACGGTGATTCCACCCAAAAATATGTGGAAAATGTGTTTTTTTTAGCTAAATTTGAGGTTTGCAGGGCATTCTAGCTAGGAAAACGTTGGGGGATTCACGCAAGCCATACCTCGCTGGACTCCCCCGGGTGTCTAGTTTTCAGAAATGTGTGGGTTTGGTAGTTTCCCAATATGGCCGCCGAGGCCGGGGCCAAAAACCCAGGTGACCCCCTTGCAAAACCAGGTTGTTTTGTGATAGGTCATTTTGATGTCTCCTCAATAGGTTTTGGGCCTTTGCCTGTCGCGGGTACTTGACCCACCCACACAAGTGAGGTACCATTTTTCTCGGAAGACTTTGGGGAACGCAGGGTGGGTGGAATTTTGTGGATCCACGCAGATTCCAGAACTTTCCACCACAGAAATGTGAGGAAAATGTGTTTTTTTATACAAATATTTAGGTTTGCAAGGGATTCTGGGTAACAGAACCTGGTGAGAGCCAGTCAAGTCACCCCATCCTGGATTCCCCTGGGTGTCTAGTTTTAAAACATGTATAGGTTTGCTAGGTTTTCCTAGGTGCCGCCAGAGCTAGGGTTCAAAATCTACAGCTAGGCACTTTGCAAAAAAAGGGTCCGTTTTCACTGAGAAAATGTGGTGTGTCCATATTGCGTTTTGGGCCGTTTCCTGTCGCGGGCACTAGACCTACCCGTACAAGTGAGGTACCATTTTTCTTGGAAAACTTTGGGGAACGCGGGGTGGGTGGAATTTAGTGGATCCACGCAGAGTCCAGAACTTTCCACCACAGAAATGTGAGGAAAATGTGGTTTTTTGGTCAAATGTTTAGGTTTGCAAGGCATTCTGGGTAACAGAACCTGGTGAGAGCCAGTCAAGTCACCCCATCCTTCATTCCCCTGGTTGTCTAGTTTTCAAAAATGTATAGGTTTGCTAGTTTTCCCTAGGTGCCGGCAGAGCTAGGGTTCAAAATCTACGGTTAGGCACTTTGCAAAAAAAGGGTCAGCTTTCACTGTAAAAATAAAGTGTGTCCACGTTGCGTTTTGGGCCGTTTCCTGTCGCGGGCACTAGGCCTACCCACACAAGTGACGTACCATTTTTATCGGGAGACTTAGAGTAACACAGTATTGTAGAGCAACTGTTTTTACCTATTGACTTTCAATGCATTTCTACCTTCCAAATGAAAGACATTGTGTAAAAAAGAAGTCATTTTGAAAAATGACTTATAATTCTCATGCTAGTATGGGTACTCACAATTTCGGAAATGTGCAAATATCTAATGTTTCTAAACTCTATATTTTGTTCCAATTTCAGAAATACATAGGTGTCTTTCATACCGATTTTTCCATGTATATATTTTCCCAAATTAATTGCTATATACCCGGTACATAATGAAAAACAATTGCAAGACGCAGCTCAGTTATTGGCTCTGGGTTCGTCGGATTCTTGGTAAACCTACAAATACTATATATCCCCACAACCAGAAAGGTCCAGCGGATGTAACGGTATATTGCTTTCAAACTGCTGTCACAATTAGAAGAAGTTACAGGTGAATACTTTGGCACAAATGGCTGTTTTTTTCAGCAAATTTTTAATTTTTCCTATATTTAACTGTTAGTTTCTATACAGAAACCTTGAAGGATCTACACAAATGACCCCTTGCTGAATTCAGAATTGTGTCTACTTTTCTAAAATGTATAGCTTTCCAGGATCCATTATTGCTTTCATACCCATTTCTACCATTAACTGGAAGAAGGTTGAAAGCACAAAAAATAGCAAAAATAGGCTATATCTCAGTAAAATTCCAAAACTGTGTAAAAATGTTGGTTTTCTGACAAAAGTCTGTCAGTACCTAAAAGCTGGGAACATGGTGATTTCAGCCCCACAAACCCTTTGTTGATACCATTTGCAGGGAAAAACCCAGATGCTTTCATTTGCAGCACTTGTTTCCCAAAAAAAACAAAATGTAGCTGTTATTTGACTAATTTCTGGGTCCCCTCCAAGGGAATCCACAAACCCTAGGTACCTTTAGAATCCCCATGATGTTGGAAGAAAAGGACGCAAATGTGGTATGGATACCTTATGTGGTCAAAAAGTTACAGGGGCCTAAGCGCGAACTACCCCAAATAGCCAAAAAAAGGCTTAGCACAGGGGGGGGGAAAGGCCTAGCAGCGATGGGGTTAATCCTCCTAGACCTTTCTTCTGCATTTGACACTGTTAATCATGACATCCTCTTATCTATTCTTGAGCACAGGATGGGCCTTTCCTGTCTGGTATTGCAACGGTTCTCTTCCTTCCTGCACAATAGATCCCAAAGAGTCAAGGTGAATCATTCCTTATCCCAGCCCTCTACAGTTTTCATGGGGGTCCCACAAGGGTCTGCCTTATCTCCCATACTCTTTAACATATTCATGGAACCATTAGCAAATGCACTAAATTCCACGAACACTCTTTTTCACATGTATGCGGATGACAGGCAACTTTACTTGAAAATCACCTCTTCTGAAGATTTCACTGCACTCAATTCCACCCTGACGAATACTCAAAACTGGCTAACGGAGAATCACCTCCTGCTCAACACCTCCAAAATAGAATTCCTTCTCATATCTCCGCCTAACACACCCCCAAGATAGACCACTGGATGAACCTCCTCACAGCCTTCAACTGTTCTCCTCACATTATTGACTCAGCCAAATCTCTCGGAATCACCCTGGACATGCACCTGAACATGAAGAATCATATTAGTAAGGCTTGCAAGGGTGCTAACCACCAGATGAGGATACTTAGGAATCTCAAACCATTCCTCCCACAAGATGACTTCAAGCAGGTGGTTCAAGCGCTTGTTTTGCCAGGACTAGACTATGGCAGTGCTACGCTCTGTGGCCTTCCCAAATATACCTTGGCCCCACTAAGGGCTTCCCTGAATGCCGCAGCTAGATTGATTAGGGGTACAAAGAGAAATGCTCACATTTCCCCATCCCTTAAATCCCTAAATTGGTTACCACTTTAAGCAAGAATACAACTAAAGATTGCCTGCATGACTCACAAAGCCCTCCATTTCAATACCCCCGTCACTTGGCGCAAAAGCTAGAACGACCAGGAGGGGGTAGATCATCTAGAAGTGCAAACTCTCTCCTCTTAAAACCACAGATTTTCTGCAAAAAGAGAATGACGCTCAGAGCTTTCTCAGGCGCTGCCCCGAAGATCTGGAAGTCTCTCCCACTGGAAGTCTGCAGAATCTCGTCAACGGCTTCTTTTAAAAAGGAAGTGAAAATAATCCTTATGAACCAGTTCTTGCCTTAATTGAACATGGCTTATTTGTCTCACTCACCGCCCTCAGACTAACTACTATATTAGACTATCACTTGTGAAGTCCAGAGTTGATTGGTTATACTCTCATAAGTTATGTGTGTTCTTCTCCCAGTACGCTTTGTATTATGTTAATGTGATGTCCTTTGATACCCCTTGTCACTGTTTACTTGCATGCATTCTAAAATGAAATTGGTTTGAATCCCTTTCTTATTTACGACACTCCAAATTGTGAAGCGCTCTGATACCCATTGAGGTCTTGTTCACGCTATACAAAACTTTATAAATAAATCAAATAAATTCTGTGGTGAGGTGTTGTTCCCAAAGATGATGACTTCTGTCTTGTCCGTGTTGAGCTTGAGACAGTTGCCCTTCATCCATTGGGTGATGTTCATCATGCATCTGTGGAAGTTGGCTCTGGTGGTGGAGGGCGCTTCTGACAGCGAGAGGATGAGCTGGATGTCATCAGCATAGGAGATGATGTTGAGTACGTGCGATCTGACGGTGTTGGCCAGGGAGGTCATGTACATGTTGAAGAGGATGGGGCTGAGGGACAATCCTTGGGGGATGCCGCATATGATGTTCTTGGGTACCGAAGTGTATAGTGGGAGACAGATTCTATGGGTTCCTACAGTTAGGTATGAGCTGATCCATTGGAGGATATTTCCCTGGATTCTGTTGTGGTAGAGTCCATTGAGCAGGATGATGTGAGAGATGATGTTGAATGCAGTTGACAGGTCCTGAAGGATGAGGGCTGCCGTTTCTCTCCAGTCCAGGAGGGCCCTGATGTCATCGGTATGCGTGATCATGGCTGTTTTGGTGCTGTGGTTGGTATGGAATCCGGATTGAGAGGGATCCAGGAGGTTGTTGTGTTCCAGGTATGCAGTGTGTTGCTGGTTTATTGCCTCCTCGAGAGCCTTCACTGGGAAGGGGAGCAGGGAGATGGGCCTGTAGTTCTTCAGTTCTGTCTTTTGTGGCGGTCAGGTGACTTTTCAATCAGGGTCCGATTTTCCCTTCACATGCACACTTTATTCCTGTATTTGGAAAATATTTTCTCTGTGGAGAGCGCTTTTCCATAGCGCTACCATAAAGTCTGGGGGTAATCCATTCCCGTTTGCTGGAGTAAAAAATCCTTCAGTTCTTAGGACAGAAAAGAGAATCCTAGGAATTTGTGAATGCCCAAAAACATTCTTGTTTGTGGACCTTCAAAAATGTCCAAGCCTACTAACATCTTAGATTGCCTTGGAATGCCCATTTCCGTACTACATGAGTGGAAGTTATAGGTGTGGCAGAACTCTGGGGATAAATGAGCTTACACCTGCCAGGAATCCCTCTATGAAATTCTGGTAGTCTAAAAAAAGGTAACGTTGGCTGCAAACCTATGTTTATTACATAATTATTTTTTAATATGGTCCAGAATGTCTGGTTGTGAGGCTTAAAGTGATTAAAGATATGTATTGATTTCATCCATGTTAGGAGGTAGCTAGACTAATGCTGAGGACCTTCGCATATACTGTGAAAATACTGAAGGCAAAACTAAACTTTGTAAAATAATTGTATTTTTAGATAGCATTGTAACCAAATTGGCAAACTGTAGCTAACCAAAATTGCATTTTTTTTTTTTTAATTTATTTGCATTTTGAAAACAAATCAAACATGCAACACAACAGGCCAGTATGTCAGTAATGTGTATCAGGATACAAGATAGTCACAGTCCGTACATTGCACAACAATTTCCTATTAATCCATGTTCCATCCGCCCACACCCAGCAGGAGCATATCTATTTACATCCAGTTGATTCTTCACTAAGAATAATAAGCACTTCAGATTATCACATAGAGGGTCTAAAATTCTCGAGGCACATCCGAATAAACCCATTGAACCTAGGGCTGTAGGGTAGAAACAGGTTAAAACCAGTAGCAATCACATCGAGACACCAGGCGGGTTGCCACTAGTCCGCGTTTCCGCAGTAGGGTCATACTGTTCCCGAGCCCAAACTACGAATGGCTCCCAAATGTCACGTGGTCTTGAAGTAGGAGGCATGAGCTCCCAGAAGGTATTTAATTGTGAGTGGCCATAAGTGATATCTTTAATCCACCCCTTAACTGAGGGCACCCTCCTCCTTCCCCAGTGCACCGCCACTTGACGTTTAGCAAACAGCAGGAGAAGTGCATGTAGTTTGCGCAACTTAACTGGGGTGTCTTTGACATAACCTAAGAGGCCCAATGTGGGGGAGGGAGCAGCTGAAGTTCCAATAATTTGGTTCACTGACATAAAAATTGTGGACCAGAATGTAGCAAGCCTCGGGCAGTCCCATGCCATATGGAGAAACGAGGCTGGGGTGTACCCACAGCGCCAGCAACTGTTATCCTCCCTGAGCCCCATACGATACAGCCCAACAGGCGTCCTATAGAATCTATGTAAGTATTTAAAATGAATCAACCGAAGTCTGTAGCTAGGGGAAAGTTCGGTAAGCTGCCCACAGCAGAAATTCCATTGAGCCTCAGTCAGCGGAGTAGGGAGCTCGTTATTCCACCACTGGAGGGCACTAGGTTTCACCAGGGGGGCAGTGCCTTGCATGTGTGTGTAAAGACGCGTAATGAGTTTGCGGGGAGATGGGGATCCCAGTAGGGTCTCTAGGGCAGACAAGGGCGGTGGAGCCAACGGGAAGCCCTCCCAGAGTGCACGACAAGCCGTGCGCAGCTTGTGATATAGGAATAACTCGGCAAAAGGTACCGCCTGCCGGTTTTAGGGGGAAAATGGCGGCCGTTGGTTAGCTGCGGCAGGAGGCTCTCTCTCTGCCTACGTGATTATGGCACAATGATAGGATTGGATGTGACAGAATATGAGTGTTTGCTGAGGTACTGACCTGCGAGGTGTCCTGTGGTGTCTCGCTTCCCGGTTTTCGTTCTCCTTGTGGGCGCCGGCGTCGGGGAGACGTCCGTGGAGTATCGGCGGGTTGTTGGTGTTTTGGACCTGGACGTGGACCAACCGAGCGGGTAGACGTGGCGGTTGGAGGAGAGGCGGTCCTGCGGGGGGGTCGCTGGTTGGAGGCGGCGGTCCAGATCTCGAACGGAAGACGAGTCGCTGCCGGAGCTGGATTTCGGAGCGACGGGACCTGGACCTCCGCCCCCACCTTTCCACGTCAGAAACGTGTGTCTGGTACATTAACCCCTGAGTCTCTGGAGTATATCGGGACAGAAAAGAAATCGGCTCCAGACGAGGGAAGTTACTTGCCCGTTTCGGAGGGAGCAGCTTTTGGTGTATGGCGACTTCAAATGACTCCGGTAAGGAGGAAAGGGCGAGACTGGGGACCTAAGCTGAAGGCAGAACGTGAGGGGCCAGGAGTAGAGAGACGAGACGAAGGTCCTTTTACAGGGGTTAACAGACTAAACAGATATACTCTTAGAAGTAGGGATATTTGGGGTCAAAACCAATCCCCTCTTGAGTTTGTTAGTAAAGAATTGGCGCCGGTAACTCAAGTTAAGTCTTTAAAATTAGTTAAAAGCATAGGTCCCGGCCAGAACATAAAAGACTCCCAAGGTAAATCCCCCCTCGGTAAGGGGAAGAAGAAGCAGCCTAAAATTATTTCAGGCAAGACTCGCATTACGCCCTCACTAAGGTCATATTTTAAGATTCAAGATACTCAGTCCTCCTTAAGGACAGTAATGGAGCCCGTCACTTTGAAGAATGCCTTTGATCCTATCTCCCATCTGGTCGATGAGAGTGATGAGAGTGATGTGGTTCCCCCGCTTCTTCAGACTAGAAAAGACAATACGGCATCCCAGTCTAACGGTGCTGGGATTCAGTTTGGCAGTCTGGTGATTCCAGACCTCTCTCAAGGAGATAACCTAGTAGCAGAGGAGTTAGTGAGGAATCCAAGCATAACTGGCAATACAGGGGCTCACTCTGCTACAGAGGAACTATTAACAACTCTCCTCACTGAATTAAGAGACAAATTTGCAGTCTCGGAAAGTAATCAATTGAAAATACAAATGGTCTGTGAGACTCTAGAAGCTAAACTGAATGATATGTCGGAAAGAGTAGGGGCCGTAGAGTTGGCCATGGAGGATCTCACTATGAAAGTAGATAAAAATGTACGTGAGATCCAGACGATAAAAAGCGGGGACAAAACCTTAAAAGAAAAACTGGAAAGTTTGGAAAATAATGCTAGGAGGAACAACATTAGATTTTTGAATATACCAGAAGATGCGGAAGGAGGAGACATTAGATCTTTTATAATCAACCTCCTTACAGAATTACACCCTGATATTGAGAAACAACTTCTTGAGGAGGATGTACAAAGAGTACATCGGGATCCATATTCAAAAAGGCCTGGGAAAAAAAATCCAAGAAGGATTCTAGTGAATTTTAAATCGTATTTACTTAAAGAAAAAATTCTAGTAGCAGGATTAAAAGTAGGAGTGTATAAAAGAGGTGGATGGACATTTCGTGTCAGGTCAGACATTTCTCACATTACTCAGGACAAACAATGGGAGCTGGGGAAGTCGATGCAGGAATTAAGAGATTTGGGTGCAACAGCAAACCTACGCTTTCCCGCCTCCCTTAAAGTAATGTGGAACAATAAAATGTTTAATTTTAAGGATCCGGAGGAGGCAAACGCCTTAATAAATCAAATAAAGAGCACATCCAAATGAAATGAGCCTGGTTAGAGAGAGAGCCTAAAACCAGAGGTATATAATTTTACCTCTAGTAACAGTAAGGGAGGGTCCCCTAAGGGAGGGGGGGTGGGTTGCACATAAAACATATAAAAGAAAAAATTATTTTTACACACAGGGTGGGGGTGCAAGTGGGAGAAAAGTAAAAAAAAATGTCCTCGTTTTTTATTTTAGTCAAAGGGCCCTACGCAATTTCCGCCGTTCTGTTTTTAAGGATAAATGTTGGCAGGGAAATTAATGTATTCTGGATTAGGGCCAACTAAAAAGGAGAATGTGAGAATTATGTCCTGGAATGTTAATGGGTTAAGGGTCCCCTCTAGAAGGAAGAAAATCCTAGAGTATTTAAGGTTGTCGGATTGTAATGTCTTTTTTATTCAAGAATCACATTTGCTTAAAGAGGAATGGGAAGTGGTTTTGAAACACCAAAAGTGGATCGAACATTGTATTTGTACAACTCAATCCTGTACAGTGAAAGGGGTCGCAATTTTAATTAAAAAATCTGCCCATGCTATGCTAAGGGAATGCATGGTTGACCCTTTGGGAAGGTGGTCGATAGCCAGAGTTAAGATCAATGATAAATGGATAACTTTTGCGAGTTATTATGGGCCAAATTTGGACGATCCTGCCACTTTGTACACTTTACTATTTCACTTATCTAAAATAAATGATCGTATTATATTAGGGGGTGATTTCAATGTGATTCTTGATCCAAGTCAAGATTCTACCTCGTCTAGAGTAGCGGTAAATACGCAGAAAATGAGAACTGCCTTGAGACAATTAATGTCTGATATCGGGCTTGTGGATATCTGGAGAGAGATGGTCCACAAATCTAAGACATTTGGTGGGAAATTTACTTTTATAACAAAAAATGTGGACATCGCTCCAGAATTGACTTTTTTTAGTTGATATCGTAACAAGCAGAAACGTTATCTCAGTTAATCACGTCCCAGAACATATGTCCGACCATTCCGCAGTCATTATTGAATTAGTTATGGAAGTGAGCCCCGCATCCCGGAGGTGGACCATTAATCGAGCATTGCTTTTAGAGGATGAAGTAGTTGATAAAACGAAGATGGAAACCAAAGAATTTTTTGATTTTAATCTTGATTCAGCTTCACCCCAAATAACATGGGACACATATAAGGCATACTTGAGAGGCTCATTAACAACTTTATCGATTTATTGGTCTAGGAAGACGCAAGAAGAGACTAAAAAATTGGAAGAAGGTATATATAAACTTCAGGAAAATTTCGAGCAAGACCAGGAAAACACCAATGCTCTGAGAAAATTAAATACAGCAAAACATAAGCTAGCTGATTTTCTAGAAATTATAGTTAAAAAAAATGGGACGCAAGTAAATTAGCCCACCACGAATATGGAGAGGGGTGTAGTAAGCTCCTGGCGTGGAAAACGAAAGTCGATCAGACAAGAAATTGGATAAGAGATCTTCGCTGCTTGAACACTGGCAACATTATTTCGGATGAATCCGAAATTGAGGAGACTTTTGTCCAATTTTTTAAAAACCTATATACGGACGAGACAACTATAGATGAAGATAGTATAGAAGATTTTCTCTCAGATTTAGCTCTCCCTTTACTTTTACAAAATGAAAAAGAACAACTAAATCGCCCCATATCTAGGGAGGAAATTATTCAAACGATCAACACTTTAAAAAGGGAAAGGCGGCTGGCCCCGATTCCATCCCCAATGAAGTTTATATTATCCTGAAAGAAGAACTTGCCTCCTTTCTTTTTAAATTGTTTAATTCATGTTTTTAGAAGGTCATAATCCCCCGTATCGTGGGAAGAAGCCATTATAACAATGATATTAAAACCCAATAAAAATCCAAGACTTTGTGAGTCTTATAGACCAATCTCACTTCTAAATTGCGACCATAAAATATATACCCAGATTATTACTAGACGCCTAGATAAAGTGATGGGTCCTTTAATACATCAAGACCAGAAAGGGTTCATGAAGGGAAGACAACTTAGTGAATTAACACACGATTTAATTGGGACGATAGATATGGCCCAGAATTATAAGATCCCTTTGGCAGTAATGACATTTGATGCTGCCAAAGCATTTGACCGGGTCAACTGGTCTTTTTTGTTTAAAGTAATTCAGCATTTTAATCTGGGCGAAACTTTTGAGACAGCAATTAAAGCTCTCTACAAAAATCCTACAGCTAAAATTTTAATCAATGGGAAATTAACTAGGTCAATACAAATAGGAAGAGGTACTAGGCAGGGATGCCCTCTGTCCCCTCTACTTTTTAATATTTACATTGAACCCTTAGCGTGTAAATTGAGAGCCTGTCAAAATATTATCCCTTTTAAATGTAATGGGTGGGAGAAAAAATTGGTTTGTATGCAGACGATCTTATAATATACACTAGCAATTTAGAAAAACTGTTCTCAGAGATATGGTCCGAATTTGAGAGATTTGGAAAGGTTTCTGGCTACCTTATCAATCAACAAAAAACTGAGTTAATGAAATGGAACACCAATTTCAGGTGTACCTACACAAAGAAGGAAATTAGATATCTCGGCATCCAGATAGTTCAAAATATTGATAAAATAGCACAGGTTAATTTTGAAAAAGTGACCAAAATAGTAAAAACACAACTTCAAACATGGGGGGGGCTTCCACTTTCATTATTAGGTAAATCCAATTTATTGAAAATGTCTATTTTGCCTAAATTTACATTTTTATTTAATACTATCCCCTAGAGTTCTCAAAAGTTTGGTTTAAAAAGGTGCAGGGCCTCTTCTCAAGTTTTATCTGGGGAGACAAACATCCCAGAATTGCGTTAAAGAAACTTAGAAAGAAAAAAGCCTATGGAGGCATAGCGACTCCAGATTTATATTTATACTTTTGTGCCTTCCATCTAAAAAATTTTAGACAATTATTGTTGGAAAGCTGAATTTTTCTCCCCACTTTTTAAAGCTCTTACAACAGAGTTCTCTAAACAAGCAGGGTGCTTTCTTTTAAAATTTGGACACCCAAAATACTTCAAGAAGGTTAAATTGAAGATTTTGGTATCAGCTATGAAGCTTTGGTCTCAGATAAGAGGCCTTTTAAAAATTCCGTATTACAATGAGGTAGCACCAGTCTGGGATTCCCCAGGAATGCCTATATGTATGGAAGATGCCCTGGCAACTCCTCTTCGCGCTTGTGGCATCACTACTTGGGGGCAATTAATTGTTGATGCGGAACTGATCTCCTGGCCTCACCTTTCGGCGATATGTGAGAACTTAGTTTCTAAGTTCAAATATTATCAGCTGAATAGTTGGGTAAAGTCTATAAGTAAAGACCTAAAAGGCAACCTGGATTTGGCCTCCAAAATATGTTCTTATCAGAAAAAGACAAAAGAAGTATCAGAGTGGTATTGGTTATTAGTCCAAAACGGAGAAGAGATGCAGACTTCGTTTGATGAAATTTGGAAGAAAGACCTGCTAGAAGATGAAGACCTCGATAACATCGGGCAAGTATCTATGTCTTTTCTATGGTCTTATGTAAGTGCTGCACCTTTAAAAAGAATCACCTCTTCACAGTACATAAAGCCTATTGGACACCCAAGAAATTATCGAAGATGGGAATGAGAGAAATTAAGAAGTGTCCAAAGTGTGGAGAAGACAAGGCTGATGAGGTGCATATGTTCTGGAGTTGTCCGGTAATATCTTCCTATTGGCAGAAAGTGGGTAAGACCATTTCAGATATTATGGGATTTGAAATAAAAATTAACAACTGTTTCCATAATTTTGGGATACTCCCGAGGGAGTTAGATGGAGGCTTTCTAACAAAAAAGCACAGAGCACTGTTTTTCACTTTGATTCTTCTAGCTAGAAGAGAGCTGTGTATTAAATGGATCTTAGCCTGTCCTCCTATAGAAGAGGAATGGATTTTTTTCGATTCAGAGAATATCAAACTTAGATCAATCTGGGACAAAGAACAAAAAAAACAAATTTTGGGAAATCTGGGATAACTGGGTGGATAGGAGTATTTCTGTTTAAGGATACTTAAGAATATACATACATTTTTTGTAGTTAGTCTTTGTTGATTTTTTGATTCATTGCTTTGATATATGAATATGTTGGTCTCCCTGTGAAGCGTCTCCACTGTCTATTTTTATTTTGTTTTCTGGGTCCGATGATTAAGAATATGTCATTAATGGAGTGTATTGGCAGATACACCATTGCTCCAATAAAAGAACTAAGATTGAGGTTGGAATCATTACGGGGGAAGCCATAGGGGTGAATCTGGAGATACTTGGTATCCTTCTCTCCTATGGGAGTGACCGGATTCCCTCAAATCGGCTGCTTGTGATGGGCGGAATACCTTTTCTCTTAAGTCTAAAATATATTGACAAATAAATGAGGACTAAAAAAAACAAAAAAAAAAAACAAACAAAAAAAAAAAGGTACCGCCTGCCCCTCATCTGGAGGGGGCCGGAACGAGTCGTCCGGGTAGAGGTCCGCGAAAGTGTGAATGTCATCATTCGCAAACATTGGGGTATCCTCAACACTGGGGACTTAGAACTACCTACTCCAAGGTTTGCGTTCAAAAGAACCAGCAACCTCAAAGACATATTGATTCATACCAGACCAATAACCAAAACTAAACCTACACAGAGAGCTCTATGGGACCTGCCACCAGTCTCAGGACACTACCCTTGTGGTTCTTGTGTTGCATGCACATTGACCAAACCCACCAAAGAAATAATTTTTTCCAACAACTTTACATGGAAACTAACCAAACACACCAACTGCAACACCACCAATTGCATCTACTTACTTTCATGCCCATGCAATCTCTGGTATGTGGGTATGTCCACGAGGACTGTAAAAACTCGGATCAGCGAACACAAGAGCAATATACGGTGCCGCAGAGTAACTACCAAATTGTACACACATTTTGAGACTGCTGGACATACCTGTGACAATTTGAGTTGGGTGATTTTGGAAGCACATCCTGCCATCTCTCCAGGGGCACTCTTTAGGATTGAACAAAGATGGATTTTTCGTCTGGCCACTGATAAACATGGGCTCAACGAAGATATCCCCTGGAGTAGCCTAAACGTAACGTAGCAACACCCCGATATTTACCTCTATCCATGACGATTAGTTTCTGCCATAGTCACGTCCCATTTTTTGCCCACTCCAAGATGGCGCCCGCTGTGAATTTTGATATTCCCCCAAAATGGCCACCATACATCTCCACTCCTCTCCACCAGGGGCGAAGTGCACACTAGTCTCCGGCTCACTTTAGGAGATGTTCCCGCCCTGCACGCCATTTCCATTATTATTTAAACCCCAGCCTGGTTGGGACCATTACCTCCCGGATCCGGCACTGCAGGGTAGGTCACTCGTCACCTGGGCGCAGTCATTTGGTGAGTACTATTTCCCTCCTAGGACTGGAGGAACACTGGTCGGATTTCTGCCTGTACGAGAAATACTTTGAGGCACAGGCTTGGATGCCGATTTTCGGCACCAGCAGCACACCCGCGATCCTGGGGGCGTACCCCACGAATTCTCTATTACAGATGGCGGACCTCGGCGTAATGCTTGTTCGGCGGACGGAGCGAGCACCTCTCAT
Organism: Calotriton arnoldi; assembly: GCA_963921515.1. Taxonomy (NCBI): domain Eukaryota; kingdom Metazoa; phylum Chordata; class Amphibia; order Caudata; family Salamandridae; genus Calotriton; species Calotriton arnoldi. Next base: position 561,144 of record CAWUFW010006300.1, on the reverse strand, counting down.
TGAGGGGCGACCTCCCGTCACGCCGGCAGACAGGGGCTGGGTGTTGCACCTATCTGTCCGTGAGTAACGATCCACGACGCGGGGCCTGCTTGATAGCCACCTCACTCCTGTCTCTTGCTACACCAGAGGCTTCCACCCCCCCTTTCTACCAACTTACGCGCATCCTACACTAGGCGCTCAAACTATCTTTTCCTCTTTTGGGCTCCCTCCCCAGGACACAAACACCTTACTGTGTCCAACACTTGCCGGGATTTGAAGGGGCCAATCTCGAGATAGTTTTAGGTGAGTTGCTGTTATCTCACCATGTTGCTACTTCTTAGTTTTTAACCTTTTTAATCACTCACCGCATGGTTTGAACCCGCTGCGTTTCACATATGTACATACGAAGGCATCGACCACAGCGGGGCAATTTTGGTTGACATAAGTGACCATTTTTTTGACTATGCTCACCGCATTTTGTTAAAGTGCACAATCTGGTGTCACTATCGAGGGATACGAGGGCAGGAGTATTTACAGCATGATTGTTTTCTGATATGATTTGCTTTCATTTTGCCATTTTCCATTTCAGATTGGCTGTCGCATCAACAGGTACTTTACCTCTTGGTGTCACTTGTGGTAAAAATAGGCTAGAACATCACAGTCTCACCACATTTGAGTGTAGATTAACTATTTTCACTAGGTCCTGAGGAATTGCCGCTAGATCCACCCGACTAAACAGGCAAGAAACATGTTGACCACATGAGATTGAGCATAACACGCTGCAGCATATTTGCAGTGAGTCGCCAACTCCATTTTTAATCAGGGGGAAGGCAGGATCATTAAAGTCTAATTTACCTGTCTCTTCCATTCCCTGTTTTAATTCACACAATTCACACATTTGCATTTCTACACTTCTAAGGCCCCTTACACCCACTGCACCATACGGCAAGGAATAAAAGATCTCCGCCAAAGAGCCCCTGCATAGGGTGCCCATCGGGTATTGCAGCGCCGACCCGACGAGGAGCATGCCCGATGATGAAGCATGACACCCAGCAGGCTGGGTGTGTGAGGGCCCTCATTCCAAAAGGAAGGACTTCCCAGTCCCCCTCCTTTCTCACTAACACTACCCACTTGTAGTTAGGGACTTTGCGAGTCCCCTCCCCTGCCCTCCTATTTCCCTCACAACAGGAACTGCATACCTTTTTCTTTGCTAGTATTTAAAATGAATCAACCGAAGTCTGTAGCTAGGGGAAAGTTCGGTAAGCTGCCCACAGCAGAAATTCCATTGAGCCTCAGTCAGCGGAGTAGGGAGCTCGTTATTCCACCACTGGAGGGCACTAGGTTTCACCAGGGGGGCAGTGCCTTGCATGTGTGTGTAAAGACGCGTAATGAGTTTGCGGGGAGATGGGGATCCCAGTAGGGTCTCTAGTGCAGACAAGGGCGGTGGAGCCAACGGGAAGCCCTCCCAGAGTGCACGACAAGCCGTGCGCAGCTTGTGATATAGGAATAACTCGGCAAAAGGTACCGCCTGCCCCTCATCTGGAGGGGGCCGGAACGAGTCGTCCGGGTAGAGGTCCGCGAAAGTGTGAAGTGTCATCTTCTGTACCAGTGTCTTGCCAACACCATGAATGCAAGGTAGCATAGGGTTCTGTGCCAGTGAGATGGAGGGGGCATACAACAACGGGATACCCGCTCTCTTGCACAGTCCGTCCCTCGCCCAGCGCAGTGTCCCAGAGGTGTCTATATCTCCACGAGGGCGTCGTGACGATTGATAAAGCGCCACCTTGAGCGGGACAGGTGCCACCGCGTCGGTTTCAACTGCCACATGGGGCTGGAAGGGCGTCGGGTGGACCCAGTAGTGTAAGAATTGGGCCTGAGCGCAAAGCGCATATAGCTGCATATCCGGAGCTCCCAGACCTCCCTGCCTCAACGGGAGCGTTAATAAATCCCAAGAGATTCTGGCCTGTCCCCCCGCCCATATCAGGGAGACCAGCTGCGACCTCAGGGAATTAAAAAAATGCTGCGTAAGTGGGATCGGGATGTTAACAAAGAGGTACAGGAACTTTGGCAAGATGACCATCTTGGTCAAAGCAATCTTCCCAGCCAGGGATAGGGGAAGCCCAGACCATAGTTTAACCTTCTCCTCCAGCCACGTGACAGCTCGCCCATAATTTAAATTCCACACCTCCTGCGTGACCCGGCTTATCCATACGCCCAAATATTTGACCGCCTCGGCCTCCCACCTTAAAGGGAACTCAGAGGTCATCTGCGGCATACCATCCGTCAGTGGAAATATCACAGACTTAGCCCAGTTAATAAAAATACCAGCTAGGCCTCCAAAGCGGATAAATTCCCTCAAAATGGGGTCCAGATTCACCTCTGGGTCAACAATGTAAAGAGTTACATCGTCCGCGTAAAGCGAAATGAGGAGACTCCTAGTACTGAACCCTATACCCCTAGCTGTATGATGTTGCCTGATGCGTGCAGCCAGGGGCTCCATTGCAATCGCGAAAAGCAAAGGAGAGAGGGGGCATCCCTGCCTGGTGCCACGCGAAATGGGGAAAGAGTCCGAGAGTAGGCCGTTCACCTTGATCCGAGCGGTGGGTAGAGTGTATAGCAGCCGAATGCGATTTATAAAGAGCGGGCTAAACCCCATGCGACCTAATATGGTAAACAAATAGGGCCACTCGAGCGTGTCAAACGCCTTGGTGGCGTCTAAAAACCACCGCAGCGTGCACATCTGGGTGTAAATAGTGCAGCACCGAGAAGACAGTCCTCAGATTATGCGAGGTCGACCTCCCTGGGATGAACCCCGACTGGTCGGGAAGAGCAATAATAGGAAGTAAAGGCTGTAGCCTGTTGGCAATCAGCTTGGCAAGGATTTTAACATCCACATTTATCATGGATAATGGCCTATAGGAATCTATCTCAGTTTCTGGCTTACCGGGTTTAAGTAGGGTAATAATTATCGCTTCCCTCATGGACGGAGGTAGGACACCTTCGACCAGAGCCTCCTCATATAATGCCAACAATCGAGGTGCTAACTCCTCCACGTAAGTCTTATAAAAGGAGGTGGTCAGGCCATCAGGTCCAGGAGCTTTATCTAACGGTAAACTTTTTATGACCTGAGCGACGTCTTCCACAGTGAACGGGAGATCCATATAATCTCTGTGATTTTGGTTGAACCAAACGAGTGCGAGCGAGTCGAGGAAGGGTTGCATTCCCTCGGGGCATGCTTCCTGGGTTGCAGTATAGAGGTGAGAATAAAACTTAGAGAATGCATCCAGAATTTCCGCCTGACCCCTGATAACAGTGCCCTGTGCAGTGTGCAGCTCGTGAATAAACGCAGTGGATCTAGGGGGTCGGATCATACCAGCCAGCGTGCGCCCCGGTCTATCGCCCTCCCCATACCGCCGCGCTTCCGCGTATTTACCCAGGAATTTAACTTCACGCTGTGCCTCCTCAGCAAAATCCAGCAATTTCGATTTCAGGAGGGCCACAGTGTCGGGCCCGTTTGTGGAATAGAATTTCTCTTCAAGTTCTTTTATTTGAGCTTCCAGTGATGTAAGCGTACCCCTAATGGCCTTCAATACTCCCGCCTGACGGGCAATGCACTGTCCCCGGATAACCACCTTAAACGCCTCCCAGAGAGAGGTCTCGGTATCTACTGAACCCATATTGAGAGTAAAATAGTCAATGATGTCCGTCCGTATTTCCTCCATAAAGGCCTCATCAAGCAGGGCATGTGGCGGGAGACGCCAGGAGAAAGCACGGGGTAGGGAACCCGGGAGCCTCAGTTGCAGCAGACATGGTGCGTGGTCCGACAGGGAGCGCGGTAGGTGCGAAATGTCAATGGCCCAAGTGGCTATGTCTCGTGAGCCCAACCAGAAGTCCAACCGGGACCAAGCGCTGTGGTGACCGGAAATACATGTACCTTCCCTAACCAAGGGGTGTCTCCTACGCCATATGTCAATTAAATCCCCATCAGAGATTATGGCACGCAAGGCAGCACTTGCGGTCGGGTGTAAGGAACGAGCCGCTCCCTGTCTGTCCATGTCATCATCTAGGATAGCATTAAAATCTCCTCCCCACAAAATTGTACTGCAACCAGTTGCTCTAACCCTGGTCCATATGTCCTGGAAGAAGCTGGGGAATCTACATTAGGGCCATACACCGCTACTATAACCAGGGAAACGCCTCCCAAGACACCTTGTATAAGGATGTACCTTCCCTCGGGATCCCCGTGAACCCCACCCTCCCGCCAGTCCACCCCTCGCCGAATCAGCACAGCCACACCTCGGGCGTAATTGGAGTATATGGAGGAGTACACGCTCCCCCACCTGTTGTGCCGAAGCCTCTGAGATGGTGTGACATTGAGATGCGTCTCTTGCAATAAACACACGTCTATATTATGTCTGGATAAATAAGCATGCACGAGTCTAGATTTCCGACTGTCATTTAACCCTCTAATGTTCCATGTAAGAAAATTTAGTGCATTGTCGTGAAGGCATGGGTTACACTCTGTATAAGGAAATGTGAGCAATAACAACGTATTGACGTCCAATGACAAACCATGCAGTCTAACCGACAAGATACTATCATACTGGCAATAAACAAGAACACAATCCCTACCCTCCACCCACCACCCACTCCAACCCCCCAATCAGGTCGTAGAGTACCCACCCCGAAATAAACAAAGACCAAATAAACAAATAGCAATATAGGGAACCTTCCCATGGGGGCACAGTGGCACCGGCAAACCTCCCCGTTTGCACAGGGTGGCCGGGAATACTGCAGGGTGGGTTGCAAGACCATGTCAACAGTACAAAATCCCACAAGAAGAGTCTATACTGTATAACCCAAGTCCAGCAGCAGCAGAACGCACCGGACCTCTCCGAGCCTGCAGCAGGGCATCTAAAACATTCAGGCTAATGAGCAATACGATACCCATGTCAGTCATTGTCACTGAGATGGTCGGCTGTAGACATCTCAGCTCCTTGGGTTTCTTTGTTCCGCTTTCCCCCAACATGTTTAGCAAACTTTAAGGCGGATTTCGCATCTGTGGAGAAGTGGGCTGTGCCGTCATGTGAGATCTTCAACTTGGCTGGGTACAACAGGGAATAAGGGATCTGTGCTTGCAAAAGGATACGTTTGGCAGGGAGGAATTCACGCCGTGCCGCCTGCACAGCTGGAGTAAAATCAGGATAAAACGATATGGTATTGCCTTTGTGCGAAATTTGGCCCTTTTCCCTAGCCAGCCTCAAGATAAGATCCCTATCTTGATAGTTCAAGAGCTTCGCCAGTATAGGTCTAGGTGTTGCCCCCACCGGAGGCTTCGGCCCCAGAGCCCTATGCGCCCGCTCCACCACAAAGACGGAAGACAAGTGAGGATCAAAGAGTTCATGAAGTAAGTCCGTTATGTAGGTCTCCATCCTAGATATGGCGGTCGTTTCCGGAATTCCAATAATACGGAGATTGTTTCTGCGTGACCTCGCCTCCAAACTTCATTCTTGGCGCGGATAATTCCCAACAACTTGTCCATATGCAGCAACTGTTCCTTTGTGTCCACCTGAAATTCGTGAAATTCAGTGTGATGGTTTTCCAGGACGTCGAGGCGGGTCTCATGTGTCGCCACCTGTGTCTTGACCGAGTCCAGCTGTGTAGTAAGGGTGTCCAGCTTCGTGTCGATATTGCGCAGGCTGGAGCGCATCTCCAACATAAGGGTCCGCAGGTCTTCGCCATGGTCGTCCGTTTGTGGTTCATGCTGGCCCTCCACGTGCGCATCCGGGTCTAAGTCTGTATGTCGCATGGTTCTCTTGTTCTCGAAGGTGAGTTTCGGTTGTTTAGCATCCTGTTTACCCATATTTGCAAAGGCAAGGTGGATGCGCGATGCCCAAGGGAGACCAGATGGAACACAGCACGCCGCCACACAACTCCCAAAGAGCAACGATGCGTGCACTTATGCTTCTCTCCTTATGTGCCGCTTATTACGACCACAGTCAGGTTCGCCCACTCCGCCACCAGACAGCTCACTCCTTCATATCCTTTTCAGGGCCTTACCTCCCAGGACCGCTGCCCTCGATCGACCACTCCACAAAAAACAGGACTGCAGGTGCAATGCGGCCCAAGTTGCAGGGTTGGGCGGCATGCACAGTGCGCACCGGCAGGAGTCTGTGCGTCCGCAGGTGTGACCTCCGGCAGAGGCCGCAGCAATCCCAGCCACGCCCAAACTTAGCCCGAATGGAATTTGGCTATAAGATGGCGGTCGCTGTGCGCAGGGCTTCAAAATGGCGGTCTCGACACAGAGATCACCGCTGTCCTCCTAGATCGCCCCGCACCATCCCAGGGGTTCGCAACGAGATCGCAGCGGCCTCAAACGCTGTGTCGGCTCCAATAACAGTCATCTGTCAGGGCATCCAATCACCCCAGCCGTGCCCGGCCACAGCCGTGATGCAGCGCGGCCCCACACCGCCCGTCACAAGCCGCAAGGTACTGCGCCCTCATTCACCGCTGTCGTGCTACACCGCACCAAGCAATGCGCGTGCAACGGAGTGTACAGCGGCTCTCCCCTGCTCCGCGATCCGCGCCCGTTCCTCAATCTGCCGGCCCGCTGCAGGCAGGGACCCAGCAACTCCTCCTCAGGTCCGCGGCCTACGCCGCATCAGCAGCGGCGGGCTCGATTTTCAGGGCCGCCCGCCCACAGCGCGACCAGATACCCCCGGGCCGCCGGCGACTCTCCAGGCAGCCGCGCAACTCAGCCCCGGAGCACGGGAATGGCAGTGTCTGGGTCTCCGGATATCCCACCGCCTGTAGGTATTGTAGGACAGGTCAGCAACTCCCCATATGTAAGGAATTTTGGCAGGATTAATTCCCGGCCGGCGGAGCTCACTCACAGAGCGGCCATTCCGCTGCTCGGCAAGCCACGCCCCAACCAAAATTGCATTTAATTGTAGCTAACCAAACTTGTTTTTATAGAATTAGGTTTAATAATTGTACAAATAAATAGTATCTTGTTTCGCATAATGCATTTGAAACCAAATAAAATATTTCTAACTCAAATCAATAACTATGCTCTATGAAAATATTGACGTAAACATCTTTCGAAGTTGGATATGCAAGGAAGAACACCCAAACTGCAAAAGGTTGCAGGGGAAGGGTGTTCTGCACAGGGAAGACAATAATAGAAAATGTGCAAACACACAATTCGGAAAAACTCACATGGCTTGTACAACTAATCAGGAGCACACAGAAGTAAGCCTGGATGAAGAGCATTCCAGGATGTATACAATGTATGTAGATGCCCACCAATACTCCAAGGGGCAAATTCACAAAAGTATTCATAAGTTCAGGATATAATTTGACAAGGTTGCTCTTTCACATACTCTTAAATGCCTTGGTGAATAGGCCCTGAAACGTCCAAACTCTAGATTAGTGAAGTGCAAAGAGAGCAAAGTCCTTTCTGTTTATACTATTAGTATATGAAAATTCCCTGAATATTACCAATTTATTCCTCTTAGATGTATTGGGGCCCATTCACAAAAGCATGTAAAGTGCATAAAAGAGTGTTACAGGAGTAATGCTTTACGTACTCCAAAATGCTCTTATGAATCGGTCCCCCACTTTTTGGGGGTCATACAAAAATCAACTCAAAATATAGGAGGAAACCACTGAAGTTGCATACGTTTTTAAAATGATTTTGTAAATCTGGACTCTTCTATATTTGTTCTTGGAAATCATTAGCTTAAATTGTGTCTTGATTTAAACCAGCATGTCCTTGACACCTTGAATTCTCATTACTTAAGCATTATGCGGCATTATAGGCATAAGCCATTTAGTCATTGCTCATAAGTCGTGTAAGATTGACATTGACTCTTAAGGCTACACAGTTCTCATATGGAGTTAGTGGAATTTGTCTCATTTTACAGCAAATTAACTTTAGAATGCTCTAATGCTTATAGCACAGACCATTTAATGTTGCACAGTTTAAAATAAAACATGATAACATTACATTACATATTGAAGGTGTCAGAGGCATCATCAGCGAATTATGTTCTTCATTGTGTAACAGTGCCACTTGAGAGGGCAGATGTCTTTCTGTACCATCCTTTTTTCTCCCCTTCTAATTCTATACAATTCTGTGTTGATGGTAGAAACAGCTGTTCCTGTTTGGGATGTTTCACAATGTAGATGTGGAAAAATTAGGAAAAGTTGCTAGTAAATAAGTTTTTATCAGAGATTGTTATATGTAGCGTGTGTAGAAAAGTGCCTCTTTTTGCATGGTTAGCCCCCACATTTTTCCTGATGCCTAATGTGATTTCAACCTGTAAGTGCACTGGGTCCCTGCTAACCAGGTCCCCAGTACCAGATCTCCTTCCCAAAACATTGTACCACGATTGGCACAACTTCAGCTAGCCTGTGGGTCCCTAGTAAATGGTCCACCTGGTGCCTAGGGCATGGTTACTCAAGAGGGTCCTCTGGGGCTGCAGCACTGGTTGTGACACACCAGGGCCCCCTCACCAAGTCTAGGCACTCTGCCACTGCAGGCTGCGTGTCTTGGTGCAGGAACATCTGAAGAGTCGACATGGCACACAGCCCTGTGTGTCATGCCACCCTACAATGCATAAGACAAAGGTAAGTCACCCCTACTGTAGGGCTTTAGCTCTAAGGCAGGGTGTACTATATCCTATGTGTGGGCATCTCAGCTTGAGCAGATATGCCCCTACAATGTCCAATCCATTCTGTGATGTTGTAAGTGAACAGGGAAGCCATAAAGAGTACATGGGCTGGATACTTTTCAACATGAGTTTCGTAGCTCCATGATGGCTTTACTGATTTCTAAGATGTTTGGTACCAAACCTCTTGTCTTAATAAATCCTCACTGATGCCAGTGTTGGATTTATTAATAACTTCACTCAGGAGACTCTTATAGAGGGTCCCTTGAAACCTAACCAAACACTAGTGGGGTCTCTGGCTGGTTTTCACCAGCCCTCCACCACGAGACATGTTTCTGACCCATTGGGGTGAGATCCAGCGCTCTCAGAGGACAGAAACAATACTTGCTGTGGGCGGGGGTGTTTCACACCTCCTCCAGGACAGAATGGCCTTCCGGGGAGGTAAGCTTCAAAGGCAATGCTGCCTTTGAAATCCAACCCAGGAACCCCCAGATAGTGGGGAGGACTGGCCCCCTTTCTTGCTACACTTTTGGTGGAAGGAAAGGTGGAAAAATTAGTTAGATTAGTAGGAGGGTCCCCCCACAGCCTGTACCACCCCTAGGGTGGAGCAGATGAGGTGAACCCTTCTCCTAATTTTCCACCATCTTGAGATGGTGAGAAAACCTCCAATGAGGGCTGGGGTAGAGCCTCTTCCCACAGGAAGTGGTCACTAGAGCGTGTAGACACCCTAAAGGCAAGTAGCCTATTGGCTACTATATGTCTCACCTTGTAAAGCCCTTACATTCAGTATTTAGGTGGTTCCCGGAGACCTGTACCTCAGATTCATGGACCAAAGAAGACCAAGACAAAAGAAGACCTGCTACACGAGAACAGAAGCCCTGCTGCAGAAAGAAAAGGTGCCAAACCCTGCCAGTTGCAAGAAGGACTTGACAATCTCTGCTGCTGTGTCATCCTGAAACCTGAAAGGAATCCAAGAACACAGAAGCACCTCCAGCCTTCAAGAACTTGCTGAGAAGCTCCCTTGGAGTGAAGGTATCACTCCCCTGCACACCGCAGGCACCAAACCCGTAAAGTCCAGTTTGTCGACTTGCTGCTCCCTGAAGATCTCAATGCAGCACCAAAGCAAGAAGAGGTACAACAGCTCTGGAGGGTCAGATCCCCTGTCCACCAAGTTTGGAGGCACCAGGACCTACCGGAGCTGTGAAGTTCCAATACGCGGGGTACCAGACAAGACCCCAATAGTAAAAAGCAAGAAGAAGAGTCCACTCCAGACTCCCAAAGCACCAGAAGCAAGCACTCATCAAGGGACGTTGAGACACCCAAGACCCACTTCCTGAATTGTCCAGGTGTCCTGAGATCGCCTCTCCACGTTGCGTACTCCTGACTTTGAGGGCGCTAAAGATGTCAGACGCCCAGCTGACCTGTTCGCTCTGCAGCTGGCCCCAGCACCAACAAACAAGCACTGCTCCCGTGGTCCCCAGGTCCTTGCAACCCCCTCCCTCCAAGAAGACCCACGGACTTACCTGTAAGTCCACCTGTGCAGTATATTTTCAAGTGGCCCCCTTCGTCTTTGCGCACCAGTTTCCAAGACCTTTAGCACTCTGCTCCCGCCCAATCTGGGTCGCTCCCGAAATTCTCCTGCTGGAGCTTTGGTCCCAACATCGACATAAAATGAGAAGGTGAACTTCATGCAAGCATTGCCTGATTTCATATGCATATATCGTGTTTTTTGTCATTGATTCCTATGGTGCGTAATTGCGCACAAAAGTGCTATATTTTCCAAACTTTGAAAAATTATAACTCCAAAAGTACTTACCTTAGTACTGTGTTCTTGGTCTTAAAACATGCAGAAAAATCCTCTTTATTTGTAAAAACTGGTCTTGAATTTATTCTTGAATATGTGTCTCATTTATTGCCTCTGTGAGTACAACAAATGCTTAGCACTACCTTCTGATAAGCCTAACTGCTCTCCCACACTATCACAAAAAGAGCATTAGCAATATCTGTTTTGACCTCTGTGTAACATTCGGGCATTCTCTGGACTCTGCGCAGTGTAGTTCTTTTTAGTACACTATATAGAGAGACAGCTTCCTACTGTGGGTTTAAGAGATAGGCCTTATTCATCTTTGTTGATGTGTATCTGCTGCAATTGTATCAATACTTTTATTTAACACCTTTACTGCTGGGGCTTCCCAGTGCAGAAACCTTTTTTTGACTATTTGGGCCAGTTTGCTCTTAAGACATAAGGTATACATGCCAAATTGGTGTCCATCTTTCCTAACATTCTGGGGAATATAGAGGTACCCAGGATTCATGGATTACCTTGGAGGGAATTGAGAAAAAGGACAAAATACAGCAACATTTTTAGATTTTTGGCAACAGTAGAAAAAAGTGATCTGCAAAAAAGTGTCTTTTTTTCTCCTAAAAATGACATAAATGACATGAACAAAAGGCTTAAAGAGCTAAAGTCACCATGTTCCCAGCTTTTAGGAACATGCAGAGCTAAATCAAAATAACATTTTTTGTTTAGCACAGTTTCATAGTTTTTCAAAGTGGAATCCCATTTTTCCTATTTTCTGTGCTATCAACCTACTTTCAGGTTGTGATGGAAACCAGTGTGAAACCCATGGATGATCCAGAAGAGCTATGGGTTCTTGAAAAGTAGACAAAATTGTGAATTCATCAAGGAGTCATATGTGTAGATCCCTCAAGGTTTCTGCAAAGAAAATAACTGTTGAAATAAAGAAATATTGAGAACGAGTAGGAAAAACAGACATTTGTGACAATGTTTTCATCTGTTACTTTTTTTCACGATGGCCGATTTACAAAAGTGATATACTATTACATTCGCTAGATCCTTCTGTTGAGAAGATATACAGAGTTTATAGGTTCTCCAAGAACCCAAAGTACCCAGAGCCATTAACTGAGCTGCACTGTACAATGGTTTTTCATGGTGCGCCATGTATAGACCAATTCATATGGTGAAATATCTATATTGAAAACTGTGTGTTAGGGAACTCTATGTATTTCGAACATGGACACAATATATGGAGTTTAGGAGCAGTAGTTATTTGTCCACCTCTGAATTTGTGGGGACCCATACTATCATGTGATTCATTTTTCAAAATGTGCTCTTTATTACTCACTGGCTTACATTTGGAAGGCACAAATGGAGCGAAATCCAATTGGTAATAACAAATATTCTACTGTTCTATGTTCCCACCTGTCTTCCAATAACAATGGTACCTCACTTCTGTGGGCAGTCCTAGTGCCCAAGCAGGAAATGGGCCAAATGCAACATGGACACATTATATTTTTCCACTTAAAACTGACCCTTTTCCCCCAAAGTGTGTAGCTGTGGATTTTGGGCCCCAGCTCCGCTGGGACCTAGGGAAACCTAGCAAACCTCATTTTTGACAACTAGACATCTGGGGGAATGCAAGTTGGGGTGTCTTGTATGGCTCTCACCAGGTTTTTTTTTTACCCAGAAGCTCTTCTAAACCTCAAACTCTAACATAAAAAACACTTTCCTCACATTTCTGTGATGGAAAGTTCTGAAATCAGTGGGAAGCCACAAACTTCCTTCCACCCAGCATTACCCCCAAGTCTCCCGATAAAAATGGTACCTCTATTGTGTGGATACGTACCAAAATGGGACATAGCTGCATCACATTTTTCCACCTAAAACAGACCCTTTTTTTGCAAAGGGGTAGCTGTTATTTTTCGGCCCTAGCTCAGCTGACATCCAGGGAAACCTATCAAACTGCACATTTTTCAGAACTAGACACTTGGGGGAAACAAGGAAGGGTGCAACGTGCGCGGCTCTCACCAGGTTCTTTTTACCCAGAATCCCCTGCAAACCTCAAACTTTGACTAAAAGACATATTTTCCTCATATTTCTGTGATGGAACGTTCTGGAATCTGCATTCCCCCAAGCTCTCGATAAAAATGGTACCTCACTTGTGTTCGTAGGCCTAGTGCCCGCTGTTGTGTCTTGCGAGTTAGCAATGACGGAACCCTTTTGGCTCCTGATGAACTCCGTAAAGCTACGATGTAGATGTTAGAGCAGAAATCAATGAAGGCTGATTTAGAATGTTCGGTTCACAGTAACACACAGAAGAATAAAGACACATAATACTAAGCTCCGTGTGTGGTGTAATCATTTGTGGGTACTCAGGCTGAAGACGCTACAAATGATGCAGAGATAGGGGATAAGTAACCTGAAGGTTGACAGTGGTCTCCCAGAGAGTTTGCTGTGGTCCAAGCAAACTCCTCATGTGTGCCATGTGTGCCATTGTTGAAGTACTGAATCAACGCTTAATGCATGTGGAGTCAAAGTGCAGCTCCAACCGCTGTGAAGCAATTGAAGACAAAGAAACATTGCAGAATTTACATGTTGTTTGTCGAAAACCTGCTGGTCAGGCCATACATAAAGGTACCATGCTGCTGGGTCAGATAAAGTTTTATGTTATACGGAGAGTTGCTATCAAAGGTGGATACATATATATACAGAAAAGAATCACTAAAGACTGCAGCAGTCAAATAGGAATAAAATACATAAAGTGCTGGCTGATGAAACAATTGACAAGGACGCATACCGTCCTTGCACTTACCAGACTCTCGATAAGTGGAGCTCTATGACCTCACCAGGTGAGGAGAATGAAAAAGAAATGCTGGGTTGTAGTTACTGAGCTATCCAATACCTGAAATGGCCACCACCAAAGTTGCCAGGTGGCGGCTTAGAACAACTTCAGAGGTCTCCAGAAAGTGAAGGGCTCCGATGGAGACCAAGAAGGAGGTTACCATACCACAATCTGTCCAGGACGGTATTTAGACAGAATATCGAGTTTAAAATATCGTGGTATATAAATATCGTGTTTTTAATATCGTCATTTAAAAATATCGTGGTATGTAATATTGATATCAAGAATATCAATGTTGAAAATGTCGCTTTTAAAAATATCATTTTTTTGATTTAATATAGTTTAAATTGTTTATTTTTTTGTATAGTAATTAATTTTTTATATTTTTGTTTATTTTTTTATAATTTGTATGTATTTTTTAAATTATTTTTTTTAGGAGCGGGATATTGGGTTTATAGGGGATAAGGGTGGGGAGTGTTTTAAAATATCTAAAAAAAAAGTAATATTTTTTTTTTAAATTTGTTTAAAAAGTTTTTTTTTTATTGTTTTAAGAGCGGGATGTTGGATTTATAGGGGATAAGGGTGGGAAGTGTTTTAAACTATGTAAAAAAGTATACAAAAATTAAAATTATAAAAAAAAATTAAAACAGTTTATGAGTGGGATGTTGGATTTATAGGGGATAAGGGTGGGGAGTGTTTAAAATATTTTTTTAATTTAAAAATTGTAAAAATATTTAAAATAATTATTTTTGGGGGAGTGAGATGTTGGGTTTATAGGGGATAAGGGTGGGGAGTGTTTTAAAACATTTTTTAAAACTTAAGAAAATGTAAAAATATAAAAATCCTTTTTAAAAATATTTTTGGGGAGTGGGATGTTGGGTTTATAGGGGATGAGGGTAGTGAGTGTTTTAAAAAACTTAAAGGACATTTAAATGTTTTTTTTATTTAATATGTATAAAATGTTTTTGGGGAGGGGATGTTGGGTTTATAAGGGGTAAGGGTGAAGAGTTTTTTTTAAAAAATGTAAAAAATTAGAAATTTTAAAATGTTATAAAAAACAAAGGGGGTCATTACGATGGCAGACGGACTTCAGTCCGTCTGCCATCATCCCGGGGATAGGGACCACCCACCTATATGGCAGCAGTCCCGCACCACAAATAACAATGCTGCCACCACCATGGCGGCCGCAAAAGGCAGTTTTAACATTGCGGCGGGGGCTGCTGGCTGCAGCACCTTCCCCAATGTTAAAAATGCACGTTTTGTTTTTCCCTACACTATGTGGCAGGCACATGTAGGGAAATGTAGGGGGGCACCATAGGTGCCCCCCAATTACAAAATGAAAGTGCCCCAGCACAAGGGGGGCCCGCAACAGGCCCGCAAAGTCAATCTCCGCCAGCCTTTGAATGGCGGAGGAACCGCCATTGAAAGGCTGGCTTGATGCAGCATCCCAATGTGGCGGACAGTGCCTGCTAGGCACTGCCACCATTCTAGGTATGCTGGCCGGGTCCGACATGCAATAATATAATTTGCCTGTGTCGGACCCGTGGTGGACGAGCTTTCCGTCTGCCAGCACACCGCCCGCCATCCTAATCTGGTGGGCGGAGAATGGCCGCAAGATGGCGGTGAACCCGCCAATGGCAGGCTGCCGGTGGCAGATTCAACGCCATCATTATAACCCCCAAAGTTTTAGGGAAATCTTTTTATGATTGGGATGTAGGGTTTATAGGGTTCAATGTTTGTGAGCTTTTTGTTTTTAAGTAGGGTGGGATGTTTGTTATTTATGATTGCATTTCAAAATTTGAAATTTGAATTTTACACAAAATTAAAATATTTGTATATTTGAATTATATTTTCCAAAATGTTGATAAAATTTGGAAATTTTGTTAAATTTTTTATATAAAATTATTAATTTTGTTGCTAGTAGTTTGTAGTGGGAATAGTAAATTATATATGTTTAGTGTCCAGCACCTTCCCTGAGTTAATGTAGTTTGGAGTGGGAATAGTTAATTTTACATGTTTAGTGTTGAGCACATTCCTTGAGTTAATGTAGGTTTCGCATCTCGTTCTTCTTTATTGATTGGTTTGGCGGCATTTTTCCTTGATATGTGCCCGCAAATCAGTCTTTTTTCACCTGTTCTATACGGATACCCCAGACCGGCTTTACGGATACCGCAGACCGGCTATTCCTTGGATTCGTGCGTAGGAAACTTGTAGTTACGTAAATCCCTGAGCACTGGGAATCTAGTTAGTTCGTTATTTTAGTGCATTTGTTTGAAACGCTTAGTACTTTATTGAAGTTCTGTTTTTACCATTTAGATTAACTTAAAATCCCCTGAATGGATCTATGGCTGCAGAGCTAGCTGCTAATTCCAAAACATTTCGGGCTATTTATGTTAGTTTAAGTCCCGGCTGGGACGTGCATGTAAGTCATTCCACCTATCTTTGATATTTCCTTAACTTCACCTTGAGTAGTTTCTGTGCTTGATACCTATTTTTATACTGTTTATTGTTCTAGAATTGTGTGTAGCACGGGACCGACAAACTCTATTCCATATCTATGAGCAGGTCTATTCGGACTATTCGGTAAGATCCTTTCAGACTCCTGTTTTAGTGCTGATGGACCAGCACTTATACTAGTATTACCTTTTTTCCAAGCTTCGGTGTTAACTTTAGGGCGGCTGTTGTCATTCCCAATAGGTCGCTATTTCACCCAGTGGGGACATACCTTTTCAACAGCCCCACACAGGAGTTACGGCCCCCGATTTTTTGGTGGCTGGTGTCATTCTTAATAGGTCGTTACTTCACCCTGTGGGGACATCCTTCCTATTAGCATCATATAGGCGTTACAGCCCCATATCTTTGAGAGGCCGACTATACTTAGGAGGGCACATACTTTCTCCATTCTCATATCCATTGGCTCGATGCTGTTTCATCATTTAGAACTGTGCTTTACCCCTTTTTGTAGTATGACCATGATTACCATCTGGCTTGTAATGATAGATGTTATTATCAGTCCACCCTGTCTCTCTAGATGGTGTCTTATGTTTGCCCTTTCTATCTATGTTGTTTTATCATTTAGAATTGTGCTTTACCCCTTTTTGTAGTATGACCATGATTACCATCTGGCTTGTAATAATAGATGTTATTATCAGTCTTTTTAGATGGTGTCTTATGTCTGCCCTTTCTATCTTGTAGTAATCGATCAAACTGTGCCTCGTGCCTTGGACTGTAGGCATCCTCTACATTATCGTGATGCTTCACCTTTCTGATCCAGCATCCTATACTATTTAGAAAGTATGTAGATTTAAAATTGTGCTTGGATTCTTTCTGTCTTATTTTTAGGTTGCTCCTAAAACCTCCTAATTTGTTATTCTCTCTCTCCCTTGGTGATATCCTATGGGAATCTTTATCACATGGTGTTCACACTTGTTCATGAATATTTTCACGGATTGTGATGGTTCCTTCCTATTATACACTCTTTTGGTGAAACCCTGTTGGATAATCTTTACTCTATCATGCTCCATTTTTTTAATAATTAATGAATATTTATATTGTGTGAATATTTATATTATGTATTGTTGTCCCTACAGACCTGTGCTTAACGTATATAGTACAGAGCCCCCTGCACTATATATCCAGCCACAGTGCATGATACACAGATGGCTTGCGGCCACCGAATAATGTGTTCTCTCAGCGCCCTGATGAAGGTTTTTTTATGTACATCTCACTTCCAAAACGCGCGTCGGCGCATTTTTCCTGCTTTTTCGTGTTTTATATGTATTTTATTTAGAGTATTTGTATTGAAACTTGGTGTATGTATGTAATTGTGTGTTTTTACGGTTCTTGTTTTTTCTGTTAATTTGTGTTGACAAATTTGTGTTGTCATCTGTTATGTTGCTTTTTGATGTGTATATTACGTTCACTGTTCCTCATCATGTTAACGGGGCTCCTTAACAATTGATGTACAATGTTGATGTCTTTTAAAAAAAATTTGATGTATACCTGTGATATTAAAAATTAATTTATAAAAATTATTTATACTTTTTGATAATAAATTTTGAACATTATTGGTCTATGGAACATGTGTATTTTTGGATGCATTACCTGACTTTAAAGTATTGATTTGGGAGAAGTGTCTGTTGTGATTTATTGACTAAACAAAATGGCCTCCAGCCACATGGTCACAGCAACAACAACCAGCAAGGGGGCATGGCACAAACAAAGAAGAAATGCAGGCCTATGGGGAAAGCACACAGGCTGGCTGCACAAAATGGCCGCCAGCCACATGGTCACAACAACAACCAGCAAGGGGGCATGGCCACAAACAGAGAAGAAATGCAGGCCTATGGGGAAAGCAGACTGACTGGCTACACAAAATGGCAGCCAGCCACATGGTCAGAACAACAACAAGTAGCAGGCCTGGAAAGTAAAGAACACATGCAGGCCTAGGGTGGACACCGACTATACAAAATGGCCCCGGCCACATGGCATAATGATTCTTGAACAACAAAGGCAAATGGTGGCCTATGCCAAACACACATACACACACACAGTGGCCAGAATAAAGAGGCATGGTAACACAGAGAACACAGCTATAATTCAGCAATGCCAAAAATGAAAATTAACAGGGCTACAAATGTTCACAAGAACACACATCCTCCAAAGGCATTACCCCACCTAAACACTTTTTGCAGGAAAAAAAAAGTGAAAAACCATAAATAACACATTTTGTATTTTAATCCAATGCCATCCATGGCCTAAATGATGTTTCAGTTCTACAGACACCACAGAAACAGTTGTTTCATGCATCCATAAATAGTACAGGGCCTACTGGCTGGAAGGCTCATTGGCAGACTAGGCCACATTTTAAAAATCGAATAAAAGTACAAATAAATCCAGCTGCATGCCCCAGTCAAACAAACAACAACATTATACACCAGTTTTTCAACTTACTTGTGATATCTCAAAAACTAAAGTCCTTAAATCCAATGGTATATATGCAGCAGACAAGTAAAGTGATCCTTCCAGCTCCAAATCCCAATGAAAAGTGACCAGGAGAGTGACAAAGCACTAAGAGGAGCCTGCTGGACAGGAGCAGGAAGCTGGAGTCTCTGGGGCACATACTTCTGGTTTGGAAACAAAAGTTTAAAAAAAGGCTTCTCTCACAAACAAAATCCACTTCAAATACCTCTCAGCTGCATTCTCAAGCAGAAAAGCTGCTCGACCGCTCCGTTTACGATCGGCTCTAAGAATGCTAGATTGGTGCCGTCACAGCCGGAAGCTGTACGAGTGAGCGCAATGTCTTGCGGGGGGACGCTAGCAGTGTGAAAAGTATTGCACGCGCTCACAAGCGGCCAGAGAGTCTTGGCGCTCATGGTTGAGCACCCAAAAAAAAATTGAGGGCTTCAGCCCCAAATGGTTGAAATGAGGAATTCTGCATTCCTCCGCGGATCGTGAAGTGCCCGAGTTCCGTAAACTCCGCGAGCAGAACAGAGTTTACCGTCCGGGCTTACTTTTGACACCCTAAAAGAGGCAATGTGCTCAGCACCTAATCTCAAGGCTCCAGATTACTCCAAGCAGTTCATAGTGCAGACTGATGCATCTTAGCTGGGAATAGGAGCGGTCCTATCCCAGAAAAATGATGATGGATAAGACCAATCTGTTGCTTTCATAAGCAGAGGCTACTCCCCAGGGAGCAGCATTGAAGTGCCATTGAGAGGGAGGCCTTTGCTGTAGTTTGGTCCCTGAAGAAGCTGAGACCATACCTGTTTGGTACTCACTTCCTAGTTCAAACTGACCACAGATCTCTCAGATGGCTAATGCAGATGAAAGGAGAAAACCCAAAACTTTTGAGGTGGTCCATATCCCTACAGGGAATGGACTTTACAGTGGAACATAGACCTGGGACTGCCAATGCCAATGCAGATGGACTTTTCAGATTTTTCCACTTAGAAAATGAAGACTCTCTTGGGAAAAGTTAGTCTTATCCTCTTTCGTTTGGGGATGGGTTGTGTAGGAAAGTTCCCCTTTTTGCATGGTTACCCCCTGCACGTTTTGCCTGACATCTGATGCAACCTGACTTGATGTGCCCTGGGTCCCCGCCAATCAGTTTCCCAGGGCCTGTGTTCTTTCCCAAGACTGTACCTTTGTATCCATAATTGGCACATCCCTGACCACAGGTAAGCCCCTTGTAAAAGGTACCCTGGGTACCAAGGGCAGTGTGACAAGGGAAGGCCTCAAAGGGCTGCAGCACCTATTGTGCCACCCTTAGAGGCCCTCCACCTTAACATGCACAAACTGCCACTGCAGTCTGCATGTTTTGATGCAGAGAAAAGTGAAGAGTTGACATGGCACACATCCCTGTGTGCCATGCCTGCAATCCACTGCCTGAGGCCTAGGTAAAACACCAATCTAGAAGGGTGATCTGGCCCTAAGGTGAGGGTACAGAGGCATGAGCCCTGTACCCCTACAGTGTCTAAGTTCATTCTTAGACATTGTAAGTGTAGTAAAGCCGTAAAGAGTATATGGTATGGGAGCTGGTCATTATGAACTCCACAGTTCCATAATGGCTTTACTAAAAATGGCGAAGTTTGGTAGTAGACTTTTTAGCACATTAAACTTACACTGATGCCAGTGTGGGAGTTAATGTCAAATGCACCCCAAGGGCATCTTAGAGATGCCCCCTGAAAATTGAGCAGGCCTGGTGTGGTTCCTAAATGGCTACCCACCATTTGCCACCACCAAACAGGTGTCTGGACCCCTGGGTAGAGAGCTTCAGCTCTCTGGATCCAGAAACAAAGCCCATCCTGGGCAGAGGTGTCAGGCCTCCTCCTCCAGGATGTGCTGGGTCCACAAAAGGGGATGTTTCGAAGGCCTGCCATCTTTGGATGCTGTCCCTGCCTTTTGTTGTCCTCAGCAACTGGCTTCTACCGGTTCTGGTCCCCACTTTGGGCGGGAGAATCAGCAGGAAATTCAAGCTAGGAAGAGAGGTGTGCCTACCTTTTCCAACCCTCAGATGGGGGAGGTGAGGTGAAGCACACATCTCAGTTCCCTCCATCTTGAAGATGAGGGGATTCAGCCAATTAAGAAGCGACTCATGCCCCCTACCACTGGAGGATGGCATATTAGGGGTGTACCCACCCCAAGGAAGAGGCCCATTAGTCCCGACCTGCACACCACTTTAATGCTCCGAAATCGAGAATTTAGGGTCAACCCTGAACCTTGCCTCCTCAGATTTGAGGAAGAAAGAAGAAAGACTGAAGAGCCATGCTGACCCAGGAAGGAGAAGAGTACACCAACTGCCTTGGCCCCAGCCCCTACCGGCCTGTCCCATCTATGACCTGCCTACAGCATGAACACCGGTGAGTCCAACAGCCAGCAAACTCCAGAGCCAGCAAACTCCAGTTCCCCTGTGAACTTCCTACAGACTCTGTAGTCTCCCTTGAGCACCGGATTTGCTCAAACAAACACACACCTCCAGAATTTGGATTACGGCGACTCTGCAATTCTGCACCACTTCAAAACCGGGAACACTTTTTCCCCATTGGAACCCATGTAAAGAGATTTTGGGCATAAAACATGTCTAAGTGTTGAACTGTGTTGTATGAAGAATAGAGAATTTTATTGCAAAGTATAAAAAATCATACTTACCTTGTATTTAGAGATCCTAAGGTGTGGTATCTAGGCATACCACCCAGGTACTCAAAGTAATCCTAAAGTAACTAAAAAGTAATCTAAAAGTAGCTACTGTTTAATAAAAACTACATTTAAAAAATGATACAAACCTGTAACAACTGTAATTTCAAGTATAACTGCATTTCCCTTACATTTGAGAAGTACATTTTACTCACCTGTGCCAAGTCCTGTTTGGTTCTAAAATAAACATAATTATATATTTTTTATACTTACCTAATTGGTCCGGATTCTGTCTCTTATTGGGTGTAATCAGTCCTAATTGAGTGAATACAATAAATGCTTAACACACCCTCTCGGTAAGCCTAACTGCTCGCCCACACTACCACAAAGAGAGCTGTTAGTACTTACCTAATTTAGCCACTGCTACACCTCTGGGGACTCCCTGGCCTCTGTGCCCACTATGCCTCATTTTGGTATAGTATATCCAGAGCCAGCTTCCTACAGTCACCTGTAGTGTTATCGCTCTATTGGTATTTGTGATACAGTTCAATTGTTTACATGTGTTATATTATTTGGTGTAACTCATATCCTCTGCAGACCTTCTCTCATGCTCCCCATTGTTGTCCCCACAATGCAGGACCCTGCACACTCTTAAGGAGGGTGATGAGGTAGAGCGTAGGAAAACTTTAGTGAAATACTCATGGCACACTACAATATAATTACATGGAATGTTTGAGGTATGCACACTCCATCACGACGTGCCGTATACGCATATTTGAAACGGCACTCAGTGAGCATTGCATTGCTACAGGAATCTCACCTGATGCAGATAGAAAGTAATAGATTGCAGAGGGGATGGAGAGGGCAGGTCACGCCACTGGGTTCTCTAGTTATGTTTGTGGGACCCTTTTGTGGATTAAACCTGGCACTCCATTTGTTATAGAGGATTTGATTACAGACACCCCGGGCTGGTATGTGCTGGAGCAGGGGCGGCTGGATGGACATCCCATACTACTGTGATCCATCTATGTACCGAACATGGACCAAGCTACTTATCTGCAAACACTATCACATAGCCTATCACAATGGAACGGGGTACCATGGCTGCTCGAGGAAGATTTCAACAGTGTATTGGACACAACACTTGATCGATCTTTCCCTCTATCGCCACGTACACTTGCCACCTTAAACGCTAGCACACTGTCCAATTGGCCACAACAATTGGATCTTGAAGATGCATGGCGCAGCCCTAACCCCATGACGAGAGTCTACTCCTTCTATTCCTCTCTTCTTCAGTTACATGTTCGCTTAGACAGACTGGTGACTACCCAGTCACTGCTCCCATCCATCAAGTCAACAGAGTATTTAGGATGCACACAGTCCGATCACAATCCCCAAATATTACATTTGCAATGGGAGACTACAACCCCCCGACCCCCACATGTTGGTTTCAACCAACATTACTGGAAGATCCGCCGTTCCGAGATTCATTAGGTTCAATGATAGAAGAATATTTCCAACACAACATGGGTGCGACTTCCAATGGACTGATTGAATGGGATGCCTTCAAGGTTACACTACAGGGCCACTGCTTGGGTGTGCCAATCAACATGAGGAACGGACTCACTCAAGACATTACTAAATCGGAGCATCAGCTCCTGGGGTTGGAGACTCGAGTGGTAGCTGACCTGGATGGTGAAGCTGCATTAGCCAAAGCCAGACATGAACACATGGCACTGTTGGAATGCTTGTGCTATCTCATCTACACTCACTGTAACTAAAGTGCAGAGCACCATTAGAGCACTGGCCAATGGCAGACAAATTGAGTGCTGAACTGTACAAGGCATACGCAACACAACTTGCCCAACATTTGATATATGATGAGGCTTTACTATTAGGGACGCTTTCGGAGTCCCCGACAGCGGCGACTGCTATATCTTTGCCCAACCCCACAAAAACCTTGAATTTCCCAGATCGTACCGCCCACTGGCGCACCTGAATACAGATTATAAAATACTAGCAAAAATACTAGCAGACCAACTGGCTCCACTGGTGAAGATGTTGGTACATCATGATCAGAATGGGTTTGTGCCCACCCGCAACACCTCCTTAAACTTGCACTGCTTTTTCAGAGTCCTTAAGTATGCGCCTGCTGAGTGGCCTCAAGCTGGATGCCTGGTTTTGGACTTTGAGAAAGCATTTGACTCGCTAGATTGGAACTATCTGTTTTCAGCACTCACCCGGTACGGAATTGGCACTCGATACCTTAGGATGGTGAAATTATTAAACACTAACCCACTAGAGTCAAAACAGGCCCTTTAATATTGGCAGACATCCGTATTCACAGGAGAATGTGCCAGGGCTGCCCATTGTCGCCATTACTGTTCTCGCTGGAAACACTGGCACTAGCGCTATGTGAGCAGGGAACACGTGGGGGTATAACTACAGGGGATGGACTACATGTTGTTGTTGTCTCCCTATATGCTAAAGACATGCTGCTGTACGTACGGGACATACATGGTGTCCCTACTACGATAAATGATATCCTGATGCAGTTTTCAGCCATATCAGGATTGAGAGTCAACTGGGCAAAGTCCTGCGTGTTCCCTTTTCACCTAAGTACATTAAACCCTGAGATAAGGATAGGGGAAGCACAACTGACCTGGCAACACCGCACATTCAAATATCTGGGCATACAAGTGTACCACAGTGTGGAGGATCTTTTTGAGGGCCACATCATGCAGGCAATCACAGTATTGCACATGCAAATTAAGTTCTGGTGCACTTTGCCGCTGACAGTCATGGGGAGGGTGGCCCTGCTCAAAATGGTGGTATTGCCCCAACTCCTTTATTTCTTTACGAATCTACCCATATACATCCCGGCTATGTTTTTTCGGAAATTCAAAAAACAGATAAGAGAATTTATTTGTAACAAGTCGAGACGAAGGGTTGCTCTGGCAAAAGTCTACGCCCCCATAAACAATGGAGGCCTAGCATCCCCACAGTTTGAACACTATTATATGGCTTCACAAATCCAATGGATAGTACAGTGGCAGGCGGGGTTACACTTGTCAGAAATGGCTACAACTCAAATGGGATGGTCCTCATTGTAAATAGCGCATTTATTCCACCCTTGCACAAAGGCGAGCCCACCTGAATCACTCCTACTGGGAGTGGCACACAGGTGCTACTGCAGATGCTTAAGAATTACTAAACAGGTTCTCCCCTACGCACCGGGATTGGCACTGTTGGGCACTCCTAGGACAACAGGCTCGACAACGGCGATGAAACTGGAGGTGTGGCATGCGGTGGCGTTAAGTACTTTGGGTGACTTATACAAAGACGACGCACTAGCTTCATACGACTCTCTCGTGGAAGAGGATGGTTAGGCTCCAGGCCACTTTTTACTTCTCCAATCATTACACAGCACAGTACGACAGTACTGAGGAGACATAACGACTGAACCTCTGACACATCTCACAGTAAAGTACCCACAAGTGATGGGAGGGGTCAGACATCTCACGCAATGGATTGCGGACTCTCTAGGCTATCACACCTCCCCACAACTTCTAACTCTGAAACATCGATGGAAGACTGACTTGGCCTGCCAATGCTCTGATAGGGAATGGAGCACACTATTAGAAGCCGCACGTCACATACCACAAAATGACCACTTTAAACTTATACATCTTTACATACTGCACAGAGCCTACCTTACCCCTGCAAACATCAACAAGTATTATCACACAACTGATGCTGCATGCCCTAGATGCTCACATGTTGATGCCGATCTAGCACATATGCTACGGGCCTGCCCACTGCTGCACATCTATTGGTATGCAGTCACAATGGCATTGTCTTCTTGTACTGAGAGCCCAGACCTACACCATTGGAAGATATGCCTACTAGGCCTTTATCATAGGTTCAAAAGGCACAGAGTGACCTCCTACTTCCTAGACCTCCGGTTGATAGTAGCCAAACGTCTTATTACGAAAAGACAGAAATCTCCCACACCCCTGATGATTGCTGCTTGGCAGCGTTCAATGGACAACTGAGCGGAGGCTGAAAGCGTGGCCCACACTAGGACTGCGGAAATAACCTATTGTAGCACACTGGGACACTGGGACACTATACTTTTGGCTCTACATACAAGTCGATCGGAGGACGATGAGTTGGAGCCTGATATCGTGACTGAGAACCTGTCCCAATAAACCATGGTGCGCCTCGAACATTTCTCATTTCCCACCTCATTTTTCACTAACATACTGGCAGATTGTACTAGATATACGCTGACCTCCACTAGACTTCCTCCCTTCCTCGACTCCTTTCCTAAAATGGGTATGACCACCACACACAATGGGCTGATGAGTGTGTATTTGTAACAACTGGACTATGTAGCTCGCTAAGTTTTGTGTTGCATTTTTCCTTTTGCTTGTTACTTATGGTTATTTTTGTTAGAAAAGTGAGAATCTGTTGTATACCGTCCGTGCATATTGAGTGTGCAACAGGGTGTCTTAGGTTGTTAACACTAAACCTGGGCATAGTTTGCATAGTAGCACTACACGTAGCTATGCAAATTGCATAGCCGTGTGGTTGACTGCACTGTACAATAATTGCCAAAGGCATCTTGCACAGTGCAAGTTGAGATAAAATAAATATCTCTGTCTTTATATGCTAAAAATGCATATAGTCATTTCACAAAAGTGAAAACGATAAATTCACAAGCAGTGAGAGAGGTGATGATTTTGGGATCCTCCCTAACCTAGGGAGAGAACCAAGCAGATGCCTTGAAAACAAAAAGCACATCTTTTGAACGATTCGGTGGTGGTCCCATCCTCTTAGGACCACCCCAAGCACAGTTATTGGCAAAAATACAATCCCAACCAAGGCCCTGCAAAGCATTATGGGACGAGATTAGCAGTGGGCAGTGAATATTATAGTATCCAATATCAAAATAATTCTACAAAGAGCTGCAGTTCCACTAGTCGTTACTAGATGTCCCTCACGAGTCAAATGCAAAAGCTTCATGAAAGGGTTTCAATGCTTTTGCATTTGACTCGTGAGGGACATCTAGTAACGACTAGTGGAACTGCAGCTTGATGTATTAATAATTTCAATGCTTTTGCATTTGACTCGTGAGGGACATCTAGTAACGACTAGTTGAACTGCAGCTCTTTGTAGAATTATTTTGATATTGGACACTATACTATTCACTGCCCACTGCTAATCTCGTCCCATAATGCTTTGCAGGGCCTTTGGTTGGGATTGTATTTTTGCCCATAACTGTGCTTGGGGTGGTCCTAGGAGGAAGGGACCACCACTGAATCGTTCACATGATATGCTTTTTGTGTTCAAGGCATCTGCTTGGTCCTCCCCTAGGTTAGGGGACCCCAAAATCATCACCTCTCTCATTGCTTGATATTTTCATTGTCAAAGTTCACTTTTGTGAATTGGTTATATGCTTTTTAGCATAGAAAATTGCTTTATCAAAGCATTTGTAGGTGTTTATTATACTGTTGCTACGCTACGTCAATTAGCACTGTTTTTCACTCTGCTATGTGCAATTTGCGTAGTAGAACAAACTTTTCATGCTCCATGAATGTAGCGAAGTATTACGCCCAGGGTTACAATTAGCACAGTTTTTCACTCAGCTACGTGCAATTTGCGTAGTGTGTAGTAGCACAAACTTTGCATGCTCCGTGAGCGTAGCGAAGTATTACACCCAGGCTTAGTTAACACCTTCTTAGAGAATTATTGATACTAAATGACTTGGGGGCATATCTACAAGGGCTGGCGATAATTATCGCTCAGTGCTCTTAGCGTGAGGATAATTATCGCCGGCCAACTCTGAATTTTATCGCGGAGATAGCGTGCTATCAGCAACGCTTATCTCCAAAGCGATAAAATTCAGAGCGCAAGCTGCCAACTGTGCGATTATCGCTGGAAATCCAGCAATAATCGCACAACTTTTGGCAATAGCTTGCTGATAGGGCAAGACATACTTAGCCATGATATCCACCTTCCATAGGATATCATGGCTAAGTCAGTCTTGAAGCAGGCGTTAGGAAAGTAGCGATAACTGAGGTTATCGCTACTTTTCTTGTCGCTATGCTTCTTTGCCTGAGGCTTGATAATAGGAGAAATGTCGCTTAGCGACATTTCTCCCGTTATCCTGGGGAGGAACGCCCACTTTGCATCTCATTAGAGATGCAGAGCTGGGCGATAAGGGAAAGGGCGATGTAGCATGGATTCACGCGTTAGCGTGTCCTTGCTAATAGGGCGATAAAATTATCGCCGCTTTTCGTCCGAAAACGGACGCTAAAGCGGCGATAATTTTATCGCCAGCCCTTGTAGATATGTCCCTAAGAGTTCATTTAACATAATGTACCACCTATTGTGTTCTGACTCAAAAAATATATCGTTAGCGCCAAGAGAGTAACAGAAGAGTGTATGACATGGGTTGTTCACAAAACACAATAATGCCTGAAATGAAGGCACTAAAAGACTCATGGTGTAGAATGATGATGGATGTTTCTATGTTTACTGTAACACAGATTTATAACAAACTGGTCACGAATGGAAAAAAAATGTTAGCCATAAAATGTATTTTTAATAAACAGATAAAAAAACATACAGATGAAACTGTTTGCTTTATGTGCGTCACGTGACGCCACTCACGTGTGATGTCATGTGGCACTCATAGAGGTGCAGCTGATAAATGACAATGGAAGGAATAATCCCTAGACAATGAATGTAGTTGTGCACCTATAGCAGACATGAGGTTTTGCCAGATGTAGTGGAAAATTGTATGAACAAAAAAAAACCTTATAATTTCTTATAAAAATTTGAAAAAATAAAAAATATAATGTACCAATTAATAAAAACATGGAAAAAAATAAAATAAAAAAAATTCAACATAAGTGAAGTTATCCTCAAAGATATAATAATAAGTTATTAAACTGCTGTCTCATTGCTCAACCATCCATGCAGCCTATGGCAAAGGGCCAGACTGGCTGGACACACAAAATGGCTGCCAGCCAGTGCCACATTGTCATCAACAACAACAACTCTGAGAAGGAAGGCATTCGAAACAAAGAGAAGACATGCAGGCCTATGGAGAAAGCACACTGGCTGCCTACACAAAATGGCCACCACATGGTCACAAGAGAACACATGCAGGTTTATGGGGAAAGCACACTGGCTATCTATTGGTAACACAAAATGGCTGCTAGTCACATGGTCACAACAACAAGAGGCAGGAGGGCGAGGCCTGGAAAACAAAGAACACATGCAGGCCCATGTACACTGGCTGTATAAAAATGGCACCTGGTCACATGGCATGTGGAACAAAGGCAAATGGTGGCCTATGGCAAACACAAATACACATTGGCCAGACAAAGGAGGCATGGTAAAACTGAGAAAACAGCATTAATTCAGCAATGCCAAAAATGAAAATTAACAGGGCTAAAAGTGTTTACAACAACACACATCCTCCAAAGGCATTACCTACACTGTGTGCATGAAAACAAAATGTGAAATACCACCAGAAAAAAACATTTTGTATTTCAATCCAAATCCATCCATGCCTAAAAAAGCCAGCAGACAAAACAGAAACAGTTGTTTCATGCACCGATCACTAGACCTGGGCCTACTGGCTGGAAGGCCCATTGGCAGACTAGGCCACATAGTGAATTTAACTAAAAGAATATTGCACATGTATTAGGAAACATGGAGAAAATGTACTAAACTGTGCAACATTTTTCCTGTACAAATAAGGAAAATTACACGCATAACAACAACAACAACAACCAGCAGGGAGGCATTGGCACATACAAAGAACAAATGCAAACCTATGGCAAATGCACACTGACTGCCTACACAAAATGGCCACCAGCCACATGGTCATCACAGCAAGAAGCAGGAGGCCTAGAAAACAAAGAACACATGAAGGCCTATGGCAAAAGCACACTGGCTGTCTACACAAAATGGCCGCCAGCCACATGGTCACAACAACAACCAGCAAGAAGGCATTGCCACAACAAAGAAGACATGCAGGCCTATGGCAAAAGCACACTGGCTGGATACACAAAATGGCCACCAGCCACATTGTCACAACAAGAAGTAGGAGGCCTAGAAAACAAAGAACGCATGCAGGCCTATGGCAAAAGCACACTGGCTGGCAACACAAAATGGCCGCCAGCCACATGGTCACAAGTACAACAACAACCAGCAAGAAGGCATGGCCACAACAAAGAAGACATGTAGGCCTATGGCAAAAGCACACTGGCTGGATACACAAAAAGGCAGCCAGCCACATGGTCACTTAAAACAAGAGACACGAGGACTGTAAATCAAAGAGCACATGCAGGCCTATGGTGACATATGGCAAACACACACTGGCCAGACAGACGAGGCATGGTAAAACAGTGAACAAAGCATTAAGTTAGCAATGCCAAAAATGAAAATTAACAGGACTAAAAAAAGTTTACAAAAACACACATCCTTCAAAGGCATTACCCCACCTAGTCCTATACACTGTTTGCAGGGAAAAAAACATGAAATGCAATAAAAAAAGCACAATTTGTATTCAATCCAAATCCATCCATGGCCTAAATGCTGTTTCAAATTCAAAGGACACCACAGAAACAGTTGTTTCATGCACCCATGACTAGCACTGGACATACTAGATGGAAGGCCAAGTGGCAGACTAGGCCACATAGTGAATTAAATCAATACTGCAAATGTATTAAAAAAATGGAGAAACAAAATTAGTAAACAGTGAAACATTTTTCCTTTAAAAGAAGAAAAATGAAATGCAAACAACAGGCCACACACCATAATAAAAATTAAAAATCCATTAAAAGTACAAATAAATCCAGGTGCGTTGCCCCAATCAAACAAACAACACCAGTTTTTCAACTTACTTGTGAAATCTCAAACACAAAGTCCTTAAATCCAACGAGATATGCAGCAGACACATAGGGGTTGATTCCGATCCGGGTCGGAAACCGTACCGACCAACACGGACCTGGAATGGAGACCGACCGACACGTTCCGGCGCCGTACGACCCACGCAGTACGATGCAATGCGTGTGAATTACAAGCGACTCGTACGGAACACAAGCTGCACGACCGAACCGTACGGGAAATAGTGATTTGCCAGTAAACGGACCTGGAACCGCACCCACTGACACGCATCAGGAATGGACGCAACCGACACGGACCCGCGCTGTACGACCCGCGTAATACGATGCAATGCGTGTAAAACGAGACCGACTCGCACGGAGCACAATCCGGAAGACCGAGACGTACAGAAAACAGTGACTACCAAACAGTAGACTCCTTTGCGTCCAACTCGTTTGCCAACGAAGAAACACAGCAGAATGTCAGTGTGACAGACTCGGATTACCCCGCAAGAGCCACTGGCAGCGTCTGTCCCGGTCAAATGAACGTCTCCATCACGCCCACCAAAACCTAATGAAAAAAGACCAAAAAAGGACCAAACAAGCAATGACAAAGCCAATAAATAAAAAAATAAAAAAACATGGAACTAAGACACACCCACAACTCCACCTACGTAAAGGTCCAAATCCACTCCCATGATCCTTTGCTATTTTCAAACACATGACAGCAAAGGAGACAACTACACAGCACTCTGAGCAACACCCACACCTCACCCACCACACAACATCCACACCATTACCACTTCCTAAACACACTCACAACAAGCAAGAGAAACTGACACCCACTCACCCTCACTTACTCCCTCACACACACATCAACCACCCAGCACCATGCCCCCAAAGAAGAATCCAAAGTTCACAGATAGTGAGTTGGTAGTTCTGGTTGATGAAATACTCCGAGTAGAGCCACATTTATTTGGAACCTTGGTCCAACAGACCCCCATGTCACAGAAAACAAAGATGTGGGAGAGGATCGTTGACAAGGTGAACGCACAAGCACCTTGCCTGCGCACAAAGGATGACATCCAGAACAGGTATTATGATGTGCACAGGAGGGTCAAGAAGCTCATAGGCAGAGACCATGCCTTGAGCCAGTACAC
This sequence comes from Calotriton arnoldi, assembly GCA_963921515.1. Taxonomy (NCBI): domain Eukaryota; kingdom Metazoa; phylum Chordata; class Amphibia; order Caudata; family Salamandridae; genus Calotriton; species Calotriton arnoldi. The sequence goes on along the minus strand of CAWUFW010006300.1, from coordinate 530,152 downwards.
TGGCAGTGGCCCACCTGCAAAACCAACATACTTCACGTCCTGGGAGGAGAAAGTGCGGGCCATACTCCCACCGGAGGGCATCCATGGATTAACAGGAATACCAGAGCCTGGTGAGTACACAACCAATCTAGTCAATATTGTGTGGCAACACACACACATCACTGCCAAGGGGACATTGGAAACAAGTAGCGTCAGCAAATTCAAAGTAAGCCAGAAAAAATGTAATTCTGTGATGTGTGTGCCAGTTACACAAACGCAACAGCTGCTATCTCAGAGTAATATCGAACTAGGTCATAACATGTAAAAACCGAACAACAAATACAGCAAGGCATTGGCCATAAACACCAACAAACACTGTCAGCCATCTTGTCAGCACTGTTACACCACCTCACAGGGAAGCTGAGTCACAGGAAGGAAGGTCAGGGATGCTGGGAGGGTGGGTGTAGCCAAAAGCTTGATGGGAGTTGTAGTAACAGACACCAGACCCCCTCACACATGGTCCATCATGTCCACCCTGAACTATGTTCACCTCACAGGGAGTGGGAAAGTACTGCCCAGATGGCTGATGCTGGGCTCTGCTGTGGGGACCACAAGGCCCTGTTGGGAGTACTGCTCATACAAACACCAGGACACCACTGTCACCCATCTTGCCAGCACTGTAACACCACCTCACAGGGAAGCTGAGTCACAGGAAGGAAGGTCAGGGATGCTGGGAGGGTGGGTGTAGCCAAAAGCTTGATGGAAGTTGTAGTCACAGACACCAGACCCCCTCACACATGGTCCATCAAGTCCACCCTGAACTATGTTCACCTCACAGGGAGTGGGAAAGTACTGCCAAGATGGTTGACGCTGGGCTCTGCTGTGGGGAGCACAAGGCCCTGTTGGGAGTACTGCTCATACAAACACCAGGACACCACTGTCAGCCATCTTGCCAGCACTGTTACACCACCTCACAGGGAAGCTAAGTCACAGGAAGGAAGGTCAGGGATGCTGGGAGGGTGGGTGTAGCCAAAAGCTTGATGGGAGTTGTAGTCACAGACACCAGACCCCCTCCCACATGGTCCATCAAGTCCACCCTGAACTATGTTCACCTCACAGGGAGTGGGAAAGTACTGCCCAGATGGCTGACGCTGGGCTCTGCTGTGGGGAGCACAAGGCCCTGTTGGGGATACTGCTCATACAAACACCAGGACACCACTGTCAGCCATCTTGCCAGCACTGTTACACCACCTCACAGGGAAGCTGAGTCACAGGAAGGAAGGTCAGGGATGCTGGGAGGGTGGGTGTAGCCAAAAGCTTGATGGGAGTTGTAGTCACAGACACCAGACCCCCTCCCACATGGTCCATCAAGTCAACCCTGAACTATGTTCACCTCACAGGGAGTGGGAAAGAACTGCCCAGATGGCTGACGCTGGCCTCTGCTGTGGGGAGCACAAGGCCCTGTTGGGGGTACTGCTCATACAAACACCAGGACACTACTGTCAGCCATCTTGCCAGCACTGTTACACCACCTCACAGGGAAGCTGAGTCACAGGAAGGAAGGTCAAGGATGCTGGGAGGGTGGGTGTAGCCAAAAGATTGATGGGAGTTGTAGTAACAGACACCAGACCTCACACATGGTCCATCATGTCCACCCTGAACTATGTTCACCTCACAGGGAGTGGGAAAGTACTGCCCAGATGGCTGACGCTGGGCTCTGCTGTGGGGACCACAAGGCCCTGTTGGGAGTACTGCTCATACAAACACCAGGACACCACTGTCACCCATCTTGCAAGCACTGTAACACCACCTCACAGGGAAGCTGAGTCACAGGAAGGAAGGTCAGGGATGCTGGGAGGGTGGGTGTAGCCCAAAGCTTGATGGGAGTTGTAATCACAGACACCAGACCCCCTCACACATGGTCCATCAAGTCCACCCTGAACTATGTTCACCTCACAGGGAGTGGGAAAGTACTGCCAAGATGGTTGACGCTGGGCTCTGCTGTGGGGAGCATAAGGCCCTGTTGGGAGTACTGCTCATACAAACACCAGGACACCACTGTCAGCCATCTTGCCAGCACTGTTACACCACCTCACAGGGAAGCTAAGTCACAGGAAGGAAGGTCAGGGATGCTGGGAGGGTGGGTGTAGCCAAAAGCTTGATGGGAGTTGTAGTCACAGACACCAGACCTCCTCCCACATGGTCCATCAAGTCCACCCTGAACTATGTTCACCTCACAGGGAGTGGGAAAGTACTGCCCAGATGGCTGATGCTGGGCTCTGCTGTGGGGAGCACAAGGCCCTGTTGGGGGTACTGCTCATACAAACACCAGGACACCACTGTCAGCCATCTTGCCAGCACTGTTACACCACCTCACAGGGAAGCTGAGTCACAGGAAGGAAGGTCAGGGATGCTGGGAGGGTGGGTGTAGCCAAAAGCTTGATGGGAGTTGTAGTCACAGACACCAGACCCCCTCCCACATGGTCCATCAAGTCAACCCTGAACTATGTTCACCTCACAGGGAGTGGGAAAGTACTGCCCAGATGGCTGACGCTGGGCTCTGCTGTGGGGAGCACAAGGCCCTGTTGGGGGTACTGCTCATACAAACACCAGGACACTACTGTCAGCCATCTTGCCAGCACTGTTACACCACCTCACAGGGAAGCTGAGTCACAGGAAGGAAGGTCAAGGATGCTGGGAGGGTGGGTGTAGCCAAAAGCTTGATGGGAGTTGTAGTCACAGACACCAGACCCCCTCCCACATGGTCCATCAAGTCCACCCTGAACTATGTTCACCTCACAGGGAGTGGGAAAGTACTGCCCAGATGGCTGACGCTGGGCTCTGCTGTGGGGACCACAAGGCCCTGCTGGGACTTGTGCTCCAACAAACAACAGGACACCACTGCCTGACATCCAGAACTTTAACTTGGACTCCCTGCAATGGAAGCATCCTACAGGGGGAATTAGCTGGCCCCTGTGGGAGAAGGTGGGCCTGCAAGTACACCCAATACCAGCAATCCCGCAAATACACATACCTCCACAGCAGGAACAAATACACCCCTTGGGACCACTCACACAAAAAGTAAAAGCCCATGCAAGATGCCTGACACTGTAGTGTAGTTCCTATTTCCCTAATAGGCTCTGCGCATTGGAATAATATAACCTATAGGCTTGACATAGGACTAAGGTCGGTATGTCCCTATCGAGTATATTAAACTTAATTACTTGTGCCAGCTAGCTCAGAGGCCACTAGAACCTCCTTGAATAACAAGCAGGGAGTAGTTTCTGGCAACCGAAAAACATGACAACTTTTGTTTCCCTTTAGAATCGGAACACGTCTCAGAATTGCGGAAACAATAGATAACAGTTTCACTCAGTCAATCGTGCATGCTTAGTTTCTACAGAGTTACACAGAAAGGAAAGACGGGCATTTCAATAAAAAGGGTTTTATTGAACAGTCTTGTTTGTTGTGTAAGAGATATGTGCTGTTATGATCACAAGACAGTATGCAAGATAAATAATGTACAGCGTAAGCAGTAGAAATAAATAATACTGCGCTAGCATTATCTTTTAGCATATATTCACGTACATAAATAACATGAGCTAAAAATGCGAGTACTCATACGATGCGTCTCTAAGCTAGTTCTACCCCAATGTGCCTAACCTAGGCTAGGTGTAGGGAAAGGTAGAAGTAGGTGGAGTATTCTCTAGTCTGGTATACTAAGAGTATGTTAAGTATAGTACGCCAAGTCTAGTATGCCAAGAGTCCCTCTAGGATCTAGTCAGCTCCATACCTTGAGAATGAGAGAGGTGGGAATCTCTTGCCGGATCTGGAACTTTAACACCCCGTGAAGGGAGTCAGAACACTGGAAGCTGGATTCGTCTGCGTGCAGGAATGACAGCGTCTTCTCAGTGCGTCAGGCCGGGATACGGGCTCCTCTGAAGTCGAGGTCTCCTCTAACTTGCTTGGGCGAGGGAAGGTATATTTATACCTGATAGGTGCCTCTGAATGTTAGCATTGACATGAAGTCGGACAGAGGAAGACGTCAGGAATGAACCCTTAAGGTATAACGGTTCATACATAAAAGATGAGTTCTTGGAGAAATCAATAGTCCTGTGCTAGGGGAACTCCCGAAGCTTAAGGGTCTGGTTTCTAAGAACTCGTTGTGACGTTAGGGTGGACGGATGTTGGTGACCATGCCTGTATTTGGAGTGCACGGTTAATGCCTAAATAAGGACAGGGATTCTATGCCTATATAAGGGCAATGCGAATTGTGCCTATATAAGGACATGATTCAGGAAAACCTATATACGAACCCCTAAAGCGGAATACAACACCCACTCCATTTTCGATTGAACGATAATACTAAATGCTAAACATTTATATGCTAAACATAAAATTGAGAACCACATGTTGCTAAAAACATTTCTAAAAGCATTTTAAAAGAAGCTCAAAACTGTTGAAATGCAATAGGTACTGTACATTTAAAGCATCATTTCCATTCTAAGCATATAACGGAAGTAAAATGCAACGTGAATGAAACAGAAATATATATATATGGCGAAATGGTCGATAAGTTCTCAAAATCAAAGCCATTGCATATCATAGAATTAAATGAAATGTTAGACAAGTAAGGTGACAATGTGTCCCTGGAAGTATTCAAAGAAGTCCGTTTTATAAGACTAGTTCTACTGTAAGCAGATTGTTCATTTGCCATGTCTTTTCTAAAAAAAAAAAAATTTTTAAAGAAAAAGTTCAATTTCTGGGAATAGTTCCAAGTTTTGAAAATATGAAGGCCAAATTTCATTGTTGCCCTGGTACACTGTGAGCTGAATCAAAGTCAGTGTATGGGTCTGGCGTAAACATTAGATCATCTATTTCCGTAGCCAAAATATCGTCCACCGAAGTTGGTGACATTTGGAACACCTCGTTCAGAAGGTTAATTGCACAGAGATGAGAAACATCGCCTTCAGCAGAAGAAGCAATGTTCGCGTCCGTTGTTACCTGTGTGCCCGTTGATCCATCTCGTACCTCAGCAGCAGCCGGAAGCGTCTGTGAGATCTCAATGAATGCCGTCATCAGGATTGGTAGCCTCTGGGGACAACACACAGCATGGGCCGTTATCGGGTCCAGCAGAGTATCGATATCCGTTGGCATGACTGATGGGAGTGTTAGACAGGTGTCTAGCACGCATTCTTCACCGCAAAACAGGCAGCGTAGAACAGGTAAGATGCAATCTTGCCAGATTGGTCTGAATGACAGGAACCACGTTGTATTAAGTTCCCGTAGACGAGGCATGCCCAAAAGCTGTACTATTCGCTCACAGCATTTCCGTTCAAGGAGGTCTCTCTCCACATCGCTCGGAGTGATGTTGGCGAAGAGGCTTGCCATAGCGTAGTAGGAGGAATAGAAACAGAATTCCTGCAACAAGTGCTAGAATTAACGGCACACCACCAAACACCGAATGTGCGAAGTTTGGGATGATTCCGAGGACAGCCTGGAAAGGTGCTAATAGTCCGGAACAGATGGTCTTAAATACATGTACAATTCCGCTTGTATCAGACATGTTAAAGATACGTCCTATCATTTCTACGAAATGTATAGGGCAGTTTGTACGAATTAAAGCCTGTATCTCAGCCGAAGTCCTTGCAACTTGTAGATCATAGGTTTCTTTGGCCGAGGTCAAAGGCACTGATTGTTGTATAAGCATGGCTTTCATTCTGCTTAAAGTATCAAATCGTATAAAAGAGACATTCAACGAAGGCCACAAAGGCGATTCCCTGACTGTGTCTATTGGGGCAAACAATACTTGCATACAGCAAGTGACCCTGGTGTTGACCGTTACTAGATATGGGATGCCTGGCAACATGCCACAGCAACTCTGATCATTCAACATGAGGTAACTCCCATTAGAAAGTTGGCCAAACGTTGGATTAATCACAGCAGCTGGTGTACCCTGCTGGTGGCAGGACAAGTTTGCCACAGAACCATTACAAGCTCCGTGTAAAGATATGTCCTGACAAATCAGTGAACCGCTTAGTGCACTTTCACAGTGTGTACTGCTTAGAAACACTTCACGATCCCCACTCCAACATCTATAGGTGTAAGGTAAATTCCAGGATGTCTTAATGTATTCTTTACCCAACCTTTCATATTTGCCTGCTTGCATCTGTTTAAGGCAATACTGAAACTGGAAAGTAGTCACAGGTAGTGTGATTTTGCCATGAATAAGTCATTCTGTAGCTGGTTTTTCTGCCACTGTGAATGGTAAATTTTCAAGTTTTTCAATGCTCAGGACTGTATACTTTGCTCCCCTTTATGCCAGTTCGATCTGTTTATCAGTTAGATTGTATTCTGCAAACAGAGCCGTCGTGTTGATAAAACGCCAAGGCACATAGCCCGCACGCAAAGATTGCAGCGTCAAGCTTAATAACATAATAGAACGCAACTGAGATTGACTTTGTTGTAACATGGCTAAATATTGTTCCAGTATGTCGATAGCAGAGGATACAATACTGTCCAATGAATAAATTCTGGAGGACAAAGTTCTTAACCCATTGTCGACCACAGAGAGAGTTTTCTCTAAATTAATACGATCAAGTTCACGTATTCGTTCTGCGGCCTCCATCTGTGACACCTTCCATGCTTCATTATAAGCAGCATAAATGCTGGCATATATGAAACGTTTTTGACGTGGTTTTCTTGGTCCAAGCAAGAATTTCCTAAGGTCTGCGTCTTCTTTAAGTACAGATAAGTGTTGTTTCACATCCTTAAGTGTAGATTTTTGCAGCCAATCGAGGCATAATTTTCCTACACTGTATGTTGTTACTACCCCCGGATGCTGTCTTTGGACGTATCGTGGGTCTGGCCTATGAATAGTAAACCCCTGTGTTTTATTCAGGAATCTCTCTTGACAGTTGTTTGTGTCTGTGGGCCAGATCAACCATTTTCTCCAATCAGGATTTGTTCTGTTGAGTTGTAGTATGGTGTCAACTGTAACCGCTGCCTGTGTATTATTATCACTTGCAGGTGTTGATACAGAAGGAGTTTTCATGTCTTTAATCTTGGCTAACCCAAGGCAAGACGTTTGTTGCACAGTGTCATTCAAAAACATTATTTGTTGAGGGACGATACAGGCTCTAAATAAAGCTTCTATCCCCTGCACTTGCCAGTCTTTAGTACCCCAGACAGATTTTGTGTCTATTGTCTCTTTCCACAAGTCGAAACCATGTCTAGACAGTTGGGCAATAAATGCTGCAGAGTAAATCTGTTTTGTATTTGTTAACATAATTTTCAGTCCTGTTTTGTTTACATTTCTATAGTAAAATGTTTCTGGATCAGATGTATTGTATCCTGAAAAATATGGAAACTTTTTAGCAAATGTTTTTAAACTACCTTTTGGTGGTGTAGGACAATGCTCCCATTGGTTAAACATAAACACATTTCTAGGTGTTGCAGATTTATGCAAAAAATGATGACCATAGTGGTTATAGCAATACAGCTGTTCATATTCTGAAGAACCCTCTAAATATTCAGTTTTAGAAAATGCAGCAGATTTTTCTAGGTCAAACATCATGTTATTTACAGTTTCAAAGTCCCAATCATCAGAATAGTACTGGATGAAACAAAATCACTTAGTGAGATCTTAAATAAATGTGGAATGTTCAAATGTTCCGTCGGGCCAAAAATATCAAAATCTGTTTTGTCCCACACTATACCATCCTGTATAGGAACGGCTGTGATGTTCACTGCAGACAAGTCTCTTGTTTCACGATGGGATGATTTGTGAGGTTTCAAAAGTAAGTTCACTTCTTTTCTTTCAGTGTCCAAATGGATGTATCTGCCAATTATAAGCACGCTCATAGTCATAACCAAGGCTAGCCAAAGCAGGAAGAAAAATATTCCAGAAATAACCCAAAGTTCAATCCATGGTGAAACCAGATAAGTCTTTTTCAAAAAATGAAAAAAGTCTTGTACTTGCTGTTTAAAAGTTTTTGATGCTGGCGACGTCTCGGGCTCACTTAGATCCTCAGAAAACGTATCAAAGTTAATGAAATAGCCAGAAGCAGTTCTGTCAATTGTTGGAATTGCATCAGGATTTGTAGAAATCGCTAGAACCAGTTGATCACTTGTTACATTGGTGTAGACAGGTGTATTTGGACCAACTGTTACTTGAGTTTCAAGAGGGATGAGTTCCATAGCAGTGTTGCTCAGTCCTTCATCTGTTACAGTTGAATTCTCGATGGTTATCAGTCTTTCAGTCGGAACCTCTTAGATAGTAGCGAGAGGTGTGTGTCTGCTACTAGGTCGGAGTCCACGAGGCCTACTATTTAGTATTGGCCACATACTGTGGTTTGATGAGGTCGATGGACACAAATCTTTTCTCCTTTTTTCCAGCAAGGGGCGGCAGAAGTACTGTTCTTGTTCCGTGTATGGCCAGGACAGGTACTGGTTGTCTGTAAGAAGGTCCAAATTCCTTCTTGTCCGTAATTTTTTCTCTGACTAGATCCCTAACTTTTGGAATCCAGACAGGCCTTGCTGGGACCGCCGGTTTTTCCCCAGTGGTGGTTGGCTGCAGGAATATGTTGCTTTGTTTCGATCTTAGTTCATTTAGATCCTGTAAAACAGCCAAACGATCTTTGATATCAAAGGGTTTATTTTCCACCACTGTGCCACTACATTCCAGATCTGGCACCCACATTCTTGTCCCAAATAGGACCTCATATGGAGTGACCCCCCCTAGAGAACTTCTTGGCAAATTGTTTAATGAGCGTTGGACCCCATAAAGATGTTTGACCCACCCATCACCCGAACCTAATACCCTAGCTGTTATAGACTGCTTTATGTCCCGGTTTTTCCTTTCCACAACAGAATTTCCCTCAGGATGAAATGGAGAGGAGTACCGCAATGCAACGCCCAGACTGGCCATGGCATCTTTGTAAGCCCGAGAGCTAAACGCAGGGCCCTGGTCAGAATGTAGCGTGCCTATTGCGTATGTGCCGATAAAGACTCGCAAATCTTTTATAACAGTTCGAGCATCAGCCGAGCGCTGAGGCCATATCCATAGGAACCTAGAGCAAGAATCCACTGCGACCATGATATATTTATAGTTACCGTCCCTTTGCAAGGGACCGCAGTGGTCCAGATAAACACAAGCTAATGGTTTGTCTGAAACTAACAGGGGTGTCTGCGCAGGACGTTTCACTGTGGAGACTTTCATCTGTTGGTATATTTCACATTCCAGAACATAGTTCTTGGTCTGCTTCCTAATGCCAGGCCACCAATATCTTTGTTTCAGTAAAGATACTGTTGCAGAAATGCCTGCATGGGCAGAGGCTACCCCTTCGTGTGCTGCTAGGATTAGTCCTAATCTGTGTTCCTTGTTTGGAATGACCCTATCCCCCACTCCAGGGATTCGAGCAAAAGGAACGTTGTTCGCATCAATTACATAAGAGTACTTGAGTGGAAACGTTTTTGGTAACGCTGCACCACTGCCTTTGCTCGTAGCATTGACAGCCAACATTATCTCACTGTCTATTCTCGTTTTGAACGAGTGATCGCAGCTACGGAAGCCGTCTGAACAGCCCCTTTGCGGCTTCGTCAGCCAATGAATTCCTGCAACGTGAACACCATCACGTTGATGACTCAGTGTATGGATCACGTGAGCCTTTGGTAGTTCGCTTTTTAACTGAACTACTTGTTCCTGAAGGGTTTTATGCTTTATTGTGCCTCCTTTTGCATCTTTGAACCTGTTTTCAAGCCAAGTTTGTATATATTCATTATACGACTGCACACAGTAGAAAGAATCGCACACTATTAGTGTGGGGAATTCTCGATCTGTACTTTCAAGTGCCAGTTTGAATGCTTATAGTTCAGCTCGCTGAGCTGTGCAATCTCCGAGAGATTGGGTTTTTGTGACCATAGGTCTGAAGTTGCCATCGCGCATGCGACCTTTAACGATTGCGCACGCTGCACTGTAAGCTTGCTTACTCCCTGTTGGGGGTTGTGCGGATCCGTCAGTGTAAATTATGAATTCGTACTGATCGAGAGGCAGAATCTCAGTGGGCAGAGGACATTCATGTTCATATTGCAGGAACACTTGTGTTTTTAAATCAGGATCAAAAACATATTCAACATCTGTTGCAGCAAGAGAATTAACCCATTGTATCCATCTTGGATGTTATGCTTTAGCATTTGTAAAGCTCGCTTTTGTTACCGCCTCTAAAGCCGGTACTGGGGTTACGACAATAATGCGTTTCCCTTGGGCTAGAGCTCTTTCTTTTGCTACAGCGGTTTGAACTGCTGTCAGAATTTTTTCTGTTGAAGTGAAGCGCATTTCTGCTTGTGAATACAAATGTGATTTGTATGCAATTGGTACTTTTTCACCCTCATTAAATGTTAAGTAGGTGAATCCGCATTGACCCGAAATTAATCGGATCACTAAATTGTGTTGACTTACGCGTGTTTGTAAGTGATTTGTTGCTAGCATGTTAGCTTGGAGTAAACGCAAGATTTCTGTGTGTTCTTGTGTCCAATTTTTGATTGAAAAATCAGGTTTGATTAGTGCGTAGAGAGGTTTAACCCTTTCTGCGTAATTTAAAAATGTAAGTTCTTCCTAAATTTAGGAAATCCAGGATGGATTGTAAATTTTTCAGCGTCTTTGGAGGTTGAAGTAGCGCACACCTTTCTAAAAAGTTGGCTGCCAAGCTCTTGCCTTCACTAGAAAAAAGACATTGAGATGGGCAATTCTGGATTTTTTGAAGTTGAACTTATAGCCCTCAGAGGCGAAGCACAATATAATGGTGCTCACCCTGTTCAAGTGCCTGTCCAGGTCATCGTCTGTCAGATAGATGTCATCGACATATGACAATGCCTCATTATCATAAATTTGTAGTAACTCCGTTACCCTCGCTGAGAATAACCCCGGGCTGTTCTTGAACCCTTGTGGGAGTTGACAAAATTGACGCTGGGTCCCCATTATTGAGAAAGCTGTTAAGTACCTGCTTCCAGGTGCTATGTTTTGACAAAAGAAACCATTTGAGATATCCAATGTGGTTTTATATTTTTTACGCACAATGTTATTCATTAATGCTGTACTATGTGCATTTTGCACTGCAAATGTTTTAGAACAAGTGTTTAAGTGTCTGTAATCCAAAACTAGACGATATGAATGGTCTGGTTTGGATACAGGAAACAAAGGATTGTTCATTGAGGAGGTGCATGTTTCAATCACCCCTTGGTATTCAAGTTGATTTAAGATCTCCCTGACCTGCTCTTTAGCTTCTTGCTTTATTGGGTACTGCCTTTGTGCAGTAGGTTCATTTTTAGATGTATTTTATGGTGAGGTGAATCCTCATCCCATCCTACATGATTTTTGTATAATGCTGGGGCCTGGGCAACTGCCCATTTCCTGGCATAAGTATATTTTAGGTGAAATGGAATATGATTGGAGAAGGCAGGCATAATAATGTCCTCACCATGTGGGCACTCCCTGACAAATTGTGGTGGCCAGTCTTTTTCTGCTAGAAGTATGTCATAGCCCCTTGAAAGTTTTCCCCCAAAAAGTGCTTTCACCTGTCTAGGTATGTCTCCCTCCATCTGGAGTGTTATTTCATATAACTTTTGTGGAGTACTAACCCTGGTGTCTACAGTCTCAACTGTAATGTACTCATTCAAGTCCACTATCTCCAGAAGTTCCTTCAGGTTCTGGCGAGCTATTGTGACTTCTGCTGCACTGTCCAGCATTGTCTGAGCCCATTCTCCGTTCTTGAGTTGTGTTCTCAGTATTCTCAGCATGTCTGATCTTCAGACCTGCTACCTTCTTTTTGGAGAATTGAGGTTTTGATTTATTTTTCTGAACGTGTTTGTCGTCTTTGGATTTCACGCGTTTTTCTCTATGTTCTGACCGTTCTCTTCTTTCTGATGTCTGTGACGATTTCTGAAAGGTACGAAAGGAACGTGTATCAGTATCTTGATACCTGTCAGGTTTTTTCAAATTATCCCTATTCCTGAGGTTATACCTCCTTTCAGAGGGCTCCTTTGAGGAGACCTACCTCGGGATTGAGAACGTTTCTCGTTTGAATTTTGTTTATTAGTTTCCCACTTCTTTTAGAAGATGTAGGAGTTTGTTTAATAGAGTCCTTCTCAGGACTTTCAGATAGTTTTGGCTTCACTGGTCTTCCACCCAAACTATCTCTGCCTAATTCTGCATAAGATTGTTCTATTATTCTGGGTAGTTCTGTTTGATGTTCTGTAACATCGAATTCCCTTAATCGTTGGTGGATCGCCACTGCTGCTGCCTCCCCTTTAATATTAGATAATATTATTGTTGAGACCTGGTCGAAATTTTTCAGTAATTTCATACCTAAATTTAGAGCAGGCTCTGCCCCGTATTCGTTTTGAATTTGTTTCAGGACATCTGGTATTACTGCAATTGATGGAACACCATGTGTTTTAGTATACATGGCAGCAAAGACTGAGCCCCAAGTGGTGCAGTCTTTCAGTTGTGGTGTGATCCCCATTGGTAAACAGATTGTTAGGATTCTGTGTTTCTCATAAGGGCTAGTATTTGGAAATACTGCTTCTATTTGAGTAATTTTTTGAGCTATCCAGAATGGAATTTGCTCACGTTTTGTGGGCATCTTACCTATGACTGCGTATAGAGTCTGTGGTGTAATTTTTAGTGCATTCCCCTGTTGAGGGGTTTGATTTGGAAATGTTAATGGTGGTTGGACTGTGAAAGTCCGCATGACATATTGGACCAATTGTCTGTAAATTTTTATTAACTCTGTAAGTTGAGTAAGTAGTTCCTCGTCTGACATTATTTCGATGTCAGGATGAGGAGTGTAGCCGGCTAGAATCGGCCATGTTGCTCCTGGTCTACCTAGTGGACCGAGCCTGGTAATGTTTTTGTGATGTTTTAGGGTGCTTTTAAACCAGAGCTGATGCTCCTGGTATGTTAGTGGAATTTCAATATCCTCGAAAGGAATATATTCCTCTGGTGGTTCATCTTCTTTGTAGAAGTGAAACAGTCTTGTTACTGAATTTGATTCAGGAAATATTACCCATGAATAGAATACCTCTGTCTGAAAGGATTCGTGTGCCTCTATCACGAAAACTGCTCTACCGCCTCTTGGTTGTAGGCCATGTTTTATAAGTTTTAGAGTGATGGCTCTTCTTAAGTTTGGATTGATGTCTATAACACCCTCCTCAGGTTCATTTAAACCTGTAATGTTATAAGCTGTTAAGGCTGGGTGACCCGCAACTTCATCGTTGTCGGAGTCAGGCATTTTGTTTTTTGAAAAATGTAGAACAAGTTTAAAGGAAACAAAGATAAGGTGCAAAATATTTTGGAACACTGTATCCTTCAACGTTGAACAAACCAAACAACTAATATATAGGGTGCTTCCCTATTTAGTTATGGCAGATATTTAACCCTACCCACTCCAGACGTCTTATGGAGTATGTGAGTAGGGGTCTCTGAGAAAAGCACGACTGAGTAACTCAGTATCTAGCGTTAAATTACTGCCTTACCAAACGTTTGGGCGCCATGTAGTGTAGTTCCTATTTCCCTAATAGGCTCTGCGCATTGGAATAATATATCCTATAGGCTTGACATAGGACTAAGGTCGGTATGTCCCTATCGAGTATATTAAACTTAATTACTTGTGCCAGCTAGCTCAGAGGCCACTAGAAACTCCTTGAATAACAAGAAGGGAGTAGTTTCTGGCAACCGAAAAACATGACAACTTTTGTTTCCCTTTAGAATCGGAACACGTCTCAGAATCGTGGAAACAATAGATAACAGTTTCACTCAGTCAATCGTGCATGCTTAGTTTTTACAGAGTTACACAGAAAGGAAAGACGGGCGTTTCAATAAAAGGGTTTTATTGAACAGTCTTGTTTGTCGTGTAAGAGATATGTGCTGTTATGATCACAAGACAGTATGCAAGATAAATAATGTACAGCGTAAGCAGTAGAAATAAATAATACTGCGCTAGCATTATCTTTTAGCATATATTCACGTACATAAATAACATGAGCTAAAAATGCGAGTACTCATACGATGCGTCTCTAAGCTAGTTCTACCCCAATGTGCCTAACCTAGTCTAGGTGTAGGGAAAGGTAGAAGTATGTGGAGTATTCTCTAGTCTGGTATACTAAGAGTATGTTAAGTATAGTACGCCAAGTCTAGTATGCCAAGAGTCCCTCTAGGATCTAGTCAGCTCCATACCTTGAGAATGAGAGAGGTGGGAATCTCTTGCCGGATCTGGAACTCTAGCACCCCGCGAAGGGAGTCAGAACACTGGAAGCTGGATTCGTCTGTGTGCAGGAATGACAGCGTCTTCTCAGTGCGTCAGGCCGGAATACGGGCTCCTCTGAAGTCGAGGTCTCCTCTAACTTGCTTGGGCGATGGAAGGTCTTTTTATACCTGATAGGTGCCTCGGAATGTTAGCATTGACGTGAAGTCGGACAGAGGAAGACGTCAGGAATGAACCCTTAAGGTATAACGGTTCATACATAATAGATGAGTTCTTGGAGAAATCAATAGTCCTGTGCTAGGGGAACTCCCGAAGCTTAAGGGTCTGGATTCTAAGAACTCGTTGTGACGTTAGGGTGGACGGATGTCAGTGACCATGCCTGTATTTGGAGTGCACGGTCAATGCCTAAATAAGGACAGGGATTCTATGCCTATATAAGGGCAATGCGAATTGTGCCTATATAAGGACATGATTCAGGAAAACCTATATACGGACCCCTAAAGCGGAATACAACAACACATTGGCCAGACGTATGAATTGGCTGCAAGTCACACCAATGCACTTGCCCCCTCAAACCCCTTCACACTGACAGCCATCGCAACTGTATGTATCCTCTCACTGTCTGGTCCTGCAGTGTGGCAGGGGTGCCCCCTGGCCTGGTTGTGAAGGTGTGTGCCCTCTATGACAATTGGGGAGGAGTAGGCATAGCACATACCAAAAGCCACACCCCAAACCACATATACACCATTCACAGGTGACACATGATAGTGAATGGAATGGCCACAGCAACATAGCTGACACCGTAGCATGGTGTCATTTACACAAGGCACTGTGGTGATCTGCATTCCTCTCCTACATCGTGCAGTGTTGATTGCATCCCTCACACAACAATCCCCTCACTGTCATTGACACTTGCAACACAAGGAGCAACCTGGCCTGGGCAGGAGTAGGCATACAACTCACAGCAGCATAAGTCAAACACACAAACCTCTGTCCCTCTCTCATGAGCATGGGATAGTCTGCGATCTGCCGTTGTGAATACCCCTTACCATGGAGGACATTGACCACATAAATGACATCATCACGCACAGAACTCTGCCCCAACATCATCAGCTACGGATAACACCATCCAATGTGTAAATTGAGATGTGAACTAGGGACACACACAACAAAATAGTATCTTCACAGTGAATGCAGCCATACCGTACTGTGACCATGTTGTTCAGACACAACAATGTTACTCACAAATACAAGCACAAATGCCAGCACACAATGTCCAAATGTGCTACACATTGCAAGTGGAAGTGCATGTATGTCATTGTTAAAGTACGAATGTTGAGAGGAGGGACACACCTGTGTCAGGCACATGAGGGCACATGAGTAGCAATGCCTATGTACAGTCAAACAATCATGAAATGAGATGTTCATGCACACAGCCCTACGTGCCCATCAAAATGCTCAAGCATCAAATGACATTGTGCTAAACCAAAATAGACACCCGTCACTGACAATGTAGGACAATGCAATGTAAATACACTCATCATGATGTGCAGTGGCAACTAATGTGTGCGAACCGTTGATGTGTGCAGAAACATTACATACATTGTGTGTCTCTTACACCCACAGGGAATGCTGGGGACCCAGCAAGAACAGAAGACGAATCCCAGCCCCAGACTCTGGATGACCCTGACCTCCCCGGTGTGGATGCCTCTATGTCCTCTTCGGACGAGGATGAACAACCTGGCACCTCCGGTGTGGCCCCGCTCCCAGCCCCAGCAGCTGCAACATCAGCACACCCTGCCACCACTCCTGGACCACCTGCAAACAACTCAATCACCCCTGCCAGCACAGCCAGACCAAGGCAACAGGACAACGACGGCACAGGTACACAGGGCACCCAGGAGCTGATGGACAACAACACCAGTGCCAACACAGACAGGGGCCCAGTGTCGCCTGTGCCTGCCAGGGCAGGTCCTGCCCATGTGGGCAGGGGTGGTGTGAGGGTGGTCAGGGTGAGGCCACGGCCTGCAGATGGGGCTGGACTGCAGGAAGATCCGCAGTTGGGACGCATCATCGATGCGTACCAGGAAAGCACCGGAGTATTTGGCCAGGTTGTGGGGATCCTCAGGGACATGCAACAGCAGTAGGCTGCACATCATGCCAGAATGGACTCCCACATGACCCGGATGGAGTCCAAAATGGACACAATTGATGAACTCACGGCCGTGCATAGGGACATACTGGCATGCCTCCGCCAGATAGCCAACTACATGACCACACCTCCCTGTGTGCCCACTACATCAGTTGCCACTACATCAGCAACTGCCACAGGGAGGAGGTGGACTCTGGCGGAGAGTCCTCTGCACCGCAGCAGCCTGAACTTGAGGGTCCCCTGAGAAGAAGAAGAGGGGTCGTCCAAAGAAGGACAAGTAAGAGGCAGATGGCCATGCATACCCACCAGGACGTGACTACCTGTTCTAGACATCATCCAATGTGTGCAAAGCGTTCACCTTGTTGACTGTCGCTAAACTCCCACACATGTGATGGAGGGTCTAAGTTGGACCAATGTTCCAAAGGACTGTGGACTTTACTCTAGAAATGTCATCAATCAACACTACCAACTGCACTGTGAGCTTTGGATTCCTATTACACTGTACAGCACTTTCACTTACGTATAAACTTACAAACACATGCATGTAAATAAATTCACTATAACACAATACATGCCTCTATTGTGACTGAAACTTGGTTTGTGTTATTGAGAGGATGACCTGTGAAAAGATGTCTGTGCATGTGAACTACTACAGCTATGTAAACACAGTCATGTGAGTCATGGTGATGTGACACATATGAGGTAGACACCCCACTACGTCAACACAACACATACTTACCATGCCCATCTAACTCATCGTCCTAACTTATGTGAACAGAGAATGCAGTGAGATGCATATACACAACACCCTTCTTGAGTCTGTGGCAAGATGCCCACAGGTACAGCATGCAAATTAATGTTGGATGTGTGGAGACCGACAACGCACATCCCAAAGTGAAGCACAGGTTTATTACACATTTGAAGCATGTTGATGCCACCACAGATGCAAGGTAATCCCACGTGACAGTGGCCACACAGTCACCAAGTGTGGAATAATTAAAGTCCAGGGGTGTGTGGCACATCACTTGTTGGTAGATGACTACTTCCACCCTGGAACTGGATTCTGGGAGTCGGGGGTCAGAGTTGAACAAACAGCCAAAGTACCCTGTGAAGGACAGAAGAACACGATAGAACAGCAATACACATGCCCGAAACATGTCACAAGATACCCACACAAAACCACGTAATCATGTCAACACTGTTGAGGAGAACAGACTATCTGAAAGGACACATCACTGCATGCATCCAGTCAAGTAGTACACAGCCACACTCACACAGCAACTGAGCACCACCAACACATATCAGGCAAACACAATACATTGACAAAACATCCCTGTATACTCACATTCAGGCGAAAAGGTTGTGGAGGAGCTGTGTGCGGACATCACCCTCATCATCATCATCACTGACATCGTGGCCCAGGCCAGGATCCTCCACAGGTGGCGGATGTTGGTCATCGTCATCCGGGATGAGAGGCAACTCCTTCCTCACTGCCAGGTTGTGTAGCATGCAGCAGACTATGATGATTTTGCACACCTTAGCAGGTGCATATGGGAGGGCCCCTCCTGTCTTGTCCAGGCAGCGGAAGCGGCTCTTCAGGAGACCAAAGGTCCGCTCGATCACTCTCCTGGTCCGACCATGTGCCTCATTGTAGCGCATCTCTGCTGGAGTCACAGGGTTCCTGAGGGGTGTCAGCAACCACGGCATGTTGGGGTATCCGGAGTCACCTACATACAGACAATTGCACATTAGCTGAGTTTGAAAAGAGCGTGGAAAACAACATTGCCAAACACACACAATGTCAAACAGTCAGTACACACCGACAAGCCAGGCACGCTGGTTCTGCATCTGTGCCATCATCCTCGGGATGCGACTAATCCTCATGATGTACGCATCGTGCGCAGAACTGGGAAATCGTGCACACACATGTGAAATAGACATGTCCACCAGACATACCACCAGAGCATTAATTGAATGGAAATGTTTCCGGTTCCGGTATGGCAGCTCATGCGCATGTGGTGGTACCAAAGCCACATGTGTCCCATCAATGGAGCCAATGACATGTGGCATCCTCCCCAGTGCAAAGAAGTCACTCTTGATGTCAGTGAGTTGTTGTGGGTTAGGGAAATGGATGTAGAGGTCCAGGAAAGTACAATTGCCGCCAACACATCGTGCAGCACACGGCTGAACATAGTCTGTGACATCCCACCAGCAGATGCCACAGTGTATTGAAAGGTACCGGTGGCAAAGAAGCATAGGGCAGCCATCACCTTCACCTTGGGGGTCAGCGCTGTAGGGTATGGCCGGCCAGGTTGCAAATGTGGGGCCAACTGCTCCGCCAAATCCTCAATCAGTGGCCTGGTGAAGCGGTACCGTCGGATGCAGTCATGTTCAACCATGGTAGCAAGGTCAGGGAACGGTCTATGGACAGCTGGTCTCCTGCAGTACATAGGTGAGCAAAGAAAGATAGTAAGTTCCCCTACCTATGTGGCACTGACCATGCTATATTTCACATGAGACATCATAAAAAGACACAAGTGCTTTATGTGTGTGCTGTTGTGTATGGACACATATGTCACCTACATGCCCATCATCTCACATCTCATCTCAACATGTGTACACAACAAGTTCCATGTTGTGCTGTGTCAACTCAATGGGCTGTGTCACAGTACATCTGTACTGATGTCACATACCAAACACACACCACAGTGACAAGTGAGGACAGATGTCTTCCCTGCATCACAGCTCCTTGACAGGCAGATACTCAGGGACCTTGTATTGCCACACTGGCATGATGTGGCGGTTCATGTACACGCCACTACACACCCATGACTCCCACAGGAAGTGGCCCCTGATGTCACTGCAGGACTTATATGGACATCTGTGACACACAGACACAACATCAATGTGCATGCACAAACCACATGGATGTGGAGACTGTTTATCATTGGGCACATGGAATCTGAGACATCAGAAACAAAATATGCGCACAGACTGTGGATGTACATCACAATTGTGGCACTGGAACACCCTGTGACACACATACCATCCCACCTAAGAGTCAGGGTGTATGTAACATGTCATACACAAAGTCCCCCTGGAACTGTGTACATGCCTCAAGCTCTGGACTGTACAGTTGTCTATTACAGTGGTAATGTGCACGGACACACAAAGGAAGCTGTCCCCATGAACCCTTGCACAGTCTGGGAGTGGCTGCCACAAAGTGCTACACAACAAATCATATGTTGACCCCCATACACACACAGGTAATGCAGCCTTACATGCCTTTGGATACACTGTGTCACAGGCTGTGGTGTTGCAGGTGTGCACCTGAGTCCCTTGCAAGTAACACTGGGTGGCATCCGTTAGCCAGTGACACCAACAGTGGCAGACGCGGGTGACTTCAGGAAAGACGCGTCGTACAGTACGAGACGGATCCGTGCGCATGCCTGGCCCATAGATTATAATGGGGAGAGACGCAGGTGAGTTTTCAAAATAGGCGTCGTACACCCAGGGACCGAGCCGTGCATACGCATTGGCTATTGACTATCATGGAGACGGGTGCGTGTTGTTTTTCAAAATACACGTCGTACACCCAGGGACCGAGCCGTGCATACGCATTGGCTATTGACTATCATGGAGACGGGTGCGTGTTGTTTTCCAAAATACGCGTCGTACACCCAGGGACCGAGCCGTGCATACGCATTGGCTATTGACTATCATGGAGACGGGTGCGTGTTGTTTTTCAAAATACGCGTTGTACACCCAGGGACCAAGCCGTGCATACGCATTGGCTATGGACTATCATGGAGACGGGTGTGTGTTGTTTTTCAAAATACGTGTTGTACAGTCAGGTACCGAGCTGTGCATACGCATTGGCTATGGACTATCATGGAGACGGGTGCGTGTCGTTTTTCAAAATACGCGTTGTACACCCAGGGACCGAGCCGTGCATACGCATTGGCTATGGACTATCATGGAGACGGGTGCATGTTGTTTTTCAAAATACGCGTTGTACAGTCAGGTACCGAGCCGTGCATACGCATTGGCTATGGACTATCATGGAGACGGGTGCATGTTGTTTTTCAAAATACGCGTTGTACAGTCAGGTACCGAGCCCTGTGCACGTATTGGCAATGGCCTGTCATGGAGACGGACACGGATTCGAAACTTGTACGAATCGTGAGCCGAAAATTCAGTTGGCTCACCACAACAATGTTGCAATTTCAATGGTGTTCTGAAGTTGAAATTTTAAATGATGTGGAAGGCATGTACGACTTGTGAAATTCCATGGATTGGCCAGATTCATTAGATGCAAACGTGTCGGACCTATTGCATTTTACGCATGGGACAGATTCTGACTCTGCAGCAGATATAAGGCTGTGTGTGGCCCTGAGAGCTCACTTGCCTGCACTACATGCTCCAGATTGACATCTCTGCTACCACTGCTGCTGTCTCTGCATCCTCTGGCTTCAAGAATGGCACGTACTGTGGAGATGGCCCCAGCCTTCACAGAGGAGGAGAACCAGGCCCTGCTGGACAGCCTCCTTCCACAGTACAGCAAGCTGTATGGGAAACCAGGGGAGCAGGTGAGTGTGCAAACCACATCCTTTCTCATTGTGCATGTTGTCTGGCTAGCAGTACTAGCATTGTGTACACCAGTGGCTAGCATGCTCACTGAGTAGCTGTCACCCCCAAAGTGTGTAGTTACATGTACTGAACAGGTACTGTGCTGACAGAGTGCAAATTGAGTAGTTTGTCATTCCGAGGCAATGTTTGCATGTTGTAACTGCTGGACAACTGTCCATTACCATGGTTGCACTACCTGTGTACATCTTGTGCCCCTGTGATAGAGACATGTATTTGCAACTGTGTGATGCACAAATATGTTGCATGTGTAGTGATGCTCTTCTAACTTTGTCATCCTCACAGGTTGATGCCCATCAGAAGCAGGAGATCTGGCTGACCATCGCCCGAGCAGTACGATCTGTGGGGGTCTACAGGCGCCGCATCCGCAACTGCCAGAAGAGGTGGCAGGACCTTCGTGGCTGGACCAGGCAGATCGCAAGAGTCCAGCTGCAGCTGTCGCCTCCTCGCAGGAGGGGCGGACAACGGCACCTGACACCCCACATGCTCCGGATACTGGCGGTGGTCTTCCCTGACCTGGATAAGCAGTTGAAGGCCGGACAGCAGCAAGGAGGGGGTAAGTGCTAGCCTTTTCTGTGACCTTTGTCTCACATGCTGTTTGCACTCCTTTAGGCTGGTTACACTCCCACAGTGCATCTGTCTGCTACAACAAGAGTCATGTTTCTCAATTGTGTTATGCCCCATCCTCATCTGATACACAGGTGTGGCCCTTTCAGTCTGTGACTTCTGTCACTTGGGTTCTGTGTCCTTGCTGTTAACTAAGGTTAAAGTTGGGGACAGCATCTGCTACAGGGACTTTGTTGTGGGCTTCATGACTGGGTCAATTGGTTACACATTTGCCGAAATCTGACATGTACTGTGTGTGGTCCATTTATATGTGTCCAACTGCTGATCTGACTCACCACATGTGTCTGGGGTATTTACAACACACCCATGCAGCAGGTGAGACCAATGTTGGGGCCACAGAAGAATGTACATCATGTGTGTCACACATGCATAGCCACCTGGCTAGTGATCAGGGTAATCCCATGTTGCACAGGGACCAGGACAGGTATACCCTCTCCGTCTATAATTAGCATTCTGCTCTCCTACTCCTGTGTGTCATCCAACAAGTTGGACATTGTGTAATGTGCACTCAGGTGACTGCCTCTGTGTCATTGTGTACTGGCCTAGCTTTTCGGACTACTGGAGTGTGACACAGTTTGGGGTGTGCAGCCATCTGAGATGTGGATGTTGAGTCTGCACATGGGGTAAAACATAGGTGTATCATGACTTGAGTGTGCCCAATGGTCATTTCAACATTCAAGTGCAAGCAGCTCATTATTGTTCTCATCAGCCTGTGATGTGTACATGTGTACAGAGTTGTGTTTGCACTTACTCAGATGTCACATGTGAATGACATGGGTGCATCAGCGTCCTAATGATGTGGGTAGCAGGGGGTGTACATGTGCACTTGACAGCTACCGAGCTTGCATTCCCAAAACATCCATGATGGTGGCACAGTGCAGACTGCTGTTTTTGGTATGCACTGCCCCTGTGACAGGAGCCAGTGATGACTGATTTGCCAGACATGGCTGTGCCATGGCATACCACTTGCAAAGGTGTATCCTGCAGTATTGTGAGATGTCATGCATGCACCCCATTTTTACATTGACTATCAAGACATGACGCCATCATGGTGTCTGGTGATGAGTGACGAACCATTATATCGGCAATGACTCTGCCCATCCCTTTCCCTGACACATGTACTGAGTAACTGGCAGGAGAAGGGATATGTGTGTAGTGACACAATTCAATCTTATCTCTTGGAAGTTGGACAACGGTCCATGTGGTGCATGTGTGCACACATGATTGTTTCCATCCTACATGCATCACATAGATGGCTCCATGAATATGAGGGATATGAGGGGCATGGTTGAGTGGCAGGCCGACAAGTGGCTAGTTCAAATATGTGTCAGCACTTTTTGCAATGTTTAGCAACTGATGCCAAGGCTTGATCTGTAATGTGCTGTACTTACTGTGGTGTGTCAGGTCAATACAGGTGACTAATGTGGATCTGTTTTTCATGATTGTTTGCAGATACATCTACGGCCACAGGAGGAGACAGCTCCATGGACCAGGAGGAGCCGCAGAGCCAGACTGGGTCAGCTGCCAGGGAGTCGGAGGGAACCCAGTGGCACGAAGGGTGAGGGGAGCCACACCGAGGAGACCTCAGTGCCATCCACCTCAGCTGAGGAACACAGCAGCTTGGATGATGACTCCCTTGTGGAGGCGGGTGTCAGCAGCCACCAGACACCAGCTAGCAAGTCTGTCCCCACCACCACCACCATCACCACCCTCCCATCTGCTCCCAGCCCTGAGGTCCGTGGAGGGTCCCGTGTTGGGGCCCATGTCTCCTTTGTGCCAGGCACCGCACCCCCTGCCCCTGTCTCCCCTGCTGCCCTGAGTGTGGAGTCTGTGGACTTGCTTAAGTGGCTCCATGTAGGGCAGACATCAGTGCTGAGTGTCCTCAATGCTCACACCAGTCTGTTGACACAACTGGTGTCCTTCATGGAGGGCATCTCATCTAACATGTCTGCCCTACAGAGGACCAATCAGTCCATGGCCTCCTCACTGACAGCAGCAGTGTCCCTCCTCCAACAGTCCCTCACCCCTCCTACCTCTGCCCCATCCACAATCCCCACTACCCTACCTGTCCAACATACACACACACCGGCACAGGCAAGCACCACCACAGACACGAGCAGCACACGGCCACGCAAGCCCAAATCCCAATGCACACGCACGCACACTCAGGGGACTGATACCACACACACAGGGGATGGGGCCCAGACACACACACAGGCATCCATGAGCACTCTGCAGTCCTCAGATACCTCTCCCTCCAAAGCCCCTTACCTTGCCTCACCTGCAACCCCCCCTTCACAGAAGCTCTTCCTCTGTGACCTTGGCCTCTTCCCCACAGATCCATCTGATCCTACTCACAAGGGGAAGAGGAAGTCACCACGCACAGAGGGGAGTTCCCCTGCCACACGGACACCCTCCCCCAGGCGCAGTAACACTGAGGCCCCCATACACAAATCCACCCGGACCAGGTAGAGCAAGACCCCACCAAAATCACACAGTTCCACCACACAGTCTCCATCCTCCAGCCCACAGGCCACCACTCCACAGGTTCCCCCGCCACACCCTGCCCCAGGTTCCCACACACACCGATACCACATCCCCAAAATGATCAGGCCCTCCCCCTGGCACATGCACTTCCACCCCCACCCCACACGCTCAGCCTGTTCCTGCCACTGGTGTGGAGACCGTGTCCCCCCCTCTGTCCTGGCCACCTCATCTGCACCCCATTCCACTCCTTCGGAGATTGGCACTGCAGTGGAGTCCACATCCACCCCGTCTGACTTGGGCACTGCAGTGGAGAACCCGTCCCCTACATCTGACCTGCCCACTGCATTGGTGCCGGCACCCACCACATCTTGCTTGAGCCCTGCATTGGTGCCAGCACCCACCACATCTGGCTTGAGCCCTGCTGTGGTGACGGCTCCCACTGTATCAGACACCTCCACTGCAGTTGCCAGTGACACTCCTGCACCCACCACCCCTCCCCTGCCTCATTCTGCTATCCCCTGATCTGTCCCTGCGTTGCCTGGCCGCCCATATGTATGCCCCTCCAAGGGGGATGTCCCCTGTCGGTAGCAGTGCAGGCAAACAATGGGTGACATTTGTCACATTTCACCCTGTTTGGACTATGTGAATGGACTGGCCATTGGCCTTTGTTTACTTTGGACTTCACAGTTTAAAAGTTCCAATTGCTGAATAAAGCCTCTATTGGTATCTAGTGGTTTTGCTTTTGATGTACATGATGTTGTTGAGTATTATCATGCATTTGCTGTTGTAATACTGTTGTTGAGATCAGGAAAATGAAGTGTTGGTGTGATGGACTCCATGTGGCCCATGGGATATGTGTCCAATTGTGGTCTGTATCCATGTCATACTTTGCAGCAATCTGAGTGTGTCATGATTACCAAATTTGGTACAGGGATTTTCATCTTTCATTTGCCAGATGACATTTGTGGCTTGCAGTCATGCACATCTGTTGGGCTCAACATTGTTAAATTTGTCTATCTCCCTGACTGTGGGCCCATCTCCACTGGACATGCAGGTTTGCGCATTAATGATGTGGAAGTCTACTGTGTCATCAGTGCAACTTGCTAAACATGTGTATTGAGTATGTGCAGATGACTTGAGGGACACCCCCATACACAGGCTGATGTGACCAGAGCCTTCATTGTGTTGTAAATGTTGGCTCAGTGACCAAGTTTTATGGTGACATGACAGAGCCCTGCATAGACTACGTTTGGCACAGATGACCTTCCACAGGAGTGGAGTCACCTCATGGCAGTGTGTTATTCCGTGACATTGCCTGAGCCCATGGTGTGTGTTCTGTGAGCATTTCTGTGTGTGTTCCCTTCCATTCCTTTTTACTACACAGGCTGTATTCCCTACAGATGTTCTAGTTTGTGGTGCTTGCTGAGTTGTCCTGTGTTCATCTCACAGCTTGGGACAGGGTTTTCTTGGCTGTTGGTACATGGCTAACTACTGGTCATTAGGGTGTCACCCCTAGGTGTGTTTGTTGTGAGGTCCTGGGATGTGGGCAAACGCACGTGGGACACATTCAGGATTCCCCAAGGCCATTTTGTGTTTCCGCCATCATGTTGTTATGTCTATGTGGTATCTTTCAGTGATTGTGACACGTGTATGTGTGTGTGACTGCTCCCACTCCTCAGGTACAGTGGTGCAATGTTGGAAGGTGTAAGCATGTGTTCAATATGGGTCTCCTTGGGTTCTTAATTGGTGTGTGACTGTGGCAGGGATCCCAATGATTCTAGTACATTTCAGCTCATGGCAATGTCCCGCATACTGTGCAGTGTGTCAGACATTCACGAGGGTCGTTGACTGGGCACGTGTGATGAATGATGGGTACCTTAGATCCCCACCCCCATTCTTGGGATTGTCATGGGTGCATGTGCAGTGTCACCAGTCCATGTGGGCTTCACTGTTCCACATTGGTGCAGATCCAGGTGTGTGGTGTTTGGAGTGGCCAAATGTGAGTTGTGTTGTAGCTAGGCCCCTACCTCCATTTGGGCCTTGCATTACAGGCCATGCCCTGTGGTTTCTGTTTGTGTGATGGCAGTTTGTTGGTCAGGAATCATGACCCAGTGTGCACAGGTGACTGTGCGTCACAGTATGTGCAACATCTACATTTGTCATCACAGATCACAGGGGAATTACTATGCATGCTAGTGTCACCACATTGTGGGGTCCCTGAGGGTAGTGCTGTGGTGGTTGTGTCTCTTGCTGTGTTGGTTGATGTTCCGCCCAGCTTGTGTCACATTGATCTTTTGGGATCCCACTCATCTTACAATGTGTGATTGACCACAAAGGTGTCCCGAATCAATGAGTTTCTTTAGTTTGTCACTGTGTACACATCTGTGTGATTGCAGTTCTGCCCCCCTCATGTGTTATGTAGTACCCTGGGGACACTGACACACACACACACGTTGTGTTTGATATGCAGTGTGAGTCTGGCTGGGTGTGTCTGTGCATCTGCAGCACTGCATTGGTATGTGTTTTGTGGGCCATTGGGTGGATGTTGGTTGGAGATTCTTCCCTACTGTCCCTGGGACTCTTGCCTCATCAGTGTGCACATTCATCATGTTTGGTATGTCCCATAGCTGCCATGGTCTGGGACTTTGTGACCTAACAGCTGCAGCATCCACGGAATGCTTAGTTTGTGTATGTGTTTGTTCAGGTATGTATGTTTGCATTATGATGGCCACTTCTGACATTGTCCAATTGGACACTGGAGGCATTCTCAGCCCCCATGGGTGATGCTTGTCTGCACATGGCAGAAGGTGTTTTTGTTGCACAGCAATCTTTGCCTCACCACATCTGTGTCTGTATGGGACACAAACACTACTTTGCCTCACACATGCTTGTGGTTTTGGGACCAGGAATCATACATGCTGTTTGGCAGTTGCAACTTTTTTCATGACAACACTCACCTTTAGCTCACTGTGGTGTGTGTGGGTTTAGACCCCATTACCACAATGTGCAAAATGTGCTATACTTTTAAACCCCACATTCACATTTTGCTCAGTGTGGTGAGTGGGGGTTTAGACCCATTTCCACAATGATCATGGACTGGTGTAGTTTTGAACCCCACACTTACATTTTGGTCATTGTACTGATGGGGGTTTAGAACCAATTACCACAGTGAGCATAGACTGCAGTGGTTTCCCACCCCACACTGGCCTTTTGGTCACTGTGGTGAGTGGGGGTCCAGACCCCATTACCACAGTGATCATGTAATGCTTGAATAGTGAAACACACACTCAGGTTTTGGTCACACATGTGATGGGAGGTACATTGTCTGTTCACTGTCAGATTCACTGTTGTAGGCATTTGACACGGGAAACCCACTATTGCCATGATGGTAGGGGTGGTGTGTTTTGCATACACACTCACCCTATGTGTGTGGATGCTGGTAGTGTTATGCATCCCCCATCCTGGGTGTGGCTACTGCTAGTACAGGTTGGCATCCAGCCCCTATGGGCTGGGCACTGGTGGTAGTGGTAGGCATCCAGCCCCCTATGAGTGGGGATGGTTGTAGCGATAGTCATCCAGCATCCTGGGAGTAGGGGGTACTGGTGGTGGTAGGCATCCAGCCCCCTATGGGCTGGGCACTGGTGGTAGTGGTAGGCATCCAGCCCCCTATGAGTAGGGGGTACTGGTAGTGCTAGGCATCCAGCCCCATATGAGTGGGGATGGTAGCAGTGATAGTCATCCAGCATCCTGGGAGTAGGGGGTACTGGTAGTGGTAGGCATCCAGCCCCCTATGAGTCGGGGGTACTGGTAGTGCAAGGCATCCAGCCCCCTATGAGTGGGGATGGTAGCAGTGATAGTCATCCAGCATCCTGGGAGTAGGGGGTACTGGTAGTGGTAGGCATCCAGCCACCTATGGGCTGGGCATTGGTGGTAGTGCTAGGCATCCAGCCCCCTATGAGTGGGGGTACTGGTAGTGATGTGCATCCAGCCCCCTATGAGTGGGGATGGTATTAGTGATAGTCATCCAGCATCCTGGGAGTAGGGGGTACTGGTAGTGCTAGGCATCCAGCCCCCTATGGGTAGGGGGTACTGGTAGTGATGGGCTTCATGCCCCTATGGTAGAGCTGTTGCTAGTGTACGGCATATCAACATCCCTATGTGTGTGTGAATTATTGCGGGTACGTGTTGTTTGTTTCTGTGGTGGGTGTCTGACTTACCGTCTCCGACGTAGGCGTCTGTTCCTGATCCGGTCATAGATGTAAAGTAGTGGGATGACCTACGTGATGGGATTCATGCTGTCTTCGTCTCGTACACGCCCATTGTTGCTCCGTCTCGTACCCATTGCTAGTTGGTCCATCTCGTAGCAGTGGATCGTGTTGTGGCACGAATCGTGCCTATAATACTGCTCTCCCGGATGCTGTGACGTGCTGGAAGTGGCGACCCGTTCGGCGCGTAGGAAGTGCGCATCGAACTTGTCCGGCCGGAAACTGCTGTGTATTTGCTTCCATGCGACTCGATTCAGCGTTTACGGATCCGGCTCATACGGGAACTGTAGCTAGGATCGGAGCGTACGGCTCGTTCGGATTTTGAGCACATTTGCGCATCGTACTTCCTTGCCCGGATGGACCGCCTGCTGGAACGTGTCGTTCAGAAGGTAAGCCTACGAGCGGCTCTTTGAGGGCATACCGAGCGAGATCGGAATCGGCCCCATAGAGTGATCCTTCCAGCTCCAAATCCAAATGAAAAATGACCAGGAGATGGACAAAGCACTGGGACGAGCCTGCAGGACAGGAATAGGATGTTGGAGACTCTGGGGCACTTCCTTCCAGTTGGAAAAAAGTTTTAAAAAAGAGGACTCCTTGCACAAAAAAAACAACGCTAAATGTCAATTTGAGGAGGTGTTTACCTCCAAATCATTAGTTCGGGAAGATTTTGATGCTTCTGGAGGAGAGAATCTAACCCAGATTGCAGCTGCGGTCGATCCTGCACGTTAAGGATCGCTTGTGGCAGAAACCATCTGTCGGAAGTCGCTGGCGCGCCCGAATGACGTGTTGGCGACCGCAAAATCTTGCGGGAGCATGCGGCCCAGCCAGTAAATTTGTGTCACCCGCGAATGGCCCTGAAAATCTCTTGGGCGATCGCGAGCACCTGGCAAGTGGCTCCTGCGAGCGAGAAAGGACATTTCAAGTGCGCCAATCAAAAAAACTCTGCTCCGTTGCAGATTGCGGAATTTAACGGTAACTCTGTGTTCTCCACACAACCCAGAGTTGCCTAATTTAGCAAACTCCGCGAATGGCGTGGAGTTTTATGCCCGGGCTTAGTCAGAAATGAGAAGAAAGAGGCAGAATAAAGATCAGCAACAAGCAGATAGAGGCAAAATAAATGTCAGCAATGAGCAGAAAGAGGCAACATAAAGGTGAGAAATGAGCAGAAGGAGGCAGAATGAAGGTCATAAACGAGTAGAAAGAATCAAAATAGAGGTTAGAAATTAGCAGCATGAGGTAGAATAAAGGTCAGAAATGAGCAGAAAGAGGCAGAATGAAGGTCAGAAATGAGAAAAAAGAGGCAGAATGAAGGTGAAAAACAAGCAGGAAGAGACAAAATACAGATCAGCAATGAGCAGAAAGAAGCATAATAAAGGTGAGAGACGAGCAGAAAGAGGCAGAATAAAGGCAAGAAACAGGTAGAAAGAGGCAAAATACAGGTCAGAAACAAGCAACAAGAGGCAGAGTAAAGGTCAGAATGAGCCTAAAGAAGCAGAATAAAGGTCAGAAACTAGCAGAAAGAGGCAGAATACAGGTCAGAAGTGAGCAGAAAGAGGCAAAATGAAGGTCAGAAAGAGGCAGAAAAAAGCAAAATAGAGGTTAGAAATTAGCAGAAAGAGGAAAAATAAAGGTCAGAAATGAGCTGAAAAAGGCAAAATAAAGGTCAGAAAGAGGCAGAAAAAAGCAAAATAGAGGTCAGAAATGAGCAGACAGAGGAAAAATAAAGGTCAGAAATGGGCTGAAAGAGGCAAAATAAAGGTCAGAAGTGAGAAAAAAGGCAGAAAACAAGCAGAACCCACTCAGGTACTGATGAACCCACTCACAGAACAACTCCGACACTCATACACCCACTTACAGACCCATAGTGCCACTCACAAACACAGACTACACCAGCACTCATACACCCACTCACAGACCCACACAGGCACTCATACATCTATGAACAGACCCTTAGCACCAATCACATACCCATTCACAGACACACACAGGCACTCACAAGCCCACTCACAGACCTACATAGCCACTGAGACACCCACTCACAGACCCATAGCACCACTTACAGACCCAGTCACAAACCCACACAGGCAGTCACACAGCCACATCCAGACCCATGCAGGCACTTGTACACCCACTCAGAGACCCATAGCACCACTCATACACCCACTCACAGACACACACAGGTACTCACACACCCACTCACAGACCCACACAGCCACTTGCTCACCTACTCACAGACCCATAGTCCCACTCAAACCCAGTCACTGACCCACAGAGACACGCACACACCCACTGTCAGACACACATAGGTACTCATAAACCCACTCATAGACCCATATAGCCACTAACACACCCAGTCACTGACCCATAATGCCACTCACAGAACCAATTACATACTCACACACCCACTCACAGACCGATACAGCCACTCACACATCTACTCATAGACCTTTACACTTACACACCTACTCACAGACCCATACAGCTACTCATACACCCACTCACTGTCCTATACAGCCACTCACACACTCACTTTCAAAGGTTCCAGGTTACAGTTTGAAAATAAAAATTAAAAAAATTTAGAAATTCACTGAAAAAACCAAAGGTTACAGGGACATTATAGTTAGGAAATACAATTACAAAAACCATAGAAATTCACAGAAAAAAGCATACAGTTACTGGGACATTATAGTTAGGAAATAGACTTTTTTAAAACATAGAAATTTACAGAAAAACAGGTTTACAGGGACGCTATAGTTAGGCTCAGATTTCACTTGTACAAAGCCATAGAAATTCCGCAGTTATTGTTACCTGAGCTAAATATAACTTATGGCCCCGCAATGCTCTGCTTATGACCTCACATATTACATCACTCATGACATGGTCAGTGACATCACTGGTAATATCTCAAATGACATCATTGATGACATCATCTACAGAACTACTCACACACCCACTCACACCCCCTTAGAATGTCACATATACATACTCCAACTGTCACATGCCCATTCACAGACTCATACAGCCACTCACACACCCAGTCACAGACCCATAATGCCACTCACAAAACCATTCACAGACGTACCCAGGTACTCACATAGTCACTCACAGACCACACAGGAACTCACACACCCACTCACAGACCCATACGGCCACTCACACACCTACTCACAGACCCATACACCCACTCACTGACCTATACAGTCACTCACAAACCTATTGTCAAAATGTACAGGTTAGAGTTTGGAAATCAAATTTTTTTAAATGTAGAAATTCACTGAAAAAAACAAAGGTTACAGGGATATTATAGTTAGGCTCAGATTTCACTTGTACAAAATCATAGAAATTAAGCAGTTATAGTTAGTTGAGCTAACTATAACTTGCACCCCCGCAATGCACTGCTTATGACCTCACATATTACATCACTCATGACATGGTCACTGACATAACTAATAACATCACTGATGACATCTCAAATGATATCACTGATGACATCATCCACAGAATCACTCACACACCCACTCACACCCCCATAGAATGCTTCATATACCAACTCCCACACAACCACTCACATACCCATTCATAGACCCATACAACCATTGACACACCCACTCACTGATCCATAGAGCCGATCACACATCCACTTACCCATACAGCCACTCACACAACCACTAACTCACCCATACTACCACACATGTACCTACTCACTGACCAATACAGCCACTCACACATCCAGTCATACACCCATACAGCCACTCACACACTGAGTCAGTCACCCGCACAGCTGAGTGGGTGTGGAAGCATTTACATGTCTGTATGGATGTGTAAGTGGCTGTAGTGGTCAGTGAGTAGGTGAATGAGTGGCAGAAGGAGTGAGTTAGTGGTTGTATGAGTGGCTGTATGGGTGAGTGGATGTGTGAATGGCTCAATGGATCAGTGAGTGGGTGTGTGAGTATTTGTGTGGGTCTGTGAATGGGTATGCAAGTGGTTGTATAGAGTGGGAGTGGGTGTATCAGACATTCTATTGGGATGTGAGTGGGTGTGTGAGTGGTACATGGATGCTGTCATGAGTGATGTCACTGACCATGTCATGAGTGATGTAATAAGTGAGGTCATAAGCAGTGCATTGCGGGGGCATAAGTTATAGTTAGCTCAGGTAAGTATAACTGCTGAATTTGTATGGTTTCCTACGAGTGAATATTGAGCCTAACTATAAAGTCCCAGTAACCTTGGTTTTTTTCTGTGAATATAAATATATATATATATATATATATATATATCCAACACCTTCCGTGCATAAATTGCCTCCTCCTTAGCAAGAGTTGCTTCGTTGCTTTCGGACCCCACGGAAGCGGGTCCCATCACATTATTTTCCAAATCCTCACAATCGCTTGAAGGAAAACGAAGCCTTGTGCGGTTTTTAAAGGAATTTATTCCCAATCAGCCACTTGTCAAACACGTTTCGAGTGCGCTGCACCCTTGTTCACTGACATAGAGATTTGATTCTCGTGGCCATTTAACTGTGTTACACACGTGATTATCTAAAACTACAAATTCAGTGCATGTGAAAAAAGACTTGTAGTTTTTTCATTCAATATAGTATATCATTGACAATATGATTTAAAACGCCTATGACAATTAAATATTGATATTGAGCATGTCATTTCATTATAAATCGTATAAAATATATACAATTATAATTTACACGTTAATAATTCATAAATTACACATTGCACTTTCCGTTTCTTTTGGAATAAATTAAGCCCCAGTGGGCTATGTCTCATGGCAATTTATCTAACCCAAGTGGGTATTTGTCAATCACAATACAAAAAACATTTAAAAAAAATACAAGTCCCAAATCTATATAATTAAAAACTTTTCTCTTTCCTGTTTTTCCATTTAAAACTTAATCCTTTTCTCAAGAACTAATTCCTATAGATGCGTGTACAGATCTTCCTCCATATTCAAACCTTCTGGCTGTTTTGAATTCAATTCTACTATGTATCGTGATTCAAGCCTCCTCAGCTTCTTTTCTCTGTTTCCTCCCCTTGGATTCTTTTTTACTGCATCAATCACATAATATGTTAATCCTCCAACATTTTTGTTATGGAACCTCTCAAAATGTCGCGTAACAGGATATGTCCTGTTGCCATTTTTTATGGCTCTCAAATGTTGAAGGATTCTTTTATTAACCTCTAAGATTGTGCTGCCCACGTACCTCGAGCCACATGGGCACTGAAGCACGTAGACAGCAATTTTTCTCTTATTGTCTTCATATTTTTACTTAAACCAGGTTTGTATGTTTCTGTATTTATACCATGTGTGCAAGCCTTGCACTTGGTACATTTCACAAAACCCCGTTGTTTTGTTAACCAGGTTGTTTTAGGTTGGGGTTTTTTCAATATATTTTTAACCAAAGTTTGCTTAAGAGATCTCGCTTTGCGAAATGTGATTTGCGGCCTGCGGGAAACAACTTTGCCTAGGATTGGGTCATTCTTGATCACGTGCCAGTGTTTGTTTAAAATACCTCTTAATTTGTCATGCTGGGCACTATAAGTTGTTACAAATCTACTTTGTTGATTTGGATCGATCTTTTTCTTATCTTTTTTCTCAAATAGAATATCCTCTCTCTTCTTTTCATTCACTTTGACGATTGCATCATCAATCCATTCATCTGGATATCCCCTTGTCTTAAACCTTTGTTTTAACACTATCATTTCTTTCTTTATCTCTTTCTCATTGCTGCAATTACGCTTAGTGCGTAAGCATTCACCATAAGGAATACTCCTCTTTAAATTTACAGGGTGAAAGCTTTTCGCATGTAAAAGAGTATTACTGGAAGTAGGTTTTCTATACAACTTTGTTTCTACTTTTCCATTTTCAATATACACTGTTAGATCAAAAAAATTCACATTTGTTCGACTTATTTCACTAGTGAACTTTAAATTGAGGTCATTCCGTTGCAAATCATTGATGAATAGCTTTGCCTCCTCTTCTGTACCTTTCCACACTAAAACAATTCATCAATGTAACGGCTCCAGTGTAAAATGTGTTCTTCCCACTGCTGCATAAGTTATAGTTAGCTCAGGTAAGTATAACTGCTGAATTTGTATGGTTTCCTACGAGTGAATATTGAGCCTAACTATAAAGTCCCAGTAACCCTGGTTTTTTTCTGTGAATATATATATCTATATATATTCACTGAAAAAACCACAGGTTTCAGAGACATTATAGTTAGGCTGACATTTCACTCGTACAAAACCAGAGAAATTCAGGCGTTATAGTTAGTTGAGCTTACTATAACTTGTGCCCCCGCAATGCACTGCTGATGACGTCACATATTACATCACTCATGACATGGTCAGTGACATCACTCATGACATCACTGATGACATCTCAAATGACATAACTGATGACATCACTGATGACATTATCCAGTGACTGTGTGTTTTTGTAAAGTTTAAATATGTTTTATATATATATATACATGCCAAGGTGTATTGAAGAGTGAGTGGGTGTATAAGTGTCTGAATGGATGATTTAGTAGGTGCATGACTGACTGTATAAGTGAGTGATTAAATGTGTCTTACTGTATTCATGGGTTAGTGACTAAACTGAGTGAATGTCTGTATCAGTCTGTCAGTTGGTGTGTAAGTGGTTGCATGGGTTGGTGAGTAGCTACATGAATGTCTATATGGGTTATTGATTGGTTGTCTGAATATCTGTATGGGTGCCTGAGTGTCTGTGTGGGGGGGTGTGCATAGATGTGTGAGTGGGTGATTCACTGGGTGTATGTGTTCAAGAGTGCATCTGTGAAGGGCTGTATGGGTGGGTGAGTTTGTGTATGGGTACGTTAGTGAGTGAATGGATGTCTCAGTGGTACATGTGTGAGTAACTACATATGTAAAAGGCAGTATATGTGAGTGTTGGAGTATATAAAGGACTATATGTGTGAGTGAGTGATTGTGAGAGTGGCTGTATGGATGAGTGTGTGCTTGTATCAGTGATTGTATAAGAGAGTAAGTATGTGTTAGTATCTGTATGAATAAGTGAGGTGGTGTGTGTATAACTGTATAGGTGAGTAAATGGGAGTGTGATTGATTCTTTGCATGACTGACTAGGTGTGTGAGTAACTCTATGGATGAGTGACGGTGTGCGAGTATCTGTATAGGTGTATGAGTGCATATGATAGTGCTGTATTGATGAGTGAATGCATGTGTGAGTGACTGTATGGGTGAATGAGTGGACGTGTGTGTAGACCTAGGAATCAGTGAGTGGGTATGTAGTAACTGGTGTTGGTGTGTCTATGGTTTCGAAAATGGCAGTCTGTATTTTAGAGTGGGTGTATCAAAGGTTATATTAGGGTATGAGGAGGTGCATCAGATTATCAAGTGGATGATGTCATCAGTGATGTCATCAGTGACGTCATTTGAGATGCCATCAGTGATGTCATCAGTGATGTCACTGACCATGTCATGAATGATGTAATATGTGACATCATCAGCAGTGCATAGCGGGGGAGCGAGTTATAGTTAGCTCAACTAACTATAACAGCCGAATTTC
The DNA here is from genome assembly GCA_963921515.1 of Calotriton arnoldi. Lineage (NCBI taxonomy): Eukaryota > Metazoa > Chordata > Amphibia > Caudata > Salamandridae > Calotriton > Calotriton arnoldi. The sequence continues at coordinate 494,174 of CAWUFW010006300.1, read as the reverse complement.
TCTGGTTTTGTACGAGTGAAATGTCCAACTAACTATAACGTCCCTGAAACCTGTGTTTTTTTCAGTGAATGTCTAAGGTTTTTTAAATGCTAATTTCTAACTATAACGTCCCGAAACCTATGGTTTTTCCGTGAATTTCAAAGGTTTTTGAATGTTAATTCCTAACTATAATGTCCCTGAAACCTATGGTTTTTTCAGTGAATTTCAAAGATTTTTTGAATGCTAATTACTAACTATAACGTCCCTGAAACCTATGTTTTTTTCAGTAAATTTCAAAGGTTTTTTAAATGAAAATTTCAAACTATAACGTCCCTGAAACCTGTGTTTTTTTCAGTGAATTTCTAAGGTTTTTAAATGCTAATTTCTAACTATAACGTCCCTGAAACCTATGGTTTTTTTCAGTGAATTTCAAAGGTTTTTGAAATGCTAATTACTAACTATAACGTCCCTGAAACCTATGGTTTTTTCAGTGAATTCCAAAGGTTTTTTAAATGAAAATCTCTAACTATAACGTCCCTGAAACCTGTAGTTTTTTCAGTGAATTTCTAAGTTTTTTTTAAAATGCTAATTTCTAACTATGCCTACAGAGGTAGGACATGTGGAGAAAGAGGAAGAAAGGCACAGAAAGAAGCAAGAGAAATGCAGAACGAGGCAACAGAAGTCCAGAAAGAGGATGAAAGGTGCAGAAAGAAGCAAGAGATATGCAGAAAGAACCAACAGAGGTGCAGAAAGAGGCCTTGTTGCAAAGTCATCCTGTGCCCTGGGGACCCCCCAACTTTCTGCTGACTGGTACTGGTGGTAACTGACTCTGACTGATCCTGGGTTCTGCCTAACCAGGCCTGGAGCCAGTTCTATGCTGAAAGACACTTAGAATATAGTGAAAACACCTTCATACACTAGGGTACACTATGGGTTGGGGTACCCCTGTGATTGGCATGACCTCCCCTGTAAGGCCCTAGTACATAATAGGGCAGGGGGATTAAAACTACCTCTAAGTCCTTAGCATATACTAGGGCATGGCAGTTTAGAGGCCAGCAGCTCTTTTCTGCACTTGTATGTGTGCACTGTTGAGCATGAGGTCAGTTTAAAAGTAGCCCTATGTGTGCAGAAAGAGGCAAGAGAGGTGCAGAAAGAGGCAAGAGAGGTGCAGAAAGAAGCAAGTGAAGTACAGAAAGAAGCAACAGAGGTGCAGAAAGAGGGAAGAGGGGTGCAGAACGAGGCAATAAAAGTGTAGAAAGAAGCAACAGAGGTGCAGAAAGAGGCAAGAGAAGTTCAGAATGAGGCAGCAGAGTTGCAGAAGGAGACAAGAAAAGTGTGGAAAGAGGCAAAAGAGTTGCAGAAACAGGCAAAAGAGGTGCACACAGAGGCAAGAGTAGTACAGAAAGAACCAACAGAGGTACAGAAAGAGGCAAGAGGGGTGCAGAAAGAAGCAAGAGAGGAGCAGAATGAGGCAAGAGAGGTGCACACAGAAGCATGAGGGGTGCAGAAATTTGCAAGAGAGGTGCAGAAAGAAGCAAAAGAAGTGCAGAAAAAAGGAACAGAGGTGCAGAAAGAGGCAACAGAGGTGCAGAAAGAGGGAAGAGGGGTGGAGAAAGAGGCAAGGGGGTGTAGAAAGAAGCAAAAGAGCTGTAGAAAGAAACAAAATAAGAGCAGAAAGAAGGAACAGAGGTGCAGAGAGAGGCAAGAAAAGTGCAGAAAGAGGGAAAAGAGGTGCAGAAAGAGGCACGAGGGGTACAGAAAGAAACAAGAGAAGTGCAGAAAGAAGCAACAGAGGTGTGCAGAAAGGGGCAAGAGAGGTGCAGAAAGAGGGAAGAGGAATGGAGAAAGAGGCAAGAGAAGTGCAGAAAGAAGCAACAGAGATGCAAAAAGGGGGAACAGGGGTGGAGAAAGTGGCAAGAGGGGTACAGAAAGAAACAAAAGAAGTGCAGCAAGAAGGAACAGAGGTGCAGAAAGAGGCAAGAGGGGAGCAGAAAGAGGGAAAAAGGGTGCAGAAAGAGGCACAAGGGTTGCAGAAAGAAGGCACAGAGGTGCAGAAAGAAGCAAGAGAAGTGCAGAAAGAAGCAACAGAGATGTAAAAAGAGGGAACAGGGGTGGAGAAAGTGGCGAGAGGGGTGCAGAAAGAAGCATGAGAGGTACAGAAAGAAACAAAAGAAAAGCAGAAAGAAGGAACAGGGATGCAGAAAGAGGCAAGAGGGGTGCAGAAAGACAGAAGAGGGGTGCAGAAAGAAGCACGAGTGGTGCAGAAAGAAGGAAGAGAGGTACAGAAAGAAGCAAGTGTAGTGCAGAAAGATGCAACAGAGGTGCATAAAGAGGCAAGAGTGGTGCAAAAAGAGCAAAGAGGGGTGCAGAAAGAGGCACGAGGGGTACACAAAGAAGCAAGAGAGGTGCAGAAAGGAGCAACAGAGGTGCAGAAAGAGGGAAGAGGGGTGGAGAAAGAGACCAGAGAGGTACAGAAAGAAGCAACAGAAGTACAGAAAGAGGGAAGAGGAATGGAGAAAGAAGCAAGAGGGGTGCAGAAAAAAGCAAGAGAGGTGCAGAAAGTAACTAAAGAAGTGCGGAAAGAAGCAGCAGAGGTGCAGAAAGAGGCAAGAGGAGTACAGAAAGAGAAGAGGGGTGCAGAAAGAGGCACAAGGGGTGCAGAAAGAATCAAGAGAGGTACAGAAAGACGCAAGATAAGTGCAGAAAGAAGCAACAGAGATGCAGAAAGAGGGAAGAGGGGTGGAGGAAGAGGCAAGAGAAGGCAGAAAGAAGCAACAGACAAGAAGAAAGGGGGAAGAGGGGTGGAGAAAGAGGCAAGAGGGGTGCAGAAAGAAGCAAGAGAGGTGCACAAAGAAACAAAATAAGTGCAGAAAGAAGGAACAGAGGTGCAGAAAGAGGCAGGAGGTATGCAGAAAGAGGGAAGAGGGGTGCAGAAAGATGCAAGAGAGGTGCAGAAAGAGGCAAGAGGGGTGCACAAAGAAGCAAGGGAGGTGCAGAAAGAGGCAAGAGAGGTGCAGAAAGAGGCAAAAGAGGTACAGAAAGCAGCAACAGAAATGCAGAAAGAGGCAAGAGAGGTGCAGAAAGAAGCAAGAGTGGCTTGCACACCATTAGTACCAATTTAACACCCACATTTAGCAATAAGTAACAGGTGACCATTCTAGGTTTACAAAGGACCCTCCACCACGCTGTAACACTTGTCGCTGCATTTTTGGTAACGTTTGAGCCGTTTGAGCTAGAAACAAGGCTTTTTCTGTTCAAATCTGCAGATTAGGCAGCACATGATGGATTATGTGGCTAATGTGGAAAATGTATAATTGTGCGAAAGTTGGTGCAGCCAAACAGTCGCATAATTCCAGTGGCCCTGCTCATACCTCTGACTAGGTCCAAAAGTGCTTCTCAGTGATTCCTTCTTTTTTTGTCTCATTGAGTTCATAGTTCAGCTTCTATGGAAACGACGAAGACTAAACCTGAGGTTCCCTCTCCACAACACAGACTACCATACCACATAATTGCTCTCCATAACACATAATCCCACTCTACATAATTCCTATACACTAAATACCACATACTTTCTATCCACATAATTTCACTGCACAACATACCACATAATTCCACTACACACAACATACATCCACTCCACTCCACTCCAAAAACATTAGTAAAAAACTTTTACATTTACAACGCCAATAGCTCTAACTCTTGCAAATGCGAGACCTATTAAATTACAAATGCTTCTTTAACTGGTAGTCACGTTTGCAGAGTGGTGGAGAAAGGGGGCTGGTCCTCCAACCAGCGCTCAGGAATTCAGCTGTGTAGGACTTACAGGAGGTACCAGGAGGGCTTCTTGGCCCCCAAAGTCCCTCAGGAGTAAAGTGGACTTCATCCCCCAACCAGTACTGTGCCAGGAGGTGCATTTACAGAATGGTGGAGAAAGGTGGGTGTGGCCTCCGAAGACCTCTTAGCAATTCCACTGTGTTGGACTTAGTGGAGGTAACAGGAAGGGTAGATGGCCCCCAAGGACAACCTTGGGGGCTAACTACCCCTCCTATTACCTCCAGTAAGTCCCACACAGCAGCAGTGCTAAGTTCTCATAGCAGGCCATGCCCCCTTTCCCCACCACTCAGCAAACGCGCTCCCTGGCATGCTCTTTAATGGGGATTAATGTCCTCTTTGCAGCAAGGGGTCCTTAGGGGCCAACTAGCCTACCTATTACCTCCAGTAAGCCCCACACAGTGGGATTGCTGAGAGGTGGTAGATGGCCATGCCCCTTTTCTCCACCACTCTGCAAATGCGCCTCCTGGCACGTTCTGGGTTGGGGGATTAAGTCCCCTTGTATCCTGAGGGTCCCTGGGGGCCAACTAGCCCACCAGGAACCTCCAGTAAGCCCCACACAGCTGGATTGCTGAGAGTGGTCAGAGGCCACGCCCCCTTTAGTTTTTACACCACTCTGCAAACGCGCTGCCTGGCGCACTGCTGCTCGGGGGATGAAGTCCACTTTAGTCCTGAGGTCCTCAGGACACAATAGGACCACATCGCCCCACCAGCAGTGTGCCAAGAGGTACGTTTGCAGAGTGGTGTAAAAAGGGGCGTGACCTCGGACCACCTCTCAGCAATCCCACTGTGTGGGATTGCTGAGAGGTGGCTCCCGCATATGATAAACAATGACCCAGGTAGGTGGCAGTCCCCAGGACTGTGGGGGCCCCCACACCATAATTATGAATTACCCCCGAGACCTGGCCCACCCGGGGGCTTGAAACAAACGAAGCACGGGAGCCAGCGCTTCGTTTAAAAAAAAATAATTTCGGACGGATTTGCGCACCCAGCGTGAATTTGGCCGATTTATTTAAAAAATAAATGCTTTTTTGGGCCCTGGGGGTCCTTGTGGGACACTTGAGCAGGCCTAGGGGGTCAGGGTGTTTATACCATGCCCCCTTTTCTTGTTTTTCATCTTTTTTTTACTGTTTTCTTGTGACTCAGTTACTGAGTCACAAGATGGCTGCCAACACTTCCTGGTTTGGAGTGTTGGCAGCCAATCAGAATGAAGCTTGTGCTAGGGAGGAGTTGTGAATCCTCCTCAGTGCTGAGATATCGATATTTTTATTTTTTTAATTTCTCAGGAACTACTCAACGGATTTACACCGTTTAAAAAAAAGGTCGCTTTCTGAACCAAGAGCTTCCTTTTTGCCAAATTTGGTGTAATTCCGTTCAGCAGTCCAGGCTGTAGCCTGTTCCAAAATTCCTATGGAAAATAACATGGGTAAAACGCGTTTTGGGACCCCCTTTTTTCTCGGCCCCCGCTTGATGAATCACCCCGAAACTTTCAAGACTGGAGCTGACCGGAGCGCCCCATTAATTTTGAAAATTTCGCAAAGATTCGTCAAACGGCTCTAAAGATATTGGCAAATCAAAAAACACTTTTCCTATGGAAACTAGGTTATGTATATATATATACGCCAAGGTGTATTGACGAATGAGTGGCTGTATGAGTGTCAGAATGGATGTTTTAGTCAGTGCCTGACTGACTGTATAAGTGAGTGATTAAATGTGTCTTAGTGAATGCATGGGTGTATGACTAATATGTGTGAATGTCTGTATCAGTCTGTCAGTTGGTGTGTAAGTGGCTGTATGAGTTGGTGAGTAGCTACATGAGGGTCTATATGGGTTAATGATTGGTTATCTGAGTACCTGTATGTGTGCCTGAGTGAATGTATGGGTGGGTGAGGGGGTGTATGGCTCACTGCATGGATGTGTGAGTGGGTGAATGCCTGGGTGTACGGGTTCATGAGTGCACCTGGAAGAGGCTGTATGGTTGAGTGAGTTTGCGTATGGATGTGTTGGTGAGTGTATAAATGTTTCAGTGCTATATGGGTGAGTAACTGTATTGTGAAAGGCAGTATATGTGAGTGTTGGAGTATATAAGTGACTGTATTTGTGAGTAAGTGATTGTGAGAGTGGCTGCATGGATAAGTGTGTGCTTGTGTCAATGATAGCAGAAGAGAGTAGTATGTGTTGCTATCAGTATGAATAAGTGAGGTGGTGTGTGTATAACTGTATAGGTGAGTGAATGGCAGTGTGATTGATTCTTTGGGTGACTGACTAGGTGTGTAAGTACCTCTATGGGTGAGTGGTGCTGTGTGAGTGTCTGTATGTTTATATGAGTGCATATATCAGTGGCTGCATTTATGAGTGTCTGCATGTATAAGTAACTGAATGGATGAGTGGGTGTATGTGTGTTTAGACCTATGAATCAGTGAGTGGGTATATACTAATTGGTATTGGTGTATCTATGGTTTTTAGAATGGTAGTCTATATTTTAGAGTGGCTGTATCAAATGTTATATTAGGGTGTGAGGAGGTGCTTCAGATAGTAAGTAGATGATGTCATCAGTGATGTCATCAGTGATGTCATCAGTGATGTCACTGACAATGTCATGACTGATGTAATATGTGATGTCATCAGCAGTGCATTGCTGGGGCATGAGTTATAGTTAGCTCAGCCGAATTTCTCTGTTTTTGTACGAGTGAAATGTCAGCCTACTATAACACCCCTGAAATCTTTTTTTTTTCACTGAATTTCTAAGGTTTTTTAAATGCTAATTCCTAACTATAATGTCCCTGAAACCTGTGTTTTTTTCAGTGAATTTCTAAGTTTTTTTTAAAATGCTAATTCCTAACTATAATGTCCCTGAAACCTGTGGTTTTTTTCAGTGGATTTCTAAGGTTTTTTAATTGCTAATTTCTAACTATGCCTACATAGGTAGAACATGTACAGAAAGAGGAAGAAAGGCGCAGAAAGAAGCAAGAGAAATGCAGAAAGAGGGACGAGAGGTACAGAAAGAGGAAGAAAGGTGCAGAAAGAAGCATGAAAAAAATGCATAGAGAGGCAACAGAAGTCCTGAAAGAGGAAGAAAGGTGGATAAAAAAGCAAGAGAAGTGCAGAAAGAAGCAACAGAGGTGCAGAAAGATGCCTACTTCAACTATACCTTACCACAGACTCATACGAAGTAGCCTAATCACTAATCCTTCTCCCAAGATGTATTAAACCTCACTTTTCTCTTGAAGATTCACTATTCATCGACTGCTCAGAATGTTAGGCCTACCAAATGTAAAACAGCAATCCTAATCATATCACTGTTGTAAGTCTGACCAAGTTTGGGAAGGTATGCATGCATGTGTCTCTGCTTTTACCTAGTGACATGTTATATAAAAATAAACATACAAATACTTGAATACCTGTGTTTCAAACAGCATACTCTGTAAATGTGTGTACAAAAAGGTGTATGTATTTCTTTCTGCTCATAATACAGGACATATGGGTATTCAATAGTATATTTGAGGGGCTCTATAATACCTATATACATAAGACATGTCTGCCTGTGCAACCTAATGGCAGAGCAGAACTAAGAAGATTTGACCATGTATAAGAGAAGCTACTTGCTTTTAAGCTACCATCTTCAGATGCATAACACATGTGAGAATACATGTACAAGTAGACATATACCTCAGTCACGAGAGCACGCGGACCTTTAAGCATTACAGCTCGCAATTCCCATTTGAATTTAGAAACAGGCAAGAGAAGTACAGAAAGAAGCAAGAGAATTGCAGAAAAAAACAAGAGAGGTGCAGAAAGAGTATGAAATGTGCAGAAACAGGCAAGAGAGGTGCAGAAAAAGGCAAGAAAACTGCAGAAAGAGGCAAGAAAGTTGCAGAAACAGGCAAAGGAGGTGCAGAAAGAGGGAACAGGGGTGCAAACAGAGGCAAGAGAGGTGGAGAAAGAGGGAAGAGGGGTACAGAAAGAGGCACGAGGGGTGCAGAAATTTGCAAGAGAGGTGCAGAAAGAAGCAAGAGCAGTGCAGAAAGAACCAACAGAGGTGAAGAAAGAGGCAAAAGGGGTGCAGAAAGAGACAAGAGAAGTGCAGAAAGAAGCAAACGAGGTGCAGAAAGAGGCAAGAGGAATGCAGACAGAGGCAAGAGAGGTGCAGAAAGAGGGATGCAGAAAGAGGCAAGAGGGGTACAGAAATTTGCAAGAGAAGTACAGAAAGAAGCAAAGAGGTACATAAAGAGGCAGGAGAACTGCAGAAAGAGGCAAGCGAGGTGCAGAAAGAGGCAAAAGAGGTGTAGGAAAAGGGAAGAAGAGTACAGAAAGAGGCATAAAGGGTAAAGGAGGAAGCACGAGAGGTGCAGAAAGAAGCAAGAGAAGTGCAGAAAGAAGCAACAGAGGTGCATAAAGAGGCAAGAGGGGTGCAGAAAGAGGCAAGTGAGGTGCAGAAACAGGGAAGCCGAGTGCAGAAAGAGGCAACAGGTGTGCAGAAAGAAGCAAGTGAGGTGCTGAAAGAAGCAAGAGAAGTGCAGAAAGAAGCAACAGAGGTACAGAAAGAGGCAAGAGAAGTGCAGAAAGAGGCAGGAGAGGTGCAGAAAGAAGTAAGAGAAGCACAAAAAGAAGCAAGAGAAGTGCAGAAAGAGGCAAGAGATGCGCAGAAAAAGGCAAGAGATGTGCAGAAAAAGAAAAGTGAGGTGCAGAAAGAGGCAAGAGAGGTGCAGAAAGAGGCAAGAGGGGTGCAGTAAGAGGCAAAAGAAGTGCAGAAAGAAGCAACAGTGTTAGAATAGATCCGAGGTTGCTTACTCAGTGCTCTATATAAGTTAGCATTCGCGGCACCATGTTCTGTTTAGACGCCATTTTGAACGATGATTGAAACTAATCCTTTACCGTTTCCAAGAAAAAGCCTCTTTTAAGTTTCGTTTCACAAATGTTGAAGTTTTGCCTTAGTAATGAAAAGACTGCTCATATTACCGCATACCTTTCTCACTAGATAGAGGCCCTCTCCCACTTGTCTGGGGGCGGGTGCAGGGTGAAACGACCTTGGCCTGTGTTAGGTTGTGTGAGATACCAGAGCCACAACCTATTTTTTCTGTATTTCATTGCCCAGCTGCATCTGCCTGGAAAATTCCACTGTAGGCGTGTATTTGCCCTACTATGAAACTTCCATAATGTATCTCTATGCTTGTAGATTTCAGTTCCCTCTGTACCACTATTCGAGACTGTGCAGACGGGGCTCCACTCTGATTGCACCTGAATAAAACAATTATTGGTATAGTCTTCACTGTTCTTCCAACTCTTCATTTGGTATGGAAGGCTGAGAGGAGGTCCGAGGATACCTGGGTGGCCCCAAGCGGGTCTCTTCTTTCAGTTGGCGCCTGAACAGGGACTCCTTCGGGTAATTGATTCACCCCCTTGCCGCAGACGGGGTCATTTTCGGGTTGGACTGACGGCTCAGGGATCCCTGCATGAAGAGTTACTCGCAGCTGCTCCTTCTGTCCCGCCGGACGGTGCCTCGCCCAGTGGTCATCCCGACTGGAGTCCTGAACAACAAAAATCTTGATTTGACTGTTTAGTCTGAGGAGTCAGCAGTGGAGAACGGGTTCGTTTGTACTAGTGATATCAGGTGAGTTTGTTTTGGTTCTCTGTGGATATGGTACCATTAGGGTTTGAGTTTGGTACGGTCTAAGGACTGTCTTGATAAAAAGTGTTTGCAAATACTTTGCCAGGTAAAAATTATGATTTTGTTATTCCTTTGCAATGCCTGGCTTCAGTAAGCTTTGGAGTTTGTGTTGTCGTTGTTGTTCTGCAGATGCTCGGTTGGAAGAAGCTCAGCCTGCGCCTCCTGAAGACAGCCCTAATTTTTCATATGTATGTGAAGCATGGTCTTGGCCCTCTTATGTTATTATGGCACAATATGTTATTATGTTATTATGTTATTATGGCACAAATATACGTGGAACAATGCTGAGTTGCAGTGGCCTTTGACAGGCTCTTTTGATGAACAAAAGATTGGGTTTTTACAGGAACAGTTGTTTAAGAGATGAAGTAGACAGTTGATGTTTGACTCTCTTTGAACTTGGCAGAAAGAGGCTAAGCAGAGGCGGTTATAAATGGAGAAAGATGCACGGAAAGGAAGGATGCAGACTCTTACACAGAAAGCTGTGGCATATGATAGAGAAAAGCAGGTGACAGGAATAGAATGTGAGGATAGGAGATTTTGGTTGCATATTGACAAGTCTTATGTGGTCAAAGAGGATGATGATACTTTTGTAGAGGAGTTGTTAGATACTCGGCTCCCGCCTCCTTTGCCCCACAGAGAATATACCCTGTTGTTCTTTTGAAGACACAGCAGCCTGTCTCGTCCGCTGAAGCTGCCCCTGTATCTACAACCATTATACCAGCAGCCCCGGTTACCGTGCCTCCTATTCTTTCCCTCCCCTCGCCATCCTTGATGGCTGTGACCTCTATTACATCCACTACCCCTACTCTTGTGCCTTCTGTTCTTTCTTCTCCGGTGCAATCATTGACTACAGTTCTATCGACTACTCCTATCACCCCTCCTCCTGTGGTTATTCATCCCCCAATGTTTTTGGATGCTGATACCCCTTACGTGGGTTTGAAGACAGGGATTTGGTGAGATTTAGGGAACGAACAGGTCCATTGATGCGATCTGAAGTAGGGGAGGAAGAGAAGAGGACAATAGCGAGTCAGGCCATGTGGTGGGCTCGTAATGCAGTTTATAGCGTGGAAGATATTTGGCGTGTTATACATGATTTTGAGCCCTTTTACAAAAGCATGCTCTTCAACATATGTCTGCTCCATTGATTGATCTTTGGCATACACACATTGGGTCGGAGGCTCCCCAAATATTATTTGATATCAGAGACCACGTTTATGTTACTGATTTAGAATTGGGACAGGTGTTTGGTAATGTTCTACCATAGTTTCTTATAGATGTCGGTTGTATGGTAAGAGCCCTACTCAAATAACTCAGTTCCCTATGCGTGAAGTCTACCCAATTTATCATCCAGAAATACCTGCAGTGACAGATCAGCTTGGTGTGACCACTAGACCCGCCGTGGCTGCTCGTTTCCAGGAGCAGTGGGTTTATACTCCTTGGAAAAGAAGTGAGGTTTTAGCCCTTAAGGCTACTCTACCCGATCCTAGGAAAAATCCCACAGCTTATTATAAGGAATTAACAGAAGCTGCCTCTTCTACTGTAATGACTCTTGCTGATATTGAAATGTTTTTTGGTCTTCTTGTTCCGGTTGATATTTGCGGCAGGTGCATACTCAAGAGCATGTTGCTGAGTTGGGTGGTACGTGGGATGTGATTAAGGAATGGGACCAAGAAAGGAAGCCAGGAAATAAGCCGCGTGCGGAGATACTCGCCTTACCTGGTCGTATTATTACATATATACATACACTTATTCCACCTAAGAAAGTAAGTTGGGACAGAATGACCGCCTGTCGACAGAAGAAGGATGAGCGTGTATCTGATTTCTTTACTAGGTTTGAAGATACGTTTTTGGATTACAGTGGGCAGGATATTTCCACAGAAGGAGGAGTTCGTTTGTTTGTTGACAGGTTTGTTACTAATCTTCTTCCTGAAATAATGACTCGTTTGCAGGCGTCTGAAAGTACTTGGTCTACGTCTTCTCCCTCTGTTATTTTGAATGTGGCTCAATATTATGAGCACTGAGACCATGAGGAAAAGGATAAAACTGATAAAAAACACAAGGATTTGAAGACAAAAGTGTTGTTGCAGCAGGCATTTCGGGGTAATAACAGGAGATGGGGAGGTCCTTCTCGACAACACCCATGTACTAGGCAGCCTACTACGACACCTTTGAGACAGAATCAGTGTGCGTATTGTAAGGAGGAAGGACATTGGCGTAGCCAGTGCCCTTTGTTTTTACAGAAGGTTTTGTCCCCTAGAGGACGCGGTTCTGGTGGTAGAGGCCATGGGACCGACAAAAATCAGAATGCTGTGGCACCTGTGGGGCGCTCTGACAACAATTATTTGATGACCCCAGATATGGACAGTACTATCATGATGATTATGACATGGATGATGTGATAGGTATGTCCTATAGCTAGGATAGCCAGGGACAGGGTGCAGGACCAGTTCAGACACCTGTAGTTCAGCGTGGTCTTTATGTCACAGCGGATTTGCAAGGTTTGACTAAGGAATTTTTGGTGGATACAGGTGCGACAAAAAGTTCTGTCTCTCAACATCTGGTCCCTGGGGCGGCCCTGTCTGGCCAAAGTAATGTTTAGATAGGTTTTTCCGGTGTACCGGTCATCAGCCCCATTTCATGCCCCCTTGCGCTTACTGTTGGTCCTTTTACTGTCGAGTCTCCGTTCTTGTTAACATCTAATTGTGGTGAAAATATGATGGGTTTGGATTTGTTGAAGAAGTTGCATGCTACTATCTATTGTTCTCCTGATGGTGTTTATATTACTATGGGTCCGGATGTGAGCACCAGACAGTGTTCGTCCAAAGATGCTCCCCTTCCAGATGAGTTTGCTCAGGTACCCCCCACACTATGGGCCACAGGTGATACAGACGTGGGTCTATTGCATATACCGCCAGTTTCTATACAAGTTAAAGATAATGCTATTCTGCCCCGTATTCCTCAATATAAAATACCGCAGGCAGGGGAACAGGCCCTCATTCAAATTATTCAGGATTTGATACGGAAGGGAGTAGTTGAAGAAACGTCCCCTAACATTTGTAATAGTCCTATTCTTCCGGTCCTTAAGAGGACACCTTTGGGTTCATCTGATGCTATTGATGATGTCTATCGCTTTGTGATTGATTTGCGAGAGGTTAATAAAATTGTAGTTCCACAGTTTCCGGTGGTTCCTGACATCACTACGCTTTCAACAATGGTCCCATCTACTGCTAAGTTCTTTTTTGTTATTGATTTGAAAAATGCATTCTTTAGTATTCCTATACACCCGAACAGTAGGTATTTGTTTGGATTTACACTGGCCGGCAGAAGCTTTAAATTCTGTTGTGCTATTCGGAGAGTCCTAGTATTTATAGTCAGGCATTAAAAAGTCAGTTGGATTCCCTATTGCTTTCTCCAGGTAATGTATTGGTATTGGTCTTGATTGGTGGTGTTGATGACTTGTTAATTGCTTCAGTTATGGAACAAGGCTGCAAGGACAGTACAGTGAAAGTGTTGCTGCATTTGGCACATCATGGACATAAAGTCTCTCTTTTTCGAAATTTCAATAGTGTCGACAGGAGGTCACCTATTTAGGTCACCACACTGTCGAAGGAGGGTAGGAGGTTGACCCCTGAGTGCATCCGTACCATTAATAAAATGCCCATTCTGCAAACTCAAAAGGATGTACGTGCTTTTATAGGTATTACTTCCTACTGTCGCCAGTGGATCCCAAATTATTTGTTACTGATCAAACCATTGCTTGCATTAACAATGAAAGCAGTGCATGAGCCTTTGCCTTGGACGCCAGAATGTCAGCAGTCTTTTTGAGCAATTAAAAACTGCGCTTTGTTCGGCTCCGGTGCTTGGCACACCTAACTATAGAAAACCGTTTGTGCTCTATGTTCATTAGATGGCCGGTTGTGCACTTTCTGTCTTAACACAACAATTTGGGGATGAACAGAGGCCTTAGGCTTATTTTTCTGCTGTGCTTGACCCTGTCGCTAGGGCCCTTCGAGCTGTCAGAGAGCAGTCGCAGCTGTGGCCACTTTAATCAGGCAATTGGCTGGACTCGTACTTGATACAGACCTCACAGTTATGGTACCCCATGCTGTGGATACACTTTTGAATAAGACAAAGACACAGCACCTCACCAGTGCATGTCTTACTGGTTATGAATTGACATTTTTTGCTGAACATATTATGATCAAAAGATGTGCCACCTTGAATCCAGCCACGTTACTACCCCTCTCTTCTGAGAATGATGCAGTTGACAAACATGACTGCATTTTCCGGACAGAAGAAGAGACTAAGGGACGGGTAGACCTGACTGATGTTCCCTTATTTGACCACCAAGGTGAACTATATGTCGATGGCTCCTGTTTTAAATTACCAGACAGCACTACCACTGCAGCTTATGCTATCACTACATTGCGGACGGTGGTAGAGCCATCACAAGTCCCCTATCAGTCGGCTCAAGCTGCTGAGCTTGCTGCCCTTATCCGAGCTTGGGAATTGAGTAAAGGACTGGTTGTCAATATTTATACTGACAGCCAGTACGCATTCGGGGTCGCGCATAATTTTGGGCGACTGTGGGCAGAGAGAGGGTTCCTTACCTCTCATGATACCAAGCTCCAACATGGGCACCTTATATTGTGGCTTTTGTCTGCTTTAAAGCTCCCCAAGAGATTAGCAATAATTAAGTGTTGCACCCGTAGGAAGGTTACTGATGACGTGGGTAGGAGACGGCCCAAAGTAAAATGAAACGCATGTTTGTTTCAGGTCCAGCTAGGTGGGTTCCTGAAGTTGCTATGTTTGAAAACACTGTTGAAAGTGTGAAGGAGATACAAAGCAAAGCCACGATAGAGGAATTAGTGAAATGGCAGGAGAGTACAGCACAGTTAAATGAGGAAGGATGTTGGATTGATAAATCTGGAGAACAGAAATGGATGTTGCCTGATGCTTATGTACTTCCTGTGGTTACTATGGCCCATGGTCCAGCCCATATTAGTGCGAAAGGCATTTGTAAATTGTTAGCCCCTGTTTGGCATAATGACACCATCTCTAAGACAGCTGCGCATTTGGTGAAACACTGCATGACATGTATGAGACATAACCCAGGGAAGGGTACCCTTACACCGCCTGGTAATTTTGCACCACCCACTTTCCCGTTTGAAGTTCTTCAAATGGATTTCATTTAGCCAGAAAGATGTAATAATCTCAAGTATGTTTTAGTGGTTATATGCGTGTTTAGCAAATGGGTTGAGGCTTACCCGACTAATGATAATATGGCCATTACAACAGCGAAGGTACTCCTTAAAGAGTACTTTCCTCGATTCGGTTTGCCCCGAATTATCTGGAGTGACAACAGGTCTCATTTTAATGGGAAAGTGATTAAATTGATTTGTGAAGGTTTACATATAAAACAGAAATTTCATGCTGCCAATCATCCGCAGTCAGCGGGATTGGTTGAGAAGTACAATGGTACTCAAATTGAAACTGGCAAAAATCCAGGAGACTACAGTGTTAAAATGGCCAGATGCTCTACCGTTAGCTCTTTTGCCAACCAGAACTACAGCTCATTCTAAAACAGGCTTGTTACCTTACGAGGTCATGTTTGGACGTCCGGCAAATGTCTGGGGAGTCCTCGTAAATACTCTGATATTGAATATCCTGTATTGCTTGATTATCTTGGACAATTGACAGAAGGTTTACGTTCTATTCACCAACAGGTGCGGGAATCCCTACCTCCTGTACCAGAGGGGCTCGGCCACGACATTCAGCCTGGCGATTATGTTCTGGTCCGAAATTTTCAGAGGAAGAAAAGTCTGGATCCCCGCTGGAAAGGTCCTGAGCAGGTTCTGTTGGTGACACGGATGGCTGTAAAGGTTGGTGGTCGAAAGAACTGGGTGCATGCCACCCACTGCCGGTGGATTCCTTTACCATTGCCATATGACCAGTGGGTCAAGGAGGATATTGGCAACACCGAATGTGAGCAAGTGCCAAGGTTTGTCCCCTTTAGTGATGCCAAAGTAACCTGGACGCAAACAGACAAGGAGAACGATGATGTTTTGAACGAGGCTGTTCCACCAGAAATATGAGCTATCCAGGAGCCTTTATTCATTGATCATACAGTGCCTGGGGTTGCCAGGTACGATTTGCGCCCTCGGCTGAGGGCTACTGAGTCTAAAGAGAAAAAGGATTAAGGATGGACTGTGCAAGACAGGTAGTGCTGAATAACAGTACCAACGAATAATTGAGATAAGTGAGAATTCTGTATTTGCTTTGCCTTTGCTGCTTGAACATTAGTTAGGGAAAAAGTATACTTTGAAAGTATACTACCTTTATCGATGTGGGATAAATTAGGAGAAGAGCGTAGGACAGAACAAGCTCCACCGCCGGTGCTCAAGAGCACCAACTTATTGATGGACAATAGGAGCCTGTGCCAGTGAGGCTCTGATGGACACTGGGAACTTTTATATTTTCTTGCATTCTCCTTCTTTTGAATTCACTATGCACCCTTTTGGCAGAAAGGTTACTGAGGAGGAGCAGCCCATGGTTACTGTTGCACAACATAATATAATGCGGTCAAGGAAAAACAAAATAATATGTTGATTTTGTTGATAATAATACTGTGTGGGGTGTCATGGGTCTTGGAAGATGTTCAAAGTGTGCCTTTACACAGTAAGGGTCAGGGCATTTCCCTGAGACGAAATAAAAGAACTGCTCCGAGTAATGTATTTTTGGAAAGACATAAGAGGTTCTTTGGCGAAGGGACTGCTTGTTACCCCACCCAATCTGTCACCAGTCTGTGGACTGCATATCCATTGTCACTAGTAAATTACACATATACTCGACCACCCCAATTTACAGAAGTGAAAGGAGTGTTTGGTTTTGGTTATCCGGGGCCATGTCTATACCATAGAAAGCCACTGGGGGTGGGTTATCCAGGTTGTGATAACAATACATATTGTGATAATTTTTATATGGAAGAACAGAACGTAACATTAGTAGGTTGGCATTACAAGGAGTTGACAATCCCTTGAGAGGCCGGTTATTAACCTGCTTGTTGTCCTATTGTGAACAGTACGGATACTTCATTGTATATAAATTGTTTAGGAATGGTGTTGTACAAACACACAGTCCCTTTAGTGAATAAAGAGGATCCAAGTACTTTTGGAATGAACTCTAGGTATGATGCAGTGGATTACGAGGGGCTGGTTTATGCACATCCAGGGTTTTTCTTCTTGTCTAATGGGACTTCTTCCAATGTCTATAATGGCACAGACAATGTAGCTCTTGGGATGGTATTGCCTTTGAGCGTGCCCTGTAAATATGCTAAGCCTAAAATAAGATGGGTTAAAAGGACACTAAAGAAAGAATTCTACGAGGGAGTGACCGATATAGAGGTCAATAATTACAGTAATGGTATCACCTTTGGATACATCCTCTCTTCTATTTTTACATTGGGAGGTACTACCATGGCCAGGGGTGAGAAGGCCAGAGAATATTTTGGATGCAAGCTGCAAACTCTATCTAATAGACTAATACTACAGTGCCAGCTTTGTGTGACATCACCACTCAGTTGGAAAGTATGCAGATATATTCGGAACATACTAGATATGCAGTGGATTTTATCCTAGCTAAAAGTGGTGGTCTATGCGTGGTAGTTGGTGATCAGTGTGTGGTTGGGATCAAGAATATGGAAAAGAATATTACCAAACACATTCTAGATATTCTTGAAAATGTCAAGGGAAAGGAGAGTGGGAATTGGAGTTGGTCCCTTTTCGGCAGCTGGGGTTGGATCCATGAAAAAGTGATTTATCTTTTTGTGGTATTGATGCTCTGCTGTATCCTTGTTCAATGTCTCCCTTTTAGTTGCACCTATGGTACCACTGTTTTCACACCCAAAAAGAAAATATCAATTCACGACACAAATGCCGCTATAATCCTTCAGAAATATGTTGATGATTTGATGAACATAGATGAAGGAATATTTGAGAATTCACCCCTCCTTGCTGTTTCACTGTCTGATGTTGATGGTGTGGAAAGTTCATAATTGTACCCCAATTTGATATTCTGCTATTCTTTGCAATTCTGTTCTTTTTCACTATAGTTGAAAATGTTTTAGCTCATGCTAAAAGGAGGGTCTGTTAGAATATATCCGAGATTGCTTATGCAGTGCTCTATATAAGTTAGCATTTGCGGCACCATTTTCTTGAAACTAATCCTTTACCATTTCCGAGAAAAAGCCTCTGTTAAATTTTGTTTCTGAAATGTTGAAGTTTTGCCTTAGTAATGAATAGACTGTTCATATTAGCGCTTACCTTTCTCGCTAGATAGAGGCCCTCTCCTACTTGTCTGGTGGTGGGCGCAGGGTGAAATGACCTTGGACTGTGTCATGTTGTGTGAGATACCAGAACCGAAACCTATTTTTTCTGTATTTCATTGCCCAGCTGCATCTGCCTGGAAATTTCCACTGTAGGCGTGTCTTTGCCCTACTATGAAACGTACATAACGTATCTCTATGCTTGTTGATTTAAGTTCCCTATGTACCACTCTTCGAGACTGTGAAGAATGTGCAAAAGGCAAGTGAGGTGCAGAAAGAGGCAAGAGAGGTGCAGAAAGTGCCAAGAGATGTACAGAAAGAAACAAGAGAGGTGCAGAAAGAAGAGAGTGAGGTGTACAAAGAGCAAAGAGCAGTGCAGAAAGAGGCAAGAGATGTGCAGAAAGAGGCAAGAGAGGTGCAGGAAGAAGAGAGTGAGGTACAGAAAGAGGCAAGAGAAGTACAGAAAGAATCAAGAGAAGTACAGAAAGAGGCAAGTGAGGTACAGAAAGGCGCAAGAGAGGTGCAGAAAGAGGGAACAGGGATGCAGAAAGAGGGAACAGGGGTGCAGAAAGAGGCAACAGAGGTGTAGAAAGAAGCAAGAGAAGTGAAGAAAGAGGCAAGTGAGGTGCAGAAAGGCACAAGAGACGTGCACAAAGAGGCAAGAGACATGCAGAAAGAGGCAAGAGAGGTGCAGAAAGAGGCAAGAGAAGTGCAGACAGAAACAAGAGAACTGAAGAAAGATGCAAGAGAAGTACAGAAAGAGGCAAGAGAAGTGAAGAAAGAGGCAGGAGAGGTGCAGAAAGAAACAAGAGAAGTGAAGAAAGAGGCAAGAGAGGTGCAGAAAGAGGAGAGTGAGGTGCAGAAAGAGGCACGAGAAGTGCAGAAAGAAGCAACAGCGGTGCAGAAAGAGGCAAGAGAAGTGCAGAAAGAGGCAAGAGATGCACAGAAAAAGGCAAGTGAGGTGCAGAAAGTAGCAAGAGAGGTGCAGAAAGAGGGGACAGGGGTGCAGAACGAGGGAACAGGGGTGCAGAAAGAGGCAACAGAGGTGTAGAAAGAAGCAAGATAAGTGCAGAAACAGGCAAGTGAGGTGCAGAAAGGCGCAAGAGAGGGGCAGAAAGAGGAAAGAGATATGCAGAAAGAGGCAAGTGAGGTGAAGAAATTGCCAAGAGGAGTGCAGAAAGAGGCAGGAAAAGTGCAGAAAGAAGTAACAGAGGTACAGAAGGAGGCAAGAGAACTACAGAAATAGGCAAGAGAGTTGCAGAAACAGGCAAGAGAGGTGCAGAAACAGGCAAGAGAGGTGCAGAAAGAGGAAAGAGGGGTGCAGAAAGAGGCAAGAGGGGTGCAGAAACAAGCAAGAGAGCTGCAGAAAAAAGCAAGAGAAGTGCAGAAAAAATCAACAGAGGTGAAGAAAAAGGCAAGAGGGGTTCAGAAAGACACAAGAGAAGTGCAGACAGAAGCAACAGAAATGAAGAAAGATGCAAGAGAGGTGCAAAAAGAGGGAAGAGGGGTGCAGAAAGAAGCAAGAGAGGTGCAGAAAGAAGCAACGAAGGTGCAGAAATAGGCAAAAGGGATGCAGAAAGAAGCAAGAGAGGTGCAGAAAGAAGCAAGGGAAGTGCAGAAAGAAGCAAGCAAGGTGCAGAAAGAGGCACGAGAAGTGCAAAAAAGGCAAGAGAGCTGCAGAAAGGGGTAAGAGAGGTGCAGAAAGAGGGAAGAGGGTGCAGAAAGAGGCAAGAGAAGTGCAGAAAGAAGTAACAGAGGTACAGAAAGAGGCAAGAGAGGTGCAGAAAGAAGCAAGAGAGGTGCAGAAAGAAGGGAGGTGCAGAAAGCAGAAGAGATGTGCAGAATGAGGCAACAGAAGTCCAGAAAAAGGAAGAAAGGTGCAGAAAGAAGCAAGAAAAATGCAGAAAGAGGCAAGAGAGGTGCAGAAAGAGGCAAGAGAAGTGCAGAAAGAGGCAAGAGGAGTGCAGAAAGAAGCAAGAGAAGCGCAGAAAGAAGCAAGAGAATTACAGAAAGAGGCAAGAGATGCGCAAAAAAAGGCAGGTGAGGTGCAGAAATTGGCAAGAGAGGTACAGAAAGAGGTAAGAGGGATGCAGTAAGAGGCAAGAGATGTGCAGAAAGAAGCAACAGAGGTGCCAAAAGAGGCAAGAGAAGTGCAGAAAGAGGCAAGAGAGGTGGAGAAAGAAGCAAGAGAGGCGCAGAAAGAAGCAACAGTGGTTTGCTCACCATTATTACCAATTTAACACCCATATTTATAAATAACAGGTGACCATTCAAGGTTTGCAAATGTCCTTCCACCGTGCTGTAACACTTGTCGCTGCATTTTTAGTAACGTTTGAGCCATTTGAGCTAGAAACAAGTTTTTTTGTTCAAATTTGCAGATTATGCAGCAGATGATTGATTATGTGGCAAATGGGGAAAATGTATAATAAATCAAAAATCGGTGCAGCCGAACTGTCGCATAATTCCAGTGGCCCTGCTCATACCTCTAACTAGGTTCAGAAGTGCTCCTAAGAGGTCCCTTCTGTTTTTTTGTCTCATTGATTTTATAGATTAGCTTCTATGGATATGAGGAAGACTAACCCTGAGGTTACCACTCCACAACACAGACTACCATACAACATAATTATTCTCCATAACACATAATCCCACTCTACATAATTCCTATACACTAAATACCACATAGTTTCTATCCACATAATTTCACTGCACAATATACCACATAATTCCACTACACACAACGTACATCCACTTCACTCCGAGTGGTGGAGACAGAGGGCTAGGCCTCCAACCAGCGCTCAGGAGTTCAGCTGCGTAGGACTTACAGGACGTACCAGTAGGGCTTCTTGGCCCCCAAAGCCCCTCAGGAGTAAAGTGGACTTCATCCCCCAACCAGTAGTGTGCCAGGAGGCATGTTTGCAGAGTGGTGGACTAAGGTAGGCATGCCCTCCAAAGATCTCTTAGCAATCCCACTGTATGGGACTTACTGGAGGTAACAGGAGGGGTTGTTGGCCCTCAAGGACATCCATGGGGGGCAACTACCCCTCTTATTACCGCCAGTAAGTCCCACACAGCAGGATTGCTAAGTTCTCATAGCAGGCCACGCCTCCTTTGCCCACCGCTCTTCAAACACGCTCCCTGGTGCGCTCAAGGATGTGGATTGAAGTCCCCTTCGCTGCTGGGTCCTTAGGGGCCAACTAGCCTACCTGTTACCTCCAGTAAGCCCCACACAGTGGGATTGCTGAGAGGGGGACACAGGCCACGCCCCCTTTATCTACCACTCTGCAAACGCTATTCCTGGCGCACTCTTGGTTGGGGGATGAAGTCCCCTTGCCTCTTGAGGGTCCCTGGGGGCCAACTAGCCCTCCTGTTACCTCCAGTAAGTCCCACACAGCTGGATTGCTGAGAGTCATCAGAGGCTACGGCCCCTTTTTACACCACTCTGAAAATCTGCCTGCTGGCGCACTGCTGCTTGGGGGATGAAGTCCACTTTAGTCTTGAAGTTTTCAGGACACAAGGGTACTTCATCGCCCCACCACCAGTGCACCAAGAGGCGTGTTTGCAGAGTGGTGTAAAAAGGGGCATGGCCTCCTACCACCTCTCAGCAAACCAGCTCTGTAGGGCTTACTAGAGGTACCTGGTGGGCTAGTTGGCCCCTAAGGACCCTCTATAGTAGCGGGAACTTCACTCCCCAACCAAGATCGTACCAGAAGGCTTGTTTGCAGAGTCTACAGGGAGGGGGTGGGCCTATGACAACATGCCAGCTTTTGTTTTCTGCCTTTTAGGAAGGGGGGCTGTGTGGCCCCCTTCCCTTAATAATTTGGGCCCTAGGGACCCCATCCCCCAGGGCCTGACCCTTTTAAAAAAAATATATTAAAAATGGGAAGGGGGACCTAATCCACTGGGGCATGGCTACTTCTATTTTTTTTATAAATAATTTCTATTTAAAGGAGGGGGCCACGCAGCCCCCCTACTGAGGCCATTTTCGGCACCGGGGACCCCATCCCCCAGGGCTTTGCCTCTTTTATTTAAAAAAACATATAATTTATTTTGAGGGAGGGGGGCCGGGGCATGGACTCTGTGTTGGGGACAGCGGGGGAGCCCCAATGCCCCGCGGACCCTGCCGGCTCCCCGCCTCCTGCGGGAACCAGCATTGCTTTTGGGCAAGAGGAGCTGCTAACATACAGCTCCCTTTGCCCAAATGCAGTTCTGCTTTGCTTCATGGAAGTGAGAGCAGTTTTCCTGCTCTCACTTCCATGAAGCGAAGCAGAAGTTTGCTATGCCAGGGCGGGAGCAGTGCTCCCACCCTTCCATAGCAAACTGCAATGTCCTGGGGGTGGGCACCCCGGGACACTGCTGGAGCTGGCCCTCGGGGGTGGTGGTCCCCAGGGCCATGGAAGGCTCCTGGAGGGGGCTGCATGGCCCCCCTCACTGCATGTTTAAAGCCCCGGGGAGGTGGTGGTCCCCGGGGCTGGTGGTCCACAACGGACCCCTGCCATTAATTTATGTTTGCCCTGAGAGGTGGTGGTCCCTGGGGCAGTGTGGGGAGCCAGGAGCCCCCCACACTTCTTTTTAAATAAAAATTGAATCCCTGGGGAGGTGGCAGCTCCCCATGTCTTGGGGGGCCCTTGAGGCTTCCCACCCATAATTAAGTTAATGCCCCAGGGAGGTGGCGGTCCCTGGGGCAGCGTGGTGGTCCCCAGGGCTTTAAATTAAAAACGCGTGTAGGGGCAGGAGCCCCCCACGCATTTTTGTTTTAAAGCCCCGGGGAGGTGGTGGTCCCCGGGGCTGCGGGGGGGGCCCATGCCCCCCGCATTTCATTAGCATAGCCCCGGGTAGGTGGCGGTCCCCGGGGCTGAAGGGGCCCCCGTGGGGACCCACATAATAATTATGCATTGCCCCAGGGAGCTGGCCCACCTGGGGGCTTCAAGAAAACAACGCGTGTGAGACCGTGCTTCATTTTTTTTACATTTGTGGCTGGATCCGTGGACTCTACGTGAATCCCGCCAATTACTTTTTTTGTGTGCTTTTTTTGGCCCTCGGGGTCCCCTTGAGCAGGCCTAGGGGGTCAGGGTGTTTCTACCCTACCCCCTTTTCTTTTTTTTAACCTTTTTTCTTGTGACTCAGTTCAACCGACTTACAAGATGGCTGCCAACACTTCCTGGTTTGAAGTGTTGGCAGCTAATCAGAATCAAGCTCATGATCTGGAGGGTTTGCGGATCCACCGCTGTCACCAGATACTAATCTTTTCTAGGTCTCGCCTGGCATTAGCAGCACGCATGCGCTGCTCTTGCCATGCGAGGGCTTCTTGAAATCAATACGGTTCCAGAAGTCGTGTCTCTGCTCCGCCTGCATTTTTGATTGGTGAGCGTCATTTTGCGTCACGGATTATGCAGAACGTAGTGTCATAATTGCACCGGAGGTTTTTTAGTCCCTCCTGGTTGCCACCCTGTCCTCTTTTGGCCCCGCCCACCGGGATTGGATCTTTAACTTGCGGCGGGAGACAGTGTCTCTTAAATAGCCGCTAAGCACTTTTTTTTCGTATTACCGCGTTTGCCTTCAACAATGGCTGACGTGCCTTTCATTTCTCTTTTTAGTCTCTGGCGCAGCTTGTTGTAATATGGGCAGGTTCGAGCGCATTAAGGTAACCATGTTGTTCATGCTTACATTGCAGCTTGTTTTTGTAGTTTTAGACTCTGGCGCGGCTTGTTGTAATATGGGCAGGGTCGAGTGCGTTAAGGTAACCCTGTTGTTCATGCTTACATTGCAGCTTGTTTTTGTAGTTTTAGTCTCTGGCGCGGCTTGTTCTTTTTACTGTTGCACTGTTTTAAATGATATAGATCCTGGGCAGCTGGGCTGCTGGATCTGTAGGGGCCCCTCTGACTTCTCAGGTGCACCCCCCACCCACCGCACCACGGGGGCTGCTGGGGCATCCGTTATGCCCCTGATTTATGTAAGAAAATCCAAAGCCTCTTTAGAATGTGTTTTCTTCAGCTAACGTTTAAAACGGGGACACATACATTTCGTAAATAACTTAGTCCTTGGCAGAGCACGGTGACGTCATTACAGGGACCTTGATGTTATTGTGTGATCACTTGAGCAGCGCACTTCAGGAGGAAAGAACGCATCAGCCGGGAGCGCCCACCATTATGTTTTGCATTCTTACCGTGAACTCGTTGTTTTTTCGTGACTAGATTAAAAAAAACGTATTTAAAATCTGCTTACAACATAAAGACTGTTATATTGCTAATAGGTGTACTGTCTGTACAGTGAAAAACAAGTCCAATGATTAATCACAAATATTCTGGTTATTGTGAAGCTTGTCGGGAAAACAAGCAAAGGGCGCAGTTTCATCTGAAGACATTAAACTCATGCAAGGCAGAAGGCGTAAGTGTGTTTATTCAAAGCAAATGGACGAAGCCAGAACTACAGCCATGTAGAGACTTTTCTGTATGATCCGCAAAAGTGCTTGTGGCCGTGCTAAATAATGTAATCAATTAAAGCATTTGCATTTATTGTGTGTGTGTGTGCATGTGTGTGTGTGCATGTGTGTGTGTGCATCTGTGTGTGTGAATCTGTCCTGCCTGACACGCTCTTCGGCAAGGCCCAGTTGTGCTGAGTAAAAGAAGAGCCCCCATCCCCTCCCCGCTCCATTAAGCAGCCCTGCACCTCCCTTTCATGGCCTCGCTGCCAACCCTGGACCGCCCCTTCTGCAGTCTTTGCACCCGCCCCCCCCCCTGGTGAAAAGCGGAGTCCGGCGTCAGAGGTTCCAGGAGGCAGATTTCATTCTAGTGTAACTTTTGCGGTAGTCAGAATAAAATAAACACTGTTGCGGCCTCTCTTTCAACGTGTAGTTCTGGTTAAGTCTTTTCTGCTGGTGTGATGCTGTTTTCAGTCCATTGGAGCTCTGACACTACTTCCTGCTGAAGCCTCGGATGGAGCAGTTTTGTTCTAGAAAATTCTGCTCGTCTTAGATTTGAACACTCAAGCAGTTTGGAATTAACTCTTTCTCCCAGCCTCGCAGACGGAAACATGAATGTGTGTGTGTGTGCCTGTGTGTTTGTGTCCATGTGTGTGGCATCTGTGTGTGTGTGTCTGTGTGCATGTGTGTGTCTGTGTGCATGTGTGTGTGTGTGCATCTGTGTGTGCCTGTGAGTGTGTGTGCCTGTGTGTGCATCTGTGTGTGTGTGTGTGCATCTGTGTGTGTGCGTATGTGTCTGCATCTGTGTGTGTGCGTGCCTGTGCGAGTGTGTGCATCTGTGTATGTGTGCATGACTGTGTGCGTTTGCCTGTGTATGTGAAGGCATCTGTGTTTGTGTGTGTGCCTGCGTGTGGGTGCGTGCGTGTCCAGGGCAATGCAATCCTTCACTTCTGTCAACGTTAACATAACAAGCATTGAAAATGCAATAGATCTCGCCTTTGATTAAGTTAAAGCCATTTGCTTTGCTAATGGTATTGTATAGCAAAGCAAATGGCTTTAACTTAATTAAAGGTGAGACCTATTGCATTTTTAATGCTTGTTTATATATGAATTTCTCAGCAACTGCTGAACGGATTTACACCATTTGAAAAAAGGTCGCTTTCTGAACCAAAACCTACCTTTTTTGCCAAATTTGGTGTAATTCCATTCAGCAGTTCGGGCTGTAGCCTTGTCTAAAGTTTCCTATAGAAATTAACATGGAGAAAACGCATTTTGGGACCCCCCTTTTTTGACGAATCACACTGAAAGTTTCAAGACAGGATCTGACCGGAGCGCCCGATTAGTTTTTAAAAAATTTCAAAGATTTGTCCAACGGCGCCAAAGATATTGGGAAAAGAAAAAAACGCTTTTTGAATAGAATAGCGTCTTAACTATAACTACCTACTGGCGACCGCTTTAATCAATAAAGAAATAACTCTGCACCGCATATCCAATGGAGTCCATGCCGTTTGTGTACATAGTTGCACTGAAGGGATTGTTTTGAATATATATATATATATATATATATATCCACTGAAAAAACCATAGGTTTTAGGGACAGTTATAGTTAGTTGGACATTTCACTCGTACAAAACCCGTGAAATTCCCCCGTTATAGTTAGTTCAGCTAACTATAACTCGCGCCCCCGCAATGCACTGCTGATGACGTCACATATTACATCACTCATGACATGGTCAGTGACATCACTGATGACATCACCGGTGACATCTCAAATGACATCACTGATGACATCATGCAGTGACTGTGTTTCTGTAAAGTTTAAATATTTTTAATATATATAGGAAAAGACGTATTGAAGAATGAGTGGGTGTATAAGTGTCTGTATGGATGATTTAGTAGGTGCGTGACTGACTCTATAAGTGAGTGATTTAACGCATCTTACTGAATGCATGGGTTAGTGACTAAACTGGGTGAATGTCTGTATCCGTCTGTCTGTTCCTGTGTAAGTGGCTGCATGTGTTTGTGAATAGCTACATGAGTGTCTATATGAGTTATTGAATGGTTGTCTGAGTATCTGTATTGGTGCCTGAGTGTTTGTGTGGGAGGGGTGTGTGCGACTCTGTGCATAGATGTGTGAGTGGGTGATTCACTGGGTGGATGGTTTCAAGAGTGCATCTGTGATAGACTGTATGTGTGGGTAAGTGTGTGTAAGAGTGTGTTAGTGAGTGAATGTATGTCCCAGTGGTACATGTGTGAGTAACTACATATGTGAAAGGCAGTATATATGTGTGTTGGAGTATATAAATAGCTATAAGCGAGAGTGTGTGATTGTGAGAGTGACTGTATGGATGAGTGTGTGCTTGTATCAGTGATTGTATAAGAGCGTAAGAATGTGCTAGTATTTGTATGAGTAAGTGAGCTGGTGTGTGTATAACTGTATAGGTGAGTAAATGGCAGTGTGTTTAATTATTTGCATGACTGACTAGGTGTGTGAGTACCTCTATGGATGAGTGGCGGTGTTTGAGTGTCTATATAGGAGTATGAGTGCATATGATAGTCCTGTACTGAGTGACCGTAAGTATGAGTGACTGTACGGGTGAGTGAGTGGATGTGTGTGTGTAGACCTAAGAATCAGTGAGTGGGTATGTAGTTATTGGTGTTGGAGTGTCTATGGTTTTGCGAATGGCAGTCTGTAATTTAGAGTGGGTGTATCAAAGGTTATATTAGGGTGTGAGGAGGTGCATCAGATTATCACGTGGATGATGTCATCAGTGATGTCATCAGTGATGTCATTTGAGATGTCATCAGTGATGTCACTGACCATGTCATGAGTGATGTAATATGTGACGTCATCAGCAGTGCATTGCGGGCGCGAGTTATAGTTAGCTGAACTAACTATAACGGGGGAATTTCACGGGTTTTGTACGAGTCAAATGTCCAAGTAACTATAACTGTCCCTAAAACCTATGGTTTTTTCAGTGAATTTCAAAGGTTTTTTAAATGCTAATTTCTAACTACAACGTGCCTAAAACCTATGGTTTTTTCAGTGAATTTCAAAGGTTTTTTAAATGCTAATTTCTAACTATAACACCCCTAAAACCTATGGTTTTTTCAGTGAATTTCAAAGGTTTTGTAAATGACAATTTTTAAATGTATTAATTGTTATATTTATTTTTTGATACTGATTTACTACATTTTTTAAAACTATTTATTTTTAGATATTTTATTTATTAAATTACATTGTAATTACATTATACATTACATTACAAAATATACTTTCTCAGAATGAATTACTTTAGTTTAAATACTTTGCAAATAGGCAATAGAGTTTTAAGTACAGTAGTTACAGTTGTTGCAATGGGCAACACAATTTCAAACACAATGCAACATTGAGCTCAATGTGAATTTCTAGTTAAATGCAATTAGTTACTTTATGGATTACTTTTTCTAACCACAGGACTGGATCCTAGATTCAGTCCTGGGACATCTCCTGTAAACAGTTGAGTAAAAGCGTTTTGGTTACAGTAGTGATTTTTAAGGAATATTATTGTATTTTAAAAGTTGACACTTAGAAACTTTTTCACATAGAATCACCAATGTTATCCTATGGGAGGAAATTCACTTAGCAGGTAAGTAGTGTTATCGTTACTTTTTCTTACTCAGTGTTGGATCCCGGATCCAGCACTGGTGCATCTCCTGTAAACAGTTGAAAAATGCGTTTAAGTCATACAGGCGATTTTTAAGGAATATTTGTAGTTTGTGAAAATCGACACTTTGAAACTTTTCTGCTGAAAACCAGACAATGGATTCCTATGGAAGGAAATATAAGTTACTGGTAAGTACGGTTAGAATTACTTTTCAGGGTCAGTGCTGGGCTAAAAGATGCAGCACTGGGTTCTCTCCTGATAACAGGTGAGTAAATCGGAATTCGTAGTTCGGTTGATTTTAGAGGAATATTATAAAGTTCCAAAACTCCACACTTAGAAGAATTTCCAAGTGAAACCAGTCAATGTTAGCCTATGGAAGGAAATTCAAGTTGCTGGTAAGTACGGTTAAAATTACTTTTCAGGATCAGTACTGGGCTGAAAGATGCAGCTCTGAGGTCTCTCCTGATAACAGGTGAGTAAATCGGAATCCGTATTTCGGCTGATTTTAGAGGAATATTATAAAGTTCCAAAACTGCACACTTAGAAGAATTTCCAAGTGAAACCAGTCAATGTTAGCCTATGGAAGGAAATTCAAGTTACTGGTAAGTACGGTTAGAATTACTTTTCAGGATCAGTACTGGGCTGAAAGATGCAGCACTGAGGTCTCTCCTGATAACAGGTGAGTAAATCGGAATTCGTATTTCGGCTGATTTTAGAGGAATATTTGTATGTTTCAAAAATCGACACTTAGAAACTTTTTCAGCAAAAAGCAGGCAATGATATCCTATGGAAGGAAATTCAAGTTACTGGTAAGTACGGTTAAAATTACTTTTCAGGATCAGTACTGGGCTCAAAGATGCAGCACTGAGGTCTCTCCTGATAACAGGTGAGTAAATCGGAATTCGTAGTTCGGCTGATTTTAGAGGAATATTATAAAGTTCCAAAACTCCACACTTAGAAGAATTTCCAAGTGAAACCAGTCAATGTTAGCCTATGGAAGGAAATTCAAGTTACTGGTAAGTACGGTTAAAATTACTTTTCAGGATCAGTACTGGGCTCAAAGATGCAGCACTGAGGTCTCTCCTGATAACAGGTGAGTAAATCGGAATTCGTAGTTCGGCTGATTTTAGAGGAATATTTGCACAATGGTGAAGGAAGGGGGTGGGGCCTGAGGTGACATGTCTGCAAACACGCACTGTGGCGCATTTTAAGTTGGAGAATTAATTCCTCCTCAATCCCGAGGGTCCCTAGGGGCCAACTGGCCCACCAGATACCTCCAGTATGCGCCAGAGAGCTGCGTTGCAGAGAGGTGTTCAGAGGCCACCCCCTTTTTACAACACTCTGCAACGCAGCTCCGTGGCGCTTACTGGAGGAACCTGGTGGGCTAGTTGGCCCCCAGGGACCCTCAGGATTGAAGGGGATTTAATTCCCCATCTTAAAACGCGCCATGGGGCCTGTTTGCACACATGTCACCTGAAGCCCCGCCCCTCCCTTCACCACTGTGCAAACGCGCCCTGTGGCGCGTTTTAAGTTGGGGGATTAAGTCCCCTTGAATCCTGAGGGTCCCTGGGGTCCAACTATCCCACCAGGTACCTCCAGTAAGCGCCACAGAGCTGCGTTGCAGAGAGGTGTAAAGGGGCGTGGCCTCTGTACACCTCTCTGCAATGCAGCCCCTGGCGCATACTGGAGGTTCCTGGTGGGCTAGTTGGCCCCCAGGGACCCCCAGTATTCAAGGTGAATTCGTTCCCCCCTCTGCAAATGCGCCAGAAGGGGGGCTGTGTGGCCCCCCTTCCTTTTTCCTTTTTTTGGGCCCTGGGGACCCCATCCCCCAGGGCCTAACCCCTTTTTTTTTTTTTTTTTTTTAAACGGGAAGGGGCCGCGTGGCCCCCCTCCCATGGCCGATTCCGGCCCCGGGGACCCCATCCCCCGGGGCATGGCCACTCTTTTTATTATTTTTTTAAGGAGGGGGGCTGCGTGGCCCCCCTCCTCAGGCCTCCTTTTGCCCCGGGGACCCCATCCCCCGGGGCAGGCCTTTATTTTTCTTTTTATTATTTTTTTTTTGGGGGGAGAGGGGCCAAGTGGCCCCCCTCCCGGGCCACTACTTGCCCCGGGGTCCCCATCCCCCGGGGCTGGCCCTCTCCGTTGGGGACCGTGGGTGGGTCCCCAATCCCCCCACCGTCCCGGCATTGCTTTTCCACATGGGGAGCTGCTGACATGCAGCTCCCCATGTGGAAAAGCAATCTGCTTTGCTTCATGGAAGCGAGAGCAGGTTTCCCTGCTCTCCCTTCAATGAAGCAAAGCAGTTTGCAATGGCAGGACGGGAGCCGCAAGGCTCTCGTCCTGCCATTGCAAACTACAGTGTCCCGGGGGTAGGCACCCCGGGACACTGCAGGAGCCGGCCCTGGGGGGTGGCGGTCCCCAGGGCCACCACAGGCTCCAGGAGGGGGGCCCCGGGCAGGTGGTGATCCTCGGGGCTCGGGGGTCCGTTACGGACCCCCGCATTTACATTATTAGTGCCCCAGGGAGGTGGCGGTCCCCGGGCCGTGTGGGGGGGCTCGAGCCCCCCCACACAGGAACTGTTTTTTTTTTTAAAAAGAAGACCCGGGAGGTGGTGGTCCTCGGGGCTGCGGGAGGGCCGAGTGCCCTCCCGCACCATTGTTATTAGAAAGCCCCGGGGGTGGTGGTCCTCGGGGCTTGGGGCCTTAGAGGCCCCCATTAACTATAAACCCACCCTCCGCATGCCCCCGGGACTTGGGCCACCCGGGGGCAAATAACATCGAGCGCGGAGACCGCGCTTCGATTTTTACGGCGGGATTCGCACACCCTGAGCGCATCCCGCCGATTTTTTTTTTTTAAATGCTTTTTCTGCCCAGGGGGTCCTTGTGGGACCCCTGAGCAGACCTAGGGGTCAGGTGTTTCTACCCTGCCCCCTTTGTGCGTTTTGCGCACTTGTTTCTTCTGGGTTTTTTCCTAATCGGCAGGATCCGTGCACCCTGAGCGCATCCTGCCGATTTAAAAAAAAAAATGCTTTTCTGCCCAGGGGTCCTTGTGGGACCCCCTGAGCAGACCTAGGGGTCAGGGTGTTTCTACCCTGCTCCCTTTTGCGCTTTGCGCACTTGTTTCTGTCCCTCGGTTCTACCGAGGGACAACATGGCTGCCAACACTTCCTGATTTGGAGTGTTGACAGCCACTTGACAGCCAATTAGCATGCAGCTCGTGGTCGGGAGGGTACGCGGACCCTACTCGGCCATAGATATATATGTGACTTAACTTTTGATTTTCTCAGGAACTACTGAACGGATTTACACCATTTAACAAAAAGGGTTCTTTCTGAACCAAGAACTACCTCTTTGCCAAATTTGGTGTAATTCCGTTCAGCAGTTCGGGCTGTAGCCGTGTCTAAAGTTTCCTATGGGAAAATGAATGGGGAAAACACGTTTTGGGACCCCCTTTTTCTCGGCCCCCGCTTGACGAATCACCCTGAGACTTGCAGGGTAGGAGCGGACCAAAGCGGGCCATAAAGTTTGAAAATTTCGCGAAGATTCGTCAACCGACGCAAGAGTTATTTCAAATAGAATGTCGCGGATTTCCTATGGAAAATAGGTCCTAACTATAACTATCTACTGGCGACCGCCAGTAGATAATATATATATATATATATATATATATATATATATATATATATATATATACATCGCCTCGCTAGCCAGACTAAGTTAACTATAACTCACCCCTTACTATGCACACTAGTCTCATAAATAATGTAATTTCAGAACTCATGAGTGTTGTTATAAATGCTATCATTTAACATGCTATAGGTGAAGTAATGTAAAAATTTATAAACAGTGCATGGGGAGGGTGTGAGTTATTGTTAATTTAGTCTGACCAGTGAGGTGATAGTATTCTGTACGAAGGAGTGCAAGGTTTATTAAGTTTTGTGTGGGTCGCAAATGATAACTTTAAGTTATAACTGTAATTTTAGAATTTCTAATGTTTGTGTAGTTTAAGATAGTTTTCTATACAAATAATCAATCAACTTTTCCTAACTATAGCTTATCCTCACCTTTTGGTTTTTCATTGACTTTCAATGTTTTTTGGTTTTTTATGTGTTTGAAATCATATAATGTTTTATATTGTATTAATAGTTTAAAAAAAAAGTATGGTACTGCAGTGCTTTCGTAAAATTTCTAGGTTCATCATGAGGAGTGCTGTGGCATAATGTGGAGTAGAGTGGTGTCGCATAGATTGGAGAAGAGTGGAGTAGAGTGCCATAGAGTGGAGCGTCATCAAGTGAAGTGTCATAGAGTAGAGTGGAGGAGAGTGTGGTAGAGTGGAGTGGCATAGAGTGTCACATAGTAGAGTAGCACAGAGTGGAGTGGCATAGAGTTGAGTGGCATAGAGTAGATTAGTGGACTAGAGTAGTGTAGAGAAGAGTAATGTGTCATAGAGTATAAGTGGTGTAAAGTGGCATAGAGTGGCGTTGAGAGACAACTGCTTAGAGTGGATTAGAGTGTCGTACAGTGGCATAGGATGGAGTAGAGTTTCTTTAAATGGCATAGAGAGGAGTAGAGTGTTGTAGAGTGGAGTGCCATACAATGGAGTACAGTGTCCTAGAGTGGAAGGGCATAGAGTAGAGTAGAGTGTCATTGAGTGGAGTGGCGTAGAGTGGAGTAGCATAGAGTGGAGTGGCATAGAGTGGAGTGGTATGTTGTAGAGTAGAGTGGAGTGGCATAGAGTGGAGTGGTGTGTCGTAGAGTAGACTGGAGTGGTGTGTCGTAGAGTGGTGTGACATAGCATGTCTTTTAGTGGAAGGGCATAGAGTGGAGTGGCACGTGGTGTAGAGGCATGTCATAGAGTGGAGTGACGTGTTGTAGATTGAAGTGGCATGTTGTAGAATGGATTGGCATATGGTAGAGTGGAGTAGAGTGTCGTAGAGTGGAGTGGAGTGTCATAGAGTGGAGTGATGTGTCGTAGAGTAGAGTGGTGTGTCGTAGGATAGATTGGAATTGGAGTGGTGTGATATAGAGTGGTGTGTCATTGAGTGCCTTACAGTGGAGTAGTGTAGAGTGGAGTGGAATGTCATAGAGTTGAGTGGCGTGCTGCACAGTGGAGTGGCATGTTTTACAGTGTAGTGGCATAGAGTGTTGTACAGTGGAGTGTTGTGCCGTGGAGTGGCTTGTCATCAAACTGCTAAAAAATGGATTATCTTCCAATGGTCTGAATAAGCAAATGAAGCCTTAAAAACTCAGCAGAAGCATTTCACCAAAGGTCTAGCACTGCATCATCCAAATCCCCAATAACCTTACTTTGTAGAAGCAGATGCTTGAGACATCGCCTTTGGAGCAATTCTGCCCCAGCGGCAACTAACACTAGGTCAGTTACATCCTGCAGCTTATTATTGCAGAAACTAACATCAGCAGACGTACATGATGGAATTCAGAATAACAACAAGCCTATGCACACGTAGACAGTATCTACAGGTCAATACCCTGTGTCTTATCTTGTTACAAAATGAAAGTACAGCATTACACGCATATAGTAACTGTAATGATGAATGTGCCACAACGCAGTGTCTGGCCACTGACACTGCGTTGTGGCGCATTCAGCGTACTCGCTGCTGCAGATATCCATATTCAATATTTCATGGGCGGGAGTCGGGCGCTTTTGAATTTTCAGCGTGCTGTCCAAAACTCAGTGAAGCCTCCACGCTCGGCTCCATTGCAAGGACCCCACTCCTGGACGGAATACACAGCAGAACACTCATTTCCTTTTGCCAGCCGGGACGGAAGTACAACCGGCTAAGAGATTATCATCTCATTATATCTTTCCAGAACCCCTGAAGAAGTCGTGGGGCACTCCCCCAGACGAAACACGTGTTGGCTGGGCAACCATTCTGGAATAAAAAGAAAAAAAGAGAAAATACTGCTCATGATTATTTATCATTACAGTTACTATATGCGTGTAATGCTGTACTTTCATTTTGTAACAAGAAAAGACACAGGGTATTGACCTGTAGATACTGTCTACGTGTGCACAGGCTTGTTGTTATTTTGTGTGACCTTCGGTCAATCTCTTAGGGGGTGCAGGGTTAACCCCCACCTGTGGCACCGTCCTACGTGGATTAAAGAAACACAATACGCACACTCGATGCGGGCGCTACTGCCTACCACATCTGTTTAAACCCTGTTCCTTTGTTTCTATGATGGAATTCAGAAAAAGAACTCTTAGCTATCAATTCAGCCTTTAAGGAATGGAGGCATTTCTTTTATGAGCAGCATACCCACCCATGGTGTATACCGATCATTACAATCTTACTTTCCTCAAATCGGCTAAAGTGTTAGCAGCACAACAGTTGAGATGACCCTATTCTTTGCTGAATATGATTTGCCATTACTTTTAAACCAAGACATCATAATGAAAAACATTTGCATGATAAAAAAAACAAATTCCTCATTCATTCATAAAGGTGGAATGTTAAGTATCAATAAGTCTAAGTGCAAGAATAATTGGGGCAAATCTAAAGCTCAAGATCCATGCATCATAGAATAAGGGATAAATTAACTCTTAAATTCAGTGCTCAATGAGTGGCAAAAGATTAAAACAGAAAATTCAAAGATGGTCCTCTGTGGAACAAAATGGAGCATTTATGTATCTGATGTTGCATTACCACAACAGGTATTTTTGTGAAACCTATGATTTCCCCTATGCTGGTCATTTTGGTATGTTTAAGACTGAGGAACTAATTAAAAAACATTTCTGGTGGCAACGGTTAAGAAGGGAATTAAAGCATATGAATTTACTTGTGACACTTGTTTCAGGACAAAGAATAACAGAATGAAGTCAATGGGCTATTTATACCCACTTCCTAATCCGCCACATCCATGGCATATTGTGTAAATACAGTACAACTACACTTTGACAATGCATTCACTACTTTTAGACTGGTGGTGGACCTATTTACAAAGATGGCATTTTTGTACCAGTCAAAGGCAATCCTACAGTACACAAAATGTGTGAGATGTTGCTATAGACTATTGTGTTCCTCCACAGAATGCCATCAGTAATAACATCTGATCAGGCAGTTCACTATAATAAAGAACTGCCTTTTACTTACAGGAGCAGGTGTTAATATATACAATAGAAAAATAAGGGTGAATGTAAGTTAAGGGTAAGTTACTATATATCAGTACATATAGAAAAGGAGTAGTGCTTTAAGAAGTTAAAATGAAAATTAGCATCTGTAACTTTATTTTAAACAGTAAAATATTAAACATGACCTTGACATCTGTTCACATGGAGACATAATGAATAAAAAAAAATATTTAGTCTTGTTCATATATTCATATTAGTTAATCTACAAATGTATACCTTAATATTTCACCTAAAACACACAACCACTCAACCGCACATGGCGCTCAACTAGCTGCCTGTACCTCTAGGGGCCAAAGTTTTGCTCGATATCTAATAAGTGTTCCAGCAATTGACGGCGTACTCCCCAAGAGGTTGCCAGGCTGTGGCCATGGTCAACAACTTTGTGCGCATCCCAATCTAGCACTCAGGATGAAGCAGCACCCTTGTTTAGTTCAAAATAGTGCATGACGCATTACGCTAGCTCCTCACGGAATGGAGCGCCAGAGAGAGCCTCTGTTTGCAGCCGACATGTGGGGATAGTGGGACGTTACCTGCCCCAG
Source organism: Calotriton arnoldi (assembly GCA_963921515.1). Taxonomy (NCBI): domain Eukaryota; kingdom Metazoa; phylum Chordata; class Amphibia; order Caudata; family Salamandridae; genus Calotriton; species Calotriton arnoldi. The sequence continues at coordinate 458,617 of CAWUFW010006300.1, read as the reverse complement.
CAATGGGTGAGTAATAGGGGGTAGTGTTCCGAGAGGGTACACGCTAAGTATTCCACCTGGGTGATCATGGGACCCAGCTGTTCCATGCACAAGAAGAGATCAATCCCAGTACGTACATCCTGGACCAGGGAGTAGAAGGAGAACTCACGCTAAAGAGTGAGCCCCAGATGCCATGCATTGTGTAAGCATCGTTGTGTGAGCCAGTTGTCAAAGTGCTGAGTGGTGCGAGTGCTTGCAACTGCACGTGGGGGGTAGAACGATCAAGACCCACATCCGGCATGCAGTTAAAGTTGCGCCTTCATAGCTCCGGGTGTGACAGGTGTGACAGGTCTCAGAAGATTGCAGGTGTACGTGTATCTAGGCATAAAGACAGATTAGTATTAGGGGCTTAAATTTCCACCAGTGGGAGGGGAGCTTCATCCAGGTAGCTCTCTAGAATCACAAAGCACCCCTCCATGGCCACCCTGTGAGTGTCCAGGACGAATGGGAGACCTGGAGCTATCCATATAAGCACCCCTCACACATAAGTCAATGTGGATATATCATACACCTGTCCCCTCCACCTCGTGCACACCTTGTGGAGCTCTGCCAATGTGAGATAAGTTTCTTGGAACATGGCAATGTGCGTGCAACAGCATTTAAGGTTTGGGTAAATGTGGTGTCGCTTGTTTAGGGTGGCCATACCGTGCACATTTCATGTGAGCATGTGATAGTGCAGGGTGTGGGTATCAGACATTGGCCCTGCAATGTAACCTGATGGTGGAATTTGTGGTAAAGGATGTGCCACTCCCCTGTGTCCCCCACTGATGATGACTTGCTTCCGGCATTGCCATCCCCAACTTAATCAGGTGTACTCTGAGAGAACACAAGTAATCACCATATCCATTAGCAGACTGAAACAAATCAACAGTGTGTGCATAAACAGTAGCTAGTTGAAATGACTGCATCCCCCCAGGACAGTGAACCCATGAGGTCCTTCCAAGAGCCCCCACCTGTGAAACAAAAACAAAATGAAGAAGGAAAGCGATCAATCAAGTCTACATGGGAACACAGGAGGGACGTGGCGTAATGATTGAGGTTTTGTTCCAACGCCTGGGCCCTTCACTAAGTTCCAACAGTCAATGCGCCAGAACCCACACTGTGCCAGATGTTATGGAAGGTGAGGGACCCATCTGTTTCAGGAAGGTCACAGTGGGTCATTGACTCATCGTAGCGTAAATTTAGGATCAAGAGTACTGCAATTGGTGGATGACTTAGAGGTGCTTGTGTCAGATCCAGAGTCTATGGTTGGTTGGATTAGATCACAGGGCTATAAAAGGGTTTGTACTGTGCTGCGAGACTGCTTTCAACTGCCTGACTTGTGCTGCGGGCAGCTGGTCCGCAGTGGGCCCCGTATGTGTTTCTGTATGCCTCCTGCATTTGGGTTTTGGAATCACCCAGCCCCTTTCCACTTTCTCTGTTTCAATTGTGCACACCAGGCCTTTTGCATTAAGCAAGGTCCAGATCCTCAAGTGTGGAAAAGATGTGAGAGGACTTGCCGTCCATGACCTTGAGTTTAGCAGGGAAGAGCAATACATAACAGAGGTGAAGTTCATGTAGGCGTGGTTTTACTTTCATGTAGGTAGCCCTGTTGGTGCTGTACTTCGGTTGTGAAATCCAGGTACACTGATATCACTGTGTCCTAGAAGCACCAGGGACTCTTCATGTGAAAGCGTTGTAATATGAGGTCCCGGTTGCGGAAGTTAATGAAACGTGCAATGAGAGGGCGAGTCGGTGCCCCAGGAGGAGGTGGGCTCCCCGGGACGCGATATGCCCACTCCACAGAGAACAGCGTAGGGACCTTGTTTCCAGTATTGCTGCCATCAGCCACTCCTCAAGGAAGAGCTCAGCACTAGGGTGTTCAGACCTCTCTGGGAACCCCAGAAAGCGGATGTTGTTGCACCATCAGTGCCTCTCGCCATCTTCCACACAACGGTGTTCAGAGGCCACTACCTCCTACATGGTGTCCAGCTTGGCCTGCAGCTCTCACACTGACGGGGCCAGGGTGGTCAGCACGAACTCCATGTTATCCGCTAGCAGTAAACCCATATTCAGATTCAGAGATACTGCATTGATTTTTGCTTCCAGCAAGGTCTTTGTGTCCAGGATAGCATGCAGGAACTTTTTTAATTGCGCAGAATGCTTTTTGAGGGTGGATTCAAGGTGTTGCAGGGCACCTATGGTGTGGTCTGAGGAGGTGGTGGAGGAGGATGGAATGTTAATGTCAGTGGATGGGGTTCTGGCATTCTTGGCTTTTCCCATCATGGTATGACACTGGCGATCAGTCTCCAATGGGTCCTGCTAAGCAAACACAGGAAAAAAATCCCCCGCTGGGTTAGTGGTGTGGTAAGCAATGGCTGTGGGGAGTAGGTGGTCACAGTCCCTTCATACCTAAAGAGAACGGTTAGGGGAGCAGGGGTCCACTCAAGCAGGTCAGTCTGACAAGGAGGGAAGGGCAGCCCAAGTTCAGTTCAGGGCAAATCCCCTGAGGAAGGACAGAGTCTGAGGGTCCCAGGCTCTTATTGTCGCTGATAGGGTGTAGAGAGCGGGCACAATCTGGGTGTGTGCCACTACCTTAGTACAAGTCTGCTCCTGGTGGGGCACCATGAAGTGGACACCAGTTTTGTGGGTGCCCGGGGGTCACAATCACTGCAGGGTGCTTTGGAGAGGTGCACATCACCATAGCATTCTCACAAATACCTGGGCTGCTTGTGTGGAGCAGTGATGGGTTCGATGGTCAGTGCCAGTGGTAGGGTTGCAGGTTGCCGGTCTGGAAACTGGTCGGGCACAGCATTTTGCCAAAACCTCATTCAGTGAGACTGCAGCAGCACACCGGCAGTTCCCCAGGGCGCTGTGCTACAGTGGTGCCCCTGAGCATTAACAAGGGTAGCCACTGGTCCCCCATGGGTCAATGCATGGCACAGAGACAATAGAGCAGCTCTGCTATGGGTCAGAGGGACAGTCACTCAGCTGCAGGCCGTGGAGTAGAACTGAGGCATACCTTTGTTGTCAGGTCGCTCCCAATTATACAGGGTCGCTGGCAACTCTTGAAGAAACTCCTACTGTCTTTGAAAAGCATTCTCTGCCACAGGGCCTGTCGCAGTGTCATGCCTCGATGTTTAGGCAAGCCAGGGGCTCCGTGAGCACCTTCGTTCGGGTAGATGACAGCAGAAACGGTACTGGCCCCCCCTTGATCACGTGGTTACAGCAGTTTTGAGCGGGTCGGCTGCTTGCAGGGGGAGGGGGACGAACAGGAGTGCCTGCTCCCGAGGGCTTCAGGGCCAGGTGCAATGCGGGCCAAACGCACCAATGCTGCCCCGGTCCACACCTTGGATCACAAGCAGTTCGGCAGCAATCAAGATACATATCTTCTCAGAAGCAGATTGGCAGGTGATGGAGGGCTGAGCCCTCAAAAGCAACTCAAAATTGTCCAGCAATGCATATCATAGGCAGCAGGGCCCCCAATCTGAGAAGCAGCATATCACTGCGGCACAATCTTGTCCCAGCCGCGTACCATACACTGCTTGCCACTTCAGCAGTCGGCCCTTGCCCCACATGAATGTTTGCATTGGCAGAGAGCACCAAAGACCCTGCTCACCAATGCCGGCTTCAGCTGTATCTCATGGGTGCATGAACAGCAGTTGAGGTCTTAAGTGGCATGTGTAGATTGCAGTGCGTGTTGGGGGAGGCATGTCAGTGGGCAGATGCCTCTATTTAAACAGGATGATGACTGGGCCTGACACAGAGCTCATTCAGCAATCATCCGATGCAGCCGCCATCTTGGCCCCGTAGCATAGTATGATTTAATGTTATGATATAATTAAAGTTCTTCTCTCTTTCTCGTCAGGTTTTAAGAAAGCACCCAGTACACAACATATAAGGTGGGTTTCTCTTCTAATCGTATACTGTATTGGTTTACATGGTCATATGACCTTAAATATCACTTAAAGTTTTAAGTAGAGTAGAAAATTGTTAAACTGTACAGTGTAGTCTATTTGTTATATCATGTGCTTCTTTACTACTGTTTGGCAATATTATTAGCCCAATATTACACATAACCAGTCACAAAGTTTCTTGCATACATGTAATATTTTAAATATTATCTCATTTGACAGAGTTCTGGGCCAGTACATCCACGTTTCACTTTCCTAGATTTACTTAGTGTTTCTTGAAGGTTGGTGGTGTTTTTCCAAAAATATGGTTTGTGTGTGGATCATTGGACATACTTATATCTTTTGGGCTCCAGAGTATGCCAAGAAGCATGGAATTAAGCATAATTTAGGTCTGACAAATGCTGAAATTACAAAGGGTGTCTGAAAGAGGTTTAAGGTGGAAGAATCCTACCTCTCAATTCCTTTCTTAGTGATTGTGAGCATCCCCATTTTATAATTATTCATTGCGGAGGCAATGATATTTAGTCACCTCATTGATGCTCGAATTGAAATTGAGATGAAAGGGACATTTACATCTTTGATGACTCTACTTCCCCAGACCCATTCTGTGTATTCAAATATTTGTCATAGGATAAAATGGAAGTACTCATTAGCAAATGCTGGAAAATATGAAAAAATGTGCAGACATATAAACAAAACAGTGCCTGCCTTCCTAAGAGATCAAACCATGTCTTCAATATATCACCTAAACATTATATTTTTCAAAGCTGACCTATATCATGCTGATGGTGTACATTTTACCTCCAAGGGCAATGTCTTCATTAATAACATCCGGGAGTTCCTGATCAGGCATATGTAAACCCAAAATACTCACTTCAAATCAAAGGCTCTTTTAAGAGCCAACCTGACAGGAACATAAGTAAATATAAACCCCTATGGGGTTTTGAAAAAAAAAATATTACGGTACCAGAGTACTCTCTAGAGACGTACACGATAGTACCACGGCATAAGGAGATATTATTGCCTTAATATCTGTACTAAAGTAAACTAATACTAATCAATGGTACAACACAAAACTTACAGGTACATGCATCAACCATTTTTGCGAGCGCAAACAGTGCGATTCGCAAAAATCGTCCATTTGCGCCCGCAAAAATGGCATTTGTGATGCATCAAGGTTCAAGGCACTCGCATTTTGACATGGTCAGTGACATCACTGATGACATCACTGATGACATCTCAAATGACATCACTGATGACATCACTGATGACATCATCCAGTGACTGTGTGTTTCTGTAAAGTTTAAATATGTTTAATATATATAGGGAAAGGCGTATTGAAGAATGAGTGGGTGTATAAGTGTCTGAATGGATGATTTAGTAGGTGCGTGACTGACTCTATAAGTGAGTGATTAAATGTATCTTACTGAATGCATGGGTTAGTGACTAAACTGTGTGAATGTCTGTATCCGTCTGTCTGTTGGTGTGTAAGCGGCTGCATGGGTTTGCGAATAGCTACATGAGTGTCTACATGGGTTATTGATTGGTTGTCTGAGTATCTGTATGGGTGCCTGAGTGTTTGTGTGGGTGGGGTGTGTGTGACTGTGCATAGATGTGTGAGTGGGTGATTCACTGGGTGCATGGTTTCAAGAGTGCATCTGTGATGGACTGTATGGGTGGGTGAGTGTGTGTATGGGTGTGTTAGTGAGTGAATGTATATCTCAGTGGTACATGTGTGAGTAACTACATATGTGAAAGGCAGTATATATGTGTGTTGGAGTATATAAATGGCTATAAGTGAGAGTGTGTGATTGTGAGAGTGGCTGTATGGATGAGTGTGTACTTGTATCAGTGATTGTATAAGAGCGTAAGAATGTGCTAGTATTTGTATGAGTAAGTGAGCTGGTGTGTGTATAACTGTATAGGTGAGTAAATGGCAGTGTGATTAATTATTTGCATGACTGACTAGGTGTGTGAGTACCTCTATGGATGAGTGGCGGTGTGTGAGTGTCTATATAGGTGTATGAGTGCATATGATAGTCCTGTACTGAGTGACCGTAAGTATGAGTGACTGTATGGGTGAGTGAGTGGATGTGTGTGTAGACCTAAGAATCAGTGAGTGTGTATGTAGTTATTGGTGTTGGAGTGTCTATGGTTTTGAGAATGGCAGTCTGTAATTTAGAGTGGGTGTATCAAAAGTTATATTAGGGTGTGAGAAGATGCATGAAATTATCACATGGATGATGTCATCAGTGATGTCATCAGTGATGTCATTTGAGATGTCATGAGTGATGTCATGAGTGATGTCACTGACCATGTCATGAGTGATGTAATATGTGACGTCATCAGCAGTGCATTGCGGGGCGCGAGTTATAGTTAGCTGAACTAACTATAACGGGGGAATTTCACTGGTTTTGTACGAGTGAAATGTCCAACTAACTATAACTGTCCCTAAAACCTATGGTTTTTTCAGTGAATTTCTAAGGTTTTTTAAATGCTAATTAATAACTATAACATCCCTGAAACCTATGTTTTTTTCAGTGAATTTCTAAGGTTTTTTAAATGCTAATTTCTAACTATAACGTGCCTGAAACCTATGGTTTTTTCAGTGAATTTCAAAGGTTTTTTAAATGCTAATTTCTAACTATAACGTGCCTGAAACCTATGGTTTTTTCAGTGAATTTCAAAGGTTTTTTAAATGCTAATTTCTAACTATAACGTGTCTGAAACCTAAGGTTTTTTCAGTGAATTTCAAAGGCTTTTTAAATGCGAATTTCTAACTATAACGTGCCTGAAACCTATGGTTTTTTAAGTGACTTTCAAAGGTTTTTTAAATGCTAGTTTCTAACTATGCCTACAGAGGTAGGACATGTGAAGAAAGAAGAAAAAACGCACAGAAAGAAGCAAAAGAAATGCAGAAAGAAGCAACAGAAGTCCACAAAGAAGAAGAAAAGAGCAGGAAGTAGCAAGACATGTGCAGAAAGAACCAACAGAGGAGCAGAAAGAGGCCTTGTTGCAAAATCATCCTGTGCCCACAACTTTTTCAGACAGGTACTGGTGGTAACTGACTCGGACTAACCAGGTCCAGAGCCAGTGCTATGCTAAAAGACACTTAGAATACAGTGAAAACACCTACATACACTAGGGAACACTATGCGTTGGGGTACCCCTGTGATTAGCATGACCTCCTCTGTAAGGCCCTAGTACATAATATGGCAGGGGGATTAAAACGTCCTCTTAAAACGCGCCCCAGGGCACGTTTGCACAGTGGTGAAGGGAGGGGGGGGCCTGAGGTGACATGTGTGCAAACAAGCTCTGTGGCCATTTTAAGTTGGGAGATTAAGCCCCCTTGAATCCTGAGGGTCCCTGGGGTCCAACTAGCCCACTAGGTACCTCCAGTAAGCGCCACAGAGCTGCGTTGCACAGAGGTGTAAAAAGGGGCGTGGCCTGGACCACCTCTCTGCAACGCAGCCCTGTGGCGCGCACTGGAGGTACCTGGTGGGCTAGTTGGCCCCCAGGGTCCCTCAGGATTTACAGGGAATTAATTCCCCAACTTAAAACGTGCCACAGGGCGTGTTTGCACACATGTCACCTGAGGCCCTGCCCCCTCCCTTCACCACTGTGCAAACGCGCCCTGTTGCGCATTTTAAGTTGGGGTATTAGGTCACCTTGAATCCTGAGGGTCCCTGGGGCCCAACTAGCCCACCAGGTACTTCCAGTAAGCGCCACAGGCCTGCGTTGCAGAGAGGTGTAAAAAGGGGCATGGCCTGGACCACCTCTCTCCAACGCAGGCCTCTGGCGCTTACTGGAGGTACCTGGTGGGCTAGTTGGCCCCCAGGGGCCCTCAGGATTGAAGGGGAATTAATTCCCCAACTTAAAACGCACCACAGGGCGTGTTTGCACACATGTCACCTCAGGCCCCGCCCCCTCCCTTCACCACTGTGCAAACGCGCCCGTGGCGCATTTTAAGTTGAGGGATTAATTCCCCTTGAATACTAAGGGTCCCTGGGGGCCAACTAGCCCACCAGGCACCTCCATTATGCACCAGGGAGCTGCGTTGCAGAGAGGTGTTCAGAGGCCACGCCCCTTTTTACACCTCTCTGCAACGCAGCTCTGTGGCACTTACTGGAGGTACCTGGTGGGCTAGTTGTCCCCCAGGGACCCTCAGGATTGAAGAGGAATTAATTTCCCAACTTAAAACGCGCCACTGGGCGCGTTTGCACACATGTCACCTCAGGCCCTGCCCCCTCCCTTCACCACTGTGCAAACGCGCCCCGTGGCGCGTTTTAAGTTGGTGGATGAATGAATGAGAGGGTTCTTGTAAAGCGCATGGCTACCCGGAGGCGTCCCAGCGCTATGCGGTAGATTAGAAGGACAGAGTGAGGGTTATGGGAAAAGCCAGGTCTTAGGTTCCCACCGTAGATTAAGAGGGAGCACGTTCCAGAGCCTGGCGGCATTGTAGGAGAAGAGCCTGCCGCCCCTTTTTGCCCTCTTGATTCTTGGGACTTCAACCAGATGGAGAAAGTCGGATCGGAGGCTTCTGGGGGCTATATAGGGGCAAATCAAGGACTTTAAGATGGGTGGTCCATTTCCATTAAGGATTTTATGGGACATGCAGAGGGCCTTGAAGTTGATTCTCTCCTGCACTGGGAGCCAATGCAGGGAGCGCAGTGCTGGTTTTGCCGAGCAGCGATGGGACGTGCCGGTGAGTAGCCTAGCCGCTGAATTCTGAATAATCTGAAGTCTCGCGACTACTGAGTTGGGGGCCCCCAGATAGAGGGCATTACCCACGTCGATCCTGGATAGGATTAACGCCTGTATCAGAAGTCTTTTTGCTTGGAAGGGAAGGAGAGGAATGATTTTGCGGATCATTTTCAGTATGCCATGGCACGTGGAAACCGTCTTCCGGGCTTGGGTTTTAAAAGAGAGATCTTGCTCCAGCCAGATCCCTACACTTTTTATTTCAGCTTTTGGAGTAGGGACCGTACCCATACAATCAGGCCAGAGGGTTTTGAGATTGCAGTTTGAATAATTGCCAAGCAACATTAGCGCAGTCTTGTCGCCATTAAGTTTAAGGTGCGAAAGACTCATCCACTTTACCACTTCCTTTAGGCAAGAATGTAGGTCTATGTACAACTGGTCGGATTGATTCAGTGCTACGATCAGTTGTGTATCATCAGCGTACGAGACTATATGGATCCCAAAGGGGGCAACAATATCCGCCAGGGGGGCCATATAAACATTAAAAAGGGTAGGGCTCAGGGAGGAGCCCTGTGGGACTCCACACTGCAGGGGGTAAGGATCGGAGATGGTATCATCCTCAAACACCTGAAACGACCTTCCTTCCAGAAAGGACTGGAGCCAGGCAAGGACTTGGCCTGACACTCCTATCCTCCTGAGACGGTGAACTAGAATATTATGGTTCACCGTGTCGAAGGCTGCGCTCAGGTCAAGGAGGATGATAGCGGAAGTGCCTCCCGAGTCAAGAATCTTTCATGTTTCCTCCACCACTGCTAGTAGTGCGGTCTCCATTCCTTGTCGGGGACGGAAGCCTGTTTGGGAGGAGTGGAGAAGGTCGTGAGACTCCAAGAAGCCGGAGAGTGAGGAGTTAACATATTTTTCAGCGATTTTGCTCACACCAGGGAGGAGCGAAATCGGGCGGTAGTTGCCTAGATCAAATGGGTCAAGATGGGGCTTTTTTATTAGGGCTTTAACCATAGCTCTTTTCCATTTGGGAGGGACCAGACCCGAGGCAAAAGAAGCATTGATTGTGCTGAGAATGGTAGGGGCAATTAAGGGGGTGACCTTTTGCAAGATACTGAGTGGAGCGGGGTCAAGCGGTCACCCACTTTTTACTGAGGCTAAAATGGGTAAAAAGGATTCCAGCGACAGGGGAGTAAAGGACTCCAGGAGGGGGACATGGGAGCCTTGGCAGTAGTCAGAAGTGGAAGTTAAAAAGTCATTGTCATCCACAGGGAGAAGCTTAACGATGTTTTGTACTTTAAGGAGGAAAAATTGTGCAAGGTCGTTACATCGACGTCCTGACACGTCGGGAATTGGAGGCGGGTCCGGAACTTTTAAAAGTTTTTTAGCAATTTTGAAAATTTCCCTGGGCGAATTGGCTGAAAGGGAAATTTTTTCCTCAAAATATGAGGCTTGGGATTTTTTGATTTCCGCTTTATATATGCGGAGAGACGCTCTGTATTCCAACTTCCTGTTGGGGGAGAAAGCTTTCCTCCAAAGTCTCTCCTGCCTTTTACAGTGTTGTTTAAGAAGGAGAAGCATAGGGGAAAACCATGGTGAATTCTGCGAGCCAACTTTTTTCAGCATAGATTTTTTGGGGAGTACTCTGTTGAGAGAGTCTTCGATCCAGGAAAAAAAATGATTAGAAGCAGTCACTGGTTTGGAATCCAGGGTTTTAATGAGTTCAACTGACCAGTCCTCCAGCGGAAGTTTGGCCCAGGGGCGATTAAGAGTCCGCAACCACTGCGCATGGAGGTCTGAGATAGCGGGAGACCATGAAAAAGGGACTAGAAAGTGGTCTGACCACGGAAGTGGGATGGGGGAATTTCCCTTTAGTTCTTCCAAGCTGGAAAAAATAGGGTCAAGGAGGTGACCTTTATTATGGGTAGCGTGGTGCACTTTTTGCTGGAGCTGGAAGGACGCAAGGTCTTGGGCGAGATCAATGGTGGCCAATGCCGCGGGGTCGTCAAAGTGCAGGTTGAGGTTGCCCAGGAGAGTAAAATTAGCATAAGAGTTGGTGAGATCTATAGCTGTCTCCAGCAGAGATTTACAGAATGGGCCTGCCGCCCCGGGAGGGCGGTAAATGAGAATGCCAGAGAAAGTGAGTGAGGGGGAAAATTCAATTGAGAATTGGACATTCTCACATTCCGATAAGGGACTGCCGAGTAGGCGGCAGGATAAATTATTTTTATATATGATGGCAATGCCACCACCCATTCCTGTGGTTCTGTTAGTTTTTTAAATTGTGTAGCCCGCAGGAAGGGCTCTAACGATATCAGGCTCTGAGCTGGCTGAGAGCCATGTTTCAGTCAGAAACAACACTTCAGGTTTGACATCCGATAACAGTAGAGAGAGTTCTGTCGCATGTTTCAGAAGGGAACGGCAGTTAAGCAGTAAAAAGTTAAAATTAGCACATTTTCTTACCGGAACTGTAACGCGTAGGTTTGGAGATAGCTCATAGTGACAGTGAGGACACCTTACTTGGGGATCCTCCAACCTGATCGAGTGCAGACATTGTGGCTCAAAGTTATGTTCAATTGTTTCAGCTGAGTGCTAGTGTAGCCCCAATGGTCTGGGGGCAAGGGAGCAGGGGTTCTGGCCCCGGTCGGGCACGGACGAGCGCAGACGGGCTTGCCTTAGGCACGCCCGCTGCGCGCGCCCACTGCGCGGTCGCGTCATCAGACGCTTTTATCCGCGTTTTGAGGAGCGTCAGGTACAGCCACTAGAACGCTGACCTGACGCTGATGCCAAAAGGATTATAGCCCCTCCCTTGTTAGCACACTCCCCCTGTGAAAGTAACGCAATAAAAGTTAATTTAAAAACGATTCTAGCCGCAATAATTTTTACAAAAAGCAATTCTAGCAGCGATAATTTTTAAAAGCAATTCTAGCAGCGATCATTTTTAAAAGCGATTCTAGCAGCAGTAATTTTTAAAAGAAGAAAGATTCCGTTCAAGCAAACAATTAAACCGAACAATTCCCTCTTTCTGCCCGTGATATCAAGGAGAAAGGCCCCTCTAATCACCGCTGCGCGGTAGCGTCATCAGACGCTTTTATCCGCGTTTTGAGGAGCGTCAGGTACAGCCACTAGAACGCTGACCTGACGCTGATGCCAAAAGGATTATAGCCCCTCCCTTGTGAGCACACTCCCCCCTGTGCAAGTAACGCAATCAAAGTTAATTTAAAAACGATTCTAGCAGCAATAATTTTTACAAAAAGCAATTCTAGCAGCGATTAAGTCCCCTTGAATCCTGAGGGTCCCTGGGATCCAACTAGCCCACCAGGTACGTCCAGTAAGCGCCACAGAGCTGCGTTGCAGAGAGGTGTAAAAAGGGGCGTGACCTCAGACCACCTATCTGCAACGCAGCCCTGTGGCGCTAACTGGAGGTAGCTGGTGGGCTAGTTAGCTCCCAGGGACCCTCCGGATTGTAGGGAAATTAATTCCTCAGCTTAAAATGCGCCACAGGGTACATTTGCATAGTGTTGATGGGAGGGGGCGGGGCCTCCGGCGCGATGCCGGCTTTTAAAATTTTTTTATTTTATAGAAGGGGGGCTGTGTGGCCCCCCTTCCTTTCCTGGTTTTTTGGGCCCTGGAGACCCCTTCCTCCAGGGCCTGACCCCTAATTTTGTTTTGTTTTATTTTTAATTCGGGAAGGGGGCCGCGTGGGCCCCCCTCCCGAGGCCATTTTCGGCCCCGGGGACCCCATCCCCCGGGGCAAGGCCACTTTATATATTTTTTTAAATAATATTTACAAAGGAGGGGGGCTGCGTGGCCCCCTCCTGAGGCATCTTTTAGCCCCGTGGACCCCATCCCCCGAGGCTCCTCCTCATTTTTTCTTGTTTTTTTTGGGGGAGGGGGCTGCGTGGCCCCCCTCCTGGGCCACTTCTAGCCCCAGGGACCCCATCCCCCGGGCCTGGCCTCTCGTTGGGGACCGTGGGGGGAGCTCCAATGCCCCCACGGTCCCACCGGCTCCCCGTGTCCTGCGGGAGCCGGCATTGGTTTTCCACATGGGGAGCTGCTGACATGCAGCTCCTCGTGTGGAAAAGCAATTCTGCTTTGCTTCATTGAAGCGAGAGCAGGTTTCCCTGCTCTCGCTTCAATGAAGCAAAGCAGTTTGCAGTGACAGGGCGGGAGCTGCGAGGCTCCCGCCCTGTCATTGCAAACAGCAGAGTCCCGGGGGTGGGCTTGGAGGGGGCTTGGAGGCCCCCCACACATAAAAAAACAAAGCCCAGGGGGGTGGCGGTCCCCGGGGCTGCGGGGGGGCCGTGTGCAAATATTTGTGCAAAGCCCCGGGGGGTGGCGGTCCCCGGGGCAGTGTGGGGGTATTTGGGCCCCCCCACACATTTTTTACATGCCCCCGGGACTTGGCCCACCCAGGGGCTAATTAATAACGAAGCCCGCGCTTCGTTTTTTTTATTTTCGCGACCGGATCCGCGGATCCTCCGCGCATCTCGGCGATTTTTATTTTAAAGAATGCTTTTTTGGGCCCTGGGGGTCCTTGTGGGACCCCCTGAGCAGGCCTAGGGGGTCAGGGTGTTTCTACCCTGCCCCCTTTTCTTGTTTTACGCGACTGTTTTTCTGTTTTCTTGTGATTCCGTTCTACTGAGTCACAAGATGGCTGCCAACACTTCCTGGTTTGGAGTGTTGACAGCCAATTAGAATAAAGCTCGTGGTCGGGAGGGTCCGCGGATCCTCCGTGCCTCTAAATATCGAAACGTTTATTTTTGATTTTCTCAGCAACTACTGAACGGATTTACACCATTTTTAAGAAGATCGCTTTCTGAGCCAAGCAGTACCTTTTTGCCAAATTTGGGGTAAATCCGTTCAGTAGTTTCGGCTGTAGCCTTGCATAAAGTTTCCAATGGGAAATTGATTTTTTGACTCTTATTCTTTGAATTTCTCTGGAATTACTGAACGGATTTACACCTTTTAACAAAAAGGTCTCTTTCTGAACCAAGGGCTACCTTTTTGTCAAGTTTGGTGTAATTCCGTTCAGCAGTTCGGGCTGTAGCTTTGTCTAAAGTTTCCTATGGGAATTAACATTGAGAAAACACGTTTTGGGACCCCCCTTTTTCTCGGCCCCCGCTTGCCAAATCACCCTGAAACTTTCAAGACCGGAGCTGACCTGAGCGGGCTACGATTTTTGAAAATTTCACGAAGATTCGTCAACCGGCGCCAAAGATATTGAGAAAACAAAAAACGAGCTTCCTATGGAAACTAGGTCCTAACTATAACTATCTACTGGTGACCGCCAGTAGATAATATATATATATATATATATATATATATATATATATATATATATATATATATCCACCACCACGCTTACACTGTCAAGTAAGCAACAAGCCACACCGATCCAAGGTTCTCAGATTAGATTTATTCACGGGCACAAAAAGACGCGTTTCGAGCTCAACAGCTCTATGGAAATTAGGTCCTAACTATAACTATCTACTGGCGACCGCCAGTAGATAATATATATATATATATATATATATATGTATATATATATATATATATATATATATATATATATATATATATATATACAAAAGACGTGATTGGAAGACATCTTTAAACTTTCCCAAAAGGAAGTCTTTTTTCAATACGTGTATCATGTGCTATATAAGAGGAATGAGCAACTACTCTGCATTTGCATATGATTAAAACTCAGGTGGGTCAAAACGCGTTATGCAGCACTGTGCCTTGACTGAAATAAACGAAGGTTGAGCTTACAAACCGGCTGGCTGGGTCGTTATACTTCTTGATAGAGGAGTGTTGTTCGTTTTGGAATATATATATATATACGCACATACTTACTGAAGGATTGTGTGTTCCGGGACCGGAGGGGACATTAACGACTGGATGAGGGTCCAGGAAACCCGCATTCCCCCCACAGTAAAACAACTAGGCATAAAAGGTGGCGCTGCAGGCACCGCCCACTGGGGCAGTACTTACGATGGAATGCCTGCAGTAGTCGAACACGGAGCACCAAGTTTGAAACATCCTCCCCCTTTTTTGCATATTAGAGTGTCTCCACAAATAAGAAGGGAGGCACTCTGAATTTAAATGTGGACGCTGAGAAACAAAGATGGTAGAGGCATTTGAAAAAGGAATTTAATCCGAAACGCGTCATGCCAGAATCGCCAGGCTGAAATAAAGAGAGTTTTCCTGTGAACCCGTATGGGCTTTGATCTTTTCTGAAGGGGAAAGATTTTGGTGTCTGATATATATATATATATATATATATATATATATATATATATATATATATATATATATATATATATATATATTTGTCACCAAGTTCCAAATATCATGCAGCACTCGCCAAAGAGTTTTTCTTTTTCTTTATTGATCAACCCATCCTACGCCACCTACGCGTTTCGACCAAACTGGTCTTGTTACATCTAGGATGAAAGTTTCCATAGGAAAAGTGTTTTTTGTTTTGCCAATAATTTTGGCGCACCTTGACAAATCTTGACAAAATTTGAACTGCTGTGTTGGAAGTTTCAGGGTGATCCGTCAAGCAGGGGCCAAGCAAAAGGGGGAAAATGCGTTTTCTCCATGTTGTCTATATTGGATTTTCCATTTTTTGAACATGACTACAGCCCGAACCTCTGTACGGAATTACACTAAATTTGGCAGAAAGCTAGATGTTGGTCCAGAAGGCATGTTTTTGTGACTTGGTGTAAATCCATTGAGTAGTTTCAGCGAAATTTAAGGTTGGAAAATATAGATATGTGGGGAAGCGATTCCTTACAGTGGACTTGCAGATCCTACTAAAATTTGATTGGCTGCCAACACTTCAACCAGGAAGTGTTGGCAGCCATCTTGGAAGTCTGCTTGAAGCCGCGTAATGGAAAAGAAAAGCTTAAAAAAAAAAAGAATAGGGGCCAGGGTAGGGACACCCTGATCCCCTGTGCATGGTACAGCGGTCTACCAGAGAATGCGTCACAGCTAAAAAGCATTTTTTAATTAAAACTCAGAAAAATCCACGGTCTTCTGCTATTTATTTATTTATTTATTTGGCCCCCGGGTGGGCCAGCTCCCGGGGACATTGGGGGCTGGAATAGGAGGGGGTGCACAAGCCCCCCTCCTAAGGCTTACAGTAGCCCAGGAGACCGCCACCTCCCCGGGGCTTGATTTTTTAAGAATGCAAGGGAGGCCAGTACTGCCTCCCCCGCAGCCCCGGGGACCACCAACTCCCCAGAGCTTGTTTATTTTTCAGATGAGGGGGCCTCTCAGATCCCCGCAGCCCTGGAGACCGCCACCTTCCTGGGGCTTACCCATAAAGTAAAGCAGGGGGGCCACACAGACCCCATCCATAGGGGCTGCCACCTCCCCAGGGTTTTAATGAAAAAGTAATGCAGGGGGCCACACAGATGCCCCCGCAGCTCTGGGGACCACCACCTCCCTGGGGCAAATTTGAAGAAAGGAGTGGGGCCACACCCCCATGCCGGCTCCTGCAATGAACCAGGGTGCCCACCCCCAGGACATTGCTATTTGCTATGGCGGTGATCCTGCCAAGCCATAGCAAATAGTGCTCCGCTCGGAGCACAATTTACTTTTACACACAGGGAGCTGTATGTTAGAATCTCCCCATGTGGAAAAGAAATGCTGGCTCCCACAGTACGCGGGGAGTGGGCAGCATCCCCCGTGGTCCTCATCAGTGGCAGTGGGTGCCCTGGGTGGGACCAGGGAACCCACACTACAGGCCGGGACCCAGGGGATGGGGTCCCCAGGGTCAAAATTGGCCTGGGAGGGGGGACGCTCAGCCCCCTTGCTTTTACTGTAATTTTAATTGTTTTTTAAAGGCCAGGCCCCCTCCCTTTTAGAAAAAAAAAGGGGCAGGACCCCGGTGGATGGGGTCCCCAGGGTCAAAATCGGCACAGGAGAGGGGCCTGGCACCCCACCTCCCAATAATTAAAAAAATATCAAATAAGATGGTCGGCCCTGGGGATGGGGTCGCCGGTGCCAAGAACTGCAGCACGTCACCAGAGGGCATGCCCCCTTCACCACCCCTCTTCAAATGTATCTCCTGAAGCACTGCCATTTGGTGGATTAGGTTCCCTGGGTTCCAGAGGGCCTTAGGACTAAAGTGGACTTCTCCCCCCAACCAGTAGTCCACCAGGAGGTGCATTTGCAGGTGGGTGGAAAAAGAGGGCGTGGCCTCCAACAACCTCTTAGCAATCCAGCTGTGTGGGACTTAGGGGCCAACTACCCCTCCTGTTACCTACAGTAAGTGCCACACTGCAGGATTGCTAAGAGGTCTTCGGAGGCTATGCACCCTTTCTCCACCACTCTGCAAACGCGGCTCCTGGTGCACTACTGGTTGGGGAATGAAGTCCACTTTACTCCTGAGAGACCTTGGGGACGAGACGCCCTTCTGGTACCTCCTGTAAGTCGTACACAGCAGGATTCCTGAGAGGTGGTCAGAGCCCCCCCTTTCTCCACCGCTCTGCAAACTCGACTATAGTCAGCTCAGCTAACTA
Source organism: Calotriton arnoldi (assembly GCA_963921515.1). Classification (NCBI taxonomy): domain Eukaryota; kingdom Metazoa; phylum Chordata; class Amphibia; order Caudata; family Salamandridae; genus Calotriton; species Calotriton arnoldi. Next base: position 441,447 of record CAWUFW010006300.1, on the reverse strand, counting down.
TAACTGCATAATTTCACTGGTTTTGTAAGAGTGAAATCTGAGCCTAACTATAACGTCCCTGTAACCTTTGTTTTTTTCAGTGAATTTCAAAGGTTTTTTAAATGCTAATTCCTAATTATAAGGTCCCTGTAACCTTTGTTTTTTCTGTTAATATATATATATATGTATATAATATATGTGTATATATATATATATATGTGTATATATATATATTCACAGAAACAAACAAAGGTTACAGGGACGTTTTATATATATTGGTCACGTCCCAAACGCTGGCACCAGCAGTAAGAGCGCGCCGCCTTGACCGCTTTGTGATGTTGTATATACATATATATATATATTCACTGAAAAAACCATAGGTTTTAGGGAAAGTTATAGTTAGTTGGACATTTCACTCGTACAAAACCAGAGAAATTCCCCCGTTATAGTTAGTTCAGCTAACTATAACTCGCGCCCCATAATGCACTGCTGATGACATCACATATTACATCACTCATGACATGGTCAGTGACATCACTGATGACATCACTGATGACATCTCAAATGACATGACTGATGACATCACTGATGACATCATCCAGTGACTGTGTGTTTCTGTAAAGTTTAAATATGTTTAATATATATAGGGAAGGGCATATTGAAGAATGAATGGGTGTATAAGTGTCTGAATGGATGATTTAGTAGGTGCGTGACTGACTCTATAAGTGAGTGATTAAACATATCTTACTGAATGCATGGGTTAGTGACTAAACTGTGTGAATGTCTGTATCCGTCTGTCTGTTGGTGTGTAAGCGGCTGCATGGGTTTGTGAATAGCTACATGAGTGTCTATATGGGTTATTGATTGGTTGTCTGAGTATCTGTATGGGTGCCTGAGTGTTTGTGTGGGTGGGGTGTGTGTGACTCTGTGCATAGATGTGTGAGTGGGTGATTCACTGGGTGCATGGTTTCAAGAGTGCATCTGTGATGGACTGTATGGGTGGGTGAGTGTGTGTATGGGTGTGTTAGTGAGTGAATGTATATCTCAGTGGTACATGTGTGAGTAACTACATATGTGAAAGGCAGTATATATGTGTGTTGGAGTATATAAATGGCTATAAGTGAGAGTGTGTGATTGTGAGAGTGGCTGTATGGATGAGTGTGTGCTTGTATCAGTGATTGTATAAGAGCGTAAGAATGTGCTAGTATTTGTATGAGTAAGTGAGCTGGTGTGTGTATAACTGTATAGGTGAGTAAATGGCAGTGTGATTAATTATTTACATGACTGACTAGGTGTGTGAGTACCTCTATGGATGAGTGGCGGTGTGTGAGTGTCTATATAGGTGTATGAGTGCATATGATAGTCCTGTACTGAGTGACCGTAAGTATGAGTGACTGTACGGGTGAGTGAGTGGATGTGTGTGTAGACCTAAGAATCAGTGAGTGGGTATGTAGTTATTGGTGTTGGAGTGTCTATGGTTTTGAGAATGGCAGTCTGTAATTTAGAGTGGGTGTATCAAAGGTTCTATTAGGGTGTGAGAAGATGCATGAAATTATCACATGGATGATGTCATCAGTGATGTCATCAGTGATGTCATTTGAGATGTCATCAGTGATGTCATCAGTGATGTCACTGACCATGTCATGAGTGATGTAATATGTGACGTCATCAGCAGTGCATTGCGGGGCGCGAGTTATAGTTAGCTGAACTAACTATAACGGGGAATTTCTCTGGTTTTGTACGAGTGAAATGTTCAACTAACTATAACTTTCCCTAAAACCTATGGTTTTTTCAGTGAATTTCTAAGGTTTTTTAAATGCTAATTTCTAACTATAACGTGCCTGAAACGTATGGTTTTTTCAGTGAATTTCTAAGGTTTTTAAATGCTAATTTCTAACTATAACGTGCCTGAAACCTATGGTTTTTCAGTGAATTTCTAAGGTTTTTTAAATGCTAATTTCTAACCATAACGTGCCTGAAACGTATGGTTTTTAAGTGAATTTCAAAGGTTTTTTAAATGCTAGTCTCTAACTATGCCTACAGAGGTAGGACATGTGAAGAAAGAAGAAAAAACGCACAGAAAGAAGCAAAAGAAATGCAGAAAGAAGCAACAGAAGTCCACAAAGCCGAAGAAAAGTGCAGGAAGAAGCAAGACATGTGCAGAAAGAACCAACAGAGGAGCAGAAAGACGCCTTGTTCCAAAATCATCCTGTGCCCACAACTTTTCAGACGGGTACTGGTGGTAACTGACTCTGACTAACCAGGCCTAGAGCCAGTGCTATGCTAAAAGACACTTAGAATACAGTGAAAACACCTACATACACTAGGGAACACTATGCGTTGGGGTACCCCTGTGTGATTAGCATGACCTCCTCTGTAAGGCCCTAGTACATAATAGGGCAGGGGGATTAAAACTACCTCTTAAAACGCGCTACGGGGGGCGTTTGCACAGTGGTGAAGGGAGGGGGGGCCTGATGTGACATGTGTGCAAACATGCCCTGTGGCGCGTTTTAATTTGGGGAATTAATTCCTCTTCAATACTGAGGGTCCCTGGGGTCCAACTAGCCCACCACATACCTCCAGTAAGCGCCACTGGGCTGCGTTGCAGAGAGGTGGCCCAGGCCACGCCCCTTTTTACACCACTCTGCAACGCAGCTCTGTGGCGCTTACTGGAGGTACGTGGTGGGCTCTTGCCTTTGTTTGTGCCCTGGGGACCCCATCCCTCAGGGCCTGCTCCTCTTTTATAAAAAAAAATGTTAATGGGAGGGGGCCGCGTGGGCCCCCCTCCCGTGGACAATTCCGGCCCGGGGGACCCCATCCCCGGGGCATGGCCACACATATTGTTTTTTTATAGGAAGGGGGGGCTGCATGGCCCCCCTCCTAAGGCCTCTATTGGCCCCAGGGACCCCATCCCCCAGGGCCCACCTTTATTTAATAATTTTTTTGTTGGGGAGGGGGGGCCGCATGGCCCCCCTCCCGGGCCACTTCTGGCCTCGGAGACCCCATCCCCCGGGGCCTGGCCATCCTTTTTGATTTTTTTTGTGAGGGGGGCCGCGTGGCCCCCCTCCTCAGGCCAAATATGGCCCCGGGGACCCCATCCCCTGGGGCCTGGCCTCTCCTTTAAAACATTTTTTTTTTTTTAATACACAGGGGAGTGGGCCGCGTGGCCCCTCTCCTGGGCCACTTCCAGCCCCGGGGACCCCATCCCCCGGCACCTGGCCTCTCGATGGGGACTGTGGGGGGGTCCCCAATCCCCCCACAGTCCCAGCCAGCTCCCCGCCTTCTGCGGGAGCCGGCATTGCTTTTCCACATGGGGAGCTGCTGACATGCAGCTCCCCTTGTGGAAAAGCAATCTGCTTTGCTTCATTGAAGCGAGAGCAGGTTTCCTTGCTCTCGCTTCAATGAAGCAAAGCAGTTTGCAATGACAGGGCGGGAGCCGCTAGGCTCCCGCCCTGTCATTGCAAACAGCAGTGTCCCGGGGGTGGGCACCCCGGGACACTGCAGGAGCCGGCCCTGGGGGGTGGCGGTCCCCAGGGCCATCAAGGGCTCCAGGAGGGCGGCCCCCCTCCCAACAATTGCAAAGCCCCAGGGAGGTGGTGGTCCCCGGGTCTCGGGGGTCCGTTACGGACCCCCAAATTTAAATATTAGTGCCCCGGGGAGGTGGCGGTCCCCGGGGCGTGTGGGGGGGCTCAAGCCCCCCACACAGGTATATTTGTTTTTTAAATGAAGCCCCGGGGGGTGGCGGTCCCCGGGGCTGCGGGGGGGCAGTGTGCCCCCCGCTATTATAATTAATGAAAGCCCTGGGGTGGCGGTCCCCGGGTTTGGGGGGCCTTAGAGGCCCCCCAAACTTTAAAAAAACAAGCCCCGGGGGGTGGCGGTCCCCGGGGCTGTGGGGGGGCTGCGTGCCCCCCGCAACTCATTAATCAAGCCCTGGGGAGGTGGCGGTCCCCGGGGCAGTGTGGGCCCCCCCACACTTTTTTTTTCACTGCCCCCGGGACTTGGCCCACCCGGGGGCTAATTTTTAACAAAGCGCGGGAGCCCGCGCTTCATTTTTTTTTGTTTTGCGGCCGGATCCGCGAATCCGGCGCGCATTTTGCCGATTTTCTTTTTTTTTTTTTTAAATGCTTTTTTGGGCCCTGGGGGTCCTTGTGGGACCCCCTAAGCAGGCCTAGGGGGTCAGGGTGTTTCTACCCTGCCCCCTTTTCTTTTTCGTGTTTCTTTTTCTCTTTTCTTGTGACCCGGTTACCGAGTCACAAGATGGCTACCAACACTTCCTGGTTTGGAGTGTTGACAGCCAATTAGCATGAAGCTTCGTGGTCGGGAGGGTGCGCGGATCCACCGTGGCCATAGATATCGAAACTTTTATTTTTTGAATTTCTCAGCAACTACTGAACGGATTTACACCATTTTTAAAAAGGTAGCTTTCTGAACCAAGCACTACCTTTTTGCCAAATTTGGGGTAAATCCGTTCAGTAGTTTCGGCTGTAACCTTGCATAAAGTTTCCTATGGGAAATTGATTTTTTGACTCTTATTTTTTGAATGTCTCTGGAATTACTGAACGGATTGACACCATTTAAAAAGGGTGCTTTCTGAACCAAGCACTACCTTTTTGCCAAATTTGGTGTAATTCCGTTCAGCAGTTCGGGCTGTAGCCGTGGCTAAAGTTTCCTATGGGAATTAACATGGAGAAAACACGTTTTGGGACCCCCCTTTTTTCTCGGCCCCCATGTGCCGAATCACCCCGAAACTTTCAAGATAGGAGCGGACCGGAAAATTTCGCAAAGATTCGTCAACCGGCACCAGAGTTATTGGGAAAAGAATGTTACGAATTTCCTATGGATAATAGGTCCTAACTATAACTATCTACTGGCGACTGCCAGTAGATAATATATATATATATATATATATATATATATGTATATATATATATATATATATATATATATATATATATAGCAGGCCAGATGAAATAAAGAAGCCTTAAATCCTGCAGCCTCGTGTGCGTGCTCTCTTTCTGTCTGGAGTGGGAGGTGCTATGATATTCATTCAATGTCAGCGGTGAACGTTGTACACGCATCACCAGTCGTTTTGGGCCGCCGGTGTGACCTCAACTGGAAATGGAGGTGAACAACAGATATGGCCCCCTTGAGGATGTAGACTGACTGATGGAGGGATTCCTCAAGGGTGGAGATACAGATCTGGCAGGTCAACACATGACGGGCAAAGAGGGTGGTGGCTCGAAATTTATAAATAGGGGTAACAGCTCCAGCGTCCCTTATCAGAAGGTTCCGGCAGGTGGCAGGACAGGAACAAGCGGGACCCAAAACGTGACTTCCCCCGTCCTGCCGGGCACCACAAAAGGAGAAGGTCAATTGAGGGGGGCCTTAGTCAGTCAGTCTGGGGTTGGCACTGGTGACCCTCTATCTCACCGTGCTGGTGCCACCAAGGTTGCAAGGGAGGAAAGAGGGCAGGCAAGCGGGATGAGGTTACTTTCGTGGAACCTGGCAGGTATCAAAAACAAGTTGCCCTGCCCTGATTGGGGTGAATTTGTGGATGAACACAATATATGTCTCTTTCAGGAGACATGGGCGAGGAAAACCTCCACCGGATGGGTTTCGCCTCATTTAACAGCTTGGCATCTTCGAGGAGGAGGGGTAGACCCTCAGGTGGTCTTTCCATCTGGGTAGGTACTCACCTTGGTTGTAGGGCAGAGCAGATGACAACACCCACAAATGACATCCAATGTGTCCTGCTCTCCTTCCCCTCAAAGACGAAAATCGCCCTAATCAACGTGTACTCCCGCCCTGTCAACAATGGCCAAGAATCTGCCACAATTGACCACCTGGGACATTTTATTCTTACTTTGGACCCAGAGATATGGTTGATTGCGGCAGGTGATTTTAACTGCCATTTTGAACCCCTCATTGACCCTAACCATTCTGCCTCCACCGAAGAAGATCTTTACTGGTCAATTCCGGATCCCTTGACTACCCCTATCAAAGTATGGTCACCACTGGTAATGCAGCTTAACTCACTTACCCTAACTTTATCACTTAGGGCATGCAATGGACGGACCAAATCCGACCAGCCAAGCCAGCACACATTTAATAGAGTGGGTCAATCCTCCCTAATTGATTATATTATGGTGGAAACGAGATTGTGGGACAAGGTCCTCGATTTTTACATCACACAGAGGCAGGACAGCGACCATAATGCCCTGAACTTGATTTTAAAACCATGGGACCTTGGCATTTCTAATCCCCTTCCTAGCACCACAAATGGGACAGGCCCACTAATTCTAACAAACAATAGAAGAAAGGTTAGATGGGGCAATATACAACAGTCTCCCACTAAGCTCACCAGAGTGTATCAGTTAGCAATCCCAATGATAGCTAAAATGTGGGAGGCAGTGCAGGCGGAAGGGCCCACCTGGGATCTAGAAGTGGCTGGGAAAATACACACCGAGCTAACCACGAAACTAGCTGATGTGTTTTTTCCTTGTGTGCGTAGATGGGTAAATAATCGAAATAAATGTTCCTGGTTTAATAATGATTGCCGCAAAGCTAAGAAGGAACTTTTGGATGCGGTGAAGGCGAAGGACAAGACATTAATCAAGTTTTCTAGGGCCACGTACAAACGGATCACCTACCAGGAAAAAAAAAATTGGGAAGCAGAGAGGTGGGAATCCCTCAGGATCGCCCTTAATGATAAAAATCTGGAAACCTTCTGGGCCATAGTAAGCTCGGGTGACAGGGAAGGGAGATCGGCTATCGAGCCAAACATAGCGCCTGAGGCTTGGGAAACCCATTTTGGGTCATTATATGCCATCGGGGATGGTGGCTCTGTCAATTCTACTCCCCCTAGTATGATAGAGGAGGTCCATTTGGCTGGGTTTCTGGAGATCACCATGACCGAGGTGGAAAACGCCATTAAAGCGCCAGGTTTAGACAAACTACCAAGGGACCTTTTCCGGAAAGATCCAAAAATATGGGTACCTTATTTGTGTGCCCTTTTTAATGCTGTTCTGAAGGGTCAGGATCCCCCTGATACCTGGCGTGGGGCGGAGATAGTGCCCATACTTAAAAAAGGTTGCCCCCTCTCACCCTCCAACTACAGGCCGATTAGTTTAATTGATATCACCCAAAAACTTTTCGGTCGGGTGCTTTTGGACCGTCTCCAGGGTTGGATGGAGGAAGAACAAATACTCAGCCTACCAGGCCGGCTTTAGATCAAACATGTCAACCGTAGACCAGATATTCAGATTACAACTACTTTTCTGGAAAACGGTGACTATAGAGGGTGGCAGCCTCTATCTTATATTTGTTGATCTGAAGTCGGCCTTCGATCTGGTTCCCCGTGAGAAGCTCTGGAAAGTGCTGAGTGATCTTGGGATTCCTCCCTATCTTCTCAAGGTCATAGAGAGGCTCCACCTGGGAAACTTTGCGCAGGTACGTTGTGGAAAAAACGGGGAACTTACTTCTCGTTTCCCTGTCCAGAAGGAGTACGACAGGGATGCGTCCTGGCCCCTACTTTGGTTTGTCTTTTCATTAATGGTCTGGTTGATTATCTTACAAACATCAAGGACATCGATGCTCCCAAGTTAGCATCAGGGAGGGTGCCTGCACTGATGTTTGCCGATGACACCTTGTTACTTTCAAAAACATCAATGGGCATCCAGCGCACGCTGGATGAGCTGCTAATTTTTGTAAGCTGTGAGGAGCTGGAGATCAATTTAAATAAAACCAAATATATGGTCTTCAACCCCCCAGTACGTCCAGGCCAAACCCCTCGCTAAGTGGCACTCTTTTAGAAAGAGTAAAGACATTTGACTATCTGGGAGTCACCCTGTCAGAGCATTTTGAATGGGGGCCCCAGTTGGCCAAAGCAAGACTGCGGTTAAGCCAGATAGTGGGTGGTATAATGAAGATGTACAGAAGTTCAGTTTGTAAACCAGTAGCCCCTGTGGTGGAAATTTACAAAGCTCAAGCAAGGGGCGCCTCGCTATATGGGGTGGAGCTTTGGGGGCTCTGCTCCATCGCTAATTTAGCGAAGGTTGAGAACAACTTTGTGCGGCAGCTTGTGGGCCTACCCCGTAGTACTCCTCTCATTCCCCTCCGCATGGATATGGATATCAGGCCCCTTGAGCAAGAGATTGCCCTGAGACCACTGACATTTTGGAGGAGGCTTTGGGTGACCCCAGAGTTGTCTGTCTATAGGGCCGAACTAAAGGAGCTTCTGACCTTAAGTACTATTAAGAAGCTCCCGTGGCTCCGTCACATAAGAGACCTAGCCACCAAGCAGTAAGCCGGGCCTCTGGAGAACTCCCGAAGCATCATGTGCCATGACATCAAGGCTTGAATTAGTCAAATGTTTTAGACAAACCAATCTAATGTCCCTAGAAGAAAGTGTCTCGCGTGGTCGCTTAACAACAGAATTTTTGCTAGTTAAAAATACATACAGTAAGGAACAGTTTCTGGACTTCATTCAACCCCCATTGGCTAGGAAACTTTACGTGCAATTTAGACTAGGGACCCTCCCCTTACTAGCAACTACTAGCAAATGGGTTAAAGAACAAAAGGGGGATTGACCTGCATGTAATTATAAGGTGGAGTCTGAAATACACGTTCTGCTCCTCTGTCCAGCCTATAGGTTGCCGCGCAAGCGCTGGTTAATACAACTCTGCAAGAACCTAGGCTTTGTGCGCTGCACAGAGGCCTACAGAGTTTTAAAGTATGATACTCATCCACCAATAGTCTTCGCTGTATCCCGATTTTTAAATAGTATGTGGCACATTCGACGAGCTATTTTTAAGCAGAACCAAGGGGCTGTAGAAATGCACTGACTATAGATAAGGTTAATTAATTATATGGATGCTCTGGGTTTAGTGCCGTAGTCCTATATTTTTAGTTGTGTATAAATCCTTGAGTGCTGTTTTTATCCAGTCTACTCCATCTGTCTTTTATCTTTTTAATAGGCAGGTGTATGTATTATGAGCTTTTTTACTTTTTGGGAGATTTTTAATCTGTGTATGCCCATTGGATGACTTGTTTAAAATATGAATTTGAGAAATTTATAATTTTTTAACTATAAAATGTACTATATCTGTTTTATTGTGAATTGTACTTTGATGGCCCTAGCGGCCGAAATAAAGTCATTTGGATGGATGGAAATGGAGGTAGCATGGGAGTGCTATACTGGTGAGCCCCCGGATCACACCTCGGGGAGAGGAAATAGAGCAGTGGGCAGTGGAGGAGGTATGCACTCGACACGAGGAAATCTGGCGATTTTCAGTGGGGAGATGGCATTTTCTCCTTTCCGTCCTGCATGCTCACTCAAATATGCCGAAGGAGAACCGGTGACTGGGCACTGTGAAAGCCGATGCTTAATGGTGAGGACTGTTGAGCTTTATCAATTTTTATTTCAAGGCCTCCCCCGACCCCGGATGTGTGCTTATAGGTGCCGGTTTAGGAGCTGCTGGTTATCTTAAACATGACGAGACAATGTGCTTTTTTGCCATGTGGGAGGGCTGTGTTGATTACCCACATCCAACCAACACTTGGGAACTGACTATTTGCCATAGCGCTATCTGAAGACTTTGTGCGCACAGGAGATAACACCCATTGGGGCTTTATTATTTCAAATGCGAGGAGCACTCCCCGCGGTGTGGTGATCAAATTTCATCTATTTTAGCTTCAGAATGTTTTTCGCATGAGTATCGGATCGAATCTATGTTGGTGGAGTGACTACCAAAAGCCGTATTGTTTAAGCACATTGTAAATATCCAGCTGATACTGCTGTTGAGCAATGCAGTATTTCGAAATGCTCTTATTTAAACGTCACCGTTATAGCGCTTGTCCTATAATTGTTTTCGTTTTTTTAAACTCAGTAATTGCATGATTTGAAAATATGCACCAAGATGTTTTACAATTATGCGCGCAATGATAAACACATGTATTTGGGCTAACCTGATATCATCAACATTATGGTTTAGAGAATCATGCATTGCTATCACAATTTATGTGGAAATAATAGGTAGTCCATCTTACTGCTGTGACTCGCAACTTTCAAATGTAATTGTAATCCATATGCACATTTTGTGTGACCTAATACACACGTTGTATTTTTAACCTACGTTGTAAATCTTCTATGTCTAAGATTTTGGACAAGTATATAAGTTGTTTTAAAAAATGGCGCCAAACAGATTGACAAAGGCTGCTACGGCAGCCGAAACGCGTCTCTCTTGGCTTCCCGGGTCGAGGCAGGCCAGATGAAATAAAGAAGACTTAAATCTTGCAGCCTCGTGTGCGTGCTCTTTCTGTCTGGAGTGGGAGGTGCTATGATATATATATATATATATATATATATATATATATATATATATATATATATATATACATACATATATATATTATCTACTGGCGGTCGCCAGTAGATAGTTATAGTTAGGACCTATTTTCCATAGGAAATCCGCAACATTCTATTTGAAATAACTCTTGCGTCGGTTGAGGAATCTTTGCGAAATTTTCAAACTTTATGGCCCGCTCCTACCCTGAAAGTTTTGGGGTGATTCGTCAAGCGGGGGCCGAGAAAAAAGGGGGGTCCCAAAACGTGTTTTCCCCATTCATTTTCCCATAGGAAACTTTAGCCACGGCTACAGCCCGAACTGCTGAACGGAATTACACAAAATTTGGCAAAGAGGTAGTTCTTGGTTCAGAAAGAACCCTTTTTGTTAAATGGTGTAAATCCGTTCAGTAGTTGCGGAGAAATTAAAAAAATAAGAGTCAAAAAATCAATTTCCCATAGGAAACTTTATGCAAGGCTACAGCCCGAACTGCTGAACGGAATTACACCAAATTTGGCAAAGAGGTAGTTCTTGGTTCAGAAAGAACCCTTTTTGTTAAATGGTGTAAATCCGTTCAGTAGTTGCTGAGAAAATCAAAAGTAAAAACACATATATATCTGGGCGGAGCCTAACCACAAATGTCATCGTGAGATCTGATTGGCTGTCAGCACTTCATCCTGGAATTGCTGGCAGCCATCTTGGGACCAATATAAATTATAGTACCACATTGAAATGCATTGTAGTGAATCGAAGATTTTGAGGGTTACCAAAAGGAGAACTATAAAAGGTGATAACAGACTTTAGTTACATTAGAATTCATTTGTTGATGGTACCATACTAATTTCAGGAATTGTGGTGTGTTCTAAGGTGATTTTACCCTGTGAAAAACCTTCTGCTGGGATATCATGAATCATGTTTGAGAGAAAACTATTTTCACATGCTTGTCCCATACAGTTTTGGAAGGTGCTCCAGAAGCTAAAATGGGAGCATATTTTCTGTAAATTCACATTATCTTTCTCAGTCATGTGAGAATGAAGTCTGACATTCTCAGTAAAACATGTACATCCAACAATGGCAGAGACTGTCAGTTGATTCCTTTGTGTTCTACTGCAGCTTCCCAGAGTGTTCTAAAGAACAACTAGAGTGCTAACAGCCTTACTTATGACAAAAGTATGGCACACCTGAAGCCATCTTGATTGGAATAAACTGGTAACACTTAAAACATTTAATTTAAAAAGGAACAAAATGATGGCGTTCATTTTGTCATAGAAATTATGGTTAGTGCAGTAGAAAGAAAAATTAGGACATGTTTCAAGTGTGATCTCAAATATCTTTCTGTTATATTTCAACAGGAGCAGCCTGTCAGTTGATGCCTTTGTGTTCTACTGCAGCTTCCCAGAGTGTTCTAAAGAACAACTAGAGTGCTAACAGCCTTACTTATGACAAAAGTATGGCACACCTGAAGCCATCTTGATTGGAATAAACTGGTAACACTTAAAACATTTAATTTAAAAAGGAACAAAATGAGGGGGTTCATTTTGCCATAGAAATTATGGTTAGTGCTGTAGAAAGAAAAATTAGGACATGTTTTAAGTGAGATCTCAAATATCTTCCTGTTATATTTCAACAGGAGCAGCCTGTCAGTTGATGCCTTTGTGTTCTACTGCAGCTTCCCAGAGTGTTCTAAAGAACAACTAGAGTGCTAACAGCCTTACTTATGACAAAAGTATGGCACACCTGAAAGCCATCTTGATTGGAATAAACTGGTAACACTTAAAACATTTAATTTAAAAAGGAACAAAATGAGGGGGTTCATTTTGCCATAGAAATGATGGTTAGTGCTGCAAAAGAAAATTTAGGGCATGTTTTAAGTGAGATCTCAAATCCTCTTCTATTTCATTAGAAAATTCTGACATGCAGACTGAAACAATCACTTTCAATACCAGCAGTAGACTTCCAGTTAACTCCTTGGTGAGCAGTAGCTTTACTACAGTGATCTAATGAACAACTAGAGTGCTAACATTCTGAATTTATGGCAAATGTGTGACACATCTGAATGCCTTCTTGATGGAATCAAAGTAAAAAACTGAAAGCATTTCCTACTGAGGAGACTGTAGTAAATGAGGAAATTAGGAAACTTCATAACAAATAAGTCTCCCAAGATGGCCACCAGAGAAAAAAGAGCCCAAATGTAGCACAAATATCACCCAGAGGTAGCCCACGTATAGCCCAATGACAGAAGTGTGCAAAACCCTTTTTATTTTTTGTTTTTTTGCAGTTTTATATAGTGCAGACTGGTCAGGTATTGGAGTGCTTTACATGAGCATTGGTTACATCACACAAGGGCAAATTCATGTTGGTTGACCCCTACACTACCCAAACACCACTGCACTACCGTAAACCCTAAAACACTACCCCCAGCACGACCCCCTTCACTACCCAAACACAACTGCACTACCCTAAACTCAAAAACACTACCCCCAGCACTACCCCCTACACTACCCAAACACCACTGCACTACCATAAACCCTAAATCTACCCCCTACACTACACAAATACCACTGCACTACCCTAAACCTAAAACACTAGAACCCAGCACGACCCCCTACAGTACACAAACACCACTGCCCTACCCTAAACCCTAAAACACTACCCCCTATACTACATAAACACCATTGCACTACCCTAATCCCTAAAACACTACCCCAGCATGACCCCCTCCACTACACAAACACCACTGCACTACCCTAAACCCTAAAACACTACCCCAGCATGACCCCCTACACTACTCAAACACCACTGCACTACCCTAAACCCTAAAACACTACCCCCAGCACGACTCCCTACACTACACAAACACCACTGGACTACCCTAAACCCTAAAACACTACCCCCAGCACGACTCCCTACACTACCTAAACACCACTGCACTACACTAAACCCTAAATCTACCCCCAGCATGACCTCCCACACTACACAAACACCACTGCACTACCCTAAACCTAAAACACTACCCCCAGCACGACCCCTACACTACCCAAACACCACTGCACTACCCTAAACCTAAAACACTAACCCCAGCATGACCCCTACACTACCCAAACACCACTGCACTACCCTATACCCTAAAACACGACCCCGTACACTACACAAACACAACTGCACTACCCTAGACCTAAAACACTACCCACAGCATGACCCCCTACACTACACAAACACCACTGCACTACCCTAAACCCTAAAACACTACCCCCTACACTACACAAACACCACTGCCCTACCCTAAACCCTAAAACACAACCCCCAGCATGACCCCTACACTACACAAACACCACTGCACTACCCTAAACCCCCTACACTATACAAACACCACTGCATTACTCTAAACCCTAAAACACTACCCCCAGCACGACCCCCTCACAACACAAACACCACTGCACTACCCTAAACCCTAAATTGACCCCCAGCACGACCCCCTACACTACCCAAACACCACTGACATACCCTAAACCCTAAAACACTACCCCCAGCATGGACCCCTACACTACCCAAACACCACTGCACTACCTAAACCTTAAAACACTACCCCCAGCACTACCCCTACACTACACAAACACCACTGCACTACCCTAAACCTAAAACACTACCCCAGCACTACCCCTACACTACCCAAACACCACTGCACTAACATAAACCCTAAAACACTACCCCCAGCACAACCCCTACACTACACAAACACCACTGCACTACCTAAACCTAAAACACTACCCCCAGCACGACTCCCTACACTACCCAAACACCACTGCACTACCCTAAACCCTAAATCTACCCCCAGCACGACCCCTACACTACCCAAACACCACTGCACTACCCTAAACCATAAAACACTACCCCCAGCATGACCCCCTACACTACACAAACACCACTGCACTACCCTAAACCCTAAAACACTACCACCAGCATGACCCCCTACACTACTCAAACACCACTGCACTACCCTAAACCCTAAAACACTAACCCAGCACGACCCCTACACTACCCATACACCACTGCACTACCCTAAAGCCTAAAACACTACCCCCAGCACGACCCCTACACTACTGCACTACCCTAAACCTAAAACACTACCCCAGCACGACCCCTACACTACCCAAACACCACTGCACTACCCTAAACCTAAAACACTACCCCCAGCACGACCCCCTACACCACCCAAACACCACTGCACTACCCTAAACCCTAGAAAAGAAACCCCCACCCCATGCCCAATCCCCTTACCTCTCACTCCTTGTGGTTCCTCTCTCCTCGTGGTTCCTGCTTCACGTCGTCTCTGAGGGCGGTGCACGTCGTTGTGAGGAAACGGAACAGCCTCTGTTTCCTTACAACGACATGGATCAGTCTACATGTTTTTAGAACGCATGGTCATTTACCATACATACCTTTACAACAAAATTCGTTGTAAAGGCATGCGTGGTAAATGACCATGCGTTCTAAAAATGCGTAGTAATGACTTCGTGATGTACAATGCATGCGTGGTAATGCATGCGTTGTAATGGTATCGCAAAGTAAAAAAGTCGTTGTAACGGCTGTTTACCGATCGAAGCTGGCCCCTGTTCTTCAGTGAGACATTTATTTGATTAATTAGGAGGAAGGAATGTGTTTTTTTACCGAAAAGTGCATTCCCGGCTGTTGTATTGTGAAAGTGTCCGTGTGGCCTGGTTTCACTTCCGGTGAGAGAGTGGAAGAGTCTGTTTGGATCTAAAGGAGTTCTGTTGTTGGACGGGGCCGGCGCGACATGTCATCAGAAAACATAGCTAATGGAAAGCGTCCTCCCTGAAGTGTGGAGCAGTGCCATGAGAGGTCAACGAGTGTGCGTCCCACCGCAGTATGACCGTACCGCGTGACCCATGTGCCACCTCCAGGGTACAGGAGGCAGAAGCGGCATCGCAGGTCCTCTTGAAGACCGTTGTAGCACTAATTCTACATTTTAGTACTAGGGCATTTTAACTTTGTTGTTCCTGCCAGATACAAAGAGAAGATCCTGTGTTATTCAGTGCCCTCGTTACCTTTTTTGTGGGTTGTGGTGCTTGTCACTTCGCTGCCCCGCCGGTGCACACGACTGGGCACCCCACCTCGTGTGCCATCTGCAGGGCCTCTGCCCTCGGATCACTGGTTTCGGTTTCTGGAGTGGCAACATAAACAGTTGCTCCCAAAGGACTAGCCTGAACACTTAGGTGAATATCCCCTGCACCAGCATTCCACGGAAATTCTTTCCTAGCTCTCCCACATCAACGAGGACGTCATAATAGCACGGCTCCGCTCGCGACACCGTATGACGTCATCGGAGCCATAAGAGAACCTCGTCGGCGTGCTGACGTCAGTTCCACCCATTTTTTCCGTGCCACCGAGGCAAACAGGGGACCGAGACATTTTCACATGTATACATAGTATAATAAATATATATATATTCACTGAAAAAACCATAGGTTTCAGGCACGTTATAGTTAGAAATTAGCATTTAAAAAAACTTAGAAATTCACTGAAAAAACCATAGGTTTCAGGCACGTTATAGTTAGAAATTAGCATTTAATAAACCTTAGAAATTCACTGAAAAAACCATAGGTTTCAGGGCGTTATAGTTAGTTGGACATTTCACTCGTACAAAACCATAGAAATTCCCCCGTTATAGTTAGTTCAGCTAACTATAACTTACTGCACTGCCTCGCAATGCACTGCTGATGACGTCACATATTACATCACTCATGACATGGTCAGTGACATCACTCATGACATCACTGATGACATCTCAAATGACATCACTGATGACATCACTGATGACATCATCCAGTGAATGTGTGTTTTTCTGAAAATTAAATATGTTTTATATATGTATATCTCAAGGTCGATGGAAGAATAAATGGGTATATAAGTGTCTAAATGGATGATTTTGTTTTGTAAAATTGATTGTATAACTGACTAAGTGTATCTTAGTGAATACATGGGTTAGTGAGTAATGTTTAAATATGAAAATATCTGTATCAGTCTCTCACTTTGTGTATAAGTGGCTGCATGGGTTGGTGAGTAGCTACATGAGTGTCTATATGGGTTATTAGTTGGTTTTTGAGTATCAGTATGAGTGTCTGAGTGTCTGTATGGTTCGGTGGGGGGTATTACTTAGTGCATAGATGCATGAATGAGTGACTCACTGTTTGGTGGACTGTATAGGTGGATGAGTATGTGTATGGGTGTGTTAGTGAGTGAATGACTGTCTCAATAGTGTCTTTATGAGTAACTACATATGTTTTAAACTAGTATATGTGAGTATTGGTGTATATAAGTGAGTATATGTGAGAGTGAGAGATTGGAAGAGTTCCTGTACAAATAAGTAGGTGTTTCTATAAGTGATTGTTTAAGAGAGTAAGTATGTGTAAGTTTCTGTAGAAGTAAGTGTGGTAGTGTGTGTATAACTGTATATGCAAGTAAATGGATGTTTGATACTTTGTTTGCATGTGTGACTATGTGTGTGAGTAACTCTATGGATGAGTGGCGGTGTGTAACAGGATGTATAGGTGTATGAGTACATATGATGAGTGAGTACATGTATGAGTGACTGTATAGGGACTGTTGGTGAATGAGTGGATGTGTGTGTAGATCTTGGAATTACTGAATAGGTGTGTTGTAACTGGTATTGGTATGTCCATTGTTTTGAAAATGTTAGTTTGTATTTTTGAGTGTGTGTATCAAAGGTTATATTAGGGTGAGAGGAGGTCTGCCACTCTATCACAAGGATGATGTCATCAGTGATGTCATCAGTGATGTCATTTGAGATGTCATCAGTGATGTCATGAGTGATGTCACTGACCATGTCATTAGTGATGTAATATGTGATGTCATCAGCAGTGCATTGCGGGCGCGCGAGTTATAGTTAGCTGAACTAACTATAACGGGGGAATTTCTATGGTTTTGTACGAGTGAAATGTCCAACTAACTATAACGCCCCTGAAACCTATGGTTTTTTCAGTGAATTTCTAAGGTTTTTAAATGCTAATTTCTAACTATAACGTGCCTGAAACCTATGGTTTTTTCAGTGAATATATATATATATACATATATACCGACAGGACTGCAGAGAACAGTGGTGGCAGCCTTAGTGCTGTCTAAAATTGATTATTGTAATGGAATACTAGTTGGAGCAAATAAATCAGTAATAACAAAACTACAGGTCCTCCAGAATTCCACTGCTAGACTGCTCTTCGGTCTGTCCAAATATTCATCTGCTAAACAGGCCCTTAATACACTGCACTGGCTACCGATCAAGAAGCGAATTAGGTTTAAGGCATTGTGTGTCTCTTTTAAGGCCCTACAGAACTCAGGTCCCGCTTACATAATTAAACGCTTCCAATGGTATACACCAGTCCGCACACTCCGCTTGGCCTCCCAGAAGCTGGTGAGGGTACCATCCTACCGCCTCCAAAGATGGGGTGGCAAAATCTTCTTCAATGTTACCTCTAAATGGTGGAACAAACTACCCCTCCATTTAAGAAACTCCACCGATCTCTTGTCCTTTAGGAAAGGACTGAAAACGTGGCTTTACACCCTTTAAACTGGGCCTGCACTGGTTCTTACACACGCAGTTGCTCTGTGGACTCCCTTCATTCGCGCCTAGACGCCCCCGGGTAGTAGAGCGCTATATAAATACATAAATAAATAAATAAATAAATAAATAAATAAATAAATATATATATATATATATATTTCCATAGGTGCCCTGTTACGAAGACGCACTCACAGTTGATGATTCACCAGAAACCTTTATTTTCAAAACCGGCATTTCCTTTCTAATTCTGTTCATGGGTTGGGGAAGGAGCTGGCTGCTTGCTATTCACAGAAACAGTGACACACCCGCTCTCCTTTTCTGCATGCTGTTGGGTAATTGCCCTCCGGTGGGCCTCTCAGGTGAGTTACAGAGTTCGTGCTTGCTGGGAGTTGAAGTATGTAAGGAGAGAGGGTGTTGGAAAGGAAATGCCGGTTTTGAAAATAAAGGTTTCTGGTGAATCATCCACTGTGAGTGCGTCTTTGTATCAGGGCACCTATGGAAACATGTAATCACGGCAGTCTGGCCGTGGAAGACTGCACCACCAGGGAAATGGAATTTGGGGCTGCAGGCTTTGAATCACTCGGAACTCAGAAGCAGCAAAGTGGATTTTAAATGAAAAACGATTTTGCTTTCTGAGGCCCACTGGAGGGCTAAATAAATGTTTTTAAGATTGTGGCAAAATCACAGAACACACTGGAGGGGAAGAATCGGTGTGAAACATACTTCAACTCCCAGCATGCACGAACTCTGTAACTCACCTGAAAGGCCCACCGGAGGGCAATTACCCAACAGCATGCAGAAAAGGAGAGCGGGTGTGTCACTGTTTCTGTGAATTGCAAGCAATGCCTAGGAGGAAGGAGCAGCCAGCTCCGAAACGCGTCAGACCATGAACAGAATTAGAAAGGAAATGCCGGTTTTGAAAATAAAGGTTTCTGGTGAATCATCCACTGTGAGTGCGTCTTCGTATCAGGGCACCTATGAAAACATGTAATCACAGCAGTCCGGTCGTGGAAGACTGCACCACCAGGGAAATGGAATTTGGGGCTGCAGGCTTTGAATCACTCGGAACTCAGAAGCAGCAAAGTGGATTTTAAATGAAAAACGATTTTGCTTTCTGAGGCCCACTGGAGGGCTAAATAAATGTTTTTAAGATTGTGGCAAAATCACAGAACACACTGGAGGGGAAGAATCGGTGTGAAACATACTTCAACTCCCAGCATGCACGAACTCTGAAACTCACCTGAGAGGCCCACCGGAGGGCAATTACCCAACAGCATGCAGAAAAGGAGAGAGGGTGTGTCACTGTTTCTGTGAATTGCAAGCAATGCCTATGAGGAAGGAGCAGCCAGCTCCGAAACGTGTCAGGCCATGAACAGAATTAGAAAGGAAATGCTGGTTTTGAAAATAAAGGTTTCTGATGAATCATCCACTGTGAGTGCGTCTTCGTATCAGGGCACCTATGGAAATATATATATATATATATATATATATATATATATATATATATATATATCGAAACCAACCCTGCTTCGCTTGGAAGTGAGCACGCACACGAGGAATGCTAGGTTTTCAAAGGCATTTTATTCCATAGGGCCGCCTCCGACCCGGCAACACAGAGAGACGCGTTTCGGCTGTCACAGCAGCCTTCCTCAATCTGGTGAGCGCCATTTTCTTAAAAACTTTTATACTCTGTTCAAATGCATAGACATAGAAAACATATCTGCTTTCAATTTAAAAAGACACACAGAAATTGAGCACAAGCACGCAGGTGCATTGACATGAGATGCAATAAAAAGTAATGGTGGTCACAATGAGAACTTTGGCATGTAATCATGATGGTATAAATGCATAGTGCATGGTGTAAAAATAAGCACCTTTGACCCGCATAGTGCATCATAGGACCCACCCCTATTTGCCTGCAATACGTGCTCATAACTGAAATGCTACCTCTGTATCTTTGGCAATGATTCTAAACAGATGCTAAAAGAATCACATGTTAATAACAAATAGCGAGAACATTATTGTTATAACACATTATAAAACAATCTAATATGCTGTGCGTATGTAGTGCCATAGGGAGATAGGATTATATGTGGCTGTCCCTTAAATTGATTGGGAAACCCCTTGGAGCAATATCGGTGAATCTGATTCATGTCTGCGTTGCGGGGCGTGTTTTACATGCCGGGTCATATAGCAACGTCCATCTTTCTTTAAAAGTGGCCACACCAAATGTGCTCAGGAGCTTAACTGCAGCCCCGCATTTAGTCCACACCAGCTCACGGGACTACTTATCCCACAGTGCTCCGTTTCAGTCCCATCCAGACTGCAGTGAACACCAGCCAGTCTGCAAGTCTCGGGAACAAACATTACGTCCAAATGGACCTTTTAACCCTTCCCTGTGCATCCAAGCAGGCAATCGGCACGCTTCGATGTTTGACTGACAAACGGCAATGTAAGCATCTCCACGCCACCAAGTTCCCAAATCTTGGCTCCCAAGTGGACTTAATAAAGCACACGGGTGTGAGTAGAACCGCTTCTACTCTTACCAATGTCAGACCATCTCCATCAAATGCACAAACACGCAGTCAATATAAAGTAATCTTTGTGCAGGGTCGGGGGAGGGCAATGTTCAAACATCCATTTTGGCCAAGCAAACCTTACCATATCAGCATCGGCTGTAATGGTGCCCAGTCACCAGAAACCCATTGGTCCAAAGTATGAGGCATTTTGAGCCAGGGGAAGGCTGAAGACCCCGCTCTGAATGCCTGAAGACCTCTGCGCGTCGAGATCTCCGCCCTCCACACTGCTGTCATCCATTCTTCCTCGTTCCGGCGGTATCCCTGGGGGCTAATCCAATTAGCATTACCATGCTCCTACTCCTCCAGACTGCGGTCGCTGAGAAGCCCAAATATAATGACTGGTGGTGCGTGTATATATATATATGTAAAAACAACTCCCACACCAAACGGAAAGAAAGCACGCACACAAAGCTATCAGACTTAAAGCTTCTTTATTTCATCCGGCCTGCCACAGCCCGGGAAGCAAAGAGAGACGCGTTTGGGCTGTCGCATATATGCATATATTCACTGAAAACATTGCAGTTAGGTTCAGATTTCACTCGTACACAACCAATGAAGCTCAGATGTTGTAATTAGAGTTATCTCAAGTAACTATAACTCTTGCACTGAGGCACAGTTTTCTCATCAATAATTTTACAGCAAATCTTGCAGTGATCTTATCAAGGATGTCATAAAAGAAATCATGACTGATGAAATATGTGGGGTAATTAGCAGTGCATGGTGAGGGTGTGAGTTATAGTTACCTTAGAGCACGAGTTATGGTTACTTCAGATAACTCTAACTATAACTGCTGAATTTCAATGGTTTCGTATGAGTAAAATCTGAGCCTACCTATAACGCCCCTGTAACATTTGCTTTTTTCTGTGAATTTGTAAGGTTTTTTTAAATGTTATTTCCTAACAATAATGCCCCTCTAACCTTTGGTTCTTCGTGTGAATTTCTGTGGCTTTTTAATGCTATTTCCTAACTATAATGCCCCCACAACCTGGGTGTGCGAGTGGTTGTGTGGGTGTGTAAATGAGTATATGAGTGTGCTGTTGGTATGTGAGTGTGTGTGTGTAACTGGTCATGTAGGTCTGTGAGTGGGTTTGGAAGTGGCTGTGTTGGTGTGTGAGTGGTGTGTGATTGGCTGTATGGGGTGTGAAAGGTTTTGTGGGTCTGTTAGTAGGTGTGTGAGTGGCTGTATAGGTATGCGAGTGGCTGTGTGAGTGGTTGTGTGGGTATGTAGGTTGGTGTGTGAGTGGGTGTGTGAAAGCTGTATGGGTCTGTGAGTGGGTGTGTGAGTGGCTTTGAGGGTCTGTGAGTGGATGTGTGAGTGGTTGTATGGGTATGAGTGGGTGTGTGAGTAAGTGGTTGTGTGGGTATGTAAGTGGGTGTGTGAAAACTATTTTGTCATGTAGTTCCTACTAATCCATAGGATCTGCATGTTTGTTGGACAACATAAAGTAGGGCCTGGTGCCTAGACTGATTACGGACATCCCTGCAGGTTATGTTGGCCTATAGACCAGTTAGCTCACAGTGCCACCGTAAGCCCACCTTACCTTACCAGGGAGCGAATGGTTTCTGGCAACCACTGAACATGACAACCCTGACCCCTCAAGGATCATGGAAACAGAACAGAACCTTTCGCTCAGACACCCATGCTCACTTATTCTCAGAGAGGTATACAGAGACTGCACAGTGGTACGTTGTGAATATATTTATTGAACCAACGTTATTCTTCTATAAATTGCATGTGCTGCAATGATTAATAGACAGAAGCATATAAAAATGATTACAAGACCCAAAAGCGTGAATAGTAGATATAGTTCTACCATGGTGCTAAGACAATGTACATATGCAGGCATATAAAACAAGGCAGTAATCGAACATACTTCTACTATGCAAACCCTACTTTAAGTGCACCTAGAGTGTGTGTAGGTGTAGAGACAAGAATTCCCCCAAGGGACGATCCAACCCCATTACCTGGTGGGAGAAAATGAAGGACCCCGTCTTGGTCATCAACTGGACACCGCTCACAAGATGTCAGACCGCTGCGTGATGAAGTCTCAGCATGCAAGGACCCTCGGTGTCAGCTGAAATGCCTCTTCTCCTAATCTATCAGGATGCTCATCTTTTATAATAGAAAGCAGCCTTGCAATGTGCCTATTGATTAGTGATGTTATGGATATGTAGATCGACTTGTCGCCCCATGGATGAAGACAGAGATGGCATTTGTACATTGTGCATGACGAGACCTTGTACATGATGTTCAGGGCATTGTGAAAATGTTGTGCAAAGGTAGATGTGGAAACAAATTTATTTTCAGGGAAATTAATCCAACATTGTCACACATGTTAATATGTGCAAAAGGTGACTGCTGAAAAATAGGATAATGTAAGAAATAAGCTGCTTCGCTACATGGGCCTAACTCTGGACTATAACACCCACTCCTCATACTAAGGTTTGATACATAAAAAACTATCTAGAACCATTCTAAAAAAGCCTGAAAGCCATGATAATTTGTAATCTAAAAAGCCTTAAAACTGATGTATTATCATCTAAAAACAAGCTTCCCTTAAAAATATTTCATAAAAGCCTTAAGAGTTAATATCCTGTTTAAAATACCAAGCACTCAGAAAGCCATGGTGCCCAGAAAAAGAAAAAAAAAGCTGTTTTGGTTCATTTTGTTTAAAAACAGGCCAAATTGTTCATTGTTCCCACACAGAAAAGCCAATTTTATTTTATGTGTTCCGATTGGTAGACGCAACATTGCTATTGCCGACAACCACAGACGACAATCCCAGACGTGCACCTGGAAGCAGGTTTAAGGAGCAAAGGTGATTTCATCCAATTCCCACAGCAGCTGCTGAGGGAGGTGCTGTTACCCCTAACAACCCCTTGGTGATCCACGGAGCCACTGATCATATCACTAGGAGCTGAAGACTCCCAGGGTGGCTCTAAGAATGCATTCATCATCACTGGAATATGCTGGTGTCAACAATACAAATGGGCCTTTAAGGGGTCCATCAGTACTTCAATGTCCAGTGGCGCAACCAATTGTGATCTGAGACATACATCTAGGAGGCATTCAGGGCTGCAAAGCATGCGGCGGAAAACAGGTTGTATACAGTCGAGCCAGGCAGGCCTGAAGGATAAGAACCAATGTTTGTTCAGTTCTTGAAGCCAAGATGTGCTGAAGCAGTGTATCATGCGCTCAAGGCAACGCAGCATCAGCAGTGCTGTCTCCATTCCGGGTTGAACTGGGATGTTCATTACGGAGCAGAAAAAATTAAATCAGAATTCCCGCCACAAGTAGCAGGACAATTGTAAGCACTCCAAAAATTCTTCCCAACACGGAGTGTATGAACAATGGTATAACTCAGAAAATTCTCTGAAACGTGCTAACCAGACCAGAGCTGATACATTTTAAAAAGTGCACTATTCCCTTTGTATCAGACATGTTAAAGATACGGTGGACCAGTTCCCCAAATGCTGCGGGAAGTTAGTGTAGAGTAGTGTCTGTATCTCAGACAAGGACCCTGCAACCTGGATATCAAACGTCTCTCTGGTTGAAGTTGAGGCCACATCCTTTTGAAAAAGCATGGCTTTCAGTTTGCTCAAAGAATCAAACTGTATTTCGGAAACATTTATCGAAGGCCATAGCACTGCCTCCCTAACTGTGCAGGAAAGTGGAAACTTGACTTGCGTGCAACAAATGACTGGCAATAACTGTCACTAGATAATCAATGCCAGGCTCCATTCTGCAGCAACCTTGATCATTCAGCATCAAATAGCTCCCATTCAAAAGCAGCTTGAACACCGGGTGAATCACAGCAGCTTGAGAACCCTTCAGATAACAAGACAAATTTGCTACTGAAGCATTGCAAGCCCCATGGCGAAGAAAGGCCTTGCAGACTAAGGAACCACTTAAAGCATCCTCACAATAGGAACCACCAAGGAAAACCTCTGTGTCCCCATTCCTGCATTTAAACCTCAACGGTAATTCCCAGTACTCATGCACATAACCTTCCCCTAGGGCTTCATATCTGCCTACCTGTTGCCTTGTCTGAGATCAATAGAGCTGTCTGTGCTGGACAAGCTACGGTGGAACCTTTCATCTGCTGGCAGATGTCACATTTTAGGACAAAGTGCTAGCGGTGGGTGGGAAACTGTGCTCCTCCGGCAGAGTTTGCAGAGTTTTTCACACTCCGTGCTCTGCTTGAAGAGTGAAGCTCGACAAAACTCCACCAACTGCCGCGGGGCAGAGTTTACCATTGAGCCGCTCACCCCTTCTCCCACAGGACATTTTCTTTATGTGAGACACCAGAAAAAAAGTGGTGAATAATGTACCACTTTGGTCCAGAATAGAAATTGCAAGGTGTATGGGAAGTGGGCAGTGCTTAGAAGCTATACATATTCAACTGGGCACATAAACCTACTAGCAGTCAGGTCACATCCTGGTAAGGTTCACCTTTTAGTTTTAGCAGAGTCACTGGGCAAGACTGCTCCCGAAGTGATCAGACAGCCGCACGCGTGCCAGTCGCATCACGCTGTGTATGACGGAAGGACTCCGGAGCTCTGTGCAGCCGAGACCAGGAACCTGCTGCTGCATGGGGGTGCAAGGTAAGTGCAAAGGGTTAATGGCCATAGGAATGAATTGTTGGAAATGTGAATGTAGAACACTGCAGCACAGTTAGGCAGACAGTAGTGCAGTGTTGTAACATTGGCGAGGGCAGTATTCATATGGTCATGCTAACAATTTGGCACACAAAAGGATAGTACATGCTGTAACCCGAGTGCTTGAACAGTAGGCAGTATGCGTTATTACTTATTTTATTAAGTGATTAAAAAAACATGAATCTTCAATCATCCCCCTTTTTGCAATGTTCTTCTTTCGTCGTGTAACCTATTGAAGTCGTTCAAAATTGTTTTTTCTTGTCACCTGACACTTCACCAGTTGTGAGAAGGTAGACTGACTATTTAGCAGCTGAAATATTCATTGAATGTCTCAGGGAGGACAGATGTTTTTAATTTGTCTTGTTGCAGATCAATAATTGTGGAAAAATGTGCAGGAAGGCCTGTGTGAGTGAGTCCATTACATAGAGAAGTTCTGTCTCAAAAATAAAACCTGGTCCTCCTTTGATTGTTCATTTTCCAAAGCCACAGTTTGAGCCTCTGCATCGGAAGATTTTTAGAACACCTCAGTGAAAAAAAACCATAGCATTAAAAATAGAACTGAACCATCTAGCAAAATACATAGCTAATTGTCACTGTGTTGGAGGACAGCTCTGCACAGTTATGCTTTTCAAATCATCGCACAAGCTTTTTTTTTTGCTAGAAGGGGACTCTATTTCCCTCATCCTCTGCTGCAGAGTAGGGGGTGGCCGAGGAAGCAATACTTCGCCCACTCATGGAACTCCGCATATTGAAGCAGAGTGTTTCTGTTTCTTCACGCCCAGGCCTACAAAAGGCCAGATGTAAAAAGTGTGGTGGTATGTCCAAACCCTATTTTGCAAGTCGGTAACCAATTACTGACTCGCAAAATAGGGTTTGTGAGTTGCTATTAGGAAGGAGCGTGCCAACGGCATCCCTTCATAATAGCAAGTCGCACTTCTATGTACGATTGTTTTGGGACTGCTGTTGCAGTCGCAAAACACTCGCAGTTTACCACTTACTTCAAGTTAGGTGATAAGTCCCACGGACCACCGTCTACTCTTAAAAAATAAAATAAAACAGAAAAGTTTCATTTTTCTTTTTTAAATGCAGCCCATTTTCCTTTAAGGAAAACTGGCTGCATTTTAAAAACCAAAAACCTGCTTTATTGAAAAAGCAGTCACAGACATGGTGGTCTGCTGACCCCAGCAGGCCACCATCCTTGCGAGTGCTGGCTATTCCCAATGGGTTGCAAATTGTGACCTGCTTCATGAATATTGATGTGGCAGGTTATTTGCGACCCCATTAGGAATTGCAAACAGTGTCTGAGACACTGTTGTACATTCCATTTTGCAAGTCGCAAATTGCAAAACGTCGCAATTTGCGACTCGCTAAATGGAATGGTCGTACATATGGTCCAACGTCCTTGGTCTGTTTTGAAAGACCTGGCCACCAATAGCGGTGCTTCAGTAATGAAACTGTAGCAGTAATCTCTGCATGAGCTGAACCCAGACCCTCAAGTGCAGCTAGTATAAGTCCCAATCTGCGATCAATGTTTGGTATTACTCTATTCCCCACTCCTGTAATCTGAACATACAGAATGTTTTGTGTATCTAACTTGTAGGAGTACTTAAGTGGAAAGCCTTTTGACAATACAGATCCGTTGCGCGTGGCATTAACTGCCACCATAGTTGTTCCGTTTATCCTCGTACTGGAGTGAGTTATTGCAGCAACGGCAGCAGTACGAACTGTTGCCTTGACGACTTTATCCGCCATGGAATTCCCTTCAATGCAAACGCCAACACGTTGATGACTCAATCAATCAATCAAGGTTTGTGGAGCGCAGCTACTCACCCAGAAGGGTCTCAAGGTGCTGGGGGAGAGGGAGGGCGGAGGATAATCAGAAGGCTACCTTCGCCCAATAGGGTGTTTGCGGTGCCGGACGCTCATGGTGATTCGACGAAGAGCCAGGTCTTGAGGCCCTTCAGGAACTTGGAGAGAGTAGGTGTCTGGCAGAGGTGGAGAGGGAGGGAGTTCCATGCTTTGGCTGTGAGGTAGGAGAAGGAGAGACCTCCTGTTCTGGTCTTCTTGATGCGTGGTATTGAGGCGAGGGAGAGCTGCGCTGAGCAGAGGGATCTTTGGGGTGCATGGAACGAGAGGGGGTGGTTCATGTAGGCAGGTCCGGTGTTGTGGAGGGCCTTGTGGACGTGGGTGAGAAGCTTGAAGGTGTTTCTCTTCTCGACGGGTAGCCATTTTAGTGCCCGCAGGTGTTGGGTGATGTGGCAGTGGCGCAGTAGGTTAAGGTCTAGCCTGGCGGCGGCGTTTTGGATGTTCTGGAGTTTGCGGGTGAGGTTCTTGTTGATTCCGGCATAGAGTGCGTTGCCGTAGTCCAGTCTGCTGCTGATGAGGGCATGGGTGATGATTTTCCTGTGTTTGAGGGGGATCCAGTTGAAAGTTTTACGTAGGAGACGGAGGGTGTGAAAGCAGGAAGAGATGACGGCATTGATCTGGTGGTCCATTTTGAGTTCGGAGTCCAGGATGATTCCGAGGTTACGTGCATGGTCCATGGGTGGGGGTGGGTTCCCGAAGGCGGGGGGCCATCAGGTTTTGTTCCAGGCATCGGGATGTGGGCCTATGATGAGTACTTCGGTTTTGTCTGTGTTCAGTTGTAGGCAGCTGTTCTTCATCCACCTGGCGACTGCTTCCATTCCTTATTGAAAGTTGTGTTTCGAGATGTTGGGTTCGTTGGATAGTGAGAGGATGAGTTGTGTGTCGTCTGCGTATGATACGATGTTGAGTCTTTGTGCTCTGACGATGGAAGCGAGAGGGGCCACTACTCGTGCGGACTGCGGACGCTCGTTTTTGTTTACGAAACAATAAGAATCAAGCCTTATTGCTTGGATTGCGTTACCCTTTACTTACGGATGGGGACGCCTACCATGACTCACTAGACGGGAGTGAATCCCCGCACCCCGCCAGATAATCCTGCGGGTGTGCTACTAGGAAGACACACTTAACTCAGGTTGCTCCACCCTTGTCCTGAAGAAGACCCGCAGGCTGAGGTTTTAAATTACCCTCTGTGCCCCCAGTCGGGTCGAAACGTCGACGCCCACCTACTTAATCAACCTGGATCACAAGCCCTAAACCCAACGTGCTATATAAGGATACATTTATATGTTTGCAATTTGAATATAAAAAGAATTCTGATTGTTTTAAATGTGGCCAGGTTACTATTGACTGTGAATCAATTATCAATCCTCTTTTGGAATGATCTTTAATTTCTTATTATACTGTCTGGAATTTCCCTTCTTATTTTCTATACACTAGAGCACCTTCATTCTCGCACGTTCCACTGGAGCTACCTCCCCCCCCTTCCTTCCTTCTCAAATTGTTCTTAGTATACGTTTGATTTAACAATGATGTGAATAAAACCTTGTTGTATACGCCTTGGTTGTTGCACTTTTGTATAAACCATTGTATTGATTACTTTGAGCTAATTGGTTATATGCTCTAAAATAATTCCAAATAATAACTGTGCTGTGTGATACGTATCATTTTCTTAAAAAGGGTCAGGGACCATTGTTTTTTGTAATGTGTTCAGTTGTAGGCAGCTGTTCTTCATCCACCTGGCGACTGCTTCCATTCCTTATTGAAAGTTGTGTTTCGAGATGTTGGGTTAGTTGGATAGTGAGAGGATGAGTTGTGTGTCGTCTGCGTATGAGACAATGTTGAGTCTTTGTGCTCTGACGATGGAAGCGAGAGGGGCCATGTAGACGTTGAACAGGGAGGGGCTGATCGAGGATCCTTGGGAGACTCCGCAGGTTGTTGGCTTGGGCACCGAGATGAAGGGGGGACACTGACCCGCTGCGTTCTGCCAGAGAGGAATGAGCGGATCCAGTCAAAGGCTTTGTTCTGGATTCCTGCATTGTGGAGTCTGCTGGCTAGGGTGCGGTGTGAGACTGTGTTGAAGGCCACCGAGAGGTCCAGGAGGATGAGGGCCACAGTCTCTCCTCTGTCGAGGAGGGAGCGGATGTCGTCTGTCACAGCGATGAGGGCAGTCTCTGTGCTGTGGTTCTTCCTGAAGCCTGATTGGGAGGAGTCGAGGATGTTGTTCTCGTCGATGAAGAAGGTGAGTTGGCTGTTGACAGCTTTTTCAATGACTTTCGCCGGGTATAGAAGTAGTGAGATCGGTCTGAAGTTCTTGAGGTCAGTGGGGTCCGCCAAGGGTTTCTTTAGGAGAGGGTTGATCTCTCTGCGTGTTTCCAGTCGTCCACAAGGAGGCAGTCTCGAAGGATCGGTTGATGATTCTTTGTAGCTGGGGGCGATGATGTCTATGGCTCTGTGGTAGATGTGGTGGGGCAGGGGTCCGGGGGGGCCCCAGAGGGGGTGGACCTCATGGTCTTTAGGGTGTCTTCGATGCTGAGGGCGGTCCAGCTGTCCACTGTCAGCTGTGTAGAGCGGAGGTTGTGGGTTCCTCGTATAGGATGTTGTTATTGAAGTTGTCATAGATGGTCTTGATTTTGTGGTGGAAGAAGGCGCTGAGTTTGTCGCAGAGGTCCTGGGAGGGTGGGATGTCGGTAGACTCGCTGTTGGATTGGGCAAACTCTTTGATGATCCCAAAGAGTTCCATGCTGTTGTGTGCATGGGCGGAGATTCTGTCCTGGAGTGCTTTCTTCTTCGAGTGTCTGATGAGTTTGCAGTGGGCAGTGGTGGCTGTTTTGTAGTTGTCAAGGTTGCTGGGGTTTTGAAGTTCCTCCATAGTTTCTCGAGACGTCTGCAGGTACGTCAGGATTCCCGGAGTTCGGTGGAGAACCAGCTGGCCTTCTTGGCGCAAGGGTTGGACGATTTCTCGAGGGGTGCAACGGTGTTGGCGCAGTCGGTGTTCCATTTGTGTAGGGTAGAGGTGGTGGTGGTGGGGTCGTTGTCTGAGGCAATGGGAGCTGAGCTACTGAGGGTGGCGGTGAGCTGTTCGTCGGAGATCTTGTTCCAGTTCCTGCATTGGAGCTGTGGTGGGCATCTGTGGGGGGTGTTCACTCCGTAGGTGAAGTGGACGCAGCAGTGGTCCGTCCATGGGAGTTCCGAGGTGTGGCTGAAGGAGAGGGTGTTTCCTGCTGTGAAGATAGGGTTGAGGGTGTGTCCTGCTGAGTGTGTTGGTCCTGGTACAATCTGATTGAGTCCGATGATGTGGAGGTTCTCCAGGAGGGAGATGGAGTTGGGGTCTTGGCGGCTGTCGAGGTGGAAGTTGAGGTCACCCAGCAAATTGTAGTTGGTGGAGGTGATGATCTAATGTATGAATAACATGAGCCTGTGGCAGACTTTATTTCAGCCTAGCCAGCTGTTCCCAAATCATCTTGTGCTTTACTGTGCAACCTTTAGAATCTCTAAATACATTCTAGCCCCAAAAGTGTAAGTATTCACTATAGGACTGGACACAGTAAAATGAATCACACACAATAAGTGTGGGGACTTCACGATCCGTATTTTATAGTGCCAGTATCAGGGCTTTGAGTTCTGCCAGCTGCGCTGTAAATTCCCCTAGGGACCGAGTGTGTGTCTTCCCAGGACAGAAATTTCCATCATGCATGCACCCTTTTACAATTGCACATGCCACGGAATATTGCTGTTTTATTCCTACGGCGGGTTGTGCAGAACCATCGGTATAAATGATGCATTCATATCGATCTAAAGGCATAATTCAATTCTACTGCAAAAAGGGCTTGTGTTTGTAATGTAGAGTCGAATCTGTAATCTACATCTGTTGTAGTGAGAGAGTTAGGCCATTGAATCCATCTTGGATGTAAAGCTTTTGCATTTGGAACGCTTGCTTTTGGTGAAGGCATCTAAGGTCGGTACTATTATTCCCCAGCTCTAGTGCTCTCTCTCTCTCACTACAGCAGTCTGTACCGCTGTGAGTATTTTCTCAGTGGATGCAAAATGCATTTCAGCGTTTGCGTACAAATGTGATTTGTATGCAATAAGTACTGTATCACCTTCATTGAAAGTGAAATAGGTGTACCCGGTTGGTCTGGCGACTACGCTGATCGCCAGGTTAGTTGTATTGACACACATGTGTAAATGTTTAAAAGCTATCATGTCAGCTTGTACGGAACGTAAAATATCTGTATGTTCCTGTGTCCAATGATGCACTGAAAAATCAGGTCTAATTAAGTCATAAAAAGGTTTTACCCTCTCTGCGCAATCCAAAATATAAGTTCTGTCAAAATCTAAAAATCCTAAAATGGATTGTAGTCTTTTCAGAGTCGTCAGAGGTTGGAGCAGTGCACATTTTTCTAAACAATTTGTTGCCAGGCTCTTGCTTTCACTTGACAAATCGTATCCTTGAAATAGGACACTGAGGTGGTCATTTTTTGATTTTTTTAAATTAAATTTGTATCCCAGGTGAGCAAACCCAAGAACTATGAGGTTTACTCTAGCCGAGTATTCCATCAATTCATCGTCCATCAGATAAATATCATCTACGTAGGACAATGCCTCCTCATCAAAATTTTGAAGTAACTCTGTCGCTCTGGCTGAAAACAGTCCGGGGCTATTCTTATACCCCTGAAGTAATTGACAAAATTGGCGTTGAGAACCTAGCTCTGAGAATGATGTCAAATATCTGCTCCCAGGCGCACTATTTTGGCAGAAAAATCCATTTGAGATATATAATATAGTTTTGTATTTTTTTCCGCACAATGTTATTTATTAGTGCGGCACTATGTGCATTTTGTACTGCGAATGTGCATGTGGAAGCATTTAAATGTCTATAGTCTAAGACTAGACGGTATGAATTATTGGTTTTCATTACCGGAAACAAGGGATTATTCATGGATGATGTGGTATTCAAATTGATCTAGTATCTCCCTGACTTGTTTCTTTGCTTAATGTTGTATTGGGTATTGTCTCTGTGGTTGAGGAATGGATTTTAATGGGATTTCATGATGAGGTGACTCATCATTCCACCCTACATGGTTTCTTTAAAGTGCAGGAGCTAGCGCTAACGCCCACTCCTGCGCGTATGAATTTTTAACTGATTCTGGTACGAGGTCGCCCTTGTGGTCCAACTACCCCTCCTACTTCCTTCAGTAAGCACCACAGGACGGGATTGCTGAGAGATATTTGTGGCCCGCCCCCTTACTCTATCACTCTACAAACACGTCTCCTGGCACACTACTAGTTGGGGGATGTAGTCCCCTTGGCTGCTGAGGGTCCTTGGGGCGAACAACCACTACTGTTACCTCCAGTAATTCCCACACAGTGGGATTGCTAAGAAGTCTTCGGAGGCCACGCCCCCTTTCTCCGCCACTCTGCAAACACGTCCCCTGGAGCACTACTGGTTGGAGAATGAAGTCCTCTTGGATGCTAAGGGCCCTTGGGGCCAAGAAGTCCTCCTGGTACGTTCTGTAACTCCTACACAGGGGGATTCCTGAGAGTTGGTCAGAGACCCCACCCCCTTTCTCCACCAACTTGCAAATGCCATTACTACTTAAAAAACCATAGAAATTCACTGAAGAAACCAAAGGTTACAGGGACGTTATAGTTTGGAAATGGAATAAAAAGAAAACCTTAGAAATTTACTGAAAAAAACAAAGGTTACAGGGACGTTATAGTTAGGCTCAGGTTTCACTCGTAAAAAAACAGTGAACTTCAGAAGTTTTAGTTACTCACACCCTCTGCGTAATCCAAAATATAAGTTCTGTCAAAATTTAAAAATCCTAAAATGGATTGTAGTCTTTTCAGAGTCGTCAGAGGTTGGAGCAGTGCACATTTTTCTAAAACATCTGTTGCCAGGCTCTTGCTTTCACTTGACAACTTGTATCCTAGAAATAGGACACTGAGGTGGTCATTTTTTGATTTTTTTAAATTAAATTTGTATCCCAGGTGAGCAAACCCAAGAACTATGAGGTTTACTCCAGCCGAGTGTTCCATCAATTCATCGTCCATCAGATAAATATCATCTACGTAGGACAATGCCTCCTCATCAAAATTTTGAAGTAACTCTGTCACTCTGGCTGAAAACAGTCCGGGGCTTTTCTTATACCCCTGAAGTAATTGACAAAATTGGCATTGAGAACCTAGCTCTGAGAATTATGTCAAATATCTGCTCCCAGGCGCACTATTTTGGCAGAAAAATCCATTTGAGATATATAATATAGTTTTGTATTTTTTCCGCACAATGTTATTCACTAGTGCAGCACTATGTGCATTTTGTACTGCAAATGTGCATTTGGAAGCATTCAAATGTCTATAGTCTAAGACTAGACGGTATGAATTATCGGTTTTCATTACCGGAAACAAGGGATTACTCATGGATGAGGTGGTATTCAAATTGATCTAGGATCTCCCTGACTTGTTTCTTTGCTTAATGTTGTATTGGGTATTGCCTCTATGGTTGAGGAATGGGATTTCATGATGAGGTGACTCATCATTCCACCCTACATGGTTTCTTTAAAGTACAGGAGCTAGCGCTAACGCCCACTCCTGCGCGTATGAATTTTTAACTGATTCTGGTACGAGGCCGCCCTTGTGGTCCAACTACCCCTCCTACTTCCTTCAGTAAGTCCCACAGCAGGGGATTGCCGAGAGATCTTTGTGGCCTGCCCCCTTACTCTATCACTCTACAAACACGTCTCCTGGCACACTACTAGTTGGGGGATGAAGTCCCCTTGGCTGCTGAGGGTCCTTGGGGCGAACAACCACTACTGTTACCTCCAGTAATTCCCACACAGTGGGATTGCTAAGAGGTCATCGGAGGCCACTCCCCCTTTCTCCGCCACGCTGCAAACACGTCTCCTGGAGCACTACTGGTTGGCGAATGAAGTCCTCTTGGATGCTAAGGGCCCTTGGGGCCAAGAAGTCCTCCTGGTACGTTCGGTAACTCCTACACAGGGGGATTCCTGAGAGTTGGTCAGAGGCCCCACCCCCTTTCTCCACCAACTTGCAAACACCATTACTACTTAAAAAACCATAGAAATTCACTGAAGAAACCAAAGGTTACAGGGATGTTATAGTTAGGAAATGGAATTAAAAAGAAACCGCTAGAAATTTAGTGAAAAAAACAAAGGTTACAGGGACGTAATAGTTAGGCTCAGGTTTCACTCGTAAAAAAACAGTAAAATTCAGAAGTTATAGTTAGCTGAGCTAACTATAACTCACACCCCTGCACTGCACTGCTTATGACCTCACATATTACATCACTCATGACATGGTCAGTGACATCACTGATGAAATCCTCCACAGAATCTCTAACACACCCACTCATACCCCATAGAACTTTCATACACCCACTCCAACTTCCACACTACCATTCTCAAACCCATTCACACACCCATACCAGTACTTACACAGCTACTCACTGATTCATAGATCAACACACACATCTACTCACTCACCCATACAGTCTCTCATACACCCACTCACTCACTAATAAAGTCACTGACATATCTACGCATACAGTTATACAGCTACTCACACACTGAGTCAGTCACCCATAGAGTTACTCACACATATACTCACTCACCCATACAGTCAATCACACAGCAACTTACTCACCCATACAGTTACACACACACTCACTCATACAGATACTAACACATACCCACTCACCCATACAGTCACTGACACAAGCACACACTCACCCATACAACCACTCTCACATTCACTCACTCGTCCAGTCACTCATGTACTCCATCACTCACCTATGCTGCCTTTCACATACCCAATTACTCACCCATATACCACTGACACATAAAGTCACCCATTGATACAGCCAAACACACACTCACTCACTCACCCATACTGCCCCTCACATACACATACTCATAAATCCATTGAGCCACTGGCTCACCCACTCACTGATCCATACAGGCAGTCACACATCCCCTCACACACTCAGACACCAATAGAGGTACTCAGACAACTAATCACTCACCCATAAGGAAACTCACGTACCCTCTCACAAATCTGTACAACTAAGTAGACACCAACTGACAGACAGATACAGACATTCACATAACCAGTCACTCACCCATACATTCACTGAGATACCTAATCGCTCACTTATACAGTCATCAGTGATGTCATCAGTGATGTCATTTGAGATGTCATCAGTGATGTCATTAGTGATGTCACTGACTATGTAATGAGTGATGTAATATTTGAGGTCATAAGCAGTGTATTGCAGGTGCGTGAGATATAGTTAGCTCAGCTAACTATAACTTCTGAATTTCACTGGTTTTGTATGAGTGAAATGTGAGGCCGAACTATAACGTCGCCATAACCTTTGTTTTTTCAGTGAATATATCACTGCACCGCAAAGCACTGCTTATGACCTCACATTTTACATCACTCATGACATGGTCATTGACATCCCTCATGACATCTCAAATGACATCACTGATGATATCATCTAGTGACTGTGAGTGTTTTTCAAACGTTTATGAGTGTTAACTATATATACCAAGGTGTATTGGTGAATCAGTGGGTGTATGAGTACCTCATTGGATGCTTCAGTGGGTGCGTGACTGACTATATAAGTGAGTGATTAGGTGTCTCAGTGAATGTATGGGTGAGTGACTGGTTGTGTGAATATTTGTATTAGCCTGTCCATTGCTGTCTAAGTGGCTGTATGGGTGTGTGAGTGGGTACATGAGTGGCTGTATGGTTGATTGATTGGTTGTCTGAGTTCCTGTATAAGGGTCTTCTGAGTGTTTGTGTGGATGGGTGAGGGTGTGCATGACTGCCTGAATGGAGGAATGAGTGGTTGAGTCAGTGGCTGTATGGTTTAGTGAGTGTGTTTATATGAGGGCTGTAAGGGTGAGTGAGTGTGTGTATAGCTGTGTAGGTGAGTGAGTGGATGTGTCAGTGGTATATTAGTGAGTAACTGGGTATGTGAAAGGCAGTATAGGTGAGCGATGGGGTATATGAGTGACTGTATGCGTGAGAGAGTGAATGTGAGAGTGGCTGTATGGGTGAGTGTGTGCTTGTGTCAGTGACTGTATAGGAGAGTGAGTATGTGTTAGTATACTTATGAGTAAGTAAGTGGGTGTGTGAGTAACTGTCTGGGTGAGTAAGTGGCTGTGTGATTGACTCTATGGGTGAGTGAGTAGGTGTGTGAGTAGCTCTACAGGTGACTGACTCAGTGTGGGAGTGGCTGTATGGGTGTATGAGTGTATATGTCAGTGCCTGTATTTGTGAGTGAGTGGGTGTATGAGTGGCTATATGGGTGAGTGAGTAGATTTGTGTGTAGATCTATGAATCAGTGAGGGGGTGTGTAAGTACTGGTATGAGTCTGTGAATGGGTTTCTGAATGGTTGTGTGGGAGTGGGTGTATGAAAGGTTCTATGGGGTGTGAGTGGATGCGCTGTTGATTTTGTGGATGATGTCATCAGTGATGTTATGAGTGATGTCATTTGGATGTCATGAGTGATGTCACTGACCATGTCATGAGTGATGAAATATGGGAGGTCATAAGCAGTACATTGCAGGGACGCCAGTTATAGTTAGCTCAGCTAACTATAATTCAATATCACTGGTTTTGTCGGAGTGAAATCTGAGCCTAACTATAATGTTCCTGCAACCTTTGGGTTTTTCAGTGAATTTATAAGGTTTTTTCATTCTATTATCTAACTATAACATTCCTGTAACCATTATTTTTTCCAGTTAATTTATAAGGTGTTTTAATGCGAAGTAAGATGCCCATCGTAGTGTACAGTGGGGGTAGGGTTGAATGCAGGGCCTAGCCTGGCATTGTGCTGCCCCCACCCAAGCTTGCTCCTCCTGCCCCCTCATCCTTGCCATCCATTGTCCATGCCCATGACCCTGTTCCTCATTACAGCTGTGTGTGGCCGTTGTTCTACCACTGCTCTTCCTGCCTTAAACAGTTAGCTTGCTGCCCCATGCCCCTCCTCCCTACCCTCTGTTGTCTGAGTCCATGCACCAGTCCCTCCCTCCTGCCCTGCATGGTCCGAAGTGCTGCCACTGCCTTCCATTTAGCTCAATGCCCCTGCCCACTCCCCCTGCCCTCCATTCCTTAATTCTATTCAGCATCATTGTCCTCCTGCTTAGCCTCTGTGCTTAGCTTGCTGCCCCTAATCTCCTTCACCCTGCCCTCCGATGTCTGTGTACATGCCCCTGCTCCCTCCTTTCTGTCCACCATATTCCATGGACCTGCCACCCTCCTATCTACTCTGAGTGTTCTATTGAGCTGCCACTGCCCCTCCCACCTGCCTAGCATGGTCAGATGGCTGCCGCCTGTCCCTGCCACCTCCACCCTACCTGTTCAAGTTCCTTTTTTTTTATTTTCAAATATTTTTATTTTCTTTTTTTTTGTCAACAGAAAAATGAAGTTTGTAGCAACTTTATACAAACTAAAACAAAGTCACAAACATAATCCTAATAATCAAATCTTTTACATTAGACTAAAGAGAAAAGATAGAGGGCCAAAAAAAAGTCAATTATATAACTACATTAATTTCCCTTGTACCAAATAGCAATAAAAAAATTAAGTAAGCAATCATTTATATGCACATTTTAAAACAATGATCCCCAAATCAACTTAAATTTGCGCATGGATTGAACGCCCCTTGATCTAGCTAGTGCTTCCTCCATATTGTGTATTTGCCTGACTAATACCCACCAATCCATTACTGTGGGAGCTTTTGACGATATCCAAACCCGTGCGATTGTTAGTCTAGCACAAACAAGCAAAATGGTTAGCAGATTTTCATTATCGGATCTCAGCTCCCTACCACCCATCAATATTTCCATGACCGTTAATGGTATTTTGATCCCCAATTTTTGCAACAGAATATATTCCACCTTCTGCCAAAATAACGAAAGTTCAGGGCATGTGACAAACATATGTTGTATATCTGCCGCATATAATTCACACCTGGGGCATTTTGCCCTATCGTTTACTTGGGTATTAGATGACCATGTTGCTATTCTATCCGGCGTATAATATAATAAGCAGATTGTTCGAAACTGTTGCATTCGCAAATTGGAGGAATAAACTACCCCAGAAATTTTACTAAGTGCATCCGAAATATTCTTAGCTGAAACCGGTGTACCCATAATTCTAGTCCACCGAGCAGCTATTCTGGGGCTATCCTCCAATCTGGGGCCACATAGGCTTTTATATGCTCTACTTATCAAAGATTTGTCACTTAAATCATATAAACAGTCCATTATATCTGAATGAAATGAACTCGTCAATTTAAGATGATTAACAAAATAATCGCGTATCTGCATATATTTAAACTGCATATTATCTGTCAATTTATACACTATCTGCATTTTTCCGAACTCCATAAAACCACCATGATCAAATAAATCCCCTAAACATGTTACCCCATAGTTGGCCCAGCCTTTCCCCGTTGTATCATGAAAGATGCTAGGCAGTCCTGGATTGCCCCAGAGAGGAAATTTATCATTCATCAGTGTCAAGCCATATTTGAGAGAGATAGCACGCCATACCAATATACAATCCCTAATCGTCTTAAATGTAACCCTTTTATAATAATTCGGGTCGTTAATTCTAAACAGAAACTGATTGCTCTCTCCTGCCAACAAAAATTTATGATAATAGGTACTTTTTTCACTATGGATAAAACTACGAAGACGACCAAAAAAAGCAGACCAAAAATAAATTTTAAAATCCGGGAAATCTAAACCTCCATGATTAAAGGGGAGTTTTAGCAATTCCAGGGATTTTCTTACTTTTTTATAGCCCCAAATGAAACTGCCAAGAATCCCATCCAATCGTTTAAAAAAGGACATAGTCAATCGCAGTGGGATAGATCTAAACATATACAAAAATTTTGGTAAAATCTTCATTTTTACAATGTTTATGCGCCCTATAATTCCAATAGGTAACCTGTGCCATCTCTTAAGTAATTTAGCCGTCTCTTTCAGTAAGATCTCATAATTTAAAGGAATTATTCTTTCGATCTGTGCCGCCATCTTGATTCACAAATATGTAGCAGTCGAACACACCCCCTGTATCGGAAGCGCAGATTTATAATTCAATAAGATCTGAGTTTTATTAATATTCAGTTTGTACCCAGATATCAGGCCAAACTTTCGCGCTTCATCTGTAATCAGTTGCATAGCCCCTCCTGGGTCCGTTGAAAACACAGCTATGTCATCAGCGTAAGCTATTACTTTAAGGGAGCTATCCCCAAGGATATATGGACTAATTAACTGCTGATTTTGAAGGATTGAAACAAAAGACTCAATATAAAGGGCAAATAAAAGTGGCGATAGGGGCACCCTTGCCGGGTGCCCCGGAGAATCGGAAAAACAGTTTATTGCAGCCCCGCATACATTATCTTAGCACTAGGTTTATCATATAGAGCTTTTATCCAGATAAGATATTGCCCTTTGATACCAAAGGCAGCGAGTATAGCCCATAAAAAATCCCACCCCACTCGGTCAAATGCTTTTTCAGCGTCTAGCAATATCATACCGAGTGGGGTCGATTGTGTTTTGGCTGCGTCAAAAGCAGAGACAGCCATATTCACATGGGCAGTCGTATCTCTCCCTTGAATAAAGCCATGTTGGTAAGGCGAGACCAGGCTAGGTAACACGGGAGATAGTCGATTCGCAAGAATCTTTGCAAATATTTTTGCATCAGTATTGATGAGCGAGATCGGCCGATACGACCCACACTCCTCTGCCAATTTACCTTTTTTTAAAAAGAAAATAATTTGCGTAAGTTTCCATGAGTCAGGAGCCTTACCCTCTTTACCAATAAATCTTATTACCTGACTAAATGGTATCACTAACTCCTCCATAAACCTCTTATAAAATTCCAAAGGAATGGTGTCGTCTCCCGCTGCTTTTCCTGATGGTAGAGAAGTAATTGCTAATTTTATTTCTTCTATTGTTATATCACTAGTTAAACAATTAGCTGTTTCATTCTCCACCCGTAGGGGGATTATTCTGTATATAATTAGATATTTCATCTTGATTAGACTGATACTCTGGAGTATATAGCATCTGATAATAAGCCACAAATTGTTCCAATATCTGTTTTGGTTGTTCATATAATTTGTTATCAATCCCTTAACATTTTTTATAATTGTCTTGGCCCTATCATCTGCTACTTTAAATGCTAAGATCTTACCTATCTTTTCCCCTGACTCGTATTGCGCCAAGTGATATTTATTAAGTTTCGCTATACTCCTTTCCCTGAATGTTTTTTTCAGTGCTGATCGATGATCCACTAAACTATACCCCAACTCATCTGCATTTTGAAGGCCTCTAGTAACTGCATCAATATGCTCATTTTCTATCTTCCGTATAGCCAATATAGTAATTTCCATTTTCATCTTCTGTTCTTTGTTCTGTCTCAAGATGAATTGCTGGGCAAAACCTCTAATTGTTGCTTTATATGTGTCCCACACTACTATAGGCGAGGCTGTCCCTGTATTTATTCCAAAAACTCCTTAAGATGTGCCCTAGTCTGAGTTACAAATTCTTCATCTGTAAGCAGATATCTGGGAAAGGAGAAAGAGCGGGTGTTTTTATTTTCAGGGAGATCCTAAATGTAAGAAGAACAGGATTGTGATCTGACGTAACCCTCGGGCAAATTTCCATACTGCTTGACCATAAAATACTATCTGATGCCCAGGCCATGTCAATTCTTGAATATAACTTGTGAGGGGCAGAATAGTACATGTAACCTGCTATATCGGGATAGAGAGTCCTCCAAACATCTTTAATTACCTGCAACCGCCCCAACTCCCATATAGCTGCCCGTGTCTTTCGCATCCTTTGAAATGCCCCCCTCCGTGTAGTATCCACTCCATAATCCATTACACAATTAAAATCCCCCATCACCAACCGCTCCCCCTCCCAATTTAGTAATTCCAAAGTAGCTGCTTCTATTGCAGTGGGATCGTCTACATTGGGGCCATATAGTGAGCAAAAAACGTATTTTTTGCCAGCTAATTTCACTTGAGCTATAGCCCATCTACCCCCATTATCCGAGAGTGTCCTACAAACTTCCACTCGAAATCGTTTGCTCCTTAAAATAGCTACACCCCGAATAGACACCGTTTGTGCCGAGCAGACTATCACCTCATACCCTAAATGTCTCAAAAAGCCTCTATCTTTATAAGACAGGTGTGTTTCTGACAACATAACAATCTGGGGGTTATACATTTTTAATTCCTCTGCTACTAGCTGCCTCTTAATCTTACTGTTGAGACCAGCGACATTCCAGGCTAAACACCTTATCATTGCCATCCCAATATAAATTCTTCCCTGCCTCTACTATAATCCATCTCCATTGGCTTTTGATTATCTTGTTGCTTCCTTTCCCTCTTACAAATATATTTACTTTTTTCCCCTTTCCCTTCAATTGTGTTGACTTTTTCTGTTACTTGACACACACCACCACCAACCCACCCAAACCCCCCACCCACCCACCCGCAACCTAAAGGAGGAATCATCCCCTTCTCACAGCTGCCGATGGTGTGGCAGCTAGATTGGAAACCTGCTTCCACAGTGGCCGCTAAGAAGTCTCGGGCCCCTGAATTCATTTGACCAGAGAGGACATAGCCAAATAAAAACCAACACACAAAATCTTAAAATCTTAACATTAATCCAGATTCAATCTTAAACAGTCCCTTCTTTCTCTTTCTGCCATTTTGATAATACTTCCTTGACCTCAGGTTCAGACGTAAAAAAGAGCGATTGACCGCTCCTGATAATCTTGAAACGTGCTGGTTCCTGTAAATAGACTTGAGCCCCTGTAGCTTTTAGGGGATCAATTAACTGTCTCAAGCGCCACCGTCTGTCCATAGTTGCCTTACAGAAGTCGGAGCGGAAAAAGATCGAATAGGACCCTACAGCTATCGGTGTTCGAGGGCCCGCTTTCAAAGAAACTGCCTGTCTTAGCAAATGGTTCCCGAAATATATCAAAAACGGCCTTGGATAACGATCATCCTTCCGGTGTTGCACCAATGGAAGTCTGTGAGCCCTCTGGATCTGGCAGTCCCAATCCCAGTCCACCAGATCCGGAAAGGCCTTCTGCATCATTTTCACAATAAATGTTCTTGAGTCTGAGCCCTCTTGCCCTTCAGGAATACCAAATACTTTTAGATTCTGCCTCCTTTGCCTATTTTCCAACTCTTCAAGTTTAAATTCCAGGTTTACTAGCTGATCATCATGTTGCTGTGTCAAGTTTACCACTTTGGCAGTAACCTCCTCCGTAGTGACCACTCTCTGCTGTAATTCCATTATCTCGTTGGTCATTTCACATACTTTCCCTGTTACTTCCTTCAAGGACGATTGGATACTAAAATTATCTGCCCTAATCTGGGTAAAAAACTCTCTCGTCTCTTCCCTCTGGTCTTTTAAAGCTTGTAATATCAGGGAAAGTATTGGAGTGTCATTTTCTTCAGCATATCCCTTTTGCGAATCCTCCCCCGGCTTTAATAATTGGGGCCGTTGAAAAGAGCTAGATACCATGAGTGGTTCATTTTGACCTGAGCCACCCTCTCTCTCGAGTGTTATGCAAGGCTCTGAATCCAGATCCGTTTCTGAACAGCTTTCCCCTTGTGCTATCGGACCAGACTTGATAGCACTAACGACACTTGCAGCTTTATCCGTCAGCCCTACATCTGATAGCCTCGACATCACAGTTTTAATTCCTCCTTTTGATTGTACCCATTTCCGCATTGGGCTATTGGCAGGCAATCCCTTAATTGGTGTCTTTTTCTTACTGGCAGACACAGCTCTAGATGTACTTTGACTCCTACTTGCTTCTTTCACATTTTTAGCTTTTAGGCTCTTTTTCTTTTCTTTTAATAATAATAATGCCGGAGAGGTCACTTGCTCTACCCTTAT
Source organism: Calotriton arnoldi (assembly GCA_963921515.1). NCBI lineage: Eukaryota > Metazoa > Chordata > Amphibia > Caudata > Salamandridae > Calotriton > Calotriton arnoldi. The sequence continues at coordinate 398,458 of CAWUFW010006300.1, read as the reverse complement.
ATCTGTATAGGGTTGCTGCCCTGCATCGTCATCTTCAGTGTCCTGATTCTCTTGTTCCCCCTCTCCTTGAATTACAACTGTCTCTTCAGATTCCATAACTAAGACAGAATATTCCAGTACTGCATGCTCTGCCATAAGCGTGGTACAGCCGTTCACCTCGTCAGATGTTTTATCTATTTCATGATTATACTGGTCAGTTTCTGTAGCATGCTCATACTCATTTGATCCAATATTTAGCTGTGAAATTGCTTTCTGTACCACTGTGTGCCCAGTTCCTGTTACTAATTCATCTATAGCGCTTGAGTGCGCTAAATTATTTTTCTCCGCCCCCCCCAGTTTTCCCCATGTGTCAGCACCGTCCAATTTCTCAGCCCCTGCTAAGTCACCTTCCATTTCCATAGGCACTACCCGCTCTAAGTCCTCAGCGACAGCCTGCACCGCATCTGGGTTACTACCCCCATTGGTACTATCATTATTAGTTTGTTCCTGATTAATTGAATTAGTGATTATTTCAACTAGTTTGCTGCTAGTTGTTGGATCTGCATCACTTTCTGCCTCTAACAGTTCTGTTGCCTTTTTAGACTGCAGGTAGCGCAAAACTGGCTTTCCAAAATTCGCCGCTTGTTTCACACACTCTGTCCCAGCAGCATCAGTCTTCCCTGCTGCCTTTGCACCCCTCGGTGTCTCCCCACTCACCAGCTGTCGACTCGTAGCACGAGTCCCTCTTACGGAGTTCTTCTGTGGGGCCATCTCGGGCGGAGGGAGTAGCAGTATAGCAGTCCCTGAATTGGTGTAGTACGCTATGCGCCAAGCTGCCAGTCGCGCTGCCTCGTAGGTGAGCAACAATTGAGGGAGACGAAGCAAACGGCTCAATCCAATCCTTGCAAGCGTCTGCATCCGGCACCAACGCTACCAGCAAGGCTGTCAGATGAATCAGGTGAATCCAATGCTGTCGAGCCGGTCGAGCCGAATCGAGCCTGGAACATACCAAATCCTCTCATTTCCCGTGGGCTGAGTTTCGGCTTCGGGCTTCAGGCTTCGGGTTTCACAGGTAAGCTCTCCTCCCGCCGTAATACATTAAGTGTTCTTTACAGATGCTCCGCTCACCATTCTACACCTATAAAGTTTTTCTCTTTTCCTCACGTTATCTTCCCACGTTAAAGTGTTAACAGCAACACTCCTCTCATGTTTAGCAAACAAACAGGAGCACAGGAGTCACCAGCTTCTTAGCAGCCGTATCGCGGTGCAGGTTTCACGGACGGCGTCTCTCCGCCATCTTGCTCCCTCACTGCATTTACCCTACCTGTTCAAGTTCCATGCCCCCTATCCTCTCCCAACTGTCCTCCATGGTCCGTTTTGGTGCCTCTTCCTTCTGACTCCATGCTCTATTGTGCTGTAACTGCTCCTCCTGTCTGCCCTGCATGGTCTGTTGTGAAGTCCCTTCCCCTGCCCTCTTTCATCTGTGTCAAGCCCCTACCCCTCCATTCTGTCCTCCATGGTCTTTTGTGCATGCCCCTGCCCCCTTCCACTTGCTCACCATGGCAGTTGTGCTGCCACTGACCCTCTTGCTTGCCATGCATGATCTTCTGTGATGCCACAGCCCCTCCCACCTGCCCTGTGTGGTCAGCTTGCTGCCCCTGACCCCCTCCCACCTTCCCTCCGTTGTCTCTGTGTATGCTATTCTAGTCTCACTGTTGCTCTCAGTGGTGTGTTGTGCTTCCAGTGCCCATCCCACCTGCCCTCCATGGTCAGCTTGCTGCTTCTGCCCCCTTTCACCCTGCCCTCTTTTTTCATGTGTAGACTCCTAACCCTTCCCTCCTGCCTTGTTTGGTCCACTGACCTTCCCCTGCCCCCTTGGTTGGTCCGTTATGCTGCAACTGTCCCTCCTCTATGTTCGCTATCGTCAGCTTGCAGCCCTTGCCTCTTTCTTCTATGCTCTCTGTTGTCCATGCGCATTGCCCTGTTCACTCACTATTGCTTTCCATGGTCTGCTTGCTGCACTGCAGTCCCGCTTGCCCTGTTTGATGTATTGTGCTGCTGCAACCCCTGACGCCTGCCCTGTAAGATCACTTTGGTGCCCCCGCCCATCTCCCTTCTGCCCTCTCTTATCCAAGTCCTTGTCCCTACCCCATTCCTCCTGCACACCGTGATCCATTGTACCAAACTTGCCAACATTTTGAACTTGGTAAGAGGGAGATTTAAAAAAAAAAACAACGTGGGGAATTGATTGTCCCCATTGACTTATATTGAAAAAGAAGAGATTTTAGGCAGTAGACATATAAAATAAAGGCCTTTTGGGCTTAAAAACATTGGGAATCAACTGCTGAATCGGGTCTGTTGGCATGTACGGTTGTACTGCCACTGCCTCTTCCTTCTGCCCTCAATGGTCTTTTATATTGCCACAGCCTTTCTTGCCTGTTCTGCATGGTTAGTTTGTTGACCCTGCCCCCTTTTTCCCTGCCCTCCATGGTCCGTTGTGCTGCCACTGCCCCTCCCATCTGCACAGTGTGGTCAACTTGTTGCCTCCTCACCCTCCTCCATGAGACGGTCTTATTCCCATAGAAAATATGGTTAGTGCTCTAAACAACTAAAATGAGGACATATTTTCTGAGTTCTCAAATAGCAACAAACCACTTTTAAATGATTTGTTATCTTTATGTTTTTTTTTAAGCCAGTTGATCACATGATTATATGTTACACTTAAGGGAGAGGATGTGGCGCTACAGCCAGAGCTGCAGACTTTGCAACTGAGGAACTGGGTTCAAGGTTCAGCATCAGCTTGACATCTTGTGATTCTGAGCAAATCACTTAATCTCCCCATGCCTAAAACCAAAATGAATGTGTCCTTGTGTAATGTAACTGATGCTAATGTAAAGTACTCCTATACCTTTGGGTCAAGTCTGCGCTCTATAAAAAACTAAATAATTAAGGAGTTTGCACACTTCTGTCACGGGTCTACACTTGGGCTCCATTTGAGCGATATTTGCGCTATATTTGGGCTCTTTTTCCTCCAGTGGCCATCTTGGGAGACTCATTTGTTATGAGCTCCCTAATTTCATCATTTACTGCAGTATCCTCAGTAGAAAATGATTTCAGTTTTCTACTTTTATTCCCTCAAGATGGGGTTCATATGCGTCACACCTTTGGCATAAATTCAGAATGTTAGCACTCTAGTTCCTTATTAGTGCACTGTAGTAAAATTGCTGATCACCAGGGAGTTAACTGGTAGTCTGTTGCTGGTGTTGAAAGTGCATGTTTCTGTCTGCATGTGTGCATGTGTTGAAAGTGCATGTTTGAGTCTGCATGTCAGAATGTTTTAATGAAATAGATGGGGATGGTATGTGAGAACTCACTTAAAATGTGTCTATTTTTATTTCTACAGCACTAACTATAATTTCTATGACAAACTGAACTCCCTCATTTTGTTCCTTTCTAAAGTACATGTTTTAAGTTTTACCAGTTTGATTCAATCAACATGTTTTCAGGTGTGCCATACGTTTGTCATAAGTAACACAGTTAGCACTCTAGTTGTTCTTTAGAACACTCTGGGAGGCTGCAGTAGAACACAAGGGAGTCAACTGTCAGACTTAATTTTCATATGGATGAGAAAGATAGTATGAAATTACAGAAAATAATATTCTCTAACTTTAGCTTCTGGAGCACCTTCCATAACCTCTACGGGAAAATCATGAGAAAACAGTTTTCACTCAAACACAATTCTTGGAATCACAGCAGAAGGCTTTTCCACAGAGCAAAATCACAGTAGAACACACCACAATTCCAAAAATTAGTATGGTACCATCAACAAATAATTTATATTGTAACTAAAATCTGTTATAACCTTTTATACGTTCTTCTTTTTGTGACACTCAAAACCTGCCATTCACTACAATGCATTTCAATCGGGTGCTTTGAAGTATATTTGTTCCAAGATGTCTGCCAACACTTCCTGGTTGAAGTGTTGGTGGCCAATCAAATTTCAGTAGGGTTTCAGTAGGCTGTTGGGTTCCCACGTACCTATATTTTTTAAACCTAAATATCTCTGAAACTACTGAACAGATTTATACCAAATGACAAAAAGCACTCTTTTCTGGACCAACATCTAGCTTTCTGGCAAATTTGGTGTGATTCTGTTCAGTGGTTCGGGCTGTGGTCGTGTTAAAAAAAAAAAAACCATAGAAATAACATGGGGAAAATGCGTTTTGGGATCCCCCTTTCTTCTCGGCCCCGCTTGACGGATCACCCTGAAACTTTCCACACAGCAGCTGAACCACAAAGTAGAAGTTTTGTGAACCTTTTGTGAAGTTTCGTCGAGCAGTGCCAAAGTTACTGGCAAAACAAAAAATGCTTTTCCTATGGAAACTTTGGTCCTAACTATAACTACCTACTGGCGACATAGGTACATATATATATTTACTGAAAAAAACAACGGTTACAGGGATGTTATAGTTAGGCTGACATGTCGCTCATACAAAACCAGAGAAACTCAGCTGTTACAGTTAGTGAGCTAACTATAACTCACACCCCCATAGTGCACTGCTTATGACCTCACATGTTACATCCCTCATGACATAGTCAGTGACATCAGTGACGACATTACTGATGACATCTCAAATGACATCACTGATGGTATCATCCTGTGAGTGTTTTTTAATGTTTATGAGTGTTAGATATATATACCAAGGTGTATTGGGAGATTAGTGGGTGTATGAGTGCCTGATTGGATGTTTCCGTGGGTGCATGACTAGCTGTATAAGTGAGTGATTAGGTGTCTCAGTGAATGTATGGGTGAGTGACTGGTTGTGTGAATGTCTGTATCTGTCTGTCAGGTGGTGTCTAAGTGGCTGTATGGGTGTGTGACTGGGTATGTGAGATTGTGTATGGGTGAGTGATTGGTTGTCTGAGTCCCTCTATGGGTTTCTGAGTGTCTCTGAAGGTGGGTGAGGGTGTGTGTGACTGCCTGTATGGATTAGTGACCGGGTGAGTCAGTGGATGTATGGTTTAGTTAGTGCCTGTGTGAGAGGCTGTATAGGTGAGTGAGTGTGTGTGGCTGTGTCGGTGAGTGAGTGCATGTATTAGGGGTATATGGGTGAGTAACTAGGTATGCGAAATACAGTATAGGTGAGTGATGGGGTATGTAAGTGACTGTATGGGTGAGTGAGTGAATATGAGAGTGGCTGCATTTGAGAGTATGTGCTTGTGTCAGTGACTGCATAGGTGAGTGAGTATGTGTTAGTATCTGTATTAGTAAGTGAATGAGTGTGTGTGTAACTGTATGGTGAGTAAGTGGCTGTGTGATTGACTGTATGAGTGAGTGAGTAGGTGTGTGAGAAGCTCTAAGGGTGACTGACTCAGTGTATGAGTGGCTATATGGATATATGAGCGGCTATGTCAGAGGTTGATTAGTGAGTGAGTGGTTATATGAGTGGCTGTATAAGTGAGTGAGTGGATGTGTATGAATCAGTGAGTGACTGTGTAGGGACTGGTATGGGTATGTGAATGGGATTGAGAATTGTAGTGTGGACATATATGGTAGTATGAGTGGGTGGGTTAGAGATTCTGTGGATGATGTCATCAGTGATTTCATTTGAGATGTCATGAGTGATGTCTTTAGTGATGTCACTGACCATATCATGAGTGATCTAATATATGAGGTCATGAGTAGTGCATTGTAGGGGCATGAGTCATAGTTAACTCACTTACTATAGCAGCTGAATTTCTCTGGTTTTGTATGAGTGAAACATCAGCCTAACTATAACATCCCTGTAACCTTTGTTGTTTCAGTGAATTTCTAAGTTTTTTAAATTCCATTTCCTAACTATAACTTCCCTGTAACCTTTGGTTTTTTCAGTGAATTTCTATGGTATTTTTAAAATAGTACTTGTATTTACAGAGTGGTGGAGAAAGGGTGTGGGCCCCTGACTATCTCTCAGGAATCCCGCTGTCTAGGACTTACAGGAGGTACTAGGAGGGCTTCCTGGCCCCAAGGTCTCTCAGGAGTAATGTGGACTTCATCCCTCAACGAGTATTGCGCCAGGAGCCATTGTTTGCAGAGTGGTTAAGAAAGGGGACGTGGCCTCTGAAGACATCATAGCAATCCCACTGTGTGGGACTTCATGGGGGTAACGATCCCCAAGACATCTAGGGCTCCAGGAGGGGGCTGCATGACCCCCCTCCAATATTAACTTTCACCAGGGGAGGTGGTGGTCCCTGGGGGTGGGGGTCCACTTAATTATGTGTTTGTGCCCCAGGGAGGTGGCGGTCCCCAGGGCAGTGGGGAGGCCGTAGGGTCTCCCCCTCATTCCAAAAATTTAAATGTTTATGTGTCCCTGGGAGGTGGCAGTCCCTGGGGCAGCGGTGCTGGGGTGAGCAGGCTCTCCAGCATTTGTATACAACAGTGACCCGGGAAGGTAATGGTCCCTGGGGCAGCGGGGGAGCGGTGCAGCTCCTCTACAGATTATTACTGCCCGAGGGAGGTGGCAATCCTTGGGTCTGCAGGGGAAGCCGTAGGGCCACCCCCACATTGTTTTTTTATTACATAATGTATGTGCCCCATGGAGGTGGCGGTCCCCGGGGCACAGGGAGCTGAGTGCCCCCTGCCTTTATAGTGTTCAGTGCCCCTGGGTAGTGGCTATCCCCAGGGCTTAAGAAAAGCCTAGGAGGGGGGCAACATCAGCCCTCCTGCTTGATTACCCTCATGCCCCTGGGATTTGGCCCACCTGGGGGCTTTAGAAAAGTGTCTTTTTTTAATTTTGCTGTGTACTTGCAGATCCACCCGCAAGTCTGCGGCAATTTATTTAAAAAAAAACTTTTAAACCCTGGCGGGGTTCCTCTGGGACCCCCCACCATATGTGGGGGGTCAGGGTAATCCTACCCTGCCCCCTTTTCTTCATTTTTTACTTCTTTTCCGGGACTCAGATTCATGCTAGGTCCCAAGATGGTTGCCAACACTTCCTGGTTGAAGTGTTGGCAGCCAATCAAATTTGAGTAGGATCCGTGAGTTCACTGCAAGGACTCGCATGCCCAGATATCTATTTTTTTTTAAACTTTAATTTCTCTGAAACTACTGAACGGTTTTACACTAAATCACATAAAAGCACACTATCTGGACAAACAACTAGCTTTCTGCCAAATTTGGTGTAATTCCGTTTGGCAGTTCGGGTTGTAGTCATGTTAAAAAAAATGGAAAATCCTCATATACATAACATGGGAAAAACATGTTTTTGGGACCCCCTTTTTTCTTCCCCCCCCCCCCTTGATGGATCACTTCGGAACTTTCAACAGAGCAGCTGAACCGGGGAAGATTTGTGAAGGTTTGTCAAAAAGGGGAAGATTTTGTGAAGATTTGACAAGCAGCGCCAAAGCTATTGGCAAAACAAAACCCGGTTTTCCTTTGGTCCTAACTATATATATGTATATATGTATATATATATATTCCAAAAGACAACACACATTCTGCACCTTTAGGTACCGTGTAGCAAGCCCTCCAGCCAATCCTCCTTCGTGGCAAATCTTTTAATGGTAGCAGACCAAGTAGCATTACCCGTTTCGACTCTACACAAGTCTTATTCATTTTTGTGTTATGCCAGGTGGGCCTCACTGGGCCCTTCCATGAAACATTACGTCCATTCTTAAAATGTAGCTGGCGGGCATCCCCTTTAACATGTAATTCCAAACGGAAACTGACAGCAGGGATGCCAAGTCTCTCGGTTCGGGGCTTGTTAGGGCACATCACTCCCAAAATATTCCAAAAGACAACACACGTACTGCATGTTTAGGTACTGTGTAGCAAGCCCTCCAGCCAATCCTTCGTGAAAAATCTTTTAATAGTAGCAGACCAAGTAGCTTTACGCATTTTGACTCTACACGAGTCTTATTCGTATGCAAATTACATGGGTGGCTTCGCCTGTTAGGTATTTATACAGCCAGTTCATGGACAGGAAGGACGGACATAAAGTGCCTCGTTATTTAAAGACATAGTCATCACAATTAACTCCACAGAAAATTAAACGAAGAGCCAGTGAGCACTTTTCCTTTATGATTAACGTTTATCTAAATCAGTTCGAATTTGATGTTTTTACCATTCTTCATTTGGTCCTCACTAGACTCAGTTAATTATTCAAAGGACCACAAAGTACATAATGCCTTATTCCGGTGATGATAAAGTCATGTCCCTTCACAGCCATGATATTGTCATTACGTTTGATTTTTATTTGTCATTCCATACTTTCCAATCACTTTTAAAGGAGTCAATTCCATCCGTGGCATAATAGTATGTCCTTATAACAATATCAAAAGGTTTGGCCACTCCATGACTGAGATCGTTGTCAGTTTATGTCTGTGCTGGCATCCATTGGAAAAGCCGTCATCATGGTGTGCACAGAAGGTTCCCTGCAAGCCCTGGCTGCCTTCAAAGATTTTTCTGTTATGCCAGGTGGGCCTCACCGGGCCCTTCCATGAAACATTCCGTCCATTCTTAAAATGCAGCTGGCGGGCATTCCCTTTAACATGTAATTCCAAATGGCAACTAACGGCAGGGATGCCCAGCCTCTCGGGTCGAGGCTTGTTAGGGCACGTCACTCCCAAAATATTCCAAAAGACAACACATGTACTGCACCTTTAGGTACCGTGTAGCAAGCCCGCAAGCCAATCCTTTGTGACAAATCTTTTAATGGTAGCAGACCAAGTAGCATTACGCATTTCGACTATACACAAGTCTTATTCATATGCAAATTACATGGGCTTCTCGCCTGTTAGGTATTTATATATATATATATATATATATATATATATATATATAAATATATATATATATATATATATTCACTGAAAAAACCATAGGTTTTAGGGACAGTTATAGTTAGTTGGACATTGCACTCGTACAAAACCCGTGAAATTCCCCCGTTATAGTTAGTTCAGGTAACTATAACTCGCGCCCCCGCAATGCACTGCTGATGACGTCACATATTACATCACTCATGACATGGTCAGTGACATCACTGATGACATCCCTGAAGAATGTGCTAGTATTTGTATGAGTAAGTGAGTTGGTGTGTGTATAACTGTATAGGTGAGTAAATTGGTGTGTGCTTAATTTTTTGCATGACTGACTAGGTGTGTGAGTACCTCTATGGATGAGTGGCGGTGTGTGAGTGTTTATATAGGTGTATGAGTGCATATAATAGTCCTGTACTGAGTGACTATAAGTATGAGTGACTGTACGGGTGAGTGAGTAGATGTGTGTGTGTAGACCTAAGAATCAGTGAGTGTGTATATAGTAATTGGTGTTGGAGTGTCTATGGTTTTGACAATGGCAGTCTGTAATTTACAGTGGGTGTATCAAAAGTTATATTAGGGTGTGAGAAGATGCATCAAATTATCACATGGATGATGTCATCAGTAATGTCATCAGTGATGTCATTTGAGATGTCATCAGTGATGTCATCAGTGATGTCACTGACCATGTCATGAGTGATGTAATATGTGACGTCATCAGCAGTGCATTGCGGGGCGCGAGTTATAGTTACCTGAACTAACTATAACGGGGGAATTTCACGGGTTTTGTACGAGTGCAATGTCCAACTAACTATAACTGTCCCTAAAACCTATGGTTTTTTCAGTGAATTTGTAAGGTTTTTTAAATGCTAATTTCTAACTATAACGTGCCTGAAACCTATGGTTTTTTCAGTGAATTTCAAAGGTTTTTTAAATGCTAATTCCTAACTATAACATGTCTGAAACCTATGGTTTTTTTCAGTGAATTTCAAAGGTTTTGTAAATGACAATTTTTAAATGTATTAATTGTTATATTTATTTTTTTGATACTGATTTACTACATTTTTTAAAACTATTTATTTTTAGATATTTTATTTTTTAAAATACATTGTAATTACATTATACATTACATTACAAAATATACTTTCTCAGAATTAATTACTTTAGTTTAAATACTTTGCAAATAGGCAAAAAACTTTTAAGTACAGTAGTTACAGTTGTTGCAATGGGCAACACAATTTCAAACACAATGCAACATTGAGCTCAATGTGAATTTCAAGTTAAATGCAATTAGTTACTTTATGGATTACTGTTCTAACCACAGGACTGGATCCTAGATTCAGTCCTGGGACATCTCCTGTAAACAGTTGAGTAAAAGCGTTTTGGTTACAGTAGTGATTTTTAAGGAATATTATTGTATTTTAAAAGTTGACACTTAGAAACTTTTTCACATAGAATCACCAATGTTATCCTATGGGAGGAAATTCACTTAGCAGGTAAGTAGTGTTATCGTTACTTATCTTACTCAGTGGTGGATCCTGGATCCAGCACTGGTGCATCTCCTGTAAACAGTTGAAAGAATGCGTTTAAGTCATGCAGGCGATTTTTAAGGAATATTTGTAGTTTGTGAAAATCGACACTTTGAAACTTTTCTGCTGAAAACCAGACAATGGATCACTATGGAAGGAAATACAAGTTACTGGTAAGTACGGTTAGAATTACTTTTCAGGGTCAGTGCTGGGCTAAAAGATGCAGCACTGGGTTCTCTCCTGATAACAGGTGAGTAAATCGGAATTCGTAGTTCGGCTGATTTTAGAGGAATATTATAAAGTTCCAAAACTCCACACACAGAAGAATTTCCAAGTGAAACCAGTCAATGTTAGCCTATGGAAGGAAATTCAAGTTACTGGTAAGTACGGTTAAAATTACTTTTCAGGATCAGTACTGGGCTCAAAGATGCAGCACTGAGGTCTCTCCTGATAACAGGTGAGTAAATCGGAATTCGTAGTTCGGCTGATTTTAGAGGAATATTATAAAGTTCCAAAACTCCACACTTAGAAGAATTTCCAAGTGAAACCAGTCAATGTTAGCCTATGGAAGGAAATTCAAGTTACTGGTAAGTACGGTTAAAATTACTTTTCAGGATCAGTACTGGGCTCAAAGATGCAGCACTGGGTTCTCTCCTGATAACAGGTGAGTAAATCGGAATTCGTAGTTCGGCTGATTTTAGAGGAATATTATAAAGTTCCAAAACTCCACACACAGAAGAATTTCTAAGTGAAACCAGTCAATGTTAGCCTATGGAAGGAAATTCAAGTTACTGGTAAGTACGGTTAAAATTACTTTTCAGGATCAGTACTGGGCTCAAAGATGCAGCACTGAGGTCTCTCCTGATAACAGGTGAGTAAATCGGAATTCGTAGTTGGGCTGATTTTAGAGGAATATTTGCACAATGGTGAAGGAAGGGGTGGGGCCTGAAGTGACATGTCTGCAAACACGCCCTGTGGCGCGTTTTAAGTTGGAGAATTAATTCCTCCTCAATCCCGAGGGTCCCTAGGGGCCAACTGGCCCACCAGATACCTCCAGTATGCGCCACAGAGCTGCGTTGCAGAGTGGTGTTCAGAGGCCACGCCCTTTTACAACACTCTGCAACGCAGCTCCGTGGCGCTTACTGGAGGTACCTGTTGGGCTAGTTGGCCCCCAGGGACCCTCAGGATTGAAGAGGATTTAATTCCCCATCTTAAAACGCGCCACGGGGCCTGTTTGCACACATGTCACCTGAAGCTGCGCACCGTGGCGCGTTTTAAGTTGGGGGATTAAGTACCCTTGAATACTGAGGGTCCCTGGAGTCCAACTAGCCCACCATGTACCTCCAAAAAGCACCACAGAGCTGTGTTGCAGAGAGGTGTAAAAAGGGGCATGGCCTCTGTACACCTCTCTGCAACGCAGCCCCTGGCGCATACCGGAGGTTCCTGGTGGGCTAGTTGGCCCCAGGGACCCCCAGTATTCAAGGGGAATTACTTCCCTTCTTAAAACACGCCAGGGGCGCGTTTGCAAACTGCTGCAGGGAGGGGGCGGGGCCTCCGGCACGATGCTGGTCTTTTTTTTTTTGTGTGCTTTTTTCTGCCCAGGGGGTCCTTGTGGGACCCCCTGAGCAGATCTAGGGGGTCAGGGTGTTTCTACCCTGCCCCCTTAGTGCATTTTGCGCACTTGTTTCTTGTGTTTTTTTTTTTAAATCGTCGGGATCCGCACACCCTAAGCGCATCCCGCCGATTTTTTTTTTTTTTTTTAAAAAGCGTTTTTCTGCCCTGGGGGTCCTTGTGGGACCCCCTGAGCAGACCTAGGGGGTCAGGGTGTTTCTACCCTGCCCCCTTTGTGCGTTTTGCGCACTTGTTTCTTGTGATTTTTTTAATCGGCGGGATCCGCGCACCCTAAGCGCATCCCGCCGTTTAAAAAAATGCTTTTCTGCCCAGGGGATCCTTGTGGGACCCCCTGAGCAGACCTAGGGGGTCAGGGTGTTTCTACCCTGCCCCCTTTTGCGCTTTGCGCACTTGTTTCTGTCCCTCGGTTCTACCAAGGGACAAAATGGCTGCCAACACTTCCTGATTTGGAGTGTTGACAGCCACTTGACAGCCAATTAGCATGCAGCTTGTGATCGGGAGGGTACGCGGACCCTACTCGGCCATAGATATATATGTGACTTTACTTTTGATTTTCTCAGGAACTACTGAACGGATTTACACCATTTAAGCAAAAGGCACGACACTGAACCAAGGGCTACCTTTTTGCCAAATTTGGTGTAATTCCGTTCAGCAGTTCGGGCTGTAGCCGCGATGAACGGTTCCTATGGAAAAATGAATGGGGAAAACGCGTTTTGGGACCCCCCTTTTTCTCGGCCCCCGCTTGACGAATCACCCCGAGACTTTCAGGATAGGAGCGGACCGGAGCGCCCCAACAAGTTGGAAGCTTTCGCAAAGATTCGTCAACCGGCGCCAACGTTATTTCAAATAGAATGTTGTGGATTTCCTATGGAAAATAGGTCCTAACTATAACTATCTACTGGCGACCGCCAGAAGATAATATATATATATATATATATATATATATATATATATATATATATATTGCAGAGTGGCTGTAGCCACCCTGTTGTTATAGTTAGGGTGTCCAAAGATAGGGATTTTCTGAATTTTTCTCCTTAATAACTATGCGCCCGTTTGCACTGTTGAAAGTGAACTGCTAATTGCATATGTGCCCGCGAGTGCCCGTTATTTTCCTGAAGGAACCTTTTGTGATATACATATATATGATAAGTTATACTTAGGAAAACTTCATTATTATTTGTATAGGAAACAAACGTAAACTACACATTTTTATTAGCATCTCTAATGTTATAGATTTAAATTAAAATTAAAATGTGCACCCTCACAAAACTTCTCTTCAGAGCCCTGTCACCTAGCTAGCCAGATTAAAATAACTATAACTCACACCATCCCCATTCACTGCTTATACCCTTTTATATTACATTACTAATATCATGTTAAATTACAGAATTTATATCAACACTCATATCATCTGAAATGAAATTATTTATGAGAAGAGTGTGAATGGTAGAGGGGGAGTTATAGATAATTTAGTGTGGCTAGCAAGGTGACATCATGAGCTAGGGTCAAGATTAATTTACATATGGCTAGGTCCAAACTGAGGAGGCATGGTGAGTGAAAAATGATGGATTGGGATGTGGCCTGGAGAGATTACTATTGACAATTCAAGCATTCCATCCATCTTGTTGTTGTTGTTACTTTTAGAAAGTTTGCATGTTCCTGTCTAAACTAACTATTCCTTTCTACCAGTGTCCTTAGTCACATGCCTGTGAATGGCTCTTCAGTTGTGGGTTGTGTATTACTTCCAGACAGGGAGACAAAGAAAGCCCAGGTGTGGACCCTGCCCTGATTATATACATTTATATATTTATATATTGAAGTACTATTAAGTTAATGCACTAGTCACTTTATTTTAAAAAGGATAGACTCAAAATATATAAAAAAATAAAAAATAACCATGCGACTGGGAGGGCTATTAGGGTACTTTACGACTATTAGCCCACTAACTATCTAAATTGATTCTGAGACAATGCACTAGTCACTTTATCTCAAGAAGGGTAGACTCAAAATATAAAAATGACCATGTTGTTGGGAGAGCTACTAGGGTACTTCACGACTATTAGCCCACAAACTATCCAAATTGGTCCTGTAACATAACAACAACGTGTGGATACTTTAATTGAAACATACGCACTGAAATATTATTACTCTTGAGACATACTGGAAAAATCTGAAATAGGGCAATGATGAGAAAAAGAGAGAAATTATTGATGATCCCACTTGTATCTTGCACATGTTCTTAATATATGCTCTTTGCACTTTAGAAAAATAACATCCTTGCACCTTTTAGATTTTCTTGTTGGCACTTTAAGAAAGAAACAAATGAAATATATAAAAAAATGCCTCGCTTTACAATTAATGAAATGATCAAAACAAAAAATTATTTGTACAAAAAATAGGATTGTTTTCATGTCTAGTTTGTCTTCACTTTTTACTGTTTTTAATTGCACTTGCACTTTAAATGAGACACTCTGGGCTCCAGGACTCTATGGTCCAGTAGAAGGCTGGGAGCCAAAACGCGTAGACCGTCCTCTACCGCTCATGTTTGCACCTTGGTTTGAATAAAGCAACATTGAAACTACTTGCCGGTTGTGGTGCAGTGATCCTTCGTCGAAAATCCTGAAAACCTTCGGGAGATAGCCTTGGAGGAATCTTATTCATTTGTATGCAGTGGCTACGCTGCACATCACGAGCACCCAAGAAATGAAGTGGAGCGGCGGAAATTTGTAGCCAACGGAGAACGCTGAGTGATTTTGAAAACCGCAGATACTTCTGTTCATAACGACGTGGAGCCGTGCTGGAGACTCAGAGTCGCGGAAGCCAGTTGAAGATTGCGGGTGAGTAGGGCGCGGGAAGAGGTGAGTGGACTGCGAGTCGGGACGCCGCGGAAGCGGCTTCGGAGTCGCGGCCATCACCGAAAACTGGCATCCGAAAATCGTTGCTTTTTTCACTGTGCTTGGCTGACAATACGGGGCAAGAGCGGGAATGAGAACATTTAATGCCCGCGAATGAAAGTGCTCACGTAACCCGCATTTGTTTGCAATTAGTCCACGTAAGCGCACAGGGATTAGCAGGAGAAGCTATACATAAACACAAAGTGAACTGCGACCATCATCCCTTGCCAAATAGCTCGAACATTCTCTTGGAATTGACTGAAACGACTTATCAGTCAAGTAACACCGGCATCATTCTATTTGCAACCAGGAAAAGGCAGACAAACAAGAACGGGCAGAATTTCATAATAACAATCCATTATAGACATTGATCATGGCTGAAAGAGGCAAAAACAGAGCACAAAGGGCAAGTGAACTTCTAAATGATGACACTGCAGCATCAATTAACACTAAAACTCGAGAGGCCACTGGAGAAGGCAAAAGGAGAACAATATCATGTGTTATTAGGGAATTGCAACAAAATCGCATCCTGGAAGTCAATAAATGGTGGGAAAAGACAACCCTAGAAAAGTACATCGAATTCAAACGAATCCCTAGGGGGCTACGTATTTTGATTATGCCAACCTTAAATGACCTGGATGCGGACCTAATCAAACAATGGCAAGCAGACACAAATGATTGTTCCTTTAGGCTAATGAATACCCTGATCACACACGCTGAGAGAAAATTAGAAAAACTAACTGCCACCATCAAAGAATTGGAAAGTGAAATAAATCAATACACCATGAATGACGAAAATAAAGAACTGATTGAAACTATGGAAAAGAGAATCGATAAACATGAAGCAGACATAGAAAAGCGTAAAGCTAACAAATTCAACCGAGACAGACTGGATTACTCAAATGGCCGTATTTATACCTTTGCCAGAAAGTATGACATGTACAGAAATCGTGAAGTAATGGATAAATGTGCAGGGTCGGAATCGGCTGGAACGATAGACAGCTCTGATCTAAGCTCTGCGGATGAAGAGGCCAGCACAACCAGGATTTTTCCGGAGAGTTGCGTCTGATGCAGATGATAGCACGACAAAGAGGAAGAGGACGAGGATCGACGTGGGGAAGGGGACAATCAAAGCTCCAAACCGAAAACAAAGAAGAGGGGGCAAAACCAAAGAAAGGAAGAGGAAGAACAAAGCCAGATTAAAGAAAAACCTCTGTAATAACAACATAATAATTAACATCTCTAATAAAATATTGAGCAAAGCACAAACATCATTGCTGAACAAAGGATTAACATTTTGCCCCAATAAAGATTTGAACACCCCGAACCTGCGTATTGACCTATACAAATTTAGCAGGAAAATCAAATTGAAGAAATATTTTGAAGAAAAAACAACTGCAAACAGACAAGAAAAGGCTCCGGATCAGGAGATATCGCCTCTTACTCTGAATGACATTTCCACTCTGAGAACCATGACATCTTTACAGACCAATCCAGAAATAATATCAGAACAAGATCACTCTGACTACACCACGGACAAGGAATTCTGTCAAAGGTTGGGAATTGAAACAAACAGAGGTGGTAATAGTGGCCTGAAAACACGATCAACCTTTTGCCCACAGTTTCCACCAGGAAACAAAATTGACTTATTTAATGAAATTATGGTGGAAGAAATCAATAAAATGTCAACTAATTGCGTGAAGAACAACAAAAAAAGAAGAGAAAGAACAACAAATCATGGAACCTGACAATGGAAGAGCATAAGGCATTGCAAGATCTGAGAGAGGATACCAACATAATCATAAAAGCCTCAGACAAAGGTGGCAACATTGTTGTTCAAGATCGCATAAGTTATATAAAAGAGGCTTACAGACAATTGGACAATAGAGACCACTATGAAAAATTACAAACAAATCCACTAACAACTTGGACGGAGGAATACCACCAGAAATTACTAACATGGAAAGACAGAAATCTTATTGATTTGGAGGAATTTTTATATCTAAAAACTAATCATCCGATCATGGCAACTATCTACTTTCTTCCAAAAGTACATAAGTCCATACAGAACCCGCCGGGAAGACCGATAGTGAGTTCCATTGGTTCTTTGTTAGAGTCAACATCACGGTTTATCGACATTTTCCTCATGAACTATGTAACAGCACTCCCATCTTATCTGAGGGACACAATGGATCTCCTGAACAAGATCAAGGAGATCCCATGGAAAGACAGCTACATCATGGATTCTATTGATGTTTCATCACTCTACACCTCCATTCTTCATTCTGATGGGACGGCAGCAGTGAAACATTTTCTACAAATAAGATCTGTGGACCATCTCGAACACACAGAGATGTTATTAGAAATGCTTACATACTGTTTGACCCACAATGCATTTCTATTCAAAGGTGATGTGTTTTTACAAAAGCAAGGAACTGCTATGGGGACGTCCTTTGCGCCGACATATGCGAATCTCCTAATGGCTGTATGGGAAACCTGAAGCACAGAATAACACAAAATCTGGGAACATCATATTATGGTCAAGATTCATTGATGACCTTTTTATTATTTGGGAAGGGAGTCAGACCAACTTACAGGACTTCATAAATTCCCTAAATACAAACAGATACAACTTAAGCTTCACATCCACAATAAGTTCGACCACAATTGACTTTTTAGATGTGGAAGTTTTCATCCAAGGCCAGAAAATATGCACCAAAATGCACAGGAAGCCCACCTCTAGTAACATCATCTTGCATGCGAACAGTGGACACCCTGAAAATTTTAAATGGAGCATTCCCTACGGGGAAATGTTGCGAGCTAAAAGAAACTGCTCTGAAATGTCTGACCTTCGTGAACAACTAAATGAAATTAGTGAACGCTTTGAAGCACGAGGATATCCCCTCGAGGTGATCACGATTGCAAGAGACAGGGTTACAGCTCTATGCAGATTAGACCTTTTGCAAACAAATAAAGAAAAACTGGAGAGTTGTAGGAAAGAGGAAAAAGAAGAAACCACCCGACTCATCATCGATTTTAATAATCAAAATAAAGAACTAAAAAAAGTTATCAATAAGCACTGGAACATTCTGTTGTTAGATGAAACGGTCAAAAGGGTATTGTCTCCCCAACCCAGGATCACCTATAGGAAGACTGCTTCGCTGGGAGACATACTCACACAGAGTCATCTGGAATCAAAAAAAGAAACTGCACCATCATGGTTAAACAATCCAGGATTCTGGAAATGTTCCAAGTGCCGAGCTTGTTTTCATGGGCAAAATAGAACTACATACTTGCTCCAAAATGGCCAAACTGAGAAAATACAAGAACATATCACATGTGAATCAAAGTATGTTGTATATTTGTTAGAATGCCCATGTGGAAAACTGTACGTTGGCAGCACCATTAATAAGTTAAAACTAAGAATTTTACAGCATCTGAGAGCAATTAAAAACAAAGACTTAAGTTACCCAATGGCTAAGCATTTTCAGGAACTCCACTCCGGAGACAGTCAACAACTGAAATACTCAGGAATCAAGATTGTAAAGCAAAGAGAAAGAGATGGAGACCGAACCCTCAATTTACGCAGAACTGAGTCTAGATTAATCTTAGCCATTGGCACAGAATACCCGTGGGAACATAACTCAGATGCCGAACTGCACGTTCTTTTATAGATATGGGAACTTTAGAACATCTTCAAAAGGAACTAAGATTGTCTGCTGGAGTCATGGTTTGGAAATTACGGGATCAAAAATGAAGAAACATTGCTCTCTCAAGATGTATTAACTGAAGAAGTAACTAGAAAAATTCCCTCTATTTATCTGTATGTTTTATTAAGATTTTACATTTTTAGATTCAGGACCAATCAACTGTGAATTGTGAACTTTGAGACATGATCCATACCCTCATGGTATAATCTATTTGAACAAATGTACTTTACAGCTCATATATTTATATATTTATATATTGAAGTACTATTAAGATAATGCACTAGTCACTTTATTTTAAAAAGGATAGACTCAAAATATATAAAAAAATAAAAAAATGACCATGCGACTGGGAGGGCTATTAGGGTACTTTACAACTATTAGCCCACTAACTATCTAAATTGATTCTGAGACAATGCACTAGTCACTTTATCTCAAGAAGTGTAGACTCAAAATATAAAAATGACCATGTTGTTGGGAGAGCTACTAGGGTACTTCACGACTATTAGCCCACAAACTATCCAAATTGGTCCTGTAACATAACATAACAACAACGTGTGGATACTTTAATTGAAACATATGCACTGAAATATTATTACTCTTGAGACATACTGGAAAAATCTGAAATAGGGCAATGATGAGAAAAAGAGAGAAATTATTGATGATCCCACTTGTATCTTGCACATGTTCTTAATATATGCTCTTTGCACTTTAGAAAAATAACATCCTTGCACCTTTTAGATTTTCTTGTTGGCACTTTAAGAAAGAAACAAATGAAATATATAAAAAAAATGCCTCGCTTTACAATTAATGAAATGATCAAAACAAAAAATTATTTGTACAAAAAATAGGATTGTTTTCATGTCTAGTTTGTCTTCACTTTTTACTGTTTTTAATTGCACTTGCACTTTAAATGAGACACTCTGGGCTCCAGGACTCTATGGTCCAGTAGAAGCCTGGGAGCCGAAACGCGTAGACCGTCCTCTACCGTTCATGTTTGCACATTGGTTTGAATAAAGCAACATTGAAACTACTTGCCGGTTGTGGTGCAGTGAACCTTCGTCGAAAATCCTGAAAACCTTTGGGAGATAGCCTTGGAGGAATCTTATTCGTATATATATATATATATATATATATATATATATATATATATATATATATATATATATATATATATATTGCAGAGTGGCTGTAGCCACTCTGTTGTTATAGTTAGGGTGTCCAAAGATAGGGATTTTCTGAATTTTTCTCCTTAATAACTATGCGCCCGTTTGCACTGTTAAAAGTGAACTGCTAATTGCATATGTGCCCGCGAGTGCCCGTTATTTTCCTGAAGGAACCTTTTGTGATATAAATATATATGATAAGTTATACTTAGGAAAACTTCATTATTATTTGTATAGTAAACAAACGTAAACTACACATTTTTATTAGAATCTCTAATGTTATAGATTTAAATTAAAATTAAAATGTACACCCCTCACAAAACTTCTCTTCAGAGCCCTGTCACCTAGCTAGCCAGATTAAAATAACTATAACTCACACCATCCCCATTCACTGCTTATACCCTTTTATATTACATTACTAATATCATGTTAAATTACAGAATTTATATCAACACTCATATCATCTGAAATGAAATTATTTATGAGAAGAGTGTGAATGGTAGAGGGGGGAGTTATAGATAATTTAGTGTGGCTAGCAAGGTGACATCATGAGCAGGGTCAAGATTAATTTACATATGGCTAGGTCCAAACTGAGGAGGCATGGTGAGTGAAAAATGATGGATTGGGATGTGGCCTGGAGAGATTACTATTGACAATTCAAGCATTCCATCCATCTTGTTGTTGTTGTTACTTTTAGAAAGTTTGCATGTTCCTGTCTAAACTAACTATTCCTTTCTGCCAGTGTCCTTAGTCACATGCCTGTGAATGGCTCTTCAGTTGTGGGTTGTGTATTACTTCCAGACAGGGAGACAAAGGAAGCCCAGGTGTGAAGGTCTTTCTGACAGGATGTCAGGGGAGGAGCTGGACCCTGCCCTGATTACACTTCAAAGGCTCCTGCCTTCAGCACACACAAAGGAACCTGACACGAGTCCTATCCTTGCCTTTGTCACCATACACAGTCCAACCCAGGTGGAGGGGAAAAACTGACCAGAACCAGTTTTGGTCAGGAAATTCCCCCAACCAAAGGCTGGCACCAGGTATAAATGTGACATCTTCAGAAACTCTCATCGGAACACTCTTAGACCAGTGGAAATTTCAGAAGAAGGACTGCCTTGCTGTCTGAGAAAGAGGGACTTCCTTGCTGACTGAAGAAGGATTAGATCTGCTTGTCCTGAACCCAGGCTACCAATAGTGACTCAGAGGGTCAGTTGGCTGGCCTCCTGTGTGAGCTACAGAGACAGAACAACTTTCCAGAGGCGTCCATGTGACTACCCAGCTGACAAGCGCCAATTAAGCCCTGCAACTGGCCATTGCTGGAGTGAGCCCTGATCACCAAGAGATGCCCCTGAGGTCCTGAACACTTGGCTGGCATCAGTGTGACCTACTCTTGAAGAAACGGTGAAGTTACAGAAGTTTTGGGCTCCTCGTGACCTTGAAGTTACCTCTTTGCCCCGAGAATCCAATGCCTGCAATGACCACCAACATGAAGCTGCTGTGGGACCTGCTCTTGGCGCAAACAGCAACCATGTCTGACGACCGGCAGCACGCGTTCTGCACTTTGGGTCAACAGCGACCATCTGCAGCAATCAAACAACGTGAAACTCCAGGGATGACTGGCTCTTCCCACTCCAGCAACAACCGTCCATGGCTCTCAACCTGCTTCTCGCACCAACAGCCTTCTTACAGCCTCCGACAATGCAAATGGCACCCTTTGCGCCGGACTGGAGAAGGTAACTCTTCAGCAGCACAAACTTGGGGCCACATGCATCAGTCAAAATACCGGTCGCAAAGGGGCAGAATCGCAGATTATGCCCCTTTGCGACCAGTATTTTTGCATTTGGGATGCATCATCCCAAATGCAAAAATCGCAATTTAAGTAATCTCAAAATTTGCGATTACTTAAATTGCAATTGCATTTAGGAAATCGCAGATTGCGATTCCCTAAATACAATGCATTAACCCCAAAAATGTTGCGATTTCGCAATTAAGAAACGCAAATTACCATCAATTCAAAGCTGATGGTAATTTGTGAGAACTTTGAAAAATGCACAAAAGTGCATTTTTCAAAGTACCCATGTTGCACACATACATGCCCTTGGGGCATGTGTGTGTACAACATGTGGTAACATGGCAATTTCAGGGGTGCATCAGGGTGTCCTTTTGGCACCCTTGAAATTGCATGCACAATTTGCGAGTACCTATTTGGTACTCGCAAATTGCGCATGCAATTCCCATTCATTCCTATGGGCCTCTAGGCCGATAGGAATAAATGGGAAGCAATTCCTTAATTGCAATTCGCAATTTGCGAGTCGCAATTAAGGAATGTGTTGGAATCGCAATTTGTTTTGCGATTCCTACATGCATAAGCAATTGCGATTCCTAAATTGCGATTTCTTCAAAATCGCAATTTAGGAATCGCAATTACAAAGTTTGATGCATGTGGGCCTTGGTCCCTGTATCTGACCTGTGTTCCAGCATAGTCAGCCTTAACTTGTGACTTTTCCTCGAACTAGTGCAACCAGATAACGATGAGTGGCACTTTGTACTTCTTGGCACAATTTTACCTAAAACATTAAAAACTCATATCTCAGGTTGTACTGATTGGAGTTTTGACATTTTGGTGTCATTCTATTTATTAACATTTACTCTATATTCCTAATTTTTTTTGGAGCTTTTTCTTTGTATTCACTTTATTACTGTTTGAGTGCTGCATAACACTTTACACATTGCCTCTAAGTCAAGCCTGACTGCTATTGTGCCATGCTTCCATAGGGTTAAGCACAGGTTAATTTAGTGGCTTTTGTGGTTCATCCTGACAAGGATTGCATTTCTTGTGTGCTTCCACCCGTCTCAACTAATAACTCAGTTTCTTACCATACAGCTTGGCCTGCTACAGTGGAAAAAGATTTTAGGGCTTTGTCTTTATAGGGACACAGTAATATTATTTTTCAACCTGTCCCACTTTTAAATATCATGCACCCTGCCTTGTGGGATACAAGGCCAGCATAGGCATAACTTACTAATATTTAAAAGGGAGGTCATTACCTGACAAAAAATTGATATTTTGTCAGGTCGTACTGCAGGTTTTACATGGCAGCAGTAGAGCTACATAGGGTCGGCCCAAATCAATGTTTTCACTGCCACTACAGTGGATGGCACAGTAGGCAGTCCACAAAAGGCATCTAACTTCCAGGCTCTGGGTGCACTTTATGCACCAATTACCAGGGACTTATTGGCAAGCTAAATTTGCAAATTAGGAATAAGCGGATTTACCATGTTTAAAGGAGGAGCACAGGCACTTTGCTCCTGTTTAG
Source organism: Calotriton arnoldi (assembly GCA_963921515.1). Classification (NCBI taxonomy): domain Eukaryota; kingdom Metazoa; phylum Chordata; class Amphibia; order Caudata; family Salamandridae; genus Calotriton; species Calotriton arnoldi. The sequence continues at coordinate 375,438 of CAWUFW010006300.1, read as the reverse complement.
CAGGGGTAAAGTGTAAAGATCTTTAAAGTCATCAATAGTAGGGTCCAGAAAAGGTAAAGAATCTGGGATGACCACACAAAAATGGCAGAAACAGTGACTCAAAATATCCTCTCACATAAACAAATTATGCAGTTGTCTACAATCTCTCATTTTGTAGCTCTTAATGAAACCTTCTATTTACTCCTGTGAAGCATCCACCTTATCTTGCCAAAACTGATAACATTACTTAGGTGTGTCCATAGACTTTCTTACAATAGTCTTAAGGAGCGAGACTAAACTTGTGTGTGAGTGCTACATTAATGACAGTGTACTTACACCTCTCTGACTCTTCTAATTTCATGATAGCATTCATACCAAATGTAGGTATGTTCACTTAGAGGTCAGTTCCTCAATCCTACTTATCTGCCTGGGTTCCTCATTGACATTGCCACCATGCATTCTGAACTCGGATGCCATCCTGGATCTCCATTATGACTTTGGCAGTCCATTTTGTACAGGTGGCTCTTGTTTAGTATGGTTTTCTGCTCACCAATGGCTAATTTCTTCTACTTCAAGGACAGGATTTTTGCCATGTACTTCTCCTCAGGAGACTGGGCTTGTCTTCACATGCCAATCTGTGAGACTCAAGCTCTGATGAGGACAATCGGCAGGAGGACACAATGCTCCCAGCCCTGGACAGTCAAAGATGCAGCTTTAGGTAAATGCTCTTCAACGTCCTATTTCTCATTCTCCTCTGAGGTGGTCTGTGCTTGGTGGGCCTCTTTTCTGGCCCTTGACAACTTTAAGGCATTCTGTTCTTATTTCTCACTTCTTTCTTTGCAAATAGCCTTCATGTTAGTGTTAGGCCAGCTAAGATCAACAGATCCACCTCCATGCTTCGAAAAAATCTGGATCCATATATTTTAAGATAAAACAAAAATAAATTTCTTAATCAATGATTAATTGAAAATAAATTCTTGTCAACTAATCATCTAAGATAAAGTCTCGCTCTAAATCTACAGTAGGATTGGGAACCAGAGACATTACATTTGAAAGTTTTAATTTTAAGGCAAAAAATAACCCTGGGCGTTAAAATCCGCTCCACTTGCTAAGTTTGCGGATTTTCGGCAACTCCGCATTCTGCGGCGGAGCGGAGTTTTTTTCTTATTCGCGCTTTCAAAATGCGGTTTCGCGCCCGTGGTAGCGACTTACCGGGATCCCTGCGTTCGCCGACGAGATTTCCTATCCGTTCGCGTGCACCACAAGATTTTGGCAGCCGGCCGCGCGATCCCGCGAGAGTGTGCGATCGCGAACACGTCATTCGGACGCGCCATCGGACATCCGGCGGAAGTTCCGTGAAGATTGCGATGCCGAACACGCAAAATTTGCAATCTGGAGAAGAATATCATTCGAGCAGCATAAAACCTTCTCGAAAATGATGATTTGGATGAAAAAAATCTCCTCAGATTGACATTTGGCTGTACTTTTTTGTGCAAGGAGTCCTTTTTCTTTTTTTACTTTTTTTTTAAGGGGAAGGAAGTGCCCCAGAGTCTCCAACTGCCTGTTCCTGTCCAGCAGGCTCCTCCCAGTGCTTTGTCCACGTTCTGTTCACTTTTCATTTGGATTTGGAGCTGGAAGGATCACTCTTTGTGCCTGCTGCATCATATATCATTGAATTTGAGGACTTTTGGATTTGAGATTTTAAAAGTAAGTTGGAGAATTGGTGTTGTTTGTTTGATTGGGGCATTGCACCTACATTTTTTGGTACTTTTCATCGTTTTTTTAGAATTTATTGTTGTGGGTGGTCTGCATCCCTCCACTCACCATCTTCCAAGGGGCCCACCCATGATTCCCAGTGAGCCCTTAAAGGGGTGAACAAGTTTGGTGAGTTATTGACAAAGGAGCGGTAAACACAGGCGATGCCAGCCTGTCCCAAGGGACACATAAGCAATTTGGCCTCCAGGGGGCTGAACTCAGGAATTTCCCGGATAGACCTCTGGTGGAAAGCCAGGGCATGATGAAGTTGCAGGATCTTATAGAATTGGGACCAATGTAAGTGGAAATCTGCCTGTAAGTCTTGAAAGGACCACCTATGTGCTCCCTGCCAAATGTCTCCTAGTCTGGAGATTCCTATGAGGTACCAGGGGCCAAACTCCCCCAAGTTAGCTACTAGGCCTAACCAGCTACCCCCCAAACAGGGGTACGCAGCGTAATCCTGCCTGCCCAGTCCAGCATAGTGCTGATCTCTATACCATGAACACAATTCTAGTGAGGTCAGGAAAGGCACAGGGCACAGGAGTACCTTATAGCCTATCTACTATGGCATCCCAGTCCATCAATCTTAGTTCACCTTTGTAGGCCAGGTCCCCCCCACCTTAATGAAGCCAGTCATTGAGGACAACTGAGAAGCCCAGCAATATAAATGCGGATCTGCCGAAGCTATACCCCGTCAGAGGAAGACTGCACACATTTCCCAAAGGCAATGCACAAGATCGGCCAGCCCAAAGCAAGAAGCACACTCTGAATTGCATCTCCACAAACCATTGTTTGGGGAGTGAGTGCGGAACATTTTGCATGACATATAAAAAACGAGGTAGGATCATCATCTCAAAAAGAGCTCTAGGGGGCATATTATCTAGGGTTGGCGATAATTATCGCTGAGCGCGCTTAGCGCGCTTTTCTTCATCGCCGGCTATCGCTGGAATATCTCGCCAAGCTAGCGCTGTATTACCAACGCTCAGCGCTATGGCGATAAATATTCCAGCGATAGCAGGCAAATGGCCAAACATCGCATAAAAAACAGCGATGTCCCTCCCAAAACGGCGATGATCTTGGTGATAAGGCCCTGTGGCCTTAACCCCATAATCCACCTCCCATGTTAGGTATGCCTAACACAGAAATTTAGCAGATGTTAAATTCCTGCGTTAGGCCAGAGGTAGCGCGATTATTATCATCGCTACCCCTCCTTGCTAATATCGCGAAGCTGCCTTCGCGATATTTTCCCATGTTGTTTCTGTCAGCCACGCCTACTTTGCATCTCATTATCGATGCGTAGCGAGTGGTGACAGAAACGGGAGTTAAATCAAGGATACACGCGCTAGCGTGTCCTTGTTAATTATGCGTTAGAATTATTGCCGCTTTTCGGCCGAAAACGGCCGCTAAAGCGGCGATAATTCTCTTGATAATATGCCCCATAGGTACTTATATATCACTGCTCCCAACGCGCACTTGGGGGCATATTAGCAAGACCCCCGTTAAAATTATCGCCGTTTTAGCGGCAGGAAACTGCCGCTAAAACGGCGATAATGGGCTTGCTAATATGCGTTATAGAATTCCAACAGAAGCCCAGGTTAGATGTGCAGGACGTCTAACCTGGGCTTCTATTGAATTCCATAACGCATATTAGCAAGCCTATTATCGCCGTTTTAGCGGCAGTTTCCTGCCGCTAAAACGGCGATAATTTTAACGTGGGTCTTGCTAATATGCCCCTATGTGTAGGAATCTCGGGGCATATTACTAAGGTCCGGCGATAATTATCGCTCAGCGCGCTTAGCGCGAGGATAATTATCGCCTGACTAACGCTGAATTTTATCACTGAGATTTCGTGCTATCAGCAACGCTCATCTCAACAGTGATAAAATTGCAAGCGCTAACTGCCAAATGTGCGATTATCGCTGGAAATCCAGCGATAATCACCCAACTTTTGGCGTTAGCTTGCTGATAGGGCAGGACAGATTCAGCCATGATATCCACCTTCCATTGGATATCATGGCTAAGTCATACTGAGAGCAGGCGTTAGAAAAGTAGCGCTAACCGCGGTTAGCGCTACTTTTCTAATCGCTCTGCATGTTCGCCTGCAGCTTGATAATAGGAGAAATGTCGGTTAGCGACATTTCTCCTGTTATCCTGGGAAGGAACGCCCACCTTGCATCTCATTAGAGATGCAGAGCGAGGCGTGGGAAAACGGGTGCTAACATGCGTTAATGCATGTTAGCACCCGCCTTGGTAATAGGGCGGTAATATTATCTCCGCTTTTTTGGCTCTTAAAGCCGAAAAGCGGAGATAATGGCCCTTGCTAATATGCCCCTACATTCTAAGGATCGGGTCTTGGGTCTGCCATGTTGTACTAGTCGGAAATCTAGTTAAGGGGACCAGGAGTGCTTTGGACCAGTTGACAAGCAGACCCAAGGCTCTCCCGTGAAGTTCTAACATATGAAGTGATCTTGGTCCCGTCACCGACACCATGATTTTTTAAAGCAATGTCTAATGTGCATAATGCCCAAAAGTGTGCACCAAATTGGAGCTGCAAGAATATAAACAATATTAACACAACAATGTATGCTTTTATTTATCTTCAAAAGCAAAAATGTTGTATTGTGCTATGTCACCACATTACTCACGAGGACTGTTCAATTTGGAATCAATCGTGCTATTTCTGCAACTGACGGAAATTTAGTGAAGCAAGGATTCACGCACAGTTTGGCTTTGCTTGAAACACGGCTCCGAAGGCGCACATATTAAAAAGCTTTTCTCAACATGTAAGCTTTCAAATCACAGCATGAAATATTATGGCCTGAGCTTTCTAAATGCCTTAGCAAATGTCACATATATTTTTGGTACTTTATCTTTGGCTGCATTTTAATTGGCAAACTCAATATGTGGATTTCTATTCTACAATTGTCGCTACTGATATTATATCTTTACACAATTCTATTTTGCATTATTCATTTAAAATTGCTCGAAATGGAATTAATTAAATAGATATGCTGTACAGAACTAGAACCACCATAGTTATTTAAGGTTTTGTTTGTTTTCAGTCTCCTCTTGCAGTTTGGCAAAAATGCTAAAGAATTTGTCCTTGCAGAGGACAATAGTTTAGTTGTTTATTTATGACTGATTTAATGGATGATGCATTCTGCTTATGAGCAGTTTTAAATAGATAAAGTTAACTCACAATAAATATTGGCAAAGGATGGTTTTAGTGTGCAAATGCACTCAAACACAGGTAGTCACACAAGCTTAGACTACTTAAGCCATTTCTTTGTTCAGCCTGCCTCTTTCAGTGTCTCCTTTGTATGTGCCCCTTTGTGTTTTTTACCTTGGCTTCTGCTGCCATGGTGCACCTGTTCTCTGTGGGAGGGAACCCATAATGGTTCCAGCAACCCCTACTAAGAAGGCCTAACAAGGATTCTCACAGGGCAAATCTTCGATTTCAGTATCAGTCAGAGTTGGTAACCAACACAATAAACCTTGCCTACTACGGTAATCTGTGAGATTTGAAGTAACAAAATACCCATTGACAGGCTTTAACACAGTGTAACACCGATCCACCGTTAAAGGCATATTCGCTTTAGCATATACTTTTCAAAGTAAATAAGTCAGGCATACTGCCTTTGTTGTAACTTTTCCTAATAAATGTCATGTTTGGCGTGCTCCCTCCGCCAGTCCCGTTACACGCATGCGCAGGTACCGACGGACAAGCTTAAAGTCTTGCCGCGCCTGAGCGGAAACGCTTTGCGTTCCAGTTTAGGATTAACACTTCCACGTCCGGGGCCTTACCTGAACTTCCGGGTTGTCGGGTCTGAGAATCCTGCATCGGTTCTCCAGCGTCCAGCTCGCTCCTTCGTTGTTCCTTCGTCTCTGCCTCCAACTCCCCTCCAGTAGTTATCTCTCTGCCGCCCTGCTGAGCCCTCTTACATTCCGGTGACAATCTCCATCTCATTGCGGCTATGGGTTACATTCCTGCAGAAAAGAAAAAAAATACAGAAAGCTGCATTTATTCCACACGGTAACAGCGCTTCCTGCGCTGAACTATTTATGTTTATGTATATATGTACCAAGAATACTTATCTGAGTCGGATTCCATGTCTGTGGAGATCTGGTTTTCTTTTTCCCTGCTTTGGTATTCTTCCCAGAGAATAGGAATTCCAATTTAGTCCACTTGAGGTTAAGGTGGATTTCATTCTTCTGTAGTATTGAACATTTTTATCATTGTTCTGCTTCAGGAGTTTAAATGCATCCAGTTATGATTCATCCATAGGTGGGTTTCAGTGTGCTCTTCCTCATAAGATTCTTTTCATTTCTAAAAACTAAGGGGCATATTAGCAAGACCGGCGATAAAATTATCGCCGTTTTAGCGGCAGGAAACTGCCGCTAAACGGCGATAATGGGCTTGCTAATATGCGTTATAGAATTCCAATAGAAGCCCAGGTTAGATGTGCAGGACATCTAACCTGGGCTTCTATTGGAATTCTATAACGCATATTAGCAAGCCCATTATCGCCGTTTTAGCGGCAGTTTCCTGCCGCTAAAACAGCGATAATTTTATCGCCGGTCTTGCTAATATGCCCCTAAATCCCTTATGTCATACTCTTCCTTTTTACCTTTATAGACGGGCACACCACTCACACCAGTTACCAAGATTAACAGAAGAAGGGAATTATCCACGTAGTCTAGCATTACACACAAAACCATACAGACTTTAGGATTAGCAATTCTTTGTATACTTACCTTTTCTATTCTTTGGTTAACAGAGTTTGATCCTGTCTGACTGGCTCTGACCCAGAGTGGGGCGCGTCGTGGGGCATTTTCTCATTCCGTGTTTTTTCCCTTGTTCCCCGGGTTACTGTTGGTACTTTGACTCTGTTGGGTACAATAGAGGACCAGGAAAGGTTGGGACCTTTCATCTTTGCATGGCTTTCCTGCGGAATCGTGAGTAAGATTTGACAGAACTCAAAGCCCAAGTTCTAATTTCCGCCCAAACGTTATGGAAATGAGTCAGGTAACGCTTAAAGATTTAGCCCAAATGTTGGGTAACCTACATAAAGAGACCCAAGCTTTAGCTGCATGAGTAGATTCCATTCAGTGAGGTATGAGGCCCGAGTCTAGCCTGGGTACCCTGGCAGGAGACATGGTGGGCACTTTTCTCCGCCTTCTTAGTCTCCCAGCACCAGTGTCCCGGTCATTCAAGTGACTACCCCTCCGTCTATTCCTTTGGACCCTCCGGAAAGGTTCATGGGGGACCCTACTAAGGGGGTGATTAGGATGGCGGGCGGATCACCATCACCGGCCAGGCGGTGGCGATCCGCCCGCCATCGCCACCGCCACACGATTTACCCCCGCCATATTATAATGGCGGGGGTATCGCGGCGGACGCAAAGTGCGTCCGCTGATTTTCCGCCGGTCAGCAATCGTTCTAATTGCCGGCCGGGCGGAGCTGGGGCATAATATGGTGGCGGTGCCTACCAGGCACTGCCAACCATATTAGGATGTGTGCGGAAACTGGCCTTTCCATGGCGGCGATGCTGCCATGGAAAGGCTGGTGGGGATTCGCTTTGGGGGCCCGCTGCGGGCCCCCGGAGGGGTGGGGGGGTGGCAGGCTGCACTTGGGGAGTACCTATGGTACCCCCCTACATTGACATGCACAAGGTGGCAGGCACCGCACGGTGCCTGCCACATTGTGCATGGCAATGCACAACATAGCATTTCAACATTGCGGCGGGTGCTGCAGCCAGCAGCACCTGCCGCAATGTTAAAATCCCAGATGCGACCGCAGTGGTGGCGGTCGCATCATAATTGGGGTGGCAGGACCGCCCCATGGCAGGCGGGCGGTCCCGTTACCGCTAGGGTAGCGGGCGGACTTAAGTCCACCTGCCATCCTAATCACCCCCTAAGTTTGCTGCCTTTATTAGCCAATGTCAGCTCCATTTTATGTTCAAGTCTTCCTGCTCAAACAACCAAGCTAAGGTGGCCTTTGTCATTTCCTATTTGAGAGGGTCCGCAGCCAATTGGTCTATACCCCTCATAGAAAGAAACGATCCGTTATTACATAACTACATAGCCTTTAAAGGAGAGCTAACAAAGCTATTCAATAGGCATTCTTTTATGCAGTCAGTGGATACTGAGCTTTTGAATCTGAAACAGGGATCACAGGATTTAACAACGTATATTTCAACATTCAACAGATTAGTAGCGGAGGCTGGATGGCCGGAAGAAAAATGTAGTGCTTTGTTCTACAAGGGGTTGAGAGATTAACTAAAATATCTTCTAGCACAAGTGGTTGATCCTCCCGAGTCATGTAATGCCCTTATAGATTTAGTGATGAAACTGGACCATAGAATCAGTGAGAGGAAAAGAGAAAAAGGGTGTCCAGAAGTCCGTGTCATAACCTATAGGGAGAAAAAAAGACGTAGAAAGGCGAGTAGAAAGACAAGAACCAATGCAAATAGGGAGCATAAGGGGTCCCCTTAGTGAAGAAGAAAGGCGGAGAAGGCGTGACAAAAAACTATGTTTACACTGCGGAAAACAGGATCATTTTCGTAGAGACTGCCCTTTGAAACCAAAGCAAAGAAACAATCCGGAAAACTAGCAAGCCAGAAGTCTGGTGGGACAAAGGCTTCGGGTATTTCAGGGTTAATTGTCTCGCAAAGTTCTGTACAGACAGAAACAGTCCTTACCATTTTTTCCTGACTTCTCGACTGAAATGGGGGCAACAGGAGATGGATGTTCAGATAATGGTAGATTTAGGTGCCACGGGGAATTTTATGGATTTATGTTGGGCCCACAGTAGGAACATTCCCCTGGTTACCAAGACCTCTTGGGATGAAGTGAAGACTATAGATGGCAGCAATCTTACGTCTGGTCCTATCACACATGCTACCATTGAATTAATGCTCATAATTAAGGAAGAACATCAGGAGATTATTGTGTTCGATCTCATTCAGTCTCCCCAGTTTCCCGCCATACCAGGCCTTCCGTGGCTAAGCCAACACAACCCCGTCATCAATTGGAAAGAGATGTCTTTAACTTTTACTTCTGATTCTTGAAAGGATCACATTACCCACAAAGAGAACAACCAAAGGGAGGTAGCAGTGGTTACCAATTCTGAAGTCCCGGATTTACCCACCTCCTATCACAAACTGAAGGAGGTTTTTGATAAAGAAAAGGACACAAGTCTTCCGCCTCACAGATCCTATGATTGCAGGATTGACTTATTTCCTGGAGCTCGGAAACCTTGCAGCAGGATTTACAGCATAGACAGAAAAAGAGAATGTGTATCTGCGTGACTATTTGGATGAGATGCTTAGAATCAGGTTTATTCGTCCCTTCCAGATCACCTGCTTCCTCTTCTCTCTTCTTTATACCCAAACGTGAAGGTGGTCTTAGGTGCTGTATCGATTATCAAGCTCTCAACGATGTTACAATCAGGAACAAGTACCCTTTGCCACTGATATCCTCCCTCCTCGATCAAATTAAGAATGCCAGCATCTTCACCAAGCTGGATTTGCGGGGACCTTACCATCTTGTAAGGGTCAAGGAGGGGGATGAGTGGAAAACAGGCTTTTGTACTAAGTTTGGCCTTTACAAATATCTGGTAATGCCATTTGGGTTGTGCAATGCCCCCTCTGATTTCCAGTTCTTTATTAACGAAGTACTTAAAGATATGTTGGACCTTTTTGTTATTGCATATATTGATGACATTTTGATTTATTCCTCTTCAGTACAAGAGCATGAAGTCCATGTTAGAAGGGTCCTTGAGCGATTGCGAGACAACCATCTATACTGCAAGCTAGACAAATGCCAATTCCATACCTCTCATGTATGTTTTCTTTAGTTCATTGTATCCCCCCAAGGAATCAGTTTGGATCCCCAGAAAGTAGAGGCCATCACACGTTGGCAATTTCTCAAGTCCGTAAGGCAGATACAGAGTTTTCTTGGCTTTGCCAACTTTTATAGGCATTTTATTGATGGTTTTTCTAACTTAGCTTCACCCATTACTAGGTTATTAAAGAAGGGGGTTACGTTTCTATGGACTCCTGCAGCCGAAGAGGGCTTTTGTAACCTGAAAAAGGCATTTACTCAAGCACCGATATTGAGACATCCAGATCCCTCCCGCCCCTTTGTGGTTGAGGTTGATGCCTCACAAACTGCAGTAGGGGGGCGGGTACTTTCTCAAGTAGATCCAACTATGGGATGTCTTCATCCAGTGGCGTACTATTAGCATAAATGAACACCCGCTGAGTTGAATTATGCCATAGGAGACAAGGAATTATTAGCTATTAAAAAGGTGTTCGTGGAATGGCGGCAGTACCTTTTAGGCGCAAATCACAAGATAACAGTCCTTACCGACCACCAAAATCTACAGTTTGTTAAATCAGCTAGAGCCTTGTCCATGATACAACTGCGTTGGACGCAGATCTTCAGCAACTATGATTTCATAATTCAATTTCAGGCAGGGAAGAAAAATGGAAAAGCAGACGCCCTGTCCCATTTAGGTTATGCACTAGAAGAACCTCAGGGCGAGCCCCCTCCTATAATCGCCAGGGAATGCATAATAGGTGCTATTTGCTCTGAAGATGAGTTCCTAAAGGCAGTTGAGGAGGTCCAAGGGTCTGCAGAAATGGAAAAGGTAGTCCAGGCTCACAATACCACCAAGATTCAAAATCTGTTGTACATTCAAGGGCGATTAGTGCTTCCTACACATAGCCTCCAGCAACAAGCGCTAGAGTGGTGTCACACCCATCCTCTCTCTGGTCATCCTGGGCATATGGAACTTCTGAAACGCCACTTCTGGTGGACCCATATGGGGAATGACGTCAAAAGATACGTTCAAACATGCCATGTATGTGCACAAGGGAAAGCCTCTCATCAAGCACCAGTGGGTTTGTTGACTCCACTGCGTCCATGGCATACAGTGTCTATGGACTTTATTGTGGATCTACCAAAAACCGCTCAAGGAAACACTACTCTCCTTCTTGTGGTTGATTTACTGACCAAGATGGCCCACTTTATCCCGTTAAAGACACTCCCTACGTCCAAGGCATTGACATTTCTATTTGTTCAACATATTGTGCATCTGCATGGTCTTCCCTCTGTTTTTGGTGTCCGATCGGGGTGCTCAGTTCATTTCTAACTTCTGGAAAGGGATGGGTGTCTTATTACAGATAGATGTAAGATTCTCCTCTAGCCATCATCCTCAGATGGATGGACGAGAGAGTAAATCAATGTTTTGAACAGTATATAAGGTGTCAGCTTCTACACTCCACAGCAGACTGGGACACATTCATATGGGTGGCTGAGTTCTCATACAATAACAGTTGCCACTCCTCCGCCACCTACTCTCCTTTCTATTGTAATTATGGCTTTCACCCTCGAACTCTGCTATCTCCGCTTCCTCTTTCTTACCCTGCCTCTGCTTCTCTTGACTTTGTAAATAAACTGCATGAGATACAAAAAACAGCAACAGAGAACCTCGAAATGACCAAGCCAGTATATAAGGAAAAGGCAGATCCCCATTGATGTGCGGAACCTGCATATGCCATAGGGGACGAGGTGTGGTTGTCCACTAGAAACCTTGTTTTGAGAGGGTTTTGTAAATTCAAAACACGGTTTATTGGTCCCTACAGGATATGTAAGATCATAAACCCTGTTGCCATGAAACTAGACCTCCCTGCTACTCTGAGGATACACCCGGTTTTCCATGTCTCTTTACTGAAACCTGTAGAACCTGGTACACGCATTCCTCCTCATCCATCTCCGGTGATCCCTGACAATGATGAAACTGAATACGAAGTTGAGGCTATCATTGACTCGAGACGGTTGAGACGCAGGTGTTAAATCATTCACTGGAAAGGTTATGGCATTGAGGATCATACTTGGGAACCAGCAAGTCATGTTCATGCCCCTTGCCTGCTATGTCAGTTTCACAGACGTTATCCTGAAAAGCCTAAGCCGGTGGGGGGGGCCATAGGGAGGGGTAGCGGCGGACGAACTTAAAGTCTCACTGTGCCTGAGCTGAAACGCTTTGCGTTCCAGCTTAGGATTAGCATTTCCACGTCCGGGGCCTTACCTGAACTTCCTGTTTGTCGGGTCTGCAAATCCTGCTTCGGTTCTGCAGCGTCCGGGTCGCTCCTTCGTTGTTCCTTCGTCTCCACCTCCAACTCCCCTCCAGTAGTTCCATTTCTGCCGCCCTGCTGAGCCCTTTTACGTTCCGGTGACAATCTCCATCTCATTGCGGCTACGGGTTACATTCCTGCAGAAAAAAAAGGAATACCGAAAGCTGCATTTATTCCCCACGGTAACAGTGCTTCCTGCTCTGAACTATTTATGTTTATGTATATATGTACCAAGAATACTTATCCGAGTCGGATTCCGTGTCTGTAAAGCTCTGGTTTTCTTTTTGCCTGCTTTGGTATTCTTCCCAGAGAATTCCTGAAAATATAGGAATTCCAATTTAGTCCACTTGAGGTTAAGGTGGATTTCATTTCTCTATAGTATTGCACATTTTTATTATCGTTCTGCTTCAGGAGTTTTTGATGCATCCTGTCATGATTCGTCCATAGGTGGGTTTCAGTGTGCTCCTCCTCATAAGATTCTTTTAATTTCTAAAAACTAGGGGGCACATGCATCAAGCTAATTACCGGTCGCAAACAGGCCGATTCGCAGATTCGGCCCCTTTGCGACCTGTAATTAGCCTTTTTGGGATGCATCAAGCCCAAAGCCATTCACAAAATAGGTAATCGCAAAATTTGCGATTACCTATTTTGCAAATGCAGTTAGGGAATCGCAATTTGCGATTCCCTAAATGCAATACAAGAAGCATTCTCAGAATGCGTCTTTGCATTAAGGAATCGCAAATTACCATCAACTTCAAGTTGATGGTAATTTGCAATTCCTATTTGGTAATTTCAAATTGCGAATGGTTTCACATTCATTTCTATGGGCCTCTAGGCCCATAGGAATGAATGGTAAAGCATTCCCTAATAGCGAATCGCAATTCCCAATTCGCTATTAGGAAATGTGTAGGAATCGCTATTTTTTTAGCGAAACCTACATGCATAGGCAATTGTGATTCCTTAATAGCGATTCCTTAATAATCGCTATCAAGGAATCGCAATTGCTTAGCTTGATGCATGTGCCCCTAAATCCCTTATGTCATACTCTTCCTTTTTACCTTTATAGATGGGCACCTCTTCACTCACACCAGTTACTAAGATTAACAGAAGAAGAGAATTATCCAGGTAGTCTAGCGTTACACACATAACCATACAGACTTTAGGATTTACAATTCTTTGTATACTTACCTTTTCTATTCTTTGGTTAACAGAGATTGCTCCTGGCTGACTGGCTCTGTCCCAGAGTGGGGCGCATCATGGGACATTTTCTCCTTCCTTGTTTTTTCCCTTCTTCCCCGGGTTACTGTTGGTACTTTGACTCTGCGGGGTGCAATAGATGACCAGGAGAGGTTGGGACCTTTCATCTTTGCATGGCGTTCCTGCAGAATTGTGAGTAAGATTTGACAATAAAAAGATCAGACCTATGTCATCAGACTTAGGGTTCGATTCCGATCTCGGCCGGAAGCGCACCGAATACGAATCGTCCTGAAGAAATACGAGCCGAACGCGTTTTTCCTGACCGATTCGAACAGTCGTCCGAGCGAGCAAGTACGATGTGCATTACTGCTAAAATTCCGACCGAGCCGTACGTTCCCATTCCAGCTCCAGTTCCCCGACCGAGCCGGATCCGTAAACGCCGATTCGAGTCGCACGGAAGTAAATACACAGCACCTTCCGGCCGGACTAGTACGATGCGCACTCCGTATGCGCCGAACTGGTCACTACGTCCGGTACGTCAGAGCATCCGGGAGAGCTGCACATAAGCTCCGATTCGCGCCACAAGACGATCCACGGCTACGAGACGAACAAGCCAGCTACGAGTACGAGTCGAAGCCACGAGAAACCCGAACGAGACGAACCAACCATGAATCCCATCACGCAGGTCCTACCAATACTGTACATCTATTACCGGAACTGGTACGGACACGTGCGGCGCAGACGGTAAGTCAGACACCCACCACACAAACAAACGACACGTACCCGACATATGTCACACACACATAGGGATGCAGAAATGATGTACACTAGCAACAGCAGAACCATAGGGGCGGGATGGCTATCACCAATGCCATAAACACCCATAGGGGCCTGATGGCTACCACTACCACCACCCCTACTCATGGGGGGCTGGATGCCTGTCACTACTACCATCCCCACTAATAGGGGGATGGATGCCTACCACTACCACCACCCCTACTCATGGGGGCCTGGATGCCTGTCACTACTACCATCCCCACTCATAGGGGGATGGATGCCTACCACTACCACCACCCTTACTCATGGGGGGCTGGATGCCTGTCACTACTACCATCCCCACTCATAGGGGGATGGATGCCTACCACTACCACCACCCCTACTCATGGGGGGCTGGATGCCTGTCACTACCACCACCCCTACTCATGGGGGCCTGGATGCCTACCACTACCACCACCCCTACTCATGGGGGGATGGATGCCTAGCACTACCACCACCCCTACTCATGGGGGCCTGGATGCCTACCACTACCACCGCCCCTACTCATGGGAGGCTGGATGCCTGTCACTACCACCATCCCCACTCATAGGGGGATGGATGCCTACCACTACCACCACCCCTACTCATGGGGGGCTGGATGCCTGTCACTACTACCATCCCCACTCATAGGGGGATGGATGCCTACCACTACCACCACCCCAACTCATGGGGGGCTGGATGCCTGTCACTACCACCACCCCTACTCATGGGGGCCTGGATGCCTACCACTACCACCACCCCTACTCATGGGGGATGGATGCCTAGCACTACCACCACCCCTACTCATGGGGGGCCTGGATGCCTACCACTACCACCACCCCTACTCGTGGGGGCTGGATGCCTGTCACTACTACCATCCCCACTCATAGGGGGATGGATGCCTACCACTACCACCACCCCTACTCATGGGGGCTGGATGCCTGTCACTACTACCATCCCCACTCATAGGGGGATGGATGCCTACCACTACCACCACCCCTACTCATGGGGGCTGGATGCCTGTCACTACCACCACCCCTACTCATGGGGGCCTGGATGCCTACCACTACCACCACCCCTAGTCATGGGGGGATGGATGCCTAGCACTACCACCACCCCTACTCATGGGGGCCTGGATGCCTACCACTACCACCACCCCTACTCATGGGGGGCTGGATGCCTGTCACTACTACCATCCCCACTCATAGGGGGATGGATGCCTACCACTACCACCACCCCTACTCATGGGGGCTGGATGCCTGTCACTACTACCATCCCCACTCATAGGGGGATGGATGCCTACCACTACCACCACCCCTACTCATGGGGGCCTGGATGCCTGTCACTACTACCATCCCCACTCATAGGGAGATGGATGCCTACCACTACCACCACCCCTACTCATGGGGGCCTGGATGCCTACCACTACCACCACCCCTACTCATGGGGGCCTGGATGCCTACCACTACTACCATTCCCACTCATAGGACGGGTAATGCATGACACAACCAGCAAACTCCAACATAAGGAATGTCATCAAAAGACATCCCCCAACACCATGACAAGAGTGTGTAGTCTGTGTCAAATGCCTACAACACTGAACATGACATTGAACATACAATGTGACCCCCTATCACATGTGTCACACAAAAATGTGTGTGGCCTTCACAATGCAAGCAGACCATGACCACTGTGGGAATAGGGTCTAAACCCCCATCATCACAGTGACCAAAAGGAAAGTGTGGGGTCCATAGCTGAAGCACATTTTGAACATTGTGGCAATGGGGTCTAAACCCCCATCATCACAGTGACCAAAAGGTAAGTGTGGGGTCCATAGCTGAAGTACATTTTGAACATTGTGGCAATGGGGTCTAAACCCCCATCATCACAGTGACCAAAAGGTAAGTGTGGGGTCCATAGCTGAAGCACATTCTGAACATTGTGGCAATGGGGTCTAAACCCCCATCATCACAGTGACTAAAAGGTAAGTGTGGGGTCCATAGCTGAAGCACATTTTGAACACTGTGGCAATGGGGTCTAAACCCCCATCATCACAGTGACCAAAAGGTAAGTGTTGCCAAACAGCATGGATGATTCCCGGTCACAGAACAACAAACACATCAGTGGCAAAGTAGTGGTTGTGTCCCATAGCAACATAGATTGGGTGAGGCAAACAGTGCAGTGCAAATAAAACATACCTTTGGCCATGTGCAGACAAACATCACCCATGGGGGCTGACATTGTCTCCATTTATCAATTACACAATGACAGAAGTGACCATCATAATGCATACCCACATATCTGCACTAATGGACACACAAATGTAGATATCCTGTGGAGACTGTAGATGTGAGGTGAACAAATACCATACCATGGCAGCAATGGGACATACAAACCATGATTATTGTGCTGACTGATGACCTAGGAGTCCCAGGGACAGCAGGGGAAATCCTCCAAACAACATACAGGCAATGGCACACTAAAGATATGCCAATGCAGTGGTGCAGATGCACAAACACAAACAGGCAGCCTCACACCGCATATCAAACACAACAGGTGATGGGGGGTGTGCCAGTGTCCCCAGGCATCCACACAACACATGAGGAGGCCTGAATTCCAATTATACAGATGTGTATACAGTGCCATACAAAAGTAACTCATGGATCGGATTCCCCTATGTGGGCGATCAGGCATTGTTAGATGAGAGGGAGCCCAAATTACACATGTCACACAAGCTTGTAGGAACAGCAACTAACACAGCAAGAGACAGACCCACCACAGCGCTACCCCCAGGGACCCCACATTGTGGTGACACATTAGCCTGCATGATAATCCCACTGTGATGACAAAGGTAGATGTCGTTCACACTGTGAACCACAGCCATGCGTCCTGAGCAACAAACTACCATCACACCGACACAAGCACAAATCAATCAGCACGGCCTGTCAGCCAAGGCCACTATGGAGGTAGGGGTCTAGCTGTGCAACAACTCACATTTGCACACACTCAACACCACACACCTTGATATCCACCAATGTGCAGCAGTGAAGCTCACATGGACTGGTGACATTGCACATGCACCCATGACAATCCCAGGGGTGGTGGTGGGAACTAAGGTGCAGAAACCCATCACACATGGCCAGTCAACAAGACTCGTGAATGTCTGACACACTGCACAGTACGCGGTACATGGGCATGACGTGAAATTCACCCCAATCAATGGGATCCCGGCCACAGTCACACACCAATGAAGAAGCCAAGGTGACCCACAAAGAACACACGTAGACAACTTCCAACATTGCAGCTCTGACCCTGAGGAGTGGCAGCAGTCACACACACAACGTGTCACAATCACTGAAAGCTACCACAAACTGTAAATTACATGACTTGTGTAACCAACAAGGGCCAAGGGGAATCCTGACTGTGTCCCATCTGCGTTTGCCCACATCCCCAGCCCTGACAACAAAGACAACTAGGGATGACAACCTGATGAACATTAGTTTGCCATGAACCCACATCACGGAGAAGCCAGGTCCAAGATGCTGGATGAACACAGGACAACTCAGCAAGCATCACAAACAGGAACATCCGTAGGGACACAGCCTGTGTAGGAAAAGGGAAGGGAACACACACAGACATGCTTACACAACACAGAACACGGGCCCAGGCAATGTCACGGGATTACACACTGCCATGAGGGCACTCCACTCCTGTGGAAGGTCAGCTGTGCCAAACCTTGTCTGTGCACGACTCAAACATGTCAGCAGAACACTCGGTCAGTGAGTCAACAATTACAACACACTGAAGGCTCTGCTCACATCAGCCTGGGTACGGGAGTGTCACTTCAGTCATCTGCATATACCCAAAACACGTGTCAAGCAAGTTGCACTGTATACACAGATGAGTCCTTCAACATTGATGTGCTAAACTGCATGTCCAGTGTAGATGGGCACACAGTCAGGGAAATAGAAACATTGAACAGTGGTAAGCCCACCAGATGTGCATGAGTGTAAGCCACAGATGTTAAATTACAAATGCAAAACGTACATCCCTGTGTCAAATGCTGAACATTATACCCTCAGACTGCAGCAAAGGATGCTATGGATCCAGACTAGATTAGGACACATATCCCATGGACCACATGGAGTCCATCACAGCAACACTTCATTTTCCTGATCTGAACAGTATTACAACAGCAGATGCATGATGATACTCATCTACATCATGTACATCAAAAGCAAAACCACTAGTAAACAAAAAGACGCTTTATTCAGCCAATGTGAATGAAAAATTGGAAGTCCAAAAGAAACTAAGGCCAATGGCCAGTCCACATTCACAGTCCGAACAGGGTGACATGTGACAACTTGTCACCCATTGCTTGCCTGCACTGGTATGGACAGGGGACATCCCCCTCGGAGGGGCATACAAGGGGCAGGCCAGGCACTGCAGGGACAGGATCAGGGGATGCCAGAAGGAGGCAGTGAAGGGGTGGTGGGTGCAGGAGTGTCACCGGAAACTGCAGTGGAGGTGTCTGACTCAGTGGGGGCCGGCACCACTGTAGGGCACAAGTCAGATGGTGTGGGTGCCGGCACCACTGCAGTGGGCCGGACAGATGGAGTGGACTGGGTCCCCACTGCAGTGCCCAAGTCAGATGGGGTGGTTGTGGACTCCACTGCAGTGCATAACTCCAAGGGAGTGGAAAGGGGGGCAGATGAGGTGGGCAGGACAGGGGGGGGGACCCGGTCTCCACACCAGTGGCACAAACAGGCCGAGCGTCTGGGTTGGGGTTGGAAGAGCAAGTGGTAGGGGAGAGGGCCTAAGCAGTTTGGGGATGCGGTATTGGTGTGTGGGGGAACCTGGGGCAGGGTGTGGCAGGGGAACCTGTGGAGTGGTGGCCTGGGGGATGGAGGAGAGAGACTGTGTGGTGGAGCTGCATGGTGGTGGTGGTGGGGTCTTGCCCTTCCTGGTCTGGGGGGACTTCCTAATGGGGTCCTCAGTCTGCCTGTGCCTGAGGGAGGGTGTCCGGGTGTGAGGGGCACTCCCCTCTGTGTGTGGTGGTGGCCTCTTCCACCTGTACGTTGGGTCAGATGGATCTGTGGGGAAGAGGCCAAGCTCACAGAGGAAGAGCTTCTGGGAGGGGGGTTGCAAGTGAGGCAAGGGAAGGGGTTTTGGAGGGAGAGGTATCTGAGGACTGCGGAGTGCTCGTGGATGCGTGTGTATGTGTCTGGGCCCCATCCCCTGTGAGTGAGGTATCAGTCCCCTGACTGTGCGTGCGTGTGCGTCTGGATTTTGGCTTGTGTGTCTGTGTGCTGATTGTGTCTGTGCTGGTGCGTGCCTGTGCCGGTGTGTGTGTGCTTGGGACAGGTAGGGTGCTGGGGATTGTGGATGGGGCAGAGGTAGGAGGGGTGAGGGACTGTTGCAGGAGGGACACTGCTGCCGTCAGTGAGGAGGCCATGGACTGATTGGTCCGCTGTAGGGCAGACATGCCAGATGAGATGCCCTCCATGAATGACACCAGTTGTGGCAACAGACCCGTGTGTGCATGGAGGACGCTCAGCATTGAGTCTGCCCTACATGGATCTGTTTCAGCAAGTCCACAGACTCCACACTCAGGGCAGCAGGGGAGACAGAGGCAGGGGGTGCGGTGCCTGGCACGAAGGAGACACGCTCCCCTACACGGGAGCCTCCACGGACATGTGGGATGGGAGCAGATGGGAGGGTGGAGATGGTGGTGGTGGCGGGGACAGACTTGCTCGATTTTGTCTGTGGTCTGCTGACACCCGCCTCTACAAGGGAGTCCTCACTGGAAGTGCTGTGTTCCTCAGCCGAGGTGGTCGTAGTTGAGGTCTCCTCAGTGTGGCTCCCCTCACCTTCCATGCCTCTGGGTCCCTCGGTCTCCTCTGCAGTGGACCCAGTCTGGCTCTGCCGCTCCTCTTGGTCCATGGAGCTGTCTCCTCCTGTGGCCATGGATGTATCTGCAAACAATCAGGATAAACAGAGCAACATTAGTCACCTGTACTGACCACACACACCACAGTAAGTACAGCACATCACAGAGCAAGCCCTGCCATCATTTGCTAGACATTGCAATAAGTGCTGACACTGATTTGAAGAAGCCCATTGTTTGCCTGACAGTCATTCATGCCACTCATATCCTACCTGTCCAAGCACCCATCTGTCTGGTGCCTGTTGGATGGCACTAATCATATGTGCACACATGCACCACATACACAGTTGTTGGACATCCAAGAGAACATATGCAAATGTGTCACTCCAAACACATGCCATCTCCTGCCACTGACTCAGTACATGTGTCAGGAAAAGTGATGGGCAGAGTCTCTGTCGCATTGCGGGTTTTGCTTCCATCACCAGACACAATGATGTCCTCATGTCCTGATAGACAATGCGACAATGGTGTGCATGCAGGACATATCACACTACTGCTGGATCACCCTTTGCAAGTTGAATGTCATGGCACAGGCTTGTCTGGCAAGTCAGTCATAACTGTCTCCTGTCACATGGCCAGTGCATACACACAACACCAGTCTGCACTGTGTCACAATCATGGATGTTTTGGGAATGCAAGCCCTGTAGCTGACAGGTGCACATGTGCACCCCTGGCCACCCACATCATGAGAACTAAGATGATCCCACGTCATTCAAATGAGACATTTGAGTGACTTCAAACACAAATCCATACACATGAGCACTTCACCGTCTGATGAGAATGAACCAAAGCTGCCTGCACCTCAATGTTTCATACACCATTGTGCACAGTCAAGGGATCAGAGACCTATGCATTAACCAATGTGCAGATCCTATAGTCACAACTCAGATAGCTGGCCACCCCAAATTGTTAAACACTCCAGGAGTCCAAAAGAAAGGCCACACCACGGTGACACAGAGGCAGACACCTGAGTGCACTCTTCACAATGCCCAATATGTATGCTGACACACGGGAGTGGGAGAACAGAGTGCCTTTGATGTCCGGAGTAGGCATTACAGTCCTGGTCCATGTGCAACATGGTATTACCCTGAACACTAGGCAGGTGGCTATGCATGTGTCACACACATGATGTACATACTTCTGAGGCTCCTACCTTGGTCTCTGCTGCAGCATGGGTGTGTGGCACATACCCCAGACATGTGGTGAGTCAGAGCAGCAATTGGAACACATATTAAAGCCATACCCAGAGTACATGTCAGATCACAGGCATTGTGTGAGCAATTGTACCACCCATGCAGCCCACAACAAAGTTCCTGTAACTGATGCTGTCCCCAACTTGAACCACAGGTAACTGCAAGTACACAGTACCCAAGTGACCTAAGTCACAGACTGTAAGGGCCACACCTGTGTATCAGATGAGGAGGGGGCATGACACAAGTGAGGGACATGAGTCCAGGACGACAAGACAGTCATACTGTGGAAGTGTAACCAGGCTAAAGGAGTGCATAGAGCATGTTAGTCATAGTACCCAGAAAAGGCTAGCACTTACCCCTCCTTGCTGCTGTCTGGCCTTCAGCTGCCCATCCAGGTCAGGGAAGACCACCGCCAGAATCTGGAGCATGTGGGGGGTCAGGGTCCGGTGTCCGCCCCTCCTGCGAGGAGGAGACAGCTTCAGCTGGACCCTTGCGATCCTCCGGGTCCAGCCACGAAGGTCCTGCCACCTCTTCTGGCAGTTGCGGATCCTGCGCCTGTAGACTCCCACAGATCGTACTGCCCGGGCGATGGTCATCCAGATCTCCTGCTTCTGGTGGGCATCAACCTGTGAAGATGACAAAGTGAAAAGGCCATTACTACACATGCAACATATCCGTGCATCACACAGTTGGATATACATGTCTCAATCACAGGGGCATATGATGTACACAGGTAGTGCAACTATGGATATGAACAGTTGTCCAGCAGTTACTAAATGGTACCATTGCCTGGGAAGTAAAACCTTGTTGGAATGCACTGTTACTGCATTATACCTGTTCAGTGCATGTAACTACACACTTTGGGGGGTGACAACTACTCAGTGAGCGTGCTAGCCACTGGTGTACACACTGTAATTCTTGCTAGTCAGACAACATGCACAATTAGTAAGGCAGTGGACAGCACACTCACCTGCTCCCCTGGTTTCCCATTCAGCTTGCTGTACTGTGGAAGGAGGCTGTCCAGCAGGGCCTGGTTCTCCTCAGTGCTGAAGGCTGGGGCTCTATCCACAGTACGTGCCATTGAGGTAGCCAGAGGATGCAGAGACAGCAGCAGTGGTAGTGGCAGATGTCGTCCTGGAGCATGTAGTGCAGGCAAGTGAGCTCTCAGGGGAACGGCCAGCATTATATGTGTGCTGCAGAGGCAGATACTGTCCCATGTGTCCAAAGTGATAAGTCCAAGTCGTTTGCATCTTCTGAATCTGGCCAATCCCTGGAATTGCACCACTTATACATGCCTACAGCATCCTTCAAAATTTCAACTTGATGACACACATGAATTTGCAACATTGTTGTGGGTGGCCAACTAAATTCACTGCATCCGACTCGTACAAGCTTCGAATACGCGTCCGTTACCATGTCAGTCCATAGCCAATGCCTGCGCACGGATCGTTCCATTGCTGTACGACGCGTATTTCGTAACACAACACGCATCCGTCAACATCATATGCAATGGCCAATGCGTGCGCACGGATCGGTCCATTGCTGTACGACGCGTATTTCGAAACACAACACGCATCCATCAACATCATATGCAATGGCCAATGCGTGCGCACGGATCGGTCCATTGCTGTACGACGCGTATTTCGAAACACAACACACATCCGTCAACATCATATGCAATGGCCAATGCGTGCGCACGGATCGGTCCATTGCTGTACGACGCGTATTTCGAAACACAACACGCATCCGTCAACATCATATGCAATGGCCAATGCGTGCGCACGGATCGGTCCATTGCTGTACGACGCGTCCCTGTACAAGTCACTCGCATATGTCACCATTGTCATCACAGGTGAACGTATGCCAGCCACAATTACTTGCCAGGGACTCAGGGGCACACCTACAACACCACAGCCTGTCCACACTGTATCCTAAGGCATGTAAGGCTGCATTACCTGTGTGTGTATGGGGGTCAACATGTGGTTTGTTGGGTGGCACTTGGGGGCAGCCACTCCCAGGCTGTGCACGTGTTCATGGGGACAGAATCCTTTGTGTGTTGTGCACATGACCACTGTGATGTGCAACTGTTCAGTTCAGAGCATGTGGCATGGTCACATTTCCAGGTTGTATATGTGTATGTTATGTCACATACACCCTGAGTCCCATGTGGGATGGTATGTACGTCACAGGGTGACCCATTGCCACAATTGTGATGGCCCTTCACAGTCTGTGTGCATGTTGTGTTTCAGATGTCTCTGATTCCATGTGCACAATGGGAGGCAGTCTCCACATCCACGTTGTTTGTGCATCGACTTTGATGTTGTGCGTGTGTGTGTCACAGACGTCCATGTCTGTCCTGCAGAGGCAACAGGGGCCAGTACCTGTGGGAGTCATGGTTGTTTTGCTGGCGTGTACATGATACACCATGTCATGCCAGTGTCCATGTGGCAATACAGGGTCCCTGGGAATCTACCTGTCAAAGAGCTGTGATGCCTGGGGCACATCTGTCCTCACTTGTCACTGTGGTGTGTGTTTGGAACATGACAGCAGTACATGGGTACTGTGACACAGCCTAATGATTTCCCATAGCACAACCTGGAACTTGTTGTCAACACATGTTGAACTGAGATGTTAGATGATGGCCATGTAGGTGCCATATATGTCCATACAGAACGGCACACACATCAAGTACTTGTGTCTCGTAATGATGTATCATGTGATATTGAGTATGGTCAATGCCACATATGTGGGGTGACTGACAATCTTTCTTTGTTCACCTATGTACTGCAGGGCACCAGCTGTCCATAGACCATTCCCTGACCTTGCAACCATGGTTGAACGTGACTGCATCCGACGGTACCGCTTTAACAGGCCGCTGATTGAGGAATTGGCGGGGCAGTTGGCCCCACATTTGCTACCTGGCTGGCCATACCCTACAGCGCTGACCCCCAAGGTGAAGGTGATGGCAGCCCTACACTTCTTTGCCACCGGTACCTTTCAACACACTGTGGCGTCTGCTGGTGGGATGTCACAGACCATGTTCAGCCGTGTGCTACGTGATGTTTTGGAGGCAATGTTGACATACTTGAACCAGTACATCTATTTCCCTAAACGTCAACAAATCACTGACGTCAAGAGTGACTTCTATGCCCTGGGGAGGATGCCACATGTCATCGGCTTCATTGATGGGATACATGTGGCTTTGGTACCACCACAGGCACATGAGCAGGCATACAGGAACAGGAAACATTTCCATTCTATCAATGCTCTGGTGGTATGTCTTGCAGATATGAGCATCTCACATGTGTGTGCACGTTTCCCCGGTTCTGCACACGATGCCTACGTAATGAGGAATAGTCGCATTCCAAGGATGATGTCACAGATGCAGAACCAGCGTGCCTGGCTTGTCGGTGTGTACTGACTTTATACCATTGTGTGTGTTCTGCAATGTTGTATTCCACCCTCTTTTCCAACTCAGCTAATGTGCAATTGTCTATATGTAGGGGACTCCGGATACCCCAACATGCCGTGGTTGCTGACACCCCTCAGGAACCCTGTGACACCAGCCCAGATGCGCTACAATGAGGCACATGGTCAGACCAGGAGAGTGATCGAGCGGACATTTGGTCTCCTGAAGAGCCGCTTTCGCTGCCTGGACAAGACAGGAGGGTCCCTCCCATATGCCCCTGCAAAGGTGTGCAAGATTTTCATCGTCTGCTGCATGCTACACAACCTGGCAGTGCGGAAGGAGTTGCCTCTCATCCTGGATGATGATGATGACCAACATCCGCCACCTGTGGAGGATCCTGGCCTGGGCCACGATGCCAGTGATGATGATGATGATGAGGGTGATGTCCGCACACAGCTCAACACCAACTTCTTCAGCTGAATGTGAGTATCCAGAGATGTCATGTCAATGATTAGAGTTTGCATGATATGTGTTGGTGGTGCTCTGTTGCTGTTTGAGTGTGGTCATGTGCTACTTGACTGGATGCATGCAGCGATGTGTCCTTACAGGTAGTCTGTACTCCCCAGCAGTGTTGACATGCTAACTTGGTTTTGTGTAGGTATCTTGTGACATGTATTGGGCATGAGTATTGCAGTTCTGTCCTGTTCTTCAGTGCTTTTAACTGTGTGTCATGTCTGTCCTTCACAGGGTACTTTCCGAGTTGTTTGGTCAACTCTGATCCCCCGACACCATGATTCAACTTCCAGGGTTGAAGCAGTCGTTTCCCTACAGGTGATGTGCCACACACCCCTGGACTTTATTTCTTCAACACTTGGTGACTGTGTGGCCACTGCCACGTGGGATTACCTTGCATCTGTAGTGGAAACAACATGTTGCAAATGTGTAATAAACCTGTGCTTCACTTTGGGATGTGCGTTGTCTGTGGTCACACATATGACTGACATTTGCTTACTGCACCTGTGGGCTGGTTAACACAGACTCTGAATAGGTGTGGTGTCTGTGCATTCCACTGTATTTCCTGGCAACATCAGTGTAGGCGATGAGTCAGATGGCCCTGGTGTGTATGTGTTGTGTTGCCCTAGTGGTGTGTCTCCCTCATATGTGTCACGTCGCCATGACTCACATGACGGTGTAGAAATTGCTGTAGCAGTTAGCATGCACAGTGTCATTTAGCAGATCATCATCTCCATGACAAAATACCACGTTGGAATCACAACAGAGGCAAGTATGGTGTATTAGTGAGTTTATTTACATACATGTGTGAGGATAGTGCACAGGATGGTGGGTGCTGTACATTGGGATTGAAATCCAAAGTTCCCAGATGAGTTGGAAGTGTTGGTAGCAGAAATGTCCAGAGTAAAGTCCACAGTCATCTGATACATTAGTCCAACTTAAACTCCCCATGTCATGTGGGAGAGTTGGGTTGCATTCGACAGGGTGAACAGTTTGCACACAAAGGAGAATTTCCAGAACAGATGTTGGGTTCCTGGGGGATGTACATGGCCATCTGCCTCTCAGTTGTCCTTCCTCGGATGACCCCTCTTCTTTCTGGGGGGACCCTCACGTGCAGGCTGCTGCGGTGCAGAGGACTCTCCACCAGAGTCATCCTCCCTCCCTGTGGCAGTTGCAGTTGTTGCGGCACCATATGTGGGCACACAGGGAGGTGTGGACATGTTGGTGCTAATCTGGCGGAGGCATGTCAATATGTCCCTCTGCACCGCTGTCAGTTCTTCCAATGTGTCCCACTTGGACTCCATGCGAGACATGTGTGTCTCCACATGGGGCATGTGGGAGTCCAAGCGGGCATGATGGGTAGCCTGCTACTGTTGAATGTCCTTGAGCATCCCCACTACCTGGCTGACCTCTCCGGTGCTATTCTGGAACACATCTGCAATGCGTACCAGTTGTGGGTCATCATGCAGTCCAGACCCCTCTGCAAACAGCGACCTCTGCCTACCACCCCTCCCACCACCCCTGGCCACACGAGTGGGACCTGTGGTGGCACGCACAGGTGACCCTAGGCCCCCTGGGGGGTTTGTACTGGGGTTGTTGTCCGTTGCTTCCCGGGGGGCCGGAGTCCCTGTGCTGTTGTCATTCAGTGTCCTTGGTCTGTCCGTGTCGGCGGGGGTGGTCTGTGTGTTGGCAGATGTTGGAGGAGTGGGTGCAGGGGGTGCAGATGGTGGTCCTGCTGGTGCTGCATGATGACTCACACTGGAGGGGCCAGGTAGGTCTTCGCCATCCGAGGAGGGCAGAGGCTGTTCCACACCAGAGAGCTCAGGGGCCACCGGAGCCTGGGACAGGGACTCCTCATCATCTGCTGCTGTGTCCCCATCATCACCTGTGTTTGGAAAAGACACACAATGTATGTTATGTTTCTACAGGCATCAATGGTTCAAACACATGACAGTTGTGACTGTACATCTGGATGCGTGCCTGTACATTGCATTGTCCTAAGTTGTCACAGCCAGAGGTTGATATTGGTGTAGCACATTGTCCTGCCAACCTAAAGCATTTCAATGTGAATGTTGAGGTGTGTGCATGACCAGCTCATGTATTGATTGGCTGTACATGGCCATTGCTACTCAAGGGCCATCACGTGCCTGACACAGGTGTGTCATCCTTGTCCACATTTGTCCTTTAACAGGGACATACGTGCAATTCCACTTAGGATATCTTTCAAGATTGCGCCATGTGTGGTGGGAGTTTTTGCCAGTCTTTGTGCGTCACATTGGTGTGTCTGGACAACATGGTCACAGTCCGGTATGCCTGGGATCTCTTGGGAGTATCTGTGTTGTTGTCTGGGTTCCTAGTTCACGTCTCATTTCATACAAGTGATGTTGTTAACGTAGCTAATGATGTTGTTGCTGAGTTTTGTACGTGCAAACGTGATTAATCTTGTCAATGTCCTCCATGGTGATAAGGATTGGGCACGGCAGCTCTCTGGCTTTTCCATTCTCATGACAGTGATGGCCAGTGGTGTGTGTTACAGTTCTGCTGCTGTGAGTAGCATGTCTCCTCAAATGCAGTCCAGGTTGGTGCTTGTGTCTACAGTGTCTATGACAGTGAGTGGTGTGTTGTGTGAAGGATGCATATGTTGCCGAACGATGTGGGAGTGGAATGCAGCTCACAACCGCAACTTGTGTGACTGACACCATGGTACAGTGTCCGGTATATTGGTGTGTCCATTGCATTCACTGTCAGGTGTCCCCTGTCAATGATGTCTCTGTGACTTCCTGTGTGTTTTGTGCTATGTAGTATGTCTGATTCTCCACAGTTGTCATCTGCAAGACAAACCTTCACAGCCAGGCAAGGGGGCACCCATGGACACTGCATCCCCTGACAGTGTGTGTAAACATAGAGTTGCAATGGCTGTGAGTGTGTACGTGTTTGGGTTGGCCAGTGCATGGGTGTGAATTGCAGGCACATCATTTCTCATGCCCATGTGTCAGCCATCTTGCCAGGGCTTTTACTTTGGGAGTGACTGGTACCACGTGTGCAATGTGTTTTTGCAGAGTAGGTGTGTGTATGGCCAGCATTGGTGGTATTTGGTTGACATCCGGACCTCCTTCTCCCCCAGCCCAGTTATCCCACCATGAAGCATGCCACCCTTGCAGTGGGTGCAGGTTAACTCTCAGGATGTCAGTCAGTGGTGTCCTGCTGTTGGTTGGTGCACAGTTCCCAGCAGGGCCTTGTGCTCCCCACAACAGAGCACTATTGTCAGACATCTTTGAAGTGGCTTTTCACTCCCTGTGAGGTGTGCATGCTTCAGTGTGAGCTTGCTGGGCCATGTGGGTGGGGGATGTTGAGCTGTGACTACCACTCCCATCATGCTATTGCCTACACCCCCCCTTCCCAGCATGCCCATACTTCCTTCCTTTTGACTCTGCTTCCCTGTGGGGTAGTGTGGCTGTGCTGACAGGATGGCTGACAGTGTTGTCCTGGCGTTTGTTTGGCTACAAGTCCCAAAAGTGTCCCTGTGCTTCACACAGCATAACCCAGTGTGGTAGTTCTTTGTGGGATATTTAATTTGAGTGTGAGGCAATGCATTCTCCCAGGTGAGTTGTGTGGAGTTTGTGTTAAGGGGGTGTGTGAGAAAAGCTGCTGGTAACTATGGTCAGAGCTGTCAGTCCTCCTTCCCACCCAGCCAGATATTCCACCATGGAACGTGCTTCCATTGCAGGGAGTGCAAGTTGTCTTTCAGGATGTCAGGCAGTGGTGTCCTGCTGTTGGTTGGTGCACAGTTCCCAGCAGGGCCTTGTGCTCCCCACAACAGAGCACCATTGTCAGACATCTTTGAAGTGGCTTTTCACTCCCTGTGAGGTGTGCATGCTTCAGTGTGAGCTTGCTGGGCCATGTGGGTGGGGGATGTTGAGCTGTGACTACCACTCCCATCATGCTATTGCCTACACCCCCCTTCCCAGCATGCCCATACTTCCTTCCTTTTGAGTCGACTTCACTGTGTGTGAGTGTGACAGCAATGACAGTGTGTTCCTGTTGTTTGTTGGTGCACAGTTCCCAGCAGGGCCTTGTGCTCCCCACAGCTGAGGCCAGTGTCAGACATCTTGGAAGTGGCTTTTCACTCACTCTCTTGTAGAGCACGGTCCCAGGTGTGTTGTTTGGAGTTAGTGGAAGTGGTGTGTGTGTAAGGGCCTGCTGTTAGCTGTAGTCGGAGCTGGCACTCCTCCTCCCCCCAGGCCAGACATCCCACCATGAAACGTGCTTCCATTGCAGGGAGTGCAAGTTGGTTGTCAGGATGTCAGTCAGTGGTGTCCTGCTGTTGGTTGGTGCACAGTTCCCAGCAGGGCCTTGTGCTCCCCACAACAGAGCACCATTGTCAGACATCTTTGAAGTGGCTTTTCACTCCCTGGGAGGTGTGCATGCTTCAGTGTGAGCTTGCTGGGCCATGTGGGTGGGGGATGTTGAGCTGTGACTACCACTCCCATCATGCTATTGCCTACACCCCCCTTCCCAGCATGCCCATACTTCCTTCCTTTTGACTCTGCTTCCCTGTGGGGTAGTGTGCCTGTGCTGACAGGATGGCTGACAGTGTTGTCCTGGCGTTTGTTTGGCTACAAGTCCCAAATGTGTCCCTGTGCTTCACACAGCATAACCCAGTGTGGTAGTTCTTTGTGGGATATTTAATTTGAGTGTGAGGCAATGCATTCTCCCAGGTGAGTTGTGTGGAGTTTGTGTTAAGGGGGTGTGTGAGAAAAGCTGCTGGTAACTATGGTCAGAGCTGTCAGTCCTCCTTCCCACCCAGCCATATATCCCACCATGGAACGTGCTTCCATTGCAGGGAGTGCAAGTTGGCTTTCAGGATGTCAGGCAGTGGTGTCCTGCTGTTGTTTTGAGCACAACACCCAGCAGGGGCTTGTTCTCCCCACAGCAGTACCCAGTGTCAGTCATCTTGTCAGTTCTTTTCCACTCCCTGTGATGTGAGCATGGTTCAGAGTGGTGTTGATGGGCCAATTGTGAGGGTGACCAATATCTGTGACTACAACTCCCATCATGCTATTGGCTACACTCACTTCACCAGCATACACACAATTCCTTCCTTTCAGTCAGCTTCCTGTGAGGTGGTGTTCTTGTGGTGGCAAAATGTCTGACAGTGTTTGTTGGTTAGATTTGTGCCACTGCCTTGCTCTATTTGTTGTTAGGTTTGTACATGTCATGACACAGTTACATATCACTATGAGATGGCAGGTATTGTGTTTGTCTGACTAGCATACACATCTTGGGTTGATTATCTTTTGGTTAAGGTGGCTTTGCTAACGTTGCATGGTTTCACTATCCCCTTGACAGTGATGTGTGTGTATTGTCACACAATATTGGGTATATTGGTTGTGTACTCACCAGGCTCTGGGATGTTTGATAGTCCATGTACGCTCTCTGGTGGTAAGATCGTCCGCACCTTCTCCTCCCAGGACCTGAGGTATACTGGTTTGGCAGGAGGCCCACTGCCGGTGCGATGACTCAAGGCGTAATCCTTCTTGAGTAGGTCCTTGACCCTCCTGCGCACATCATACCACCTGTTCTGGATGTCTTCCTTTGTGCGCAAACATGGTGATTGTGCGTTCACCCTGTCAACGATCCTCTCCCACATCTTGGTTTTCTGCGACTTGGGGGTCTGTTGTACCAAACAACTGTGGCTCTACCCTGAGGATTTCATCTACCAGGACTTCCAATTCACTGTCTAGGAACTTTGGATTCTTCTTTGGGGGCATGGTGATGGGTGGTGGTGGGGATTGATGTGTGTGTGAGTGTGCAAGTGAGGGTGGGTGAGTGTCAGTTTTGCTGGGTGTATGTGAGGGTGCTATTATGGAGGTGCTAATGGTGTGTGGCTTGTGTGATGGATGAGTTGTGAGTGTGTCTGTGGTTGCTGTATGATGGTGTTCTGTGCTGGCAGGTCTGTTGAATTTGCAAAGGATCATGGTAGGGATTTGTGGCCTTTATATGGGTGGAGCTGTGGGTGTGTCTTTGTTCCATGTTTTTTTTCCCCAGTATTTATTGACTTTGTCATTGCTTGTTTGGCCCTTTTTTTGTATTTTTTCCTTTGTATTTTTTGGGCATGTAGGAGACGTTCTTCTGACCGAGTAGGACGCTGCAGTTGGCTTGTGCGAGCTTCTCCGAGTCTTTCACGCTGTCTTTCTGCTGGGTTTCATGTGCGGCGTACGCGTCGGTCGCGGAGTATTCGGTTGCTTTGGCTCCCTGTTTTCTATGCGTGTCGGTCGTACGGCTTGAGCTCCGTGCGACTCGGTCTGGTTTTACACGCATTGCATCGTACTGCGCGGGTCGGAGTTCGTGGGTACGTATCTGTCGGCTTCATTCCTGGTGCGTGTCGGTCGGTTCGATTCGCGTAGATTTTCAGGCCGGATAGCTGCTTTCCGTGCGGTTCGGTCGTTCGGCTTGTGTTCCGTACTAGTCGGTCGTAATTCACATGCATAGCATCGTACTACGCGGATCGGACAGCGCCGGTACGTGTCGGTCGGACTACATTCCCGTACCGAGTCGGTCGGTACGTTTTCCGGCCTGAATCGGAATCGGCCCCTTAATATCTCATAATGAACCAATCAAACCTCTAGCCTTTATTGCTGGCTTGTCAGCATCACCACTTCCGGCCTACTGTGTTTATCATAAGCTTTACCACAAGCCAACCATCCAGCATACAGTCAGAAAATTAGAAACATGTCCAAAATTACTATTGTCAATATAATATGCAAACCCTCCTAAAAAGGATTGAAAACAATTATGAAAGGAAAAATACCCCATGGGGGTTAGCAGAAAGTTTAACCAATATCAAAACTTTTGCCTTCCATGGTAATCTGTGGGAATTCAATAAATAAAATACTGGTCTTCAGGATTCCATTCAACCCAGAGCAATAGCAATCCACCATTAAATGCCAATTGCTTTAAAACATGTCTTTCACAATAAATATGACAGGCCTACTACCTTTATGTAACGTTTCATAATTAACAGATCGGTCCTATAGCCTTTATCGCTGGTTTGCCATCATAACTAACTCTATTCTGCTCTCCCACAGGTAGAAAAATGCAAAACAAGCACTCTTTTTCAGTGGAGGTACATAACTACTACCCAATCAAATGCTGCATTCCAACTAATCATCATGTTGGAGGAACCAAAGCCTCTGTCTCAATGGTGCTTTTTAAAGCTCCTTTTCTGTTGCTCACATAAGGTAATGCAAAACTGTGCTGTCAAGCCAGATCTAAACACATAGGTTCACTTCAGAGGGCCAAAGTTTTCCTAGGAGCCCTTTGCTGTTGCTGTCAAATGCTGAAGTTGATTAACATTGAGACTTTCAAATCTTGCTTCCGCTTCATGGCTCTTTCTTCCTCTTACAAACACGTCTGTCTCTATATGTTAGTCTTTCATGTTTCTCCTCTCGGTTTTCCTCCTTTGTCATGAGTTCTTATCTGTGTCTTCATCATTCTTTGTCCCTTTTCTACCTTTCACTTACTCTGAACCAAAATCTGATGAAGAAATCGAAGTCCTCTTCCCTAAAAATAAGTACTGATACCAATCACCTGTAACAAACTTATGTTTTCTTTACCCAAGAAAACAGTTTCAGTCACCATGCTATTATCTTTCATCTATAATCTGTTCTTTCCTTTCTCAAATAACCATTTCTTTCTTACCTCTTCTTGGCAAGGGTTTTCCTTTCGTTTTTATGAACCGGCCAAGATCCTCAAACTTTCAAATTAGAACAACAGCAGCAAAGTGGTTTCCTGATGAAGAGGACCTTTCTCACATTGGCAGCCTTTATTAAAGGTTGTATGATAGAGGCACGAATGGCTAAACCACGCGTGCCTCTACCACGCAGCCTGAACCACAAATGCATTTACCATGTAATTTAGTGGTAAAAACATGAATGGTAAGGGAGTATGCGTGGCTAAAGTTGCCACTACTTCGACCGCCCTCCCCCTGCCCTAAGCCCTAAATTACACTACCCTGACCCCCCCACCCCCGCACTGTCCTTAAAACTACCCCAACCCCTTCCATTGCCCTGAGGCCTAAAACCCTTACCCCTCATTTAAAAAACTACCTGACACCCAGCCCTAAAAACTACCCCACCCTCCCCTACTCCCTAAAAACTACCCGACCCCTCCAGCCCTGAAAACTGGTGCACAGTCTAAATATCGAGTTTGGAATATCGACCTACAGTAATATCTAGTTCCAAATATCGTAGGGACAGAATATCGAAATCAAGAATATCGACGACCATAATATCGACCTGAAGGTAAGTAATATCGCTTTTGTTAATATCGAAGTTAGTAATATCGATAGCAAAAAATCGATGTTACTAATATCGATATTTATATTACTGTTATGTATTTTATTATGTATTTTATATGTATGTGTTATATATTTTTTGTTAAGTATTGTACTGGTTTTTAAAAATATGTATAAACTTTTAGAAGTTAGTAATGTTTTTTTAAGTAAATTATGCATTTTAGTACTGTAGCGGGTTGTGGGTTTATAGGGGAATAGGGTGGGAAGTAATTTAATTATAGTAAATTCATTAATAATTTTTAGGAATTATTAATTAATTTTAATAAAATTTTGCGTTTTAGTTCTGTAGCGGGTTGTGGGTTTATAGGGGAATAGGGTGGGAAGCAATTTAATTATAGCAAATTCATTAATAATTTTTAGGAATTATTAATTAATTTTAATTACATTTTGCGTTTTAGTTCAGTAGCGGGTTGTGGGTTTATAGGGGAATAGGGTGGGAAGTATTTTAATTGTAATTAAGTAACTATTTATTTTTATTTATTGGTATTGTTAATTAATTTATTGTTAATTAATTATTAATTGGAAATTAATTTTTATTCATTGGTAATTAATTTTCATTAATTGATTAATTGCTAATTATATTAAGTGTATTAATTTATTATTGGAGCGTGTTGTGAGTTTATAGTGAAATAGGGTGGGAAGTAATTTAATTCTAATTAAGTAATTATTAATTTTATTTTTGGGTATTGATAATTAAATTATTGTTAATAAATAATTATTTGGTAATTAATTTTAAATAAATATTATTTTTGGTATTGTAAATTAATTTATTGTTTAATAATTATTAATTGGTAATTAATGTCTATTAATTATTATTTATTGGTATTTATCATTAATTTTTGTTAATTAATTATTAATTGGTAATTACTTTTTAATAATTATTTTTGGGTATTGAAAATTAATTTATTGTTAATTAATTTTTATTTGGTAATTCTTTTTATTAATTATTTATTGGTATTGATAATTAATTTATTGTTATTCAATAATTAAATCTTTATTTATTTATGAAAAATAATTTAATTCTAAGTATGTTAATTTTAACCCCTACGCTATCCAACACTTTCCCTACTGTTGCACTCACTGGAGTGGGAATAGTAATTTTTACCCCTGCGCTATCCCACACTTTCCCTACTGTTGCACTCACTGGAGTGGGAATAGTAATTATTACCCCTACGCTATCCAACACTTTCCCTACTGTTGCACTCACTGGAGTGGGAATAGTAATTTTTACCCCTACGCTATCCAACACCTTCTCTACTGTTGCACTCATTGGAGTGGGAATAGTAATTGTAACACCTACGCTATCCAACATTTACCCTACTGTTGCACTGTTTGGAGTTTGAATAGTAATTTTATTCCCTCCAATATCTAATATTTTTTTATTATTTTACCTAATGTAGTATATAATTAATTTTAAAAATATATATATTTTTAATTTGTTACATATATTTATTTAATTTTTATTTATGTTATTGTTTTATGTGTATAGATGCATTTATAATTTATACGATTTTTTAATAATTTATAAGTTATTAAAATAATTATTAAAACATATTAATAAGTGTATATATTATATATTATATGTATATATTAAATGTATTTATAAATTATATATATTTAATTTATAATTTTTAAACATTTTAAAATATTTTTAACTATGTTTATTTTAATTATATGTATTATTTACTTTATTTTACATTACTTTTTTAACAAAAAAAAACGATATTGTTAACAACGATATTTTTGACAACGTTATTTTTTTTCCGATATTTTTGTACTTACCATAATGTAGATAGATGTCGATATTCTTGACTTCGATATTCTTGCTGCGATATTTTTGTAGGTCGATATTCTGACCTTCGATATTCTGTCAGTGATTCCTGAAAACTACCCCCTCAACCCTTACAAAGTATCCCCCAAAAACCCGGTCCCAGCCCCAGCTCCCGATCCTTCCTGCTTCCACCCTGCAGCAGCCAGCAGCCAGCAGCTAGAACGCGCACTGCCTTAACCACGCATATATACGTGGTTAAGGCATATGCGTGGTTAAGGCAAGCGTGGTAGCGCTTGCATTGTCGGAACACGAGTGGTTCTGCCCTTGTAGTTCAGACTGTTTCACTTTAATAAATGATCTGTTGGTGCCCCAAGAACATGGTGGGAAATTTCCAGAGTTTCAACGGTGCTGCTTAGCATCATACACACTTCAAAAGATCTGTGCATGGCATTTTGACAACCATCAGTTTTGGGTACAGGGACTGTAGTGGTGGTCTCCAAAAACTCCTTCATGAATCAGAGCATTATCCTCTCCCACTCACCTGACTCGAGTTTCTAATTGTCACTTGTTTTCAGCTGTTTCAAAACAGCACCTAGGAATTTATTTACAAGCTCATTGCACCACCGGTGCATCACTTTTTTTGACACATTGCAGAGTGCAGACTCATATCTACGAGGCCACGCAAAGCCACTTTGAATGGGCTTTTCATGGCCTCATAGATATGGAGTATGGCAAAGCAGCGCAAGTCGCTACGTTGCCTTACTCTTCATCAAAGAGGAGTTCCACGGGTGTTGCGATGAGTGTTCCCACACAACACCCATGGATTTTGATGCATTCCCAGATTTACAAGGACTTGTAAACCTGGGAATGCATCAAATGCCTTTGCCTCCCAAGAGTAGAAATAACTTTTTTTCTCCTAATTTTTCCTCTTTGTATGTGTGCTGCATTCTGCAGCATACATAGAAGGCGGAAAAAGCCTCCGTAGATTGTTTTAGTGCTGGAAGGAGCCCCTTCCTGCAGAAAAACAATCATTCCTACAATGCAAGGACCCTTGCACCATGGTGAAGGGTGCCTGCATTGGCGCAAGGCAGCCAAATGTACACCAGCACAGTAGTAGAATACAGGAATGCATTAAATCTCATGGATAAGGCACATTCTTGTCCTTTTCTTTTGATGCAGGGCAGCAAAGTAAAATGACTTGCTTCTCTGCCCTGCATTAACAACTAGTAAATACGCCCACCAGAGACCACCAAAAGATGTAGTAGGTGCTAAAAGACAAAATTGCAATGATGTTCGCATAGCATACTTACTACGTGTGGGTCAATATTTTCTGCAAATGTAGGTGCTACCATCGTCAGAATAAACATTCACTTTTTTTTGCAGTTTTATAGAGCACAAATCATCAGAGCGTTTTCATCAGCACCTGATTACGTTACCCAAGGTTAGATTTTTAAGTTTTTTGTAGGCACAGGTAGACTGAAGGATTTGCCCAGACATCATGAGATGTTGACCCGAAAGCAGGACTTGAACCTGCTTCCCCAGTACCAACTTTGGCCATGAAACCACATCTCATCCACTTTTACATTTTGAGTCAAAATGATAGGGGTATCATACTTCTAGAGATTTCTAATTTAGGCAAAACAACATACAGATGGGGCCAACCATTTGCAACCCTTTAATACTAATTTTCACTGTTCGTCTGTTTGTAATCATCTCATAACTTTTTAACATAAAAAGTAGCAAATGCTTAGAAACAGCTCTGGCAGTTCAATCTTGACCATCTCTTGTGGGGCAGGACGCAATCATCATTTGGTTATGGGAGGTTCCGCCTGTAATGGCACAGTCGAGCTAAAAGCCGATGGCATGGAATGCAGAGTAGTTGATTTACTGCTCTGACTTATTCCCTCCTTCTCTTTCCCTTACCCCATTAAAGCTGTTTAGGCCAGTTTCATTAAACATCTGCATAATCAGGCAGAGCATTGCTTCAAGTTCTAATTAAGTTCTATTTTTAAAAATCTGTGGTTTTACTCTAATGTTTCTTATGCAGATCTATTGTGCATCTCTATTGTGTGTCATTATTGTTGATTAACCTCCTTTCTCTGCAAAGATTTAATAAAAAGTATTTAAAACTGACAGTCGCAGACCCTAAACTTTAAAAAATGTAGACGTTGACACCTTACAAAAAACCCCAAA
This sequence comes from Calotriton arnoldi, assembly GCA_963921515.1. NCBI lineage: Eukaryota > Metazoa > Chordata > Amphibia > Caudata > Salamandridae > Calotriton > Calotriton arnoldi. Next base: position 338,191 of record CAWUFW010006300.1, on the reverse strand, counting down.
TTAATTACTAAATACATAGCTCAAAGTATTGCAGCATGTGCACTATTCAAGAATATCAATGTCCCACTTGAAGCGGCCATTAGCGGCGGACAGGTCTTTCATAAAGTAAAGTGAAAGCATATCCATAAATCCTGGATTTAAATGTTAACCGCCAGAGGCCAGTGGGGGTCTTTAACTTGAGTCACCTTTTTGCCTTTAGTAGGTGCAGTATTGACTCACAAGGAGTTTCTTGTCTCTATGCAGAAAAGGAATAGTAGTGTTCAAGGGATTTGGTTTGAGAGGAAAGTGATTATTGTGTAAACATTTTAGTTTTAGTTTTTCTAAGCAATTCAGAGGACTGGAATTGTCAGCAGAAATGAGTTCCTTACTTGGGCACCCTACTTTCTAAAAGCTTGGCCTCACTATATTTAATAGGTAGTCTTAGGATCTCAAATAAAAGCTGTGCAGCTGTATTTTGGGCATGCGTAGGAGTGTACTTTTTCATTTCTTTTTTTACCAAGGAGTATGGGCACTGCCCAATAGAACATTTGTAACATCATGGAGGCAGGCTTAAAGACTATTGGCCAGTAATTAGTGGAGATGGCAAAGATGATCAGAGATATTGTCACAGTTTTCGAATCCATTGGGAGCGTAAAATGCTTTTTTAAGAAGTTCCATATTAGTTCAAAGACAATTCGACATTGCACAAAATCATGTAGATGGAAGGCACTGGTCTTTTTATGGACTGATTGTGGCAGTCAATAGGGAATTCTGTTTCCAGCAGTGGACAATATGGTATGTTATAACTTATGCTCATTTTGTGGAATGCCCCAGAGCAGGGTTCTCCAAATTCGCTTGTGGAGGTCCAGATCCATGTCAGATTTTTAAGATAGCTACATTTATCTAAATGGGGATATGCTAAAAATCTGGCATGTATCCATCCTTCCTGGACTGACTTCAGAGAACCCTGCCCCAGAGTATCAGACCTTATGACCCTGTTGTAGTTGTTCGGCTGATTCTGAGTGAGTAACATCTCCTTTGTGGATGTAATTAGTTTGAGATTCTTTCCATCCACTTGGGTGTGAGTTTCAATGCCTACGGGAGGTCAGTTGGGAAGATGGCGGGGTGGATTTGCAAGTTAGATCAGATCTGTGTATTATCTGTATATGTATGGAAAATTAGGTCCTACCGTTGTAAGAGATCTGTCAAGAATTTAAAGATAAATTAAATAACAGGTGTGAGATCAAAGACCCCTGTGGGGGTCCTTAGCACTTAAGTTCAGACTGAAATGATTCCTGGTCTATTCACTGCCTCCTGTCTGTCAAGAAGGATTCAATATTTTGTATGGATATGCCCCCAGTCACACAGTTTCATTGACTTTGTATGAGGATCTGAGTAAAAGGATCCAAGGATCCAAGATCACAGTGCAGGCAGGCGGGGAGAGGAGTTGGCCTAACGGCAAGGGCGGTCGATCTCTAATCTGGGGAACCGGGTTTGAGTCTCGGCAAAGAAGCATAACATCCTGTGATTCTGGGCAAATCACTTAATCTCCCCGTGCCTAACAAAAATGAATGTGTCCTCATGCAATGCAACTGGTGCTCGTGTAAAGCACTCTGATACCCGATACCTTCGGGTCAAGTTTGGGCTATATAAAAATCTGTGAAATAAATTACTGCCATGGGCCTGTCTCCTGGGACCATCAATCCACTGATTCAGTACACATAGTGGGCTAGAAGCTGATTTGAAAAGTATCCAGAAAGCCATTATCCTCAAAAATGTTCCAAGTTAGTAGGTTACAGTATGAATAATTATAAAAAAGCAATAAGCATAAATTAGTACACATGTAAATCATACTTTACCCAAGTAGTTGTGCCAAGAGCATAACACACTCACCCTGGCTTTGGGGCCTTGCTTAACTACTCAGGTCTGTAACACTGGATAACTTTAACATGCAGTTCTTTGACAGCTGGCTGGAGGAGCTCTCTCAATGCCAGGTTTAAGGATCAATGGTGTAGGTGCACCCCTCCCTCACTCAAGTCCCTTTGCAGTGACCATATCCACCCAGGTCTCTTTGCAATGACCCTACCAGCAATTCCAACACTGCCAGGGCTATAATCAGTGAAGGAGACAAGAAATAGCCCAGTGTCTTCAGCCCTTTGCTGGAAACTGATTAGAATACAAACATAAAACATATTGAATTCAAAGAAAGTGCAGCTCTGTAATAACATTTCAGAATGTGAGTCTGGAAAAAGGTGCCATTCAACTTGACCACAGGCAAGGGAGTGGGAGGGGGATCATGCTGTCTGAGCCCCACTGCTGGTTCCAGACTCTGCTGCTGGGAGCACAATAAGAGCTGTCACTTACCACACCTGCTCTGAACAGAGTATTATAATTGGTATCAACTCATCTAAGATGGCCACCGCTGGATCACATTGATGCAGCTGCCATCTTACTTGAGGAGGTTCTTCTTACAATCTTGTTAAATCACTGGTTTCTTCTGCAGTGGTAGACCGTTTTCAGCCTTTATCCCCCAGGGAGTTTGAGAGGACATTATTAGTGGCTCTTCTAGCTATTTCTGCTAGGTTAAATCATCTCTCAAGTTAGTGACGCAATCAGTCCTCTGCTTCTAACTTGATGAATAGCTTTTTGATGATCAGTTGTGTCCCTTCGGAAATGAAGACGTCTATCTTTGACCCTATGAATTTAAATCTCTTTAGCCAAAATTCCAGAAAAAGCAGTCTCTGCTCAATGTAAAATTGTATAACTCTCAATTCTGTACTCCATCTGCACAAGGCAGTATATTGTCCTGGCCTAAGCCACGAGGACCTACCCTGAGGTGCTGTCAGGTGAGACAGAGACATCATGGTTGATGATCTGTGGTTTAACCCAAGAATTATTGAATTATTTGGAATAAGTAGCAAGCAGTCTGTTCATGCGGCATCTAGTAGTATCTGATAGCGGAATGTTTTATGTTAGGTGTAGAGATGGCGAGGGAGAAAGAGGTGAATGGACAAGAGTCCGAGCAAAGAGCAGTTTAGCCTGTAGCCGAATGCTCAGCTTGTAATTAACTTGTAAATGAAAATCACCCCTTTGCTGTCAAAGATTGGTGTTGCAGTTCACTTACAGGAAGTCAGGATATATGCCAAATATTGCTTAAGGCAGTCTATTGTTCTAGACTGTGATCGAGGGTCACTTCAGGAAGTCACCCTTAACTTCAGATGCTATTACCAGCATGGTATCAGGGCCATAGGATGTTCTGGGTGAAAGTAATAGAATGTCCATGCTCAAATGATCCAGGCGAACAAATTACAAGCCAGCTAAGTGGCCATTTCAGGAACTATGAAAGAAAGAATCGTTTCTTCGCTAAGACATTTAGTTAACAACAGTGGCCAACTTTAAAGAAGCAAGTTCAAAATATAGCACTTGCAAAGAAGTGTTTTTCAGTAGCAAAACAATTTAAAGCCAGCATACTTGTCAATTTTAACACCTAAAATGATTTTAAACTTTCACACAACACGATGCAACATTTACAGCAAACTCCGAATTTGCTCGAAAGGACATTTTCCTAAAGCAAAAGCAATATCCAATAACATTGCTCAGAAAAACGACAATAGCAGTCACAGGACATGTAATACTGTTGTTTTTTTAAGTGAAACGAGCAAAAACATCAAAGATCTAGAGTGATCAATAATCAAGACAAACACGGGCTGTTCCTTTATTGTACACTTTTTTCAGTTATTTTCTGAAATGACAAGGAGTTGTCGTCCGCGCTAGAAGTTGGAAACCAAAAACCTGTTTCCTCGATACCGAGTATTTTGTCATTTTCTTGTCAGGACGAAAAGTAGGTTATCCAATATTTAGCAAAGGTACAGCCAGATTTGCTGTAAGGATCGTGAACTGGGCCTGATCTCGTGACCATTTTGTGGCACAAGTAAGGATTCAATCAGAGCAGATGATGGATTAGACAGAGACCTCTAAAGGGATTTCGCAGAGCTTCCAAGAGTTTACAGAAATTATGGGGGATCTCATATGTCTTGTAGAATAATGTCATATGATATGCCCACAGTTGCAAGTTTATTTTTTTTCCAGAGACATGAGCCACCAACCACCAGAAACCTTTCTATTCCTGGCTGCCTACAGTCATCGGTAACTGTGTGATTAATGGGCGTCTCTACACACACTGCTCAATTGATGCGTTTGTGATTTTAAACCTTTTATATTTATTTACCATTGTGTCACTGGATGTCTCAGAGGCATTTAATCAAAATACGTTTTTTCAGCTGATTCAAGTGTTGTGTTGGTAATCTCTAACAGACATATTGCTGCGACAGTGATTAGATTTCAGTGGAGCTTTTGAGATAATCCATAATTGGTTCCAGCAAATGCTCAGTGATCGATATATTAACGATTTCTGCGTGCTCCAAGTTTTCCAGACAGCGGTAAGATTCAGATAACTCACTGCTGAATCCAAGCCCTATACGTTCAATAGGAGCCATCAGATTTTGCTGCTGGGTCTGCATCTCTATCTAGTGCAAGCATAGAGGGGTCACTGTGTTCAAAGGATGGCACTCTCTGATGTTCAATCTGTCCCTTGAACTCATATGAAGCAAACGGATAATCAGTCGTTGATTGACCGGCCCCAATACCTCCACAGGAAGGTAACCCTCAACAGCATCTTTCTCCATCATCTCCGAGGTATCATAATGCACTGCTGAGAAGTGAGCATTGAATCGCAGGCTAATCAACACTGTTTTTGATTGCTCTATTGAATAACGACCCCCAGAATATTGTGGGGCAAGAATATCGATGACAGAATGTCAAGGGACAAAATATCGGAAGGTAAGTGCATGTAAAGAGGAATGGATTTACTATTCCTTACTCCACATCTAAGTATCTTGAAGCTATTGGTAGGGGGTAGGTACATATATATAGAGTCAGATATAGAAAATCTAGACTTACTTACTTGTCAGTATTTTTTTTCAATATTGTTTCCTTGATATTGTGTCCCATCAATAGTCTGAGGTCGATTTTCGGGGAGTTCACCTGTTTTTCTATAAACTCCACCTGTTGCAGTATTTGGCCCATGTTCAATTGTCTGGCGGAATATGGATAATATATCAAATAAGATCCAAAGTCGAGTCTGACATGTCCTGCCATTTTATCTCCAGCACCACCAAACAAACAACAGTTCACTTAAGGGCGAAAGAAAACAGCATGGCTAGGTCTCGTTTGGCATTCTTATTTCAGACAAGAACTGATGTATGAGCCACATTTTTTGTTGGCAGACTGTCTTGCCACAATTTATATGGTCTGAAAATTAATCACTCAAAAACCATGCTGCTGAATTGATATTCCAGGTCATAAAATGCAGCGATGGAATCGAAGCAGTGGGAGGTATCGCCTACAGAAGAAGATAAGGACACTGTTACCCAACTCATACTATGATCACACTCACTCTGATGACTTTTATCTTCTTGGACTCTACACCCAATACTATTGGATCACCCACTTTGATCTTTATGTTTTATTTACTTGTTTCTAGCAGTGCGTTATTTGAGAGTCGAAAGATGTCATCAGCTGGGGCGATGTACAAGGTGCAGTCATTTTCAGTCTTCATTAAACCAGGTGACACAAGCCTTCCATGTGACTCCTCCAACTGAATCAAATGCCATATTCTGCGTGGGCGAGAGCAGATCCATGCCCGGAAATCGCATTTGGAAAGAGAAGTCTATCGTCAAGCTACAGGAACTTATGGTGTTAAGCCTGACAGCTGATCTTGAAACCTGCATATTGGAAGCCTTCTTTGCAAACAGTATCTGAGCAATGTCTTCATTGCACAGTACCCTCAAATTGTCAATCCCAAATAACATATACAATCTTTCACCACTGTGCTTCTTAGGAAACAAATCCAAAACCTACTGTAAAAAAGAATTCAATCCAGTTGTTGCGAAGGATTCATTATCCTAAATATTCGTCACTCTGTATTATGCATGACTGGTGGCCAAAGGACTAATTGGCATGGGATTAGTAGCCACTGCCTCAAGTGCCTCATATAGAGGGCCAATAGGAACACAGGCCTAATGCTGAAGGATATGAAGTACACGTCCCTGTGAATTGGACGATAGGAACAGATGCATAATATGTTTGCAGTTTGGACACTGAGCTGCTGGGGAATTTTACTTTTTGTTGCCTTTTCCAGGTGACACACCTGTTCTTTTTTTTTTATACCACTTACATCCTTCTTCCCCATAAATAGGTCCACCGGTGGTGCAAATATTGGAAATGGATGGGGTGGCTTCAAGAGCATGAAATTATTCTTCTTCTTTTCGGTCACCCATTTCTCGTTTACAAAACATCATTCCAGCTCCTCCGAGGTTATTCAAGCAACCACATCCAAACCTAAAGAGTCCAAGAAGAGACCAAGATCCACAACTTCAGATGTGCAACCAATAGATCTCTTTGGGGTATATCTGGGAAATAGCTGCCTATGGTATGCCCTTTTCGATGTCACAAAACAAGTTTTGGACTGTGAAATCCATTGCATTGGCTTCATCTATGTTGCAATAATAGCAGTTATAGAAAGGGCTGTCACTTAAGGAAGCACCCATGTAATCCTTGTTAGCAGAGTAGAGAAATGTTCCTGACTATTGAGCTGTTTACAAACAAGCAAAGAAATGACAGAACAATGCATGAATCTGGCCATTAGCGAAGGTATATACTGATCTTCAGTAGCTCGTTGGAGAAGTTCTCTTCCACTTTAGCCACAGTTTCACAGGGAACTAACATTTTGTTGAAATTATAGGGGAGAGATTAGATTGTCCACATCAGTTACTGAAATCAGGTCTAATAAGGCATTCCCTGCATCTCTGACATCTTCCGCTAGATCCTTTTGCACAGTAGACTAGAATAGATATTGGTTCCCTAATTTAATTGGTTAAATGCCAGGGAGTGTGTAGCCTAAATTAGATACTCAATTCTGGATATATTGGCGATTTTGAGATCTTTGCCACCGAAAGTAATTTATTTATTTATAAAGTTTTATATAGCGCGAACATGACCAGCAAGGGTATCAGAGCGCTTTACAGATTATGCAGCAAGGAAGGGTATAGACAAACATACAGAGTCAGCAAAGAGAAAAGCACAAAATTTTAAAAATGTCCAGCAATCACGCCAGCAAAGTACAACATTTTAAAAATGTCCAGCAATCACGCCAGCAAAGCCTCTGGGCTACAAACAGCGGCTATGGACCCAGGTCAAGTGGGGAAGGCGGACTGAGGCAGATATTTCTTCATCAAGAGTCCTTTAACTTCCATTTTGAAGCGGACAGTGGAAGGGATCATCCTGACTTCGGGGGGGGGGGGGGAGAGAGTTCCAGATCCTCGGTGCCATGCCTGAGAAGGCTCGATTGTAAGTCTTTTTTTTCTTGAATTTTTGTGGTTTGAGTAAAAGGGTGCTGGCACTTCTGGAGGCTCTTGTACCACATGAGAGCTCCAGTTTCTGAGCAAGGTACAGCGGGGTCTTGAAGTGGATGGCTTTGTGTGCCATGCATGCAATTTTCAACTGTATCCGAGCTTCATATGGGAGATGGCGGTTGGTACTTTGCAATACCATGCTCTAGTATCACCAGTGTGTTGATATGCTAATTTTGCTCCCTTCCCATGAGCCTTATTCTGTTATGCTGTCCCGTGACCTGGTCCAAAAGGAGAATGACACTGGAACGAAGCTACAGCTGAAGTTGGGAAGTTGCGAAAGTAAAGGCTGAGAACAGGAATAATAACACAACTTTTGACCAATCAGAAGCCAAGCTGCAGTAAAGAGGTTTCTAAGCAAATGGAGAGAGCCAGCGCTCCTTTCTGTATACTGCCTCGTTTTACTAGAATTGCACGAGCACAGGCAGACAAGAGAAGGTGCCTCTACCCAGACCTTAGAAGATGTACCCATTTCGAAGAAATTGGCTGGCCCACAACTTTGCATTCAATGGAAATGCTGCAGTCGCTTGTAACATTCAAAGGGGGCAATTGCACTAAGCATTGTGAACAACTGGCCCTGTAGTGACTATGCAGGAGGTGAGGCCTAGCATCTCCGCCATGTTTAATATTTTTCCATGATGGTCTACTCTGTGTCCAGGCATGCAGAGAGTTTTTACTCCTAAAACTGCTAGAAGAAGGCCCATACTCAGAATTTTAAATACATAGCAGTTTGGTGTTTACCTCTTTGAAAAGGATACAAATGATCGATGTGCAGGTATGGGCTTTCTTGCAAGACAATTGACACTTGAATTTGGCTAGAAACACAAACCAAAAGTTGAAAAAAGGTGCAGGAATTATGCAATGGCAAAACAGCCATCATTTATCAGAAATGAAGTGCCATTGAAGAAGACTTGCGCCACAGCCGCACGTATATTATTGTAAACGTGCAAATTCATTTTAGCTGGGCTGAAATGAGAGAATGCACCCGAAAGAAAAGATGCAAAGAGCTTTTTCGGTCTTTTGTCTGACCGTGGTTGGTCTCAGCGGGGAAGGGTTAGGGTCTGACATGTTGTTATAGCCATTGGGATTCCAGCAGAGCACAATTTTTCCGTGAACTCTGAGGTGACAGAAATGTGTGAGAACACAGTATCAAAATGTGGTTTTTTTACCGTCCAAGAGCGACCTAGTGCCGAAAAAAAAATGTGCTCTTTGGCCTGCTGTGCTCATATCTCTGTGCGTCACTGACAGGTTCGGGGCTGACTGTTGTGCTCGCCGTGCTTCCTGATCTTCACTTCAAAGACTAAAAAGTCAAGGTAGAAAATCAATATGGTATAACCACTTTTCTAACTGCTAAAGAGGGAAGAAAAACAATGGACCCAGCACCTAAAACTATGCCTTGCGGCAAAAAAAAAAAAAAAAGTCTAAGCAAGCAAAGGGCCAAGTGAGCGAAATACATATGGTCAATATAAGCATCAAAAACAAACACTGACAAAAGCAATAGGTCTGGAGTTGGCGGCCAGGCTTTTGACTTTGTCAATGCTTGTTTAGTTTTGCCATAATTTTTGAAAAATATTGTTTTGGCGGGAGCTGCTGGGCCCTTGAAATTATAAAAAAATGGCTAAAAGCAAATTAATATTTTGGTCTCAACAAGAATATATATCCATGGTAGTCCCTGGCACTGAGGGGAACTACTTTGTGTGCAGATGTGCTCGTTGCGAAAGAGCAGAATGCCATCACTCAAAATGAGGTTAGCCAGTGAGTGACTAACTCATTGCCTCATGCTGTATGTTGACGTGGGTGGAAAAAATGTGAAAATTAGAATGATGGACCAATGGATTAAGAAGGCAGGGTTAAAGTCAGTATAAGAAAGTATATTACATATACATTTTAGGAAAATATGGTCTTGACTAACCCCAGCCATAAAAGCATTGAGACAATGTCTTACTATGTATACATCATTTTATTTATTGTTTTGTTTTTTATTTTATGTTTTTCTTTAGCACACTCTACACTTGAACACCATTAAAGATCAATGTCTCTATTACAGACACCGGGTAATATTACAGTAACCTGTACAGAAACATGACAAGTAATGCTTTCTTGTTAGTAAGAATAGAGGAGCATATTATCAAGCGGCAGCGATAATTATCGCTGCCGCGCTTAGCGTGAGATTTCTTATCGCCGGCTATCGCAGGAAATTATCGCCATGCTAGCGCTGTATTAACAACGCATAGCGCAATTGCGATAATTATTCCAGCGATAGCGGTGTTTTCCATGGAACATCGCTGGTTTTCCAGCGATGTTCCATGGAAAATGTCGATAACCTTGCTGATACGACCCTGTGGTCGTATCAGCATAATCCACCTCCCATGCAAAGTATGCCTAACACTGGATTTTAGCAGACATTAAAATCCAGCGTTAATGGCCGGTTAGCGTGATTTTGTTTATCGCTACGCCGGCCGGGGCATTGTTGTAAATATCGCGAAGCTGCCTTCGCGATATTTACCCATGTAGCATATTGAGGCCCGCCTACTTTGCATCTCACTAACGTTGAGATGCAAAGCGGGTGCTAACTCACGGAATCACGCGCTAGCGTGTCCTTGCTAATCTTGCGATAAAATTATCGCCGCTTTTCGGCCGAAAACGGACGCTAAAGCGGCGATAATTTTATCTCCCCCTCTTGTTAATATGCCCCATTATGTGTCAAAAAAGTGAATCCCTAATATGTCAAGATAGGTAAAAGCTAGGGTGTTCGAAATTTGATTAATTTCCTTTGATATAATCATGCAAAATTTCGGGGAAACTACGTGAAACGACATGTAATTATGCAAAATGCAAATCCCTGGTTAATCACTCTATTTTAGTGAAAAATGCGTCCTTGCATAAACCTTTGACACGAGGACAAATTTTGAGGTAAAAGTATAGAGTGAAAAACACAAGTGGAGCTGGTAACAGCTGCTCGCGTTCTGGCCACCGTATTATTCCTGAGTGCTAGCAGTAATATTTTGCAGTGAATGGTGCGTAAAAAGACTACATGGCATTATGGAATTGTTTTGGAATTTTCGTGTAATAAGCGTAACATGAAATTCCGAAAATTATGTGAATTATGCCGGCTTGCTTTAAAATTTGCTCCATTGATTTAGTCAACACAGCATAACCCGCGCACTCCGCCCCACTCCCACATATATGCAACATTCCCCCTACTGTATTCCTCCTCATGAAAAAGCCAACGTACACGCTTGTCTTGTGGTGGTCATTTGTTGGCCGCAGTGTATTAGGAATACAAGGAAACATGTATATACTTTGCATATTTTGCATATTATGTTATAACAAACTTCCTTGGTATTGTCTCTTGGCCCTTCTGGGTCGTTTTCTTGGTTTTGTTTTTTGCGCGGGGAGGGAGTAGCTTCTGTCCCGGAGTTAGGCCACAACTCGCTACCTTGTCCGACTCTTGTTGTGCCCTGCCGTCCGGCGGGGGCTGGGCTGCGAGCGCCGTCTCCGTTTGCTAACCCCCCTCTTTGGTAGGCCAACTCACCCAGCCGTGAGGCATCCCAAAGTGAGTGGTCCTACACTCCGCCCTTAGGCCGACTCACCCAGCCGTGAGGCATCCCAAGGAGAGTGGACCTATTCTGGCACACCGCCCTCCGGTGTGCCTCCGTACCAACCGTTATCAGCGTAGTTCTTCGCCCAAGCCTTGCTTGCTCCTCAGCCCTGCGACATTGCTGTTCCTTAGGTGTGGGTGGGTGGGACAAAAAGGTTCCGACGCCGATGCTGCTCCCCCGCTCCGTGAAGATAGGAGCTTACCTGGGGGAGCAGCGCTTATATGCCCCCCACTTGCTTTCCCGCCAAGGTAGGCGTCTTCCCCTATTGGGGGGTTCATATCCCGCCTGGGCCCCCATTGGCCGAGGGGGCCGACGCCTCTTTGGCGGCCGCCGCGGGGGGGACGGGTGTTTTTTTCCCCCTTTCTGCCGTTTTGCGCGCCAAAACCAGCCCTCAACTCGTTCTGTCCGGGGGCACGGCGCTAGTTATGGCGCCGGCTCTCTAGCCCCCTTTGGGGGCAGCCTCTGCAATAACCCGCGCACTCCGCCCCACTCCCACATATATGCAACATTCCCCCTACTGTATTCCTCCTCATGAAAAAGCCAACGTACACGCTTGTCTTGTGGTGGTCATTTGTTGGCCGCAGTTTATTAGGAATACAAGGAAACATGTATATACTTTGCATATTTTGCATATTATGTTATAACAAACTTCCTTGGTATTGTCTCTTGGCCCTTCTGGATCGTTTTCTTGGTTTTGTTTTTTGCGCGGGGAGGGAGTAGCTTCTGTCCCGGAGTTAGGCCACAACTCGCTACCTTGTCCGACTCTTGTTGTGCCCTGCCGTCCAGCGGGGGCTGGGCTGCGAGCGCCGTCTCCGTTTGCTACCCCCCCCTCTTTGGTAGGCCAACTCACCCAGCCGTGAGGCATCCCAAAGTGAGTGGTCCTACACACCGCCCTTAGGCCGACTCACCCAGCCGTGAGGCATCCCAAGGAGAGTAGACCTATTCTGGCACACCGCCCTCCGGTGTGCCTCCGTACCAACCGTTATCAGCGTAGTTCTTCGCCACGCCGTCTGGGAGGCTTCCGTCTCCCCACGGCTCCCCCAACTACGTCCTGCGCTACTTCATTTGCAACCTGCCAAGGCCATGGCGCCCCAAAGGTTGCTCCAAAACACTCCCATGCCTTCCTCAGATAGGTGCACTCCATCTTTGGCATAAAATTCCGGGCGACCCGTGTGGATGAGCCCGTGTCTGACCGTTTCCAGGCCATTTGTTCTGCAGAATTTGCTCACTGTGAGGTTGAGCTTCTTACAGGAGTTCTCGACTGCTTTCTGAGATTCTGCCCCGCGCAATTCGTTTCTGCTGATCAGCTCATACCAGATAATGGCGGTGCTCCCGAAGGCCCTAGCCGCCTCCGTGAGATCTTTCTGGATGTCGTGGAGGAGTGCTTTCCTCCCGAGTCTGGCCAAATCGTTCCCCCCTAGGTGTATGATCAAAACATCCGGATGCCATGCCGCTTCTGCCTGCAAGTCTCTGAGGGTTGCCGGCAGCTGTTCCCATCTCATCCCCGGTTGGCCAAACCACCGTATGCAGGTGCCCACTGGCCGTTTTCCCATCAAGTGGCCCCCACGCCGCCACCAGGCTTCCATCCGCGTTATAAACGAGTGCCCCACCACCCACACCAGGCGCGGTCTCCTTCCTGTCAAAGTAATGAAAACAGACAGTCACTCTCAGTTTGTCCTGGGGCCGGGCGTCCTCATTTGTTCCCCCTGGTGTGTCCTGTGGGTCATAGCATCTGTGGCCTCACGTAAGTCTTGTATGCCCTTGACTGCCATCTCCCTACTGCCTGTATTCCGGCCTCGGTCATCCCATGCTGCGCGGCCGTCGTGGCAGCCCCTATCCGAAATGAATGGGACCCAAAGCCCCTCGTGGGCAGCCCTGCCCTGCTTATTGCGAGGCGCAATATTGCTGTAAATTGGAACTTCCTCAGTTGCGTTCCGTCCCTGTGTTTGAACAGGGGACCACCTCCGGCCGGCCGCACCACCATGAAAGCGAGCAGGCAGCACACCGCGCAGCAGTTGTGATCCTCAATGCATTGTAGCCTTACCAGTACCCCTTTGCCGGCTTGGTCAGTTTTCGACCGCCTTAATCGAATCTCCACTCCCTTTGCTCTGGGGGTTACGTCGCCTGCTTGTAAACAGTGTTCTGCCGGGCCCACCCTTGAGGGGGCTACTAGCTCGCTGAGGCGGAAAGCCCCGAAGAAGGCGGTGGCGAATGCGGCCCTAAACAGGAGGCACTCGAAGCTGTCCGTTGTTATGTCCCCTAGTGTCCCCAACAACAAACAAAGTTTCTTGAAGTCTATCGGGCGCCTGGTGTCCTTCCTTGTGCCCTCTTTTAACACCACCCTTTCATTGCCGCTTTGATGTAAGGGGATGCAACTGGATCCTGCCCTGTCTCTAATTTTGCGTAGTATGCCACGGCAGCCAGGTGGGCCTGCGCCCATGACCTGGACTTCTTGCCATTAAATGCCCACTGAATGAATTGTTCGGTTGCCCTGCGTGTGGCCCCCCGTCTCTCAGAGACTGGATGCCCCCTACCCTCATTACTGTCCCCACGTACTTCCTGTATCTCCTGGCTGCTTCCGGGGCAAGTGCAAGGTGGACTAGCTCCGACAGGTCTACCCCGCCAGGTCCCACAGTTGTCTCGGGAAAGGGGTCATGTCCTGCGCTGCCCCCGGTGCCAGCTCCCTGAACCTGTCTGTTCTGGCTCTGGACAGGGCGTCTGCCACTTCGTTCTCCACCCCTGGGACGTGGCGTGCTCGTAGGTCTATGTTGCCTTCCAGCTGTAATGTAACCAGTCAGCGCATTAGTCGCAGAGTGTCTGGGCACCTAGCAGACCCCCTGTTAATGGCCTGTACTACGCCCTTGTTGTCTGACCATAGTGTTAGTTTCATGTTCTGCAATTCCTTCCCCCAGATCGTCAATGCCACTATGATCGGGAATAATTCTAGAAAGGTAATATTGTTGGTTATACCCAGTCTGTGCCAGCTGCCGGGCCATTGACCTGCGCACCATTGGCTTCCTAGGATCGCCCCAAACCCCGTGCTGCCAGATGCGTCTGTGTATAGCTCGATCTGTTTATTAGTTACCCAACCTTCCCTCCAGATCAGTAAGCCATTAAAGTCTGCCAGAAAAGTATCCCACATCACCAGGTCTTTCTTGACCTCCGCCCCGAGACTGACGTGGTGATGCTTCTGTGTGAGCCCGCGGGTCAATTGGGTCAATCGTCTGGCGAATACCCTACCTGCTGGGATTACCCTGGTTGCAAAGTTAAGCTTGCCTATTAACCTTTGGAGGTCCCTCAGTGTCGCCTTCTCGCACCCGCAGAGGCTCCTAATGTCTTGCCTAAAATCCTCCACCTTCTCTGGAGGGAGCCTGGATGTCCCGGCGACGGAATCTAGCTCTATTCCTAGGAATGTGATTTTTGTCGCCGGACCCTCTGTTTTTCCCCTGAAAGGGGATCCCTAGCTCCTCCGCCAATCCCATGAATGCCTTCAGAGTGTCGCTGCACTCCGCTGATGCCGCCGGGCCTGTGAAAAGGAAGTCGTCTAAGTAGTGGAGCTTCCCGCCTGCCGGGTGCCTGTCGTGCAGTGCCCATTCAATGAAGGTGCTAAACTTCTCAAAGTATGCGCATGATACTGAGCACCCCATTGGCATCGCTTTGTCGAAATAGAGTTTCCCATCCCACTGGAAACCCAACAAGTGAAAGCTTGAGGGGTGGACTGGGAGTAGGCGGAAAGCGGACTCAATGTCTGCCTTTGCCATGAGGGTCCCACGGCCAGTTGCCCTAACCAGATCTATGGCATCGTCTATTGTGGCATAACTTACTGAGCAGACCTCTGTGCTAATCCCATCGTTTACTGACGTACCGTCTGGGAATGATAAGTGGTGGATTTTTCGGTATTGGCCCTGCTCTTTTTTGGGGACCACCCCTAACGGAGAGATCACCAGATCCTTGCCCATCCAGGCGGGGAGGGGTCCTTCTATTCTACCCAATAGCTTCTCCTTCTCTATTTTCTTAGCCACTACTCCCGGGTGCTGTAATGCGGATTTTAGGTTCTTCCCACTGCCTGAGGGGAGGGGCCCCTGAATGGGATGGGGAAACCCTCTTCAAAGCCGTGGACCAATGTCTCGGCGTCTGACTGGTCGTGGTATCCGTTGGCTAGCCTGCGCAGTTTGTGCGTGTCAATGGGGGACCATGCTAGCCTGTAAGTTTGGTGTCCTGCTGTCCCCTTGGTGCCCCCAGTGTCTGACTCACTACTTCTGTCTCTCTTTCTTGTCTCCTTTTTGTTCTTTCCTGCGCCTGCATCCTGCCGCCGGGTGCCCTCCTCCACATGATGAGCATATGTGCTGGAATTTACATGCTGCCCCGTAAGTGCATTCGTTGGCCTCGAACTTCCAGCATATTGCCGGTGGCCCGCTGTTCTGTGTTCCTTTCCCTGCGCTGAATTGTTTGGGTCTATGAAAAGGCCTCCCTTTCCCCCTGTGAGATGACCCCGAAAGGACTGCTCGTTCCTTCCTACCCATGTCTTCTCCTCCCTCGCTACCATCATTTTGTGAATAAAACCTGAGACATCCTCCTCATTCCACTCCATTTCCGGGTGGGTCTGCATTTTTAGCCTGAACCCCTTATCGTATGCTAGCCACGCATCACCCGGGAATTGCCTCTGTGCGTTGTGGATGCTGGCTTCATAAAGCCACAGGTCGGCTGCGCAGCGCGGGAATTTCTCGACTATTATACAAACCATTATTCGAAATGCGTCTAACCAATTGTCAAAGTTCCTCTCCTTACGCTCCTTCCTCCTTTCCCTCCTATCTTCCTCTTTTTTATCACAGGTTGTCAGGTCAAGTCCTTCTAACTGTATCTCTAGTAATGAGAAAATGTCGATGAATTCCTTCCTCCAAATTCTCTCCTTGACTGCTAGTGGTATGAGACTTGCTAACCCTGTGGCCCTGGTAGTCAATGACGCGGGGCCCGGTGACGGCCGTGTATATTCCTCAGGTACCGCTACTGCCGCCGCAGGTGTGGGTGCTGAGGTTGCGCTCCCCCACGCCACCGTGGGGGACCCTATGTCTATCCTTCCCCCTGCTGAGGCCTGCTCCCCCATGCGGTGCCGGCGTGCCAGGCCAGGGGCTAACAGGTGCCATGGCAGCCCCGAGGTATCTTCCTCCCCCTGGTTTACTGTTGTATCCCCCCCCTGAGTGGGCCCCTGCCGCCCCTCAGCCTGCGCCCCTGTTGGCCCTGCGCCCTGTATGCCTAAGCCCTGTAGCAAAAGCGGCGCCATAGTCCTGAAGCATTCTTGTACAATCGCGCTGATATGCTCACCACTTGCTGTCGTGTCCCCTGTCCCCTGGCTTGGCCTTGCCGCCGCCGTGTTGGCCACAGGTGGCTGGGCCCTTTTCTGGGGAGCCTTTTCTGGGGAGCCTTTCTGGGCACCGCTGCCTCCGCGA
Source organism: Calotriton arnoldi (assembly GCA_963921515.1). Classification (NCBI taxonomy): domain Eukaryota; kingdom Metazoa; phylum Chordata; class Amphibia; order Caudata; family Salamandridae; genus Calotriton; species Calotriton arnoldi. Next base: position 321,694 of record CAWUFW010006300.1, on the reverse strand, counting down.
GCTTTGCCGGTGCCCTCCTCCTTCTCTTGGCTGTCGGTGCGCTGCTGCTGCCCTGCTGGTTGCTTGGACCCTCGCCGGCGTCGTGCAGCAGGTGAGGCTGCAGCCAGTCGCTCCTGTGTACCTCCGATGCTGCCCGGATCTTTCTTAGCAGCTCATTCAGGTCCTCCTGCCGCTGCCCATTGCTCCCCCTTTTTTCGCCATTCCTTGCGGGGTGATGCCGCCGTCTGATGCACCAAACTGGACCTACTATCCTGGGAGAGCTGCTGCTGGCTTATTAACACCCCTCCTGCTGGTAGGGGAGTGCCTTCTAGCACCGTGTAACTGTACCCCAAAGCGGGGTGCTGCCGCTGGTTATCTGCACCAACAACCGGTCCAAGAAGAGCGCGCTCCCAAACGCCTCTTTGTCATGGGCTCCTGGGCGGGCTCAGCAGCTGCCGCCGGTGCACGCTTCACAGTAGAACGCACGCCTCCCTTCCCGGCGCCCAGGCGGAGACCTCCCGCGTCTCTGGCGTCGTTTGGTAAGTGCCGGTGGTGAGGTGCGCTGTTCCTGGTGTCCTCCGCCACCCCTCTCCGGCAAACCAGCTCCTACGTGCAGTGTGCCCCAACCTGGCATAGGCGCCCCCCCTCACCTGCTCACCGCGTCTGTCGCTCGCTTCAGCAGCCCTCCGGTGTCGGCGGCAACCTGCTGCTCCTCCCTGCCGCTCGGACGCCTAGCCGGTGATGCAGGGTGAGCCGGTGGCGCGGGGTGGGCTCCCGCTCGTCCTCTTCCTGTTTTTGGCTCCCCAACGGTGACGTGGGGTGTGACGGCGACGCGGGGTGGGCTCCCGCTCGTCTTCTTCCTGCTTCCCGTCCTAAATGGTGACGCGGGGTGGGCTCTCGCTCGTCGCCTTCCGGGATCGCCTTCTTCCCGGTTCGGGGGTTCGTCGCGGCAAGCGGACTCTCGAAGGTGCAGCGGGGTAGGCTCCCGGTCGTCTTCTTCTTGCCCGCGGATACTTGGTTCCTGGGGCAGTATCGGCAGGTATTTCGGCCGGGCAGGGCTTCGCCTTCCCACACCCCACGGTCTCCACAAAAAGGTTCCGACGCCGATGCTGCTCCCCCGCTCCGTGAAGATAGGATCTTACCTGGGGGAGCAGCGCTTATATGCCCCCCCCACTTGCTTTCCCGCCAAGGTAGGCGTCTTCCCCTATTGGGGGGGTTCATATCCCGTCTGGGCCCCCATTTTTTTCCCCCTTTCTGCCGTTTTGCGCGCCAAAACCAGCCCCCAACTCGTTCTGTCCGGGGGCACGGCGCTAGTTATGGCGCCAGCTCTCTAGCCCCCTTTGGGGGCAGCCTCTGCAAAAATCTGTGATATTCATAATTTTCTCTCGAACGAGTTGCATGTGAATGCCTATTTCAAGAATTACTTGATACCCCTGTTCACATGGACATAAGGGTTGCTCTTGTTTGTTTGTTTGTTTAAATTTTAAAATTTTCTCGGACATAGTAACAACACAGGCATAGCCAAAGTATGGTCAACAAACACATGCTATAACATGACAGGAGATTAACAATAGATCCAAAAAAATACGACTTTAAGGGCCATCAAATCTAGCACTCAGACGTATCACTTATATTCACCAATCTCAAGGAATAGGATCTAAAAGCTCTGGCAATTATTTCAGTATTATTACTAGTGCTGCACCGAGCAAGATAGCAGAGCAAGCCCACCTCTCTTCAGCACGACATGGCGAATTATATCCCCTTCTCAAAACAGCGGGGCAAATTATTTATGAAAAAGCACAACTTTCCAAATGTATTGTCTAAAAGTTGGTGGGGTTTACGAGCAATTTCGAAGGGTAACGCATGCTATTGTCCAGTATCTCATAGTCTGGCACAGTACCCAGAAATTCGTTTTCTGCAACAGCAAAACATAACTGTCCTTTTTTTAATCTCCGTTAAATAGACATACCGGATGTACAAAAACACATGTATGAGCCAAAGGAGGAGTGCCTATCTGATATCATGTTCTCCCTTGGAACAAACTCATTGTAAATATTGTGCCACCGCTATTAATACCCAGTTTTTAATACTCTGCCAGAAAATAACGTAAATTCATGCGACAGCTAATAGCCATCAAATTACTTGTGCAAAAAAAGCATAAATCTGAATTGGCGCTGTTTATTAAGTTTATGTTTAGTGCTGTCCTCATATACCACTGTTCTTTCAGTAAGTGCTGATCAGACACTCCAGGACATTGCCAGTTATAGAGATGTGCAGCCCAAAGCTGCTGATGCATTAATAATCAAAATTTCATTTTTATTAGCGGCGCCGGTTGCATATGGCTAGTGCTTAGCAAGTATGCCTTTTCATATAGGTGCATACCGCAAACAAAGGAACTCTCCATCAGTTTAAATACTGCAACGATTATGAAAAGCGCACTTTTCAATGCTAGATCCTATAATGCCTATGTTGAGTTACGTTACGTTATTGTATACTATGCTATGTCACTGACATTTTGCATAGCACACATCTGCTATTGCAGAACATTTGCTAGCCCGGATGTGAATTTTCAAATGCTTCTGAAGTTTGTCACACACTGGAGACACATTTAGCTTGTGAAGATGTACTATCAGTAGTTTGACTATGTATCTTCCTACTGTAGGAGAATGTGTCGGCTTCAGTGATTTATGGGTGGTGAATTTTTGATTCTTGATAGGTGAGAGCGTCAGATTGCACCAAGTAGAGTACACATTGCAGCAGTGTAGTGTTGCTCCAATTTGATTTACCTTACAAAACAGAAGACAAGAGGCATTTGGCAAAACAGAAGCAATTTGTTTAAATAAACAATGCGGCTGGGAGAACAGGTACAGGCTCAAGATCTGAGGACTGTCTCAATTTACAGTGGGTTCTGTTATGTTTCATGGGGTACCCTAATATAGGCCTGAGTAGTCTCACGACCCTTCACCTACATTTACAGTACACTACATAACGGGTTTTGGTATTGACCTTTTACCTAGTTAAGCACTGCATAAAATGTCGTGTGGTTTTCCTCGAAAACTAGCCTCATTAATTATGCATGAAGATTCTCAGAAACACAGCAGGATTGCCATCTTCTGCATAATAACTATGTGTAAGGGTCATCCCTTCAGTCATCCTCGACCAACATGACACAGCAAGGTAGAAGGTAGAATCCCCTGAGGGTACCTTTTAGGTATATATATATATCATATCTTTGCCAAGGCAGGCAGAGGAGAAAGACTTCCATGCTGACACACTGAAGCGAGACGCTGAGGTTCCTGCATGCAGACACTCCAGCTCGCAGTGGCATGACATCCCTCGCGGGGTGTCCATCTCGAGACCAAGACGGGGTCCCACACTCTCTCATTTCAGGTAATGGGGTTGGCTTCAGCCTAGGGGGATTCTTGGCTCTACACCTACATACATGCTAGGTACACTTAGGTACATCTAGTTAGGGTTGCATTGTAGGAGTACGCATTATTACTGTCATGTATTTATATACCTGCCTGTATTCATTGTTTTAGCACTATGGTAGGAATCTACCATCCATTCACTCTATTGGTGCTTATAATCATTTATATCTGTTTCTGTCTCATGGTTGTTTCAGCACACCTATTTTACACTAGAATGATCCTGGTTCAATAAATGTTTATTGCAAATGTCTCCACCGTTTATTCTGTTTATCTCTCTCTCTGAGACCAAGTGAGCACGAGTGACTGAGTGAAAAGTACTGTACTGTTTCCACGATCCCTGATGGGACAGGGTTGTCATGTTCGATAGTAGCCAAGAACTCTTCTCTCCTTGGTAAGAGGAGTTTACAGTGGCACTGTGAGCTAGCTAGGTATACAGGCGAACATACCCGGTGGGGTGTCTGGTATCAGTCTGGACACCAGTCCCACGTCTATGTTGTCTAAACGCGCAGATCCTATATAGGTTTATAGGAACTACACGACAGTTCGCGTACATCTTATATACAATTCTACAATAAGCAATAAACATTTCTGTCATACCATATATGGTGAGGAATGTTGGATGCTGCCTTGGATTCATAAATTAATGGTCAAATGGTTACGGAGGTGGGTCTCGATCTTACGTGGACACGGTATTGCCAGTGGTGTATGTGTCCAGATGTCCAGCATGGGGAGTGTTTGATCACTATGTGTTCTATGTCCTGATTGGCTATGTGTTCCTAACTCATGTGGCATCTGACTTTATGGTGTTTTTAGAAGTGTGCTATCCCTTTCAGGTCATATATGCTTTATTGGGGCAATCTCCCCGACCATTGTAGTGATGCTATGCCTATCTGTGGGATTGATTAAGAGTTTCCTGCCCATGTGTTTTTCTCTCAGTTATGCACCCTCCCACCTGTAACCCATCAATTAGTTGTCCCGGGCCTAGGTCGCAGGTCCTGCCTGACTACATGCTTGCAATATCGAGGTAGATGTGGAGTTCGGGACGGACGATTCTATCAATAAGGTTGATAGTTAATTTTTCATTGATAAATACATCAATATCCAAATTAAAATTCCCCTTCTAGTTGATTCTACAACTACACTACTTAATGCATCCATTTGTACCATTACTTTTCTAGGGTCCTGCTGTTCCCTTTGCTCGCATTTGACTACGACGATCTTCCTAGATGCTTGAATTTTACTCAATTTTAGGACTGCGTTTTAACAGCACATGACCCCTAATTGCATTACCCTGCAAACCAACAGGAGCACATTAACAACTGCAAACAGTGATTTACACAGACCGCTAATCAATTGTGGGAGCCAGGAGAACCAATTTGAAAGTCACTCCTGCTTAGGGGCGCCTCCTTCTTCACGCATGCTTCTCTGTAGATTAAGCAGTGCTTGGAAAGTAAGTGTCAAAGTTCCATTGTCCATGTCATTCCCCGGGATGAAAGTGCAACAGGCAATGCCAATCTTGGAACAGACCCCTCCCTCCATTGTAGTCATTAGTTCCAGCACTTACTGATGCTACATTACCATGAGGCGTATGGCTCGCATTACTTCCTTGATTAAATTGAAGCAGAGTTCAGCTGTTCATCATTTGAAGAATTTCCCACTTGCTTATCTGAAGCCGGTGAGCATTAGCTTTTGTCTGTAGGGTGAAGAAGGGTATTGACCTCCCCTTCTCCCAGCTGTTCCTCTGTTAACAGAATAAACTCTTCTGGGATGTCCTTACACTGAGCTCAGCCAAAATAGTCCACCGCTCTCTTCTCATGAGCTTGGTGCAGTAAGGTGGTCTTTTTCTTTAACGAGTGCTGGTTCGGCTCTGTTCTTCTCCAGTAATGACTAGGGGTGGGCGGAATTTGCGTAGTCGCGCTACGCAAAGCTCCGCAAAACGGTAAAAAATCTCCGCGAGCACGCAAAAATTCCGTGAGCACGCGGAATTGCTTGTTCCGCCCGTTCGCAATGCTTTTTTCCTGTTCGCGAATGCTGTTTGCGTGCTCGGGGAGAAATATCTCGCGAACACGCATTTTGAAAGCGCGAACAAGCAAAAAATTCCGCGAAGCCGCGCATCACGGAATTTTTGGTAATTTCGCGTTCTCCGCGGAACGCGAAATTACCCAAATTCCGGGAGCAGAACGGAATTTACCGCCCAGACCTAGTAATGACCAGGGTCGGGTGTGTTGGGGGTTTTGCTACCTCCAAGAATCTCATCTCTTGAAAGTCTTGGGGCCAAACAGTATCTTCCCCTATGGTGCCCTTTCTTCGCATCCTGCCCAGTTTGATTTGGATATCATTGAATTCAGTGAAGAGGCATAACGCTGCTGGGTTGATGTATCGGCTGAAGTTTACAGCTACCCTGTAAGGTTCTATCTTGTTGTGCTGGATCTTGGCCCATATTCTACATAAACAAAGGTGAATAAGGTACTTTGCTTTTTCGAGGGCTACCACTGGAGACAGGTAAAGCTTATCTGGCCTACCCCATTAGGGATCAGCGAACAGACATAACATGACCTGGCTGATGCCTAGGAGCCAGCTGAGGTCATGTGTTGGTACCAAGTATTATATAGAAGGTTGCTATGCATTGCGTGTGGGATGCTAGTTTTCTGTTTAGTGTAATTGTAGCTGACATACAAGAGGTCCCTAGATGGGCACTGTAGTTCCCGATTTGTGAACGTCTTTTGACCCAGCAGTTCCTCAATGTCAAGTAAGTTTGGTATTACCCATAGTAGACAGAAGGTACATATGCACAGAAATATACATAACTTTTGTCGTGATGTTGTAGTTTGATGTGTCATTCCCTTCGGAGCCATCTGTGCTCTTCCGGTGGCCGTGTTTTTCCTGCCCAATTGGAAAATGTTTGCAGTATTTAGTTCATGGGTCCCATGGAAGGGCTCGACTATATGAAGGAATGGTCCATCCACTCGGGCGTCAAGCTGGCTATGGGTTTTTCCTCTTTCCATTTGCAAAGTTTGAAAATTGTCCTTTTTCTTTCTTAGTGGAAGTTGATGACATATTGCGTTGGTGCACTTTTGTTTTCTTTTCTCCCACCTAATTTGAAAGAACTTTGTTGATTGCTAATGCAGAAACATTACATGTGCTATGCAATGAATGGTTTTTGGGATTCCTGTATATTTTTTCCAACCCCAGGAGTGTGATATCCACACTCCAGTAGTCGTGATCTAGTGAGGCACTGGAAGGTGAACCCTGTTGGCCATGTTTTAGCAATTTCAGGGTGTAAGGGTGATTATTAGTTATCTAGACGACTCAAATCTTTCATTTTTCTTATATAAGCCATTCAGCCCCACCCCTCCAATCCTAACTGGATACTTAGATGGGTGCTAAATATGTTTGTGGATGGTCTCGTCTAGGGAGGGATAGATTTGTGGCATTTAGTCAGAGTCCTACGGTGATGCTAGTTTTCACCATAGACACTTCACCCGGTGGCTAAGGGTCCAGTTGCTATGCGGCCCCTTCCAGTTGTGTTTTTTTCTCAGATGAGGACTACATCTTTTGATACTACCCTCAAATGTGTTTTTATGCCCTTTTTAGCTTAGTACCACTATAGTTAAGTGGGACTCTTGGGAAAAGGGGGCGTATAGACGTTGGCACTGCTGCCACGTGCCGTGACACATTTTGGTGTGTGCTTCTCTTTGTTCTGAGCACGTTGAGTGTAACGTGGTGTGGCCCTCCTTTGTGGCCTTCATGTACCTGACTGTGGCTGATCTTGCCTGCCTTTGTATCTAGAATCTTTCTTAAGGGCTAGCTTTCGGTGTTTTTTTTCTTTAGATTTCAGCATTTCCTGAATCTCACGTAATCGATTGCTTCACTTTGTCACATGGGGGAGAGGGTCGGGCCGCATGTGGCCCCCTTTTTCTTCTGCTTATGCCGCCTCATGGTGTCCGAGGTCGGGGTAAACTGTTTCCCTGGATGGTGCCTGAACAATGCTTGGTATGGAGTTGAGCGTACCTGGTGCCCTACGTTTGTCTGGTGCCGGAGTGGGGACTTGGGATCCCCCCTCCCAGAGCAACCCCCTCTCCCTCAGACCACACCCAGGTTCCTCTCACCGTAGTTGTGGGCCCACAATACCTAGATTGAGGCTGGGGTCGCTATGGTCCTGCGTCACCTAGTGAACTGGTGCATCCGCTGTCGATTTTGGAAGGCAGGGAGACCGGACTTTGGAAATGAAAAAATAGGGCAGGTCACAAAACACAGAAGAAGGCTAGCCAAGCCAGCATTTGCCCTGCAATACCAAAAACGTGACTATGCTGAAAAACCCAAGACTTTTGACAAAAAATTGCAAAGGTCTGCTGGGTGATGCTGGAAAAAACACAAAACAGGACTGACTCAGGATATCTGGGATGCCTGGTCACCCTGGTGGACCCTTCCAACCGGAGGCTTGGACTTGATATCATGCTGAGGCCTCGCAGCTTATTGGCTCCTCGTGTGTGCACTGTTGAGTTTTTAGAGTTTTACCATCCCAGGTGCATGAGAATCCTGGCTGTCCTTTGGGGACGGTGGGGAGTTAATGTGGGCCCCATACTTTGCAGGGCTATTGTTCCCTTCTAGCTGTTGATCCTTTAACTCTTCTGTCTGGTGTATGTAGATATGTTTTTGCATCTTTTAAGCCCCTTGTTTGAGGCAGCAAGATCAATGTAATCTGTTACTGCTGCAGATTGGCAGGCTCCCCTATTGTGATTGCCATTTCACCCTCTTCCCCATTGACCAAGCCATTGCCTTTGACCACCATGGCCTTCAAAGCCTCACTCTGGTTTTATCTCAAGATTTTCAGGGGGAAGACAGCCTAATTTGCCTGTCTGATTTAGCACCAGCAAATACTGGTCTTTCACTTTAGAGAGAAAGATGGCTTGATAAGGCTTAATTTTCTTCATTGAAGGCTTCCTCTGTAAAGTCCCCTGGTGACTCTACCCCAAATATAAATAAATCTGTCCGATCCGCTTGGTTTGTCTAGCGCCCAATCCCAATATCCCATACTGCCACCACCTGCCAACCCCAGTTTGTCCCCCTGGAACGTGGCACCTATAGGTTTTTTCTGAGAAAGAATAACAGCCTATAATAGTCTATAATAGCCATTCACAACATGAGCTCTGAGATAAGGGCCAGGGAACCCAGAGCCACCAGGGAGCAAGTTCCCCTCCAAATCCTAACCAAATCATCTCATTAGCGGTGTGGTAGGCCCACGAGCACAGAAAAATTGTTGGGGCAGCCATGGACCCAACAGCTCCCTGAAAAAAGTTTTGTCCTCTTAATTATGTGTGTGTACTTATGAGGGTATTGGGAAATGTAAGCATTTTGAAGCAGTTGTGCAAGAAAAAAAATAAGTCTGGTGAGCGTAAATGAGTGCAAAGTTATGGATTTGATAAGAAAAGGTGGGGGACAGTTCTCCATCAGCGGATCTCCTTTCCTTGTGGCCACTCTCCTCCCCTCAATTCCAGTTAACAACGGCTTTGCTCACGGATTCCCCACCTGCCCACTCTTCAATAACTTCACTGGAAGAAGCAGTGGTGTAACAAAACTTGAGGGGGCCCTCCTGCAAAGAACATGGTGGCCCCCCCCACGGCGGCACGGCCCACCAACTACAACTTTTGCCCCACCACCCAAAAATCTGGTATATTTTGATTTAAAACCTTCAACATTTAATGTAATGCCTCTATATTTTCTTGCTCAAAGTTTTAATAAGTAAGTGGAAAACACTCTTAACATATATATATAATTTGTAACAAAACTGTCAAGAGCAGATTATTTAGCTGAGGCAGCAATCAGAACAATGCCAAGGAGCGATCCTATTGTCTCCAGAACTGCATATGGCTGAAGAACAAAGAGCAACCATGAAGGGTCTGAATTAGAATTGACATTGATGGACAATTTTTCCATAGAAAGAACTTGCCGAGCTATTATTCAGATTCAGATCAAATTTTGAGGAATTTACCTCAATCAAATTCCTCGTTTCATTCAGGAAACAAGGTGCAACAGTGCTTTGAATAAGTAAGCAGCACTGCTGCACCCTTCAGAGAACAATTCTTGGCACCAAAAGCACTGCAACTTCAGACAAGCTCTGCCTTTCTATCCGCAGAGAGCACGAATCAATGTAGCAGAAGAGGCTCAAAACAATGCAGCTGCCAATAACATTAAGGGGCCGATTCCGATTCGGGCAGGAAATCTCTCCGACCGAGCCGGACCCGGAGAGATTTCCGACCGAATCGGACCCTAGCAGTCCGACCGAACGAGTACGATGCGTTCGCATGCTATCGGACTCGATTCGGTCGGACTCCCATTGAAGTCAATGGGAGCCGGTCGTACAACGCGTACGCGGGCTCCCATTGACTCAATGGGTGCGAGGCGAACAAGGGCGCCCCCTATAGCGGGTACGCGTTGAAGCTAGGCGTACAGGGGGGTCCGACACGGACCCCCAAACTGCGGCTCCGACTGCTCTTTCGAGCCGGACGGCACGAGTCGGTCGGACTGCTCACGGCGCGCATCGTACTTACCCGGCCGGGGAACGTCTCCATTGCGCGGTGCGAGTCGTGTCCGTGCGAGTCGGTCGGAGCGGTTGGGTCCCGCGAACGTGTCGGTCAGCGATTTCGCGTGCGTTCGCATCGTACTCGCTCGCCCGGACGCACGTCCGACTCGGTTGGGAAACAGGGCTCCGAATCGGATCCGGTAATGCCGAGTCCGATTCGGAGCCCTACCGGCCGAGATCGGAATCGGCTCCTATGTCTTAAACAAAACTTACTTTTAGATTCTTATAAGGCCATTTAGCAATAAGAACAACAATACTCCACATCAATATTGCAGCAAATAAAACTTTAACATCAAACTTCCAATTGATCTAGTTAATAAAGAGACCGTGAAACATAATTAATAAATTTGCGGGGTGAGTGGGAAATCTTCCTTTGAAAGGGTCCAGTGAAGGACAGAGCAGCTGAGGCAGCCCAGATGCGCTCGCTGATCCACACCCCTCCCCTGCTCTCTTTGGCCCCTGGCAGACGAGGCCACGGGCAGCACACAGCAGTTCTCCTGACTATTGCCGCTTGAGCTGCGGAACAGGTGAGAGGAAGCTATGAATGCGATTTGCAAGTCACTTCCTCTCTTGATGTTGCGATGGCTGGGGGCTTTTTAGTGCAGGCCACGACTTTTACTCCCCCTTTTCTAGAGACCATTTCAAATTCGAGACTGGAGTGAGGTGTGGTCATCACACTACATGACCACACAATATTGAGATAATCATTTTTTGACAGATGTGCTAAATGTTGATTATTACCATCAGGACTATAAGAGGTGAATTTTGTTACCATTTTGGAATTATTTTCGGTCTAAATAAGTTTTTAAGAATGTTGTGTTTATGAGTTGTTGTAAAAAATAAACGTGACTCATGTAACCCAGAGCAAAATTTATTAGAGTATTGACTTCATTTTCTTTCAGTGCCAGACTTTGCGAGACACACATGCATTTTTAGCACCAAATCCTGAGACCTAGAAGTAATTAGCCCGTGAGTCATCTAATAATCTAGAGAGAGCTTGGCCATTGTTCTATCAGGACACACCAAGTGCCAAGCCACTGCATTTATCCTGTTTTAGTTTTTAGACAGCAAGCTCCCCTAATGAAGGAAAGTATCTTTGGAGTGGGTGTAGCCACAACCCCAATGACTGGCATCTGTCTACTTTGATACTGCTATTGTTGCAGGTACTTAGCTGTCTGGTGCCAAACCAATCTACTTCTAGACTGATAGGTTCTGAAGTCTTGAAGCAGAGGTTAGTATTACCAAGTCCAGGTTGGCACAGGTTAGAAAATCATGAGACAAGAACAACTCACACAACTCACACTCTTTGGGGGATATTCTCAAGAACGTGTGATAATTATTGCAAAATTAGCTTAACGCAACTTTGCACATCGCAGTCCATCGCGGGAAAATAACACTGTGTTAACATTGTATTCTCAACACGGTGGCACCATGCAATAGTCTCACGATAACGCGTCAAATGACTGCGATAAAATTACCGTAAAGGCAAAAAAACGCGAAACACGAACGCGAAAAAAGTTGCGATGTGGCCAACCATGATAAAAAAAACCAGCGTTAACCAGCGACAGGCCTGCAATTCCCTCGCGTCATGCAGGAAAATGCACTATAAAAGCACAGAAAAACACAAACAAAATAAATCAAACTGCATAGCACCATGGAGGAAGCCGGAGCAAGTACAGAGGACGACCAGAACCCCACAAGCCCCCAGGAGGACCAGCCTGGGACCTTGGGGTTACGGAAGGGCAAGGAGAAGAAGACGAGGAAGACGAGGTTCAGTCCGCAGGAAAACAGGATCATCATCACGGAGGTGATAGAACACCACCAACAACTGTTGGTCACCTCCAACGTGTCATTGGCAAATAGAAATGCAATATGGCAGTCCATCCTGGACAAGGTGAATGCAGTCGGAGTGAGGAGCAGGACAATTGGAGAGGTCAAGAGGCGCTGGAATGATGCGAAGCGCAAAACCAAGAAGAAACTCGCTGACAACCATCAGGCAGCATTGCAGACTGGAGGTGGCAGTCCAGCGGAACACCAGGAGCTGGATGAGATGGAGGAAATGGTGGCCACAGTCATCAGTGGGGAGACGGTGGCAGGAGTTGGGGAGTCCGGACACTGCTCGACATGACCTGACACAACAGCACCAGGGTGAGTACCGAACAGGGACTGGGGGACGGGGAGATGGGCACAATGGCACACATGCACAATTAAGTAGAGCACACTGCACACCCACAATGACTCTGGATCATGTCCCTGATCCCCTTGGCACACTGCAGCACACATACAAACACCAAGTAGGCCCCCATCCACTATGGGCACAAAGGGGTCCATCCCACACAGCACCAATCTCACAACCAACCCATGCACAAGTGTCAAAACCAGCAAAGCTGGGTGTCTCTGAGCCACCCTGACAATGCAAGTGACACTGCATGACGAACAGCGTGGCTGCAGTCCAATTATCATGACATGGTGCACGCCACGACACTGAGGTGGCTGAGTGTGGAACACATCCGTAAAGGAGCAGGTCACACTCTGACACATCCACCTGCACAAACAACCCCGGACGTCAACAACAAATCTGCGGATAAATCACGCCCAAGAGTCCAGAAATCCGAACTAGAGTAAAAATTAGCCAAGTCTGCAACATCTCAGCACTGTAGAAGCACAGTAGTCAAAGGCACACCGCCTCAAAGGGATAAGGGGCAGCAAAATCACAGCTGCAGGGGCGACTCCCCCACACTGCAGCACACACACATAGCAATAACAGCACATCATCATTGACGACAATGTGTTACAAAGTGCAACACTCTCACTACAGAACAGAGGACACAACTGGTTCCGCTTGTGCGTAGAAACTGGCCAATCACATCTGGCATAGCAGGAAACTGTGAGATGATAATGTACGTATACAACCTCACATCCGTGATGTAGTTCAAATGTCCACTGTCCCACATCAAATAGCCAGCTCCTCCCAAACAGTCACAATGTACATTGTCATGCAGTCTGTATGTAAACTTGAACAATGCGTCAACATACATGTCAACACAATGTTAAAATGCATCTCCCCTTCACATTGCAGAGGGACAATCAACACCTCCTGCAGAGCAGACCAGACAACTCATCAGTGATGATGAAGAGGACCTCCACACCTTCGACACCGATGCACTACAACAGCTCATGGACAGCTACGGCAACCCACCTCCAGGAGCAGGGCAGCCCAGCTGCATCGAGGAGAGCCCACCCCTTGCACAGACCACACAGCAGGAAGCACCCACCAGCACGGCTGGCTCCCAGCACCTCACCGAAGAACACATTGCATTCCAAGGCCATGTGTTAGACTGCCAGAAGGAGGTGGCTGAACAGGTGCGATTGGGGTTCACCCTCATGGCAGCCAAACTAGATGACATACGTGGGTGTCTAAGTCCCATCAGGGACCACTTACACTACCTAACGGACACCCACAGTTCGCTCCATGATGTCCAACAGTCCATGCCCGACATCGCTGGAGTCATGACTCTGAGAGGAGAACAACTGTCAAGTCAGAGTGGCCTCAGCGAAGTCAGCCGAGAGTTGGCACAGATGCTGAGGATAATGGAGAACATGGAGCGGATGCATGCGGAAAGAATGGCTGCCACGGATGCACACCAGCGAAAAGTTGTTGGGATCTTCCATGCCCTGCAGATCCTCATCATCGCATTGCTGCCACTAAGGCAGTTGCTGATGAATGCTGCTGGTACTTTTACACACACATCTCCGGCCCCTGATGTGTCAGTGGCACACAGTGCTGCAGACCAAACATCAGCACCCACGTGTCAGACAGATGACATAGAGGACGAAGATGCGGGTGATTCCACCTTTGTAGTAAGAAGGAGCCAGTAGCATTCTTCTCCACCATATGCCCTGTTTCAGCTTGGTTCTGCCCTCTGCATCATGCCCTGTAACAACACCTCCCACTGTCCCCCGAAACACTCTGTGACACTCACCTTGGACCTCGACATGGACTGCCATATTTTGTTTGCTTGCCAATGACACAGCAATCAGACTGCAGACTGTACTCTTCCTCTTCCGATGTACTTGTCAATCCCTACATGACTCTGGCTGGCCCTCCACTGGGCTACAATGTAATGTGGGGTTTGCATGGCCATGTACTGCTCCAGCTCTGACACTCCACCGAATGTGAATAAATCATTCAAATTCACACAGATGTGTCATGTCCATAAGCGATCAAGTATGAAAGTATGGATGAATGTAAGGACATTGATTGCCCAAAAAGGTACACCCTCGGAAATGAAAGCAATGCGCATGTTTGACCGTGACACACATGGGAGGTGAGATGACTGGGAATGTGTGCACTAGCTGTGGGCTCATTGCTCTGAAACAACAATCGCGCAATTCCTCAACTTTGCCCCACGCAATGTTAGAAATAGGGCTGGGTATGAAATGTCAAAGTCGTTGGCAGGCCTAAAGTAGTGTCCCCATCACATTTGACAACAGAACATCTCTTCGCATACCTACTCACACTCAACTGGGTGGACACAGCCTGTAGTGATGGATCACATTTATCCACATGGCAAGAATATGGACACCATACTCACATTGCTGAAGACACGTAAGAGCACAGGCCTATCAGCAACTATCCCAACCACTATGTCTGGCTCACAGAGGTGGAGCTGGCAATAGGGACTCACCCCTAAGTGAAATGCGTCAGTGAGTCCCTCCCTGTGTACGGACAATGCTCATTGAGGCACACGATTTGTCATTCCAATCAACACTCATCACAGTTGAACACTAGTGAAGTTGCGTAGACTTTATTGCCATGTGCGTGTCAGTACAGGCAAGACAAGGGCCACAACATGCAGACCAATGCATCAGACACTAACAGGCAGCATTCGGTCACGGTACAGTACCACGTGACAGGCGTTGTGCATGCGCCCAGGATGTTCTGCCATTGCGTTGATGGCTCTCGTAGAACCGGCACTCTTCTGACCTGCGGCAGTAATGTGGATGATATGCCACAGCTCGGAGCAATGAGTCGTATGTGTGTGCAACATTTGGATGTATGGGTTGTTGTGTACGTAAGTGTCAAGGGCATTCCATGCAAGAGTACCTCGAGCTAGGACTTCTGTGTGTGGGGTGTGGATACGTTGGTCTATCATTAGCACTGTGTGTAGTGTGGGAGTCGTCATCATCTGCTATGGTATCTCTCTCAGGGGGTGCCTGCCGCATGCAAGACCAAGGTCAGAGGTGCAGATGTCCTTCCGCCTTATGTATTGAGACAAAGGAGCTTTCATCCCTGATGTTAGTCTGACTACTGCTTGCATTCTGGAAATGTGATGTGGCTTTCGCGCTGCAATTGAGGCTAGGCATTTGGCTTATGGTGCACCAATAGCGAAACACACACAACAGTTGGCATGCATGAGCCAAGAGCCCGAGCGGCCATGCGCTCCTTGTACAATCCCTTCGTGTGCGGCCGCCCTCCGGGTGCATGCAACATTGCAACATTGTCGATTGCGGGCCGTGTGGCGCAGACACTGCAACAGAGACACACGCATCAGTGGGTTTCCTGTCCAGCCCAGAAATGAACCACGCCCAGAGCCCAGGGATAATTATTCACACCCCTACGCTGGCCTGGCGTACGCCGACCCAGCCCACTCGGCTTACGTATAAAGGGGGGGACGATGACGCTAGGTGTCCCAGTTCTTCCCCACTGCCGGAGGTGACATGGCTGCGTCCGCCTGGCATATCACAAGACTCAATCAGAAAGGGTCCATGACTTACGTTGCACAGAGTTGGTGGCACCGGAAACACTGCAGCCGGCACGGGCCTACCGCCATGGGACGGTGACTTTAGGTGCACTGAGGTAGGGGCACCTTAAGTGCTGAGCGGGTGTGCAGCCTGCAATGATGCGCCGTCCTGGCGGTCCGGACTGGTAAGGATTTGTGTGAGCCCTGCTGGACCGCAGTGTAGGCCTGAGCCAGCGGGCAGCGCGGGCCTACCGCCACGCGGCGTTGCCTCGCGGTTCGCAGAGTTAGTGGCACCTACAGTGCTGAGCAGGTGTGCAGCCTGCGATGATGCCGTGTGCACTGATATGATCTCTGCCATTGCGAAATCAAGATCCAGAATCACGTGTGTGACCTGGTGGCCCGCGGGGCGGGGCTGCATGATGTGGAGGCTGCCAAGGTCGCGGGCCCCGGGCTTGGAGCTTGCACCGGCACGTGGTGGGCCCTCTTGGAGACACGCTGGTGGCCGAAGGTGAGCAGTGAGGCCTGGCTGCACAGGGGCGGGCAAAAACCGCTGGGCGGCAGGAGGGGCTGGGGTGCAGCAGCCTGTGTGCGCAGGGGCGGCCAAGCGATGATGGCATGTGCACTGATATGAACTCTGCCATTCATAAATCTGGGCTCTGTTTCAGATAAGGGACCTGGTGGACTGCAGTGTATACCAGCACTTGGTTGGAGACACACCGGTGGCAGCAGGTGAGCAGTGAGGCCTGTGTCCGCAGTGTCGGCACTCTCTTTCCCTCTCCCTCTCTTCCTTTCACTGTCTCCCTCTCTTCCTCTGTTACTCTCTCTCTCTCCTTCTCCCTCTCTCCCCCTTTCTCTCTCTTTCTCTCTCTCTCCCTCTCTTTCACTCTCTCTCTCTCCCTTTCTTTCTCTCTCTTTCTCTTTCTCTTTCTCTCTGTCCTTTGATGAGCGCATGACACACCTTCTTATGTTGGATTTTGTCTTGCAGGCTGTGTCTTACAGATTGTCCAGAGAAGACCCGCCATGACTCTTCCGAATAGTTGTTTTGTGTTAAATTTGAATAAAATAATTTGTTTGGACATTCAAAGATGAATGAATGATTCTCCTTTTTCTGACCACACATGAATGTTAATTGTTTTACTTGTGCGACATCAGGCGAATTGTTTTGTTCATGATTTTGTAAGGTTGATGTAAATTATCTTTGTCCGGTGTAGGGCCCGGGGGCGGGAGGGGGTCCTGGGGGGGTGGCAGTGGGTGTTGTGGGCCTCTTGGGGCTCCTCGCTGCATGATCAGTAGCTCCATGGCATCTGTTGTTCTTCAGGTGTGGCTCTGGTCTGGGCTCCCTTTTGTGGTGCAGGTTGTCGTCCGACTTAACACCAGGTAAGAGCAGGTGTTAAATCCTTGCTGCTAACGCGCCTTATCGCCTGTTTTGGGATCTTATCGCCGATCTGGCTGGTCGTAGAGAATATTGCGAAGTGTTGTTTTCGCGGCTTTTTGCACAGGAATGCCTACTCTGCATCTCATTAGCGTTAGTTGCCGGTGTCATCCGTGGCGATGTTTTTTGCGGCTGCTATCGCAGGAAAACTGGCGATATCGGCTGTTAGCACCAGCTTGTGAAATGGTGCGATAAATCTATCGCCACTGTGGCTGCGATAAAGTGCCGCTAACTCAGCGATAAGTCCTTGAGAATATGCCCCTTTGTTTCTTGATCTCAATTCCATGAGACTGCCAACAATGAACAGGAAGTTTTCTTCTTAGATCCAGATTTTTCCACTCTCCTTTCCTCTGTACAGTCCGCCTCAGTATTTTGTGCACATTACAATGACTGTCAGGTCCATTCAAAGCGCCTATGATTCATGATCATTGCTGGTAGAAGGATTATGGGTATATTTTAATTTGTCATGTTCAGGTACTGTGGCCAGGTAACTGCCGTTCATTGCTGCAGACATCAGATCCTTTTTGTATGCAGATAAGAGTAAGGAGCACTTGGATAGCATGCGGTACAAGAAGTGGGTTTTTTGCTGAATTGTTAGTCAGAATGGTGTAGGAGAGTTTCTGGGAGGTGCAGTTGTGATCTCTGGTAGATGGGGCTCAGAGCAAAGCAAACAGTGTTTGTGTTTGGGTTCTTTGTTTACAGTCTCTTCATTAATCATTGCTTTTGTGCTCTGATGTCATCTGTGATTAATTGTTAGGATAGTATAAAAATTGTTTTCACCATTAATTGAAAAGGTTGTGTGAATTTTCAGCAATATGGTTGTGAATTCTTTTGAAACATAAATCCAACAATGCTGCTGCAAAAACAGTAGGTCGTGTTGAAGTCTACCACACAGGAGTTGAGCCAGATTTCAAGGCTATTAAAAGGGACTGAGTCTGTTTTGGAATGATAGCAGAGAATAGATGTGGCTCATGAGGCTCTATACAACCTTACAGAGCTTGAACCTTTAGGTGAGCCCAATCTGATGGGCAAGGAAAGAACCAATGTTTAAGGGTGTAACCCACTAGAAGACTTTCCCCAGGAGGCAGAAGAGACCTGACTGGTACCATGTAACCCTATTTCACTTACAGTGGGACAGCAGACAAATACAAGTTTTTTCCTGATGTAGGGCCTTGTTTCTATGTCATTCAGGTTTCATCCAGCATTGATGCTGTCTTCTCAGAAACATGCACTAGTGGGACTATCCCTTTTAGGTGATGACTCAGGTAGTTCCAATCAGTGTTGACTTTTGGCCCTCACCTCTTCCTTGTTGGGTTGGCCTTCTCATAGGGCAAGGTTTCAGAACCGGTGCTTTTAGAGAGCTAACTGTTACCCCCGAACAGCAGAACCATGAGGTATTTGTAGTGGAGAAATGGAGGTTGGTCAAAATTGAGCAAGCAACATGGAAGACTGGGTCTAAAGACTTCAGTGCTCAATCGTCTACGCCTGTCAAACCAAATGACAATAGCACTCAGGTCAGCCACTGTAGGTCTGAGCAGGGACTATCAGCCCCAGCAAAATAGAGTAGGGCAGCTGTTACTAGACACTGAAGAGAAAATACAGAAATAGATATGTGTGGGTGTTTTCTTTTTAATAAGGCTATACAGGCAGAGGTGGATACAAATAGTACTAATTATGGTGTGTCCAAGGCCATGAAGTAAAAAGGCGAGATTTTCAGGATTGCTTTTCAGTTTTCCAGACCGTCATTTTGGAAAAGCCTCTGGAGTTGGTTGTGAGTTGCCATATTACATATCTAATGCTACAGGCCATTGGGTTAATACTATGGCCTCTGCTACGGCCTTTTGGGGGTTTTGAACTTCTACTTGGTTTGATTATAAAAAAGATATCAGGTGGCCAAGATTGATGACCCTGCCATTACATGCGATTAACTGGGATTAGTATGCAAGTAGAATTAATGAACCTTAAACTGGGTCACCAAATCCTAATCATTCCTTCTATGCATAGTGTGCTCTGTAGCATATATCCAGGGGGCAAACAGCACATAGCTACTGTGATAATGGCAGATAATTTGTTATATTCAGGGCCACTGGATTTATGTGATACTGCAGCAGCAGTGTTTTCCACATTACTATGGATCTGCTGCATGTGCCACTGAATCTGCATCTGCTGCATAATCTGCAGATGTTACCCAAAAAACGGTTTCCAGCTCAATTGGATGAAAGTTACTAAAAACATGGTGACACGTGTTTCTAAGCAGTGGAAGGCTCTTGGTAAAGGTTGACTGGTCATCTTTCGTTGTTTATTACTTTATTTGGTAGTTAAACTGGTACTAATGAGGTACAGTTGTTTTACAGACAGTGCTACTATGTGCAAAAAGCTCAAAATAATAAAGCAAGACTATCACAAGATGTATTGCATTACGCCGCATAATTTTTCTTTTCTTACCGCATAATTTAGTAAAAAATGCCACATAATTTGGGCCGCACCTGCTGCATAATTCCAGTAGCTCTATTATATTGCAAAATTGTAGCCTGTTATGGCACCCATACTGATCAGAGTGTATTGTGTTCTTATTTAGGCCATGGTTAGTAAAAGTGAAGATTATCTTGACTCTACATAGTGCAACATTTATGCAGTATTTGTGCCTGAAAGTAAAGCATGCGTCGCCTCCAAGTGTAATCCAGTTAACAGCAAGGGCTATATATGCCAAGATACTGTTAATATGCTTTTGTCATTACTGTTTTACAACATGCTGATTGTGCCACATCATCAGCGTGCCGACATTTAATTACAACAGCCGCAAGCTTCTGAGCAGAGCTTCGGGCACCGGCACTCTTTATTTTACAAACTAAGCACTGCATGTCATTGTTGAGTTAACGCAAATTTGTTCGCTCTCTCATTGCTAGGTATTAAACAGGAATAACAGCAGATTCATGAAGGGAAACAGCAAGTTTCTCCATTTACGTGTTGTGACGTTTTACACTTTTTTCTGAGGCGAAATGTTTGCTTATTTGTTATAGAAACTGATCCTTGTACTGCATTGGCTTTTTGAGCTACTATTTCTGTATAATCTTGCTTGCTCTTCTTCTTTGGCTAAATTTTGGGTGAATCCCCCTTGGCGAAATCTACTGAATGGTACTTGGTGAGTAAATGAGCATGGGGGTATTTTATTTATACTCTGTGCCACGCTGCGTCTGGTGTTCCGACGACCTCTTGCTCCCCAAAGTCTTCTTGTAGTTGTAAAATCAAGCTTCATTATCTCAGGGGCACGACTTCCGTGCTGATGGCTGAGGGGTCCCCTGGAGGCTGGAGCACGGGGCTGCTGGGCATATGTTACGCCCATGATGTGACAAGTCCAGTACTGTAAGTGTATGCCCAGCCCACCCCACCCTCTGACTGTGAGAGACTCCGTCACTCCGACTCACCTGTGGCCTACAGCTTCGGTGGCAGGCACGGGCGGGCAGCAGATTGAATGCTAGGCTAGCTAGCAATTATTAAATTATGGCCGCAAGGTCTCAGCCACCTCGGACGCCTCACGCACGTACACTTTTAATTGTGCATGACAATGCCACTGAGCCCAGCCCCACCCTATGCCCCACCCTAAGGGTGAAGAAGACCACCACCCAGACGGAGTTGACGCAGCTGCGCGCCCGCACCATTTAATTTATGACTGCTCACCTCGGTGCAACGACGGCAAGCGTAACATAACCACCATGGCACCACACACATCCCAGACGGACGTGTGTCATGCTTGCTGGCTGTGGGGCCGTGGAGGGGACCCCTGGAGTGCGTGGGCCCCGGTGCAACACAGGGGCTGCGGGGGGCCTATGTTACACCCCTGGGAAGAAGCTTAGCAGCAGCCTGCTCGCTCACAAGCACCTTAACCTGTATCTTTCTTTCCTGCTTTCCTACATCTTGATTCAATGCTCCAGATTTCAGCTAAACTGCAGATATGGATCCCCACAGCAGGCTACTGCAGTCGCTCCACAGGGTAGTGGTTGAACACCGAAGCTGCCATGAAGGGAGCCTTTTCAGGTGCACAGCCTGATGGGAACTCTTTCTCCCGTCAACACCTCGCACAAAACTTTAAATATAACTTGTCTTGGTTTGGTATGATGAGTTTTCCTGCGTGATGGCATCCCATGTCCTTTATCAACTCTCAGTGAATTTATTATTCAAGAGCATCGGCAAATGATTTTCCAGGTACATACGACTGTTTCGACCTTCAATTTTCTTAGGAAGAGTGTAAATTCATCTATTTTTATTTTCTAAGTCCATAATTGCTTTAGCCATAGAGGTTATTTTTCAAACTGACAGTGTAATTGTTTAATTATAAGTTGAAAATCTCTCATTTTAATCTCATTGTCAGATACCTGCAATGATTTTTTGAATATTTTTGAAATCCAGACTAATGGCATCTGTGTTATTGTGAATTGCTTAGATTTCTTCCAATATTTTATTAAGTGATGGCATCTGTGCTTTGATTGCCTATGCTTTAAGAGGTGGGGGTGAAGTAACCTGTTCCTTTTTGTTGACATTATGTGCGGATTTAGCTTCTATTGACATATTTTGGTTATCCATTAGTAGAGGTGCTGGCGAAAAATAGTAATAGTATGAATACTTTATTGGGATAAGCAGGGTGAAGGAACAAAATATTCTGAATTAATATTAAGCAGAATAATAATAAAAGAAGCAGTTTATCTTGAAAATACAGCAAAAAGTAGAGCAAATACTTGTTTTGACAGTTTGTTGTGTCTTCTCTTGAGAGACAGGTCAGGCCGGTCTACTTACAGCTGCGTCCGTTCCTGAAGGACAAAGAAGCCAGACCAAATGGATGTGTCACACCGGCTAGAGAAGAATTAGGCAGATACTGACTTTCCTCGCAAGAGATAAACCAGCAAACTCCAGCTGCCAACACAGGGGGCTATCAGGAAGACTCACGGAGCTGAGAGAGAGTCATAAGTTATTGTCGTCAGTCTTCAAAATGGTTGTCCATCAGCCGTCAGGTAGAAGCCTGCAGAGCCGCTTTCACCCTGGTGTGTGTGTACTCACTGCACTCGCTTTCACACATTAACCTAATTAACCATTAGCGGAAAGCCCAAAATGCAATGCACATTTACCCATTGCCTCCGTGACTATAGCTCCACTACTTATAGCCCCCCTCGCTCACCCTTCTAGGGTCGTCACCCCCTAGACCCTCAAGTCCCCTTCTTATCTTCAGGATTGTATAGCTCTCTCTGTTAATATCTCCCTCTTCCTCAATTTAGTCTCCTATTTCCTCCTTCTCGTATATGCTATCCTGCTACAAATCCTTAACCTTGCATCTCGTTTTCCCATATCTCACTTGACTCCTCTTCTGCTCTCCCTTTCACTCTCCAACTTCCTCTCTCTCTCTCTCTTCATCTCCCTCCCCCTTCTCTCTTCCTTACTCATCTTCCCTCCATTCTCCTTCTCCCATTTCCCTGCTTCTTGCTGCCTGCTAGTCTTTTCCTCTCTTTTCTCCTTGCCACTTCCGATCTGCCCAATCCAATTCTTCTCACTACTTCTTCCACTTCATCTGCCCTCTTATCCTCTCCCAATTACCCTTCCTTAGCTCTATCTGTCCTGCTCCTCCTTCACCTGCAAATTCTGAGTTTGTGATTGTTCAGACAATGTAATTGACTATTGTGTTAGACCTATTGTTCTATCTGTTTGATATTTTGCTTTTAGGTGGTTTTACTTGTAAGACATTGAGACATTGCTTTTCTATGTAAACTGCTCTCGTACCTATTGGTGCCCAATGCTATAGAAAACTTTATAATAAATGAATAATTAACTGTAAAATCAGTCAAACATTGTGCTGACAATTCCTCCTAAAAACTAAGAAAGCCTGCCACACTTGAACAGCCACATCTTTGTAGGGAAGATATTTCGCACATATGGGTGAGAGCTCCTTTTCCCAAGCCACATATAATTTGCTGAAAAACCAGACAGAAGTTTGTAAAGTCGACGTCAGCCTAGACTAGATAAAGAATTATACAAACTTTAAGCTAGGGAAGGAATGCTCCACATAACCAAATTTAACCAGTGTGAGCTAAGCATCCTAGCAAATCATTCTATCCTACACTACAAAGAGATGTACTATATTGCAAGTGTTAAGGTACATAATATGGTAGAACCTTGTGCAGCAAATGACTACTGAACTTGACTGTGAGATCAAATCAAGACAAACGAACATTGGATTAGAACCCCCTGATACAGAAACAAATTGCTCACCATGATGCTATGCAGCTATATGGTCTTGAGGAAACCTTGATTTTCTAGATGAACCCAAATAATTCAAGACAATTGAAAAGGCTGGGCACATTAGTTCTAGACCTTTTCTAAAGATACACTCTGATGGTTCTTTTTTGCAGTATGGAAGCGTAAAGGGGAGAAAAGTTGTTAATCAACAGTCAATTAGCCAATAATTCTCTTTAATACATAATAACCCACTGACAACTGGTAAGATTAGTTAGTTTATTACAGCAACAAAAATAACTGGACATAAAGTAACCTCAACACTAGGGTGTAGAAATACAAAGGAATTAGCATGAAGCCAAATCTACGCATCCAATTTAGACAGTGTAGCATGAACAAAACTATTAACTCAAGAAGTAGGTTACAGAAAATCAGAAAGCATGGGTCCACGTTTTCCTGCATCGAGGGTTGGTGAGTTAAAAGCATTAAAACTATCCCTACTCTAGTGCAAAGGTGACATCCCTACATAAGCATCTTCAATAGGAAAGAGAAAGGTGTCAGTACGTGGAGTCTTCCTAAGAAGTCTCTCCACGATGAATGAGTCAAGTAGCACAAAGCCACTATCGCAAGGAAAGAGCTTGTTCTAGGATGCACTCTCTCTGAAGGCAAGAAAGAAGTGGGGTTCTTTCCCTAATTCCAACAAACAGTTATCCAGGTAGAATTCCCTTAGTGCACTTTGCACACACCATCCGCTCTAGGTACTGTCCTAAATGTACTTTTCCACGATGTTGTCCATGAACAACCTTCGCAACAATTCGTCCTTAGCTCCCATGCCTTCTCCAGTGTCATTCCTAATGTTCCTCCTTTATTGACCCAAATCAAATGATTGTAACTTCTTCTCTCCTTGCCTAGCTGCTAAAACAAAGACATTATCTACCTAAAAGAACGCTCCTTCACCTGCAATACAAAATGTGAGAAAGAACAGATTCCACAACGCACAAGAAATTCAAACTATTAGTTCAATTTTTCAACTGAGAGTTGTCAGGGACTTGCATTACAGGCCTACGATTTCAGATAACATAAGAAAGCATCATGTGAGCTTTATGAAGTCACGTAATCATTAATACATTTTCATCTAATACACCTACCTATGTATGAAATGTCACCATTAATAAACATTTTTAGTATGAGTATTGTCAGTTTTCACACCATAAGTTCTTCACGATGATGTTTTCTGCTAGTTACATTCATTTTCTACGTTAATTCTCTATGCTACTTGTCAATAGCCTAAAATACGTCACGTAATTTTGTTAATACATTTCACAATTCTAACATTTCACGTTTACTCATTTGCAAGATTATATGCTGGTGAGCTCTACATGTGATTATGATGCATTACTACAAATATATTGGGATTTCTGCTCCATCACAATCAAGTGATATAAGCTGTGTGTGGTTCAATGTGCTTATTCTAATGACTGAGGTGAGTCATTCGGTGCTAGACCCACTTTGCTGCCTTTATCAGTATGACTAGGACTAGTAGTTGAGCAGTGAATTGAAAGTATTGCAATATTGCCATATTCTACAACATGCCACACTGGTTGCTCAGACTTCAGTGAAACCAAATGCAGACACCAATCTAAGCCTCATTATGTGAAATGTCAGATAACAAATTGACCCTTTGTACTTATATCCTTCACATATGTGTGGAGTGCACGCACTGGGATCTCAGTGCAACCAACTGCAGCAAATAATGCCTACACCTATTCGTTACGAGGCACAAGACAAGTCAGCCTGTTGCATTTATCAGTAATAAATATTAGATTATCACTGTGTGATAAACTCATGCTTGCTGAAGCAGACACCCCAGGAGTGAAGGTAGAGGAGGAAAAACCTGTTGTACATTGTGCATTTGAGAATTTGAAGAAAGCATCACTGCAGCTGCTGAGAAATGCCACAGAATATTGAATAACCCTTTCTTAGCTTGATGAATTTGGACAATAGGAAAATAAATGATCTACTATGTGCATTTGTGTGAGACTCTAAAGACTTTGAGATAGCCAACTGACGAGGTTGACAGGGTCCAGAGTTCAATAAGTATGGGCAACTTCCATGTAGGAGCTGCACCCTGTGACATACTTGAGGTGGGGGTACAATGTCACATTCCTTAAATAAGAATACCATCTGTCAACGTTACTTGTTGTTTCACTACCCACACAATTCTATAATTTGGAAGGCTGGGGAATATGTCGAAATATACAGCTATGTCCAAACAGTGATGGTTGATAGCATTACAATCCAGTTATTGAAAATGTCTCTGGCTGACTTTGGGTGCTGTTCTCTCAAGGATCTCTTATGATGTTGAAGATTTATGAGTTTGCACTGAGAATGGGCACTGTAAGTAGGAGTTGCATATGTTGTCATGTGCCCTAAATGTAGAGTGCTAATTATATTTGCAAATGTCTAGGTTATTGTTCATTCTCCATCTAGCTGCAGGTAGTACCCACATGCACTTCAGAAGCACCAGACATGAGACGTGTAACTCCTACTGGAAGTGTATGGAATCCCGAGGATGTTTTTGGCTTTTTAACTCTGATGTTTGCATGTCTGTTGGGAGAAAAACACCATTACGGAGTCTCACCCACTGTATGTTTCTGTGAAAAAAGTATTTGAGTTGTAACTTCCAGTGCTCACTTTTTTAAATAGGTCTGTTGTTGTGCGGTAAGAATCTCTACAGTGATTACATATGTAATACATGTACACCTGCATGTACACACATATGGAGGAAAGGGGCAGTACTGCTTGTCACACCCACCCTGCCATCTGTTAAAAGGTAGCGATTTGGCAGAAGAGAATCAGAATAAACTAGTTATGGTCTGCTAAGTACATATAATTCAATTAGGACCAAAAAGACATGTTCTCAAGTTCTTCATGTTCTCCATAAAGAAAGATGAAAATGAATCTATATAATGTTCTGAAGGTTGGGCCTAATGGGTTTTTAGAGTTGAATGCTTCCCCTGCTGCAATTATAATACAAGAAGTTGAGCAAGAGGTCCATAATTTTTACCCTTCTTTTGCATAAGTAAATTGAGCTTCACCATGTGTCAAATGCTCACTGCAATCTTCTTCTGGTGGATCTATGAATCTTAAGTTGAAGACCCCAAATATGAACAACATGGATTCCTTGCTTAGTGTATGTATCTTGTTCATCTACGTATTCAGTTATTGGTTGGGGTTGGAAACTGGTGTTTCCTTGTTGGGTCTACTATAAATAGTGCATGTGCATATGCCACAGTCTTCAGTCAATTTTAATCGTATACCCTGGGTGACATGGTTTTGGGTCAACAGAAAGCCTGTGCAACATTTTCAGTCCGGAAATTTGCATTACGTATAATTTGCGGAATTCCACCAATGTTACGGCTGCAAAACCTATGGCAATTTTATTATACATAACAGTTGTTCAAAGAGAAAATGTCCTGCAGAAGCAGAAAATGTCTTGCTGTAGACACTTTCTCTGTAAGCTAGTTCCCTTGACTTTCTTCTGAACGGGGCTCCAGTACTATTCACCCCCTAGACTTATATTTTAGGTCTTTGTTTTTGCACCGTTTATTCCTCTGGAGGTCATCCTGCTTTATGATGATGTTATGTGCATCATGGAAGCTATAGCCAAATGCAAAATAATTTATAATTGAGAAATCACTAATAAATATACATGTAAAGTAAGTGCCAAAATTAATATTATTTCAAGTTTATTAATATTTTCTGACGTTTTATTCAGATAATAAGTGCCTGATTACAAATGATCAATGTATTTCCGCCAGTGTATAAACCCCTGTTTGCGGACCGGACAGAATTAATGGGCACGTGCATGAAAGTTTCATTTTGCAATTACCAATTAGTGATTTTTTAGAAATCGCTATTTGGTAATCGCAAAATGAAATGCATAAAAAAAAACAGCAAATAGCGATTCTCTAATTGCGACTCCTTAAGAATCGCAAACGCAATTAGGCCCATAGGTGAGAATGGTCCTGCATTACCTAAATTGCGATTACCTAATTGATAATCGCAAATTAGGTAATGCACAGGCAAGGTTGCCCAGAGGCCTGAGGCACCCCTACCACAAAAAGATGCACATATAAGGCACACACATGCCCTAGGGGCATGTGTGTGCCACATGGCACTTTGAAAATGCAGTTTTGTGCATTTTTCAAAGTATGCACATGGTTGTCATCAACTTGAAGTTGATGCTAATTAGCGTTTCCTAAATGCACAGTTCACATTTAGGAAAGGCTTCTTGCATGTGCATTGGGGAATCGCAAATTGCGATTCCCTATATGCATTTGCAATTTAGGGAATCGCAAAAGATTGCGATTACCTAAATTGCGAATAAAAAATATTTTATGCATTAGAAAAGGCCATTTTGCGATTGCAAATGGCTGATGTTTATGAATCGCACTGTTTGCGATCATAAATTAGCTTGATGCATGTGCCCCAAAGAGTTGGGAGTTATTTATCGCATCCAATAATTATTAGATGCATTAAATACATCAACCTTCGTAAAATTTCGTCAGGTCAAACCTGCCGAAATTCAACAGGGGAAATGTGTACAGTATTTACAGTACTAAGTGGATTTTGTTGCTTTAACCCCTTGACCGCGATCGGAATTCTGCTCGTGTGCTGGACATTCCGATCGCGGGTGTGGTCGTGACGAGCTCAGCTCGTCATGCGCACAGCGCTACCACGCAGCATGACGAGCTGAGCTCGTCACGCGCATCGTAGGGGTTAAACACCAAAAGCTCCATGTTTTCCCCCAAAAACTCGCAATAGGCACTATTTATCACACCCGATAAATAACATTACCCTGGGGTGCAATACATAGCACCTTGTTTACTGATCCACTCCTAATTAAGCCCTTTCTCCTAATTAAGCCCTTACTGCTCTGAAGATTCGTGGATAATTTTGCCTTTCACAAACGATATTTACAAAAAATTACTGTTCCATTTTCAAATATCGGTTGTCTCCTGAAAAAAATACATCCTGGAACAAATTTAATTAAATGCATAAATATAGGTCTCGCTGTTGTTCATAGACTGGAGTGTGTACAGTAAGGAAGGAATTGCTTTTGTCTTCCTATCAGCATTGTTGAAGTTTCAGAACAGATCCAAGTGTCAGGAAATAATTATAAACAAAGCACAGTTAATTATACAAGACATTCTCTGCTGTCCTAATTAAGGCCCGGTTCAATACTGCCAGCCTTGTGATTTTTTTTATTTAATCAAGGATAGATTTAGGAGAGTCCTGTTTGGTGAATATGTAATCAGAGGCATGTTACTAAAAGAATCTGATTAAGAAAATTATTCTCCAATAATTTCTTTTCCACAAGTCATGTAATTCTTTCCCTGATGCTCGTTGAAGGGCAGAGCAGTTACTTATTGATTTAAAAAGTCCTAAGCAATAAGGAAGGCTGGAATAAACAAAGATTTGCAGGAAATTGCTTCCATGAATCATATTAAACATTGATTGATTAACAAATGCGATAAATGCATTTCTCAAAAAGGTATAACTTTGCGGGATATGATAGCATTTCATGGCGATTTGTGGAATATTCACTGCAGGCTCTGATTAGCATTGTCACCCACCGACGTGTTTTTTGTGTGCTTCTGAATTGCTTTTGAAGAAGGGTAATTTTCAGATTCTAACCCAAGATCAGACTTCAGACAAAAAGTATTGGACAGGTCTAACAGTAGAAATATATTGTCCAGTTATAAAAGCGCCTTTGTTGTTGCAGTGATGTTTTCCATTTTCGGTATTTGCTTCTGAAAACCTACGTTTGCAACGCAAGGGAAGATTGTACCTACAACCGAACCCACAACATTGTAGTTGTGGGTACGGTTGTATGTCGACACTGTTTCTTGTTGTTGAATATGATACGAACGAGGGGGGGTCGGTCAGCATTTTATCAACACAATACACAATAGAAAGGGCATTTGAAAAATGGATAAGGTGGAAAATTTGACTGTTAGTCAGCAGATATTTGAAAAGGATTTGGCAGACATTTGTGTAGCACAGTTGCAAACGATGAAACTTTAGTTGTGGGTACTTGTGTAAAAGAACCACCTATCTTTTAACAAGTTACGAGTTGAGTATTTTTATAAATATGCTGGGTTTTTCATAGGGTGCATAACCAGCACGTGGTTTGCACATGACTTCCAGCCAAGTTGCACGACACGAGGCAGACACAAGCACCATTATTTAGATCACCAAATGCAATTTTGCTTCCAAATAACATAAATATCACATTTTCACTTACAACATGTTCACATTTATGAGATGGTGTCATTTACAAATTTGTAATTCAACACTTGCAGCATTCGCACATGTAAGAATGACAGACCTATGGAGCGAGTGTGACTGTGGTATATTTTTAAACCTATACACCAACCACACAAACTAGTGCCGATAACAACCATCAGGCTATATATAGGCGGTAATCACAGGGATGGTGAATGTTATGTTAGCTATATGTAATGGTACATGTGTTTCTCACAAGCCAATACACTATCAATGCAGGGAATGGGCAACTTTATGCAGTCGATGTGCTTTGTAATGTGGGAGGTGTGTGTTATGGGGAGGGGTACACCAGGGATGGGGGTGGGAAGGCCTACACTTTGGGCACGCACAATAAGGGGACGTCTACTCGGGAGCTTAGTTCGTGCCGTCAGCCACGAGCGCTGCCGTCACACTTTATTTATACCCCCTGGTCCGAGCCCGGCCCAGGAGGGTGAAGGAGTTACAAGTTATCGGAGGCGCCGGGTGGCTCACTACATCCCTCCTTAACCATCTTGGCGTAAACAACAAACTAAAATAATAAACTAACAAAATAACCACAACAGCAAGAACAAGAATAGTCTCTGACAGGAATCTTTTTCAGATATCTCCCCCGCTCTTCAGCACCAATACTCTCTCAGCTTTTCACTTGGTCGGGGATTGTCTCGCAACTGGTACGGACCTTTGCGTTGGGAGGTCCTTGCCTCAGGCCTCGAGGTGTTGTCTTCTCCCTGTGGGGTTACCTCTCCTTCTCCCTCGCATTCACTCTCGGGGGTCCCCCGAGCATGCTGTCCTCTTCAGTTCCTTCAGTCTGTCCGCCTTCATGTTGTCCTGACTCCTGATCTTCCTGATCTTCCTGACATACTTGGGTGGGTAGCACCAGCTTTTTAAACCAAGACACATTCCTCGCTATTCGCCTTTCACCTCTTTGCGCCGTCACCATGGTTCCTTACACTTTCACTGCCTCCCATGGTTCTGCCTAGAATGGTGTTCGGAATTTCGAGTCGGGGTGTCTGTCTTTCACAATCACCTTGTCTCCCTTCTGGAGTTTGACCACCCTCGCTCTTCTTCTTCTACTGGCCATATCGTTGGCGGCTGTTCTTTTGGCATGCACCGTTACCTCGTCCATGGCTCCAGGCTTCCAGTCTTCGCTCGCTGGCACTATGTCTCCTACAGCACGTTTCATTATGAGGTCACTGGGAGCACACCCAGGGGTGCTATGTGGTGTTTGCCTGTATGCTCTTAGAAATCTCTGCAGACACTCTTCAAGATCTTCTCGCCGAGTTACTCCAATTCGGAGAGCTTTGTTGATTGTTCGCATGAGTCTCTCGACATCACCATTGGCTTGGGGCCATTGAGGAGTTATTTTCCAGTGATGGATGTTATGGTGCTCCATGTACTCTCGGAATTCTATTCCATGAAAGGGTGGCCCATTGTCTGTTCACACCACCTCCGGTGTCCCCAGTAACGCAAATGTCTTTTCTAGTGCGGGCTGACATTTTCGAAGGCTGTCGACCGAACAATCTCCACAATGGGAAACTTCGAATAACTGTCTAGCAGGACCAGGGTCGATCTCCCATCCAGGAAGCTTCCAAAGTCCATTTTAAGCGATGCCCAAGGCTTCGTCAACGGCTGTTCTGTGACTATTGGCGGCACCGGCGCTTCACCTCCCGTGATCTGGCATTCATGACAGCTTCTTACTTTCGCCTCGACCATGCGGTCCATTCCAGGAAACCATACTTTTGTCCTCAAGTGTGCCTTGGTTTTCTCAATCCCCTGGTGACCTTGGTGAGCCAGGTCAATTGTTCGTTTCCACAGCTTGGCCGGCATTACAATTCTGGTTCCTCTGAGAACGATTCCATCACTACTTTCGCTCAGCTCGTCTCGGCATCTCCATACTCCCATTCTTGCTTCTCTGTCTTCCTCCATCCTTTGGCTCACTCCGTCCAGAAAGTTCTTCCAGGCATGGCTTCGTAACGACAGGGCTCAAGGGCAGGACACTCCAGTGACGTGCTTAACGAATGACTCCGCCCCGTTGTCCACCTCAGCTGGCTGGTTCGTGATGTCGTTCAGTGGGTGCCTCGACAGGTAGTCCGCCGGATTGTTGGCTCCGGGTCTGTAGACCACCTCGAAGTTGTAATGTTGAATCTGCACCGCCCACCTTTCGATTCTCGGGGGTCCGCTCCTCGCCGTCCCTGTGAACAGTGGGACCAAGGGTTTGTGGTCCATCACGACTTTGAATCTGTGACCACAGAGGTATATGTCAAAATGCTAACACGCCCACCTTATCGCCAATGCCTCCCTCTCAATCTGGGCATAACGAGTCTCCACCGCCATTAGTGCTCGGCTGGCATAGGCAATCGGCACCCAGTTGTCCTCGCCATCTCGTTGAAGGAGCACGGCCCCCAGACCAACCGGGCTCGCATCCACTACCAGTTCAGTGGGGTGCCCTGGTTTGAAATAGGCCACCAGCGCCCCCTGCAGCAGAGCTCTTTTGATGTCTTGAAACACCTTCGCTGCTTCCCCCGTCCATTGCCACTTCACATCCTTCTTAGTGAGCACCCGCAGTGGCTCCGACAGTGTAGCCAAGTGTGGAATAAAATGGCCACAATAATTAGCCATGCCGAGGAAGCTTCTCATCTCGGACTGATTCTGGGGAATGGTCGCTGCCTTGATCGCTTCCACCTTTGCGGGATCCACCTGTAATCGATCCTTCGAGAACCGATAACCAAAAAATTCTACCTCATTGACATAGAATTGGCATTTATCTCTGTGCAGCGTTAGCCCTTGATCTACTAGCCATTGGAGAGTAGCCCTCACCCTCTCATGGTGTTCTTCCAGGGACTTGGAGAAAATTAGCACGTCGTCACTCACATTGATTACTCCCATTAGACCGGACAGTGCCCCTCGGGTGGCATCCTGGAATACCTTCGCCGCGGATGATACCCCAAAACTGAGTCGTTTGAAATGACGTAATCCTACATGGGTTGAAAACGTAGTGATGTACCGGCTGGACTCATCAAGCAGCAACTGGTGATATCCAGAATTAAGGTCAACTTTGGAGAACCACTGCGCTCCATTGATATCGGCCACAATCTCATCTATTGTGGGAGTGATGTGCCGTTCTCTTTTTGTGGTGGTGTTCGGCAGGCGAATATCCACGCAGAGTCTTATTGCAACTGGTTGTTGCGGTTTTGGGGCAATCACTAGTGGGGATACCCTCGGGGTGGGCCCAGACACCTTCTCGATCACTCCCATTTTCTCCAGTTTTTCTAGTTCTGCCTCCACTAGCGGCCATAAGTGAAATGGCACTCTCTGATGTCTCAATGCCACGGGTTTGATCGTTTTGTCTATGTGCAGCTTCACTTTTACACCTTTTAAGCATCCTAATCCTTCGAAGAGGCTAGGGAACTGTTCCATGATCTTGTCGGCATGTGGTTGGTGTATTTGTCGTGCAAACATTACTAAGCCTAAGTCTTCTGCAGAATGGCATCCTACCAATGTGCCCGCACTGTCCTTCGTCACGTGAAATCGGGTCATGGCTGATCGATCTCCATGAGTGACCTCCACTTCGATCATTCCTTGGAGTGGGATGGGAGTATCTCCTCCGTAAGTGAAGATTTTAGCTCGGTGCACTGTAGCGGAGGCTTGGGCTTGAGTAGGGCATATTGTTCTGCGTCGAGAATGTTCACTGAGGCCCCGTGTCTATCAACGCCATGATTCTATTCTCCCCTATTCCGATCAGACACATCGGTAGTGGTAGTTTCCTAGAGGTGGTCCGGCCAGTGTAGGATATCATGAAAACTTTGTCCTCCTTATCGTCCTTGGTTAGCCGCATGTTCTGGAACCGACCTTCCACCTCCTTCACAACCTCGGTGGTATGGATCATCTGTCTTGACATTTCAGGCCTCCTTGGTTTGTTTCCTGGTGCTGACGCCCTTGACGCACTCATGCATACCTTCGCGAAGTGCCCAAACTTCCCACACTTGAGACACGGTTTCCCTTGCGCCGGACATCCTCTCAGTGGATGACTGTCCAGCCCGCAATTGCCACATCCTCGACTACCTGATTGGCCAGGCACGCTCCCTCTTCCTCTGCCGGGTCCCTTCCTGATGGCGTCCACCCGTTCCTCTTTGACCATGGCTGTATGCCTCTGCGCTCCGCCCGTCGATCTTCTCGCCAGTGCCGACTCCATTTCACCGGCTTGGGCATCTGCCAGTTCGTGAGACCTTCCTAGGACTAGTATGTCATCTAGAGATATTCCTGGCTGTCGCAGAATGAGTTTCCTCAAGTCCGACGACTTGCAGCCTTGAATAAGTTGAGCTCTAATCTCTAGTTGCTTGTCAATACCAGTACACAAACTGGCCAGTTTGCGCAGTCTCGCAAAAAACATGTCCACTGACTCTTCTTCTCTCTGCTTCGCCTGACGCAGTTTGAAGTGTTCAAAGTCAGGATTGACTTGTTGGTCAAAATATCGGTTGAGTGCTCTCACCGCCTTGTCGTAGTCATTCATATCCCCAGTGTCGGGCAGGTCCAGAAATAGCTCATATAGCTCGTCTCCTCCCATGTGTAGCATGGTGGACTTCTTAACAGCTCCATTCGTCTCTCTCACTGCAATGAAATAATTCTCCAGCTGGCCAATCCACTTGCGCCATCTCGGTGCTGCTGTGGCCGTATCCGCCAGTTGGCTGAACGGCGATAGGGCGTTGAGCGGAGTGCACGGGCCCTGTTCCACCACTGCTGGATCACCTCCCTCAGCTTGCTGTGACATCCTGCCTGTTCCTGCACCCTGATGCTCTAGAGGCAGGTACCCGTGGTGGTGTGCCTGGCTGTGGTCTTGGTCGTGCTTGCTGCACTTTCCTCTCTGGGGTCTCTCTTTCTCTCCCCTCTCGCATTGATGGGCAGTTAACACTTCCTGTCTACGCTCTGCAGGCCTCTCCCCGGGCTTTCTTCATGCGTGGTGGCTCACTGCAGGCTGCCACCCTGCACGCCGTAGGCCCCTTGCAGCTCCCTGGGCCTTGCGCCTCTTGCTGGTGTCACAGCCCTGCCGCCTTCACACGTGGCTCACCAGATGCTGGCCTGCTCCCCATCTGGAGCGCAGTCTTCAGAGCCGCCCTTGAAGGCAGAGGCCCCACACAGCCTCGCGGTGCATGCGGGCTGGCCGTGCCTCTCTGCCACACGTGGCCCCCTCACAGCACGTGCAGGCCATGCCGTTCCCACATGCGTGCTCTCAGCTGGGCGTACCTGCAGCGCCGATGCGCCCTCGCTTCATGGGCTCACACTCCTCCAGCCACCACACGCCCACGGCCACTTCTCCACAGGTGCACACTCGTCGATGACCCCACACTCGATGAAGTGCGCGCTGGGCCCACGCCAGGTCGGAGAAGCACCGCCGGTCGCCGTGGGACAGCAGCACGGTAGGCACCGCCATGCACACAATATTGTTCGCCCGCCTTGTCGCCTGTGTTATGGGGAGGGGTACACCAGGGATGGGGGTGGGAAGGCCTACACTTTGGGCATGCACAATAAGGGGACGTCTACTCGGGAGCTTAGTTCGTGCCGTCAGCCACGAGCGCTGATGTCACACTTTATTTATACCCCCTGGTCCGAGTCGGGCCCAGGAGGGTGAAGGTGTTACAAGTTATCGGAGGGGCCGGGTGGCTCACTACAGTGTGCTCCACTGCCAGCATGAATAGTTTCCAAAGTGATGGACTGGGTCTACCGAAATATGTTGATGCAATATTCAATAAGACTTCAGATGACATTTATGCTCGTATATACTTCAGTGACATATGGACATGCTCCTGTGACTCCAGTCACAATGCAAGGACCGGAAGAAATAGTTACCAATGCACCAGCCCAAAAAATATAATTCATGAAAAAATGTCACCTACATAAGCAGCATCAGCAACATATGCACTCCTGTACATTACTATTCTGCATACTTAAACCTTACATATCACCCACTAGATAAACGTGACACACACCACTCAAAATGGTGTCCCACTTGTGCGAAAGGTTAACACCAGAGTCGCTGCACATTGCACGCGACAGTGAAGATGAATGGGCACCTAGCACCTCAGCTGAGACATACAACAGTTCTCCCAACAATAATGTGCGTGCAAGAGTGCTACAGTCATTCCAAGTAGCACACTGCATAACAATGTTGCCAAGGGCATTTGAAGATATGTGCAATTAGCCCAAAACATAACATGCAGTGGATCCATTTTCATATCCATTACAGTCATTTCCAAAGGACCTCCTTCTGCAGTAGGAATAATTAAACAAAAACACACATAAAAACTCACTCTATTGTTGAATGCACATTTAAGCTACAGCATGAAATGCTGTTACCTCTAAAAAATAGGGCGTAGGTGTTTGATGTACATCACTGAAAAGTTGTGCAGGTAGTACGAATACGCTGCATGTTGAACACATTGGTAGCCCAAAAGCCAGAGACTATGAAGCCTTCATACCACATTCAGAAAGATTATATTAACAAGCATTGTAAGACTTTACCTTTTTCTACAGAAAAGGACACATAAAGACAGAGAGGGAGAGAGAGAAGTACAGACACTGCGAGGGCTAGAAAAAAACCGGTATTACTAAAAAATATTTGAAGGGTTCACTGATAGAACATCGATGACACAAATATCGATGTTCAAAATATCGAATTAAAAATATAGACTACAAAAATATTGTCTCCCATACCTAAACAGGTGAGTACAAAAATATCAAATCAAAAATATTGATGTAAAAAATATAGATGTAAAAATATCGATTTAAATATATATATTAAATATATTAAATATTAATATTAATTTTAACAAAATAAATAAAATGTAATATACATTTTAACTAAATATAAGACATAAACTTAATTTTAAAAAAAGATATACACACAAACATAACAATTTATACATATATATATATTTACTTTAAAATAACTAATAAACTATTATTTTTAATTTATTTTAAAAGTTTGAAATTATATAAAAATAATATATATATATATATATATATATATATATAAATAATTTAAAATATACAAAAATTCTATAATAAATTAAAACATTAAACTATTAAAAAACATTTAAACTTACATTTCTTAATATACTCAGTGCAACAGTAGGGAAAGTGCTGGATAGCGGAGGAATTACATTTACTATTCCAACTCCAGTGAGTGCAACAGTAGGGAAAGTGTTGGCTAGCGGAGGGGTAAAAATTACTATTCTCACTCCAGTGAGAGCACCAGTAGGGAAAGTATTGGATAGCGGAGGGGAAAAAATTACTATTCCCACTCCAAATAATGCAACAGTAGGGAAAGTGTTGGATAGCAGAGGGGTAAAAATTACTATTCCCACTCCAGTGAGTGCAACAGTAGGGAAAGAGTTCGATAGCAGAGGGGTACAAATTACTATTCCCACTCCAGTGAGTGCAACAGTAAGGAAAGTGTTGGATAGCAGAGAGGTAAAAATTACTATTCCCACTCCATTTTATGCAACAGTAGGATAAGTGTTGGATAGCGGAGGGGTAAAAATGTGTTTTCCCTCTCCAGTGAAGGCAACAGTAGAGAAAGTGTTGGATAGCGAAGAGACAAAAATTACTATTCACAGTCAAACAGTTAAAACAAAACTAAAAAAACATTAAAAAAATTTAAAAAATTATAATAATAAATAAAGAATATTTAGAAATGAAAAATCAAATATATGAAATATATAAAAAAGAAAACATATTATAATATGAATTACATATAACAAAAACCTACAAATAATATATCAAATAAAATAATACATAAATTTATAAAAAATAATTCTTTTAAACTAGAAAATATTTACAAACAAATAAATTAATTAATATATAAATGTATTTATTTTATTTCCTACCCTATAACACCACACCAATAATAAAAGACTTCAACATTTTTAATTATTTGTTTTCCATAATTAACATAATTAATAATCAATTAAAAAATTATTATTGGGCAAGATGGCGGCTGACTGACCGCCGGGAGAGAGCTGCTTCTGTGCCTTGCTCCTAACCCCGTTGAAAGGATCGGTAATGATGTATAATAAAGCAATGGGACAGAACTACAATGTTAGAACATGAATGTGAATCCCCTTGCCTGGTGAGCCGCAGCGCTTCAACGTGGTGGAAAGAGCTGTGGTGGCTGGAGCATCGGACTATCTTCTTCCTTAGAGACGCTGCAGCATTAGTGGTTGCTGCATGAGGGAGATTGCTGAGAGCCGTTGATATGGCTCCTAAACTGAACAGAGTGCAAAAGGAC
This sequence comes from Calotriton arnoldi, assembly GCA_963921515.1. NCBI lineage: Eukaryota > Metazoa > Chordata > Amphibia > Caudata > Salamandridae > Calotriton > Calotriton arnoldi. The sequence goes on along the minus strand of CAWUFW010006300.1, from coordinate 283,692 downwards.
ATGGCAAAGGACCCTGAAACCGCAGCGGTGGGCCGAGGCGCGGCTAGTCCCCGACGCAGCGGCACAACTGGGAGAGCTGAGGAAGCCAAATTGAAGCCTGCTAAGGAACGCGGGATAGATGGTCACGGCAGTCAGTGAGTTACTGCCGGGGACCGTGGTGTTAAGCAACCGCTCATCTCAGAGATTTTCTCACAGGGAGTGGCGTCAGAGGTGGTTGAAAAACCTCTGCCTCTGTGCGATGAGCCCAGGAAGGAGAACGCCGGGACCGACTCCCCTGACTCTGCTGTCTCAGCCTCAGCTGTGCAGAATCAGCTGGAGAGCACAGGCGTGGCTCAGCCTCTCGCCACGCCAGACCGCACACAGTATGGAGAACAGGCGGGGCAGCAACTCACCTTGCAGGATCGGGAGCAGGCACAGAGCGAACAGAGCGGGAAGCTGCTAGGAGACAGACCGCTTAACCAGGCAGGTAATGATAAATCTTCCATTACCATTGCCCCAGCAAGTTTGCCTATAGTGACAGATACTGAGCTAACTTTAGAAACTCTGGCTGTGAACAACAATGACAGGCAATATACTCCCATAGTTACCTCTTCCAAAGGGGCATCAGCGATTCAGGGGGAGCTGGGTGAATCATGGCTAAAAAATACAATGGGCTCACCAGATTTTGGGGGGGGAATTCTTCTCCCTCACAGACCACTCGGAGCTTTTGACCTCTACCCCTGGGCTTACGGAGGAAGACTCTGGAACTGAGGACTCACCTACTAATAAAAGCCATGACAAGGCAGCCACCCAAAAGCACAGAATAATATCAAAAGGGAAAAGTCATCGAGAAGACAGCAATGGTGAAACTACCCGCAGACTAAAATGGAATTACTCGGCCACAAGCCAGGTGTATAATGAAGGCGGGACAGATCTAGCCGAAATAGTGCCCAGTGCCACAGCCAGCCCTAACAACTCTCCCTCCATGGATTCAATCTATGCCACTCTCAAGCAAATGCAGGAGGAAGCTCGCCAGGAGAATCACAGGGCACATCAGGCCACGAAGAAACTACAGGGATCTATCCGGAAGGTGAGCAAGATGTGCTCAGAGAAGAAAGAAAGGGTGACACACGTGGAGGAAAGAACCATGACCCTTGAGTGCGAATTAGGAAAAATGCAGGAATATAAGGAACTATAGGAAAAGCAGACAGCTGATATTATGTGGAAACTTAAAGATTTCGAGAATCGGCAGCGCCGAAATAACCTTCGATTCCTTGGAATAGCGGAAAATAGCGAAGGCAGTGACGTAATAACTTTTATGGTGGATCTTTTGAAGGGTGCCTTCCCCGAATTTTCAAACTGGAACTGGGGTGCTGAGATCCAACGGGCGCACCGCTTCCCACTGAATATGAAGAAGAATACCACGTCAGGGCAGCCGGATCGACCTAGGGCAATCCTAGTTTTCTTCAGGAACTTCCTCCTCCAGTAGTCTATCTCAGATGGGGCAAGACCGGATGCTAAACAGTCTTTCAACGGCCATACATTTTTCGCACAGCCAGATTTTTGCCATACCACAGTGGAGAGGTGTTGGAGGCTGCGTCAACTGATCTCTCCAGTACAGGCACTTGGCGCCGAAGCCTATCTCCTGAGACCTGCACGCCTCAAAGTTGTACACAGAGGGAAAGTCAGGGTGTTGGCGACAGAAATAAAGGCCCACGATTACCTGAAGGAATTACAAGAGTCAAGGGAACCAGTGGCAACAGGAAGATAAAGTGTGGTGACATGCTCAGTTTACATTTAGAGATTGGATGATAGGGTTGGGTGTGCATTGAATAAACTACAATGAAACGAGGAAGGGGTTGAAAGAACAGATGGTAAAATAACAGAAAATGTCCAAAGTCTTCCACTTACTCTCTATCTTCTACTCCCTTTTTTCTTTCACCAGGGGGGGCAAGGTGGTAATGTTGCTTAGCTTTCACAAATTTGGGGGTTGGGGGACAGGGCATGGGGGCACCTCGGGCGGCCGACACAGTCGACATTGCATGGGTCATGTTATGACCTATTTGCCTAATTTTAGGGGGTGGGGCGGGGGGCAGTGTGGGGATGGAGAAGGAAGGGGGGTGGGCTAGGGGGTGAGATGGGGAGAGGGGGGCAAACAGGGGTGAAAAAATGGTTGATGAGGTGCATGCAGGAATTTGGGGAAACAAGATAAATGTAAATAGTACAGATGTGAAACAGGAGGAGACTAGGACATCTCTGGCTAATGCGAACTCGGGAACTTTTTTTCTGGATATCCCATGCTGAGCATCCGAATTGCATCAATAAATGTGTGTGGCCTGAATGACCCAAATAAAAGGCAAAGAATTGCAATAGAACTGAAAAGGCTAAGGGCAGATATTTTGTGCTTACAGGAGACACACATCGAGGGCTCAAGGGGTAAATTAATGGAGCAGCTTGGATATACTCTGGTGGCCAACACGACACAGGGTGCTAGGATTAGAGGTGTTGCTATTTTATCCCGTAGGTGGAAGAACTGTCAGGCAGATAAACTTGGAAGGTGGGTGTTGGCAGACTGTTGCTGTTACAGACATAGCTTTTACCCTCTGTTCCGTGTATGGTTCTACAGGTGATGATCCAGAGGTCTTGGAGGAGGTGAACTCAGAGTTAGCCTCACGGCAAGCACCAGTTATATTATGTGGCGATTTAAACATCAATGGCCTGGGCACTAGGTGGGGGGGAAGTACTGGCAAATACACAGGTCGTAAAAACAAGGTGTGCAGGGCTTTGCTCTCGTTGATCCAAGATAACGGATTAGTAGATATTTGGACCCAAACGAAAGCGTCTGATCCCGGGAGCACATATTATTCTGCGCCGCATAAAATGGTAGCAAGATTAGATTATTTTTTTACTTCATATCATTTAGCCGCAGACAGCGCCATAGAAAAGTACCCCCGTGTGATGTCAGATCACAATCTATTAGTATTAACGGTTAATTTCAGGAGGGCTGAAAGAAAAGAGTCAGTCTGGACATTTGAGAGAGGTTTGTTGAAAGACCCAGACTACATTGTTCACATGAATTCCTGGATCAAGGGTTTTTGGGAAGTTAATAGGGACAGTGCTTGCAGTGGAATGGTCTGGGATGCATTTAAAGCCGGGGTCAGGGGGGAGACGCTCAGCTACAGTGCCCAATGGCGAAAAAATGAATTAGAACGAGCAAATACGTTATATAATGCACTGGCAGACTTGGAAGAGGAATTGACCAGGGCAATAGCACTAGGGGCGCCACTAGAGAGCTGGATAGATAAAATAGCGTAACTAAAGCAGAAATCGGGTGAATCTCAGCGATCAAGGTGGCCGAGAAATATATGGCATGGCGCCAGGGGTGCTATGAACTTAGCGAGCAAGTGGGACATATGTTGGCAGTACGGACGAGGCAGAGGAGGGTGATGGGGGAGATATTCGAGAGGGGAATTTGGTCAAAGAACCTCTGGGTATGTGGGAGGAATTTCATAAATATTACAGTGAACTTTATCAGGAGGAACTTGACCCGCTACGAAACTCTGTCAGGGAGTATTTGAATGATATCCAAATAGAGCAATTCACCGCTAATGATATAGAAGCCTTGGAGGAGAACCTGTCAGAAGAGGAAATATATAACACAGAATCTTGCCCATTGGAGTATATAGTCACTTTGATAAGAAGGCTTTTACATCACCTACCTCTTGACTCGCTCCGTTGCCCCTCCCACCCTCAACAGGATTCGTCATGAATCAATGTGTTTACTATTGTTATACTTTGTATTCGATTGCTACATGACAAATGTTGTAAAGGGCTCCGATACCTTCGGGTCTGGCCAGCGCTATATAAAACTCTCAAATAAATAAATGATAAATAAATAATGCCCTGAAGAATCTTCCATCGGGGAAGGCGGTGGGGCCAGATCAGATCGCCCTGGAATTTTATAAAACTTTTTTTCATTTATTAAAACAGAACATGATAAAAACGTTCAGGCAGGTGCAAGGGGGGAGCTCTATACCCGAGTCTTGAGCCCAGGCAGCAATAGTCGTTTTTTTAAAGAAAGGTAAGCCTCCACAGGAACTAGGCTCATATAGACCTATCACTCTTATGAACAGTGATTCCAAAATCTTCTCGAAAGTATTTGCTACACGACTAAGTTCAATCATTAGTAAAGTAATCCATCCCTGACAGCAAGGGTTTATACCCGGCAGAGGAACTACCGAGCATGTGTGTAGGGTAATAACATTATTTGACGCGGCAGCCGTCTCAGGGGACCCTATGGCACTGATACTTCTCGACGCTGAGAAAGCGTTTGATAGGGTCTCCTGGGATTATCTGTGGGGCACCCTCGAACGGTTTGGGGTAGGAAAAGGATTCATCAAAGCAATCATGGGTTTATATAAGAATCCAGTGGCCCGTGTTAGAATAAAGGGAGGTTACACGGAACCAATACAGATCACAAGGGGAACTAGGCAGGTGTGTCCCTGTTCCCAGTCACTCTATGCTATATATATTGACCCCCTGATCCGAAGAATTGAAGGGAATGGAATAATCAAACCGATGAGATTTCGGGAGCTGGAGACTAAAATTCTCGCATATGCGGATGACTTGGTGGTTGTTACACTTGACCCCCAGACTGCAGTTACTGCAATAGGTAAAGAAGCTGTAGCATTTGGTTAATTTCAGGGTATAAGCTTAACCAGCAGAAAACCCAAATACTTGCTAACAGTTTGGTCGTCTTGGAGGATACACAGGTCACAAATATGGCTACATATTTAGGGATAAATATCACATCTGACCATGAGCAAATAGTGGAGGCAAATATCGCCCCAGTAATATGGAAAGGGAAAAATGACTTCGACAGGTGGCACAATCATTATCTTTCGATTGTAGGTAGATATAACGTAATCAAGATGTTATTTCTTCCCAAGGTATTATATCTCTTTAGGGCTATCCCCCTCGAGTTTGGGAAGTGCTGGTTCAAAGGGATGGAAAACATGCTCAATAGGTTTATCTGGTCGCATGGCAAGACTAGAAGGGCACTAAAATTTTTCACATTAGCAAGGGAGAAAGGAGGATGGGGGTTCCTGCTCTAAGACTGTATTATTGGGCCGCCGCTCTACAATACATGCGGGTGCTGCTGGGTGGGAAAACAGAAGAGCAGAGGAACCTGTACGGGGCAGAAGACGTGTATGAGCTACTGATAGGTGATGCCTCTCAGGCCTGCTTTTTGAATTACAGTGAGCAAAGCTACTACACAAAGGTCAGATTTAAAACTTTGCATGCTGCTTTTAAGATCTGGGTGGCTGTCAAAAGAAAAATTGGGTTTGGTAGGCTGAATTATTATACACAACTCTTTAAAAATCCAACAATGCCAGAGATTTTTAGAGATAATATTATGTCAAGATGGGAGGAGGCAGGTATTTGTTTGATAGGAGACTTGCTAGACACACCGGGGATGCTATCATTTAGTGATATCCAAGTTAGATTCGGGATACACACTAGGGATTTTTTCAAATATTTACAAATTCAGAGCTATTTAACGCAAAAGAAGGGAGGCACAAGGGGCTTTAACAATAATAGTGTTGTGGATGCGGTTCGGTGTGATGGAGGGGGCACAATCAGCCAAATTTGCTTGAAATTGATCTTGCTTACCCATGATGACCTCGAGCAATTTGGGTCTAAATGGGAACAGAAGTTGGGCACAGCACATGATATATTTTTAGATTCACTGGAACTTGGAAGGACTGTGCTCCTTTCCGCAGGATTACAGGCCCAACACTACAAAAAGCTGTTTTTATTATATTATACCCCGGCTTGAATTGCACAATGGGGTGGGCAGGATGGGATCACATGCCCCCGCTGTAATAGTACCGATGCCAACATGGTACACATGTTCGCGACGTGTCCTTTATTAGGTACCTGGTTAGGTGAAATTGAAAAGTTCCTGAAGTTATCGCTGAATATAAAAACGAACCTTACAGCACAACTTATATTGCTTGGAGTCAGTAACGATGATGCACCAGAGGACCACCGTCATTTTCTTTTTATAGCTGTGGCAGTGGTCAGAATATGTATTGCCTCAGCTTGGTTGGATCCCTTGGCACCCGGATTTCAGCAATGGCTAGGGAGGCTATTAGCCACCTATAATTTAGAAAAAGGGGTATATGAAAAAAAGGGCCTGAGAGCAAGAAGATTGGGGGAAAACATCTGGGCCCCTATTAAAAGATGGAAGGAAGGAAACTAAGGGGCCGATTCCGATCTCGGCCGGTAGCGCACTGAATCGGATTCGGCTTAACCGGATCCGATTCGGAGCCCTCTTTTCCGACCGATTCGAACGCGCGTCCGGCCGAGCGAGTACGATGCGAGCACACGCGAAATCGCCGACCGACTCGTTCACGGGTCCGAACCACACCGACCGACTCGCTCGGACTCGACTCGCACCGCGCGATGGAGACGTTCCCCGGCCGGGCAAGTACGATGCGCGCCTTGAGCAGTCCGACCGACCCGCACCGTCCGGCTCGAAACAGCTGTCGGAGCCGAACTTTGGGGGTCCGTGTCGGACCCCCCTGTACGCGTAGCCACGCGAGTCACACACAGGGGGGACCCATGGGTCCCCCCTACCTGTGCGTGTGCGGCACGAACCGCATCGACGCAAACCCGCTGTAGGGGCGCCTCGTTTGCCTCGCACTCCATCCAGTCAATGGGAGCCCGCGTACGCGTTGTACGACCGGCTCCCATTGACTTCAATGGGAGTCCGACCGAACCGAGTCCGATAGCATGCGTGCGCATCGTACTCGTTCGGTCGGACTGCCAGAGTCCGATTCGGTCGGAAATCTCTCCGGGTCCGGCTCGGTCGGAGAGTTTTCCGGCCCGAATCGGAATCGGCCCCTAAATGTATAGTATACTACTGGTACTCTATCGGAATGTTGGAAAGATAGATGCTCAGTCTCTCAGGTTATTCGTAATTGTTTCCTATAATAATGAATTCGTTATTCTGTAACCTGTTTAAGTTGCAGTCTTTTATGTCATATGTTTAACCCTAAGGTTGCTGTTTATTTTCTTCTTTATTCTCATGAAATTTGTATGTACTCAATTTGTTGGCGATAAAATAAAAAAATATTTTAAATATATATATATATATATATATATAATTAATAAAAATACAAACATAAATATGAATTGACTACACACACTTTACCACTATATCCACAACACACACCTAAATTAAACTCTAATACAAAAAACACAATTAAAACTTATTTTTAAATTAAAAATTATTACTATTAACAATTAATATTAAAATAATTAAAATGTATTTAATACCCACCCTTTACCCCTTTAAAAGTAAAAGCAAGACAAAAATAAACAATTACCCAAAATACATATCAAATACATAACAATAATTAACAATAATTAACACCTATATATTAATTAATTAAATACAAATTACTTCCCACCCTTTACTCATATAAACACCAAAACACACACCTAAAATTAATTACACAATTACCATAATTAATTAAAATTAATTAACATCCAATTATTAATTCATATAATTAACAATAAGGTGTCCATTACGATGTCGGGCGGATAAAAATCCGCCATCAACCACAGTGGCGAAAATCCGCCCGCCTACACCGTCTGAATACCGACCAAGCAATTACGATGCCGCGAACCGAAAACCGCCGGAGGTGGAAAATAAACAGAAAAAACCGCCCGCCCATGTCCGAGTCTAAGTCCATCCGCCCGCCACGGACGGAAAGACGCACGACAAGCCAAAACCGCCCGCCCTGACGACCGAGACACCGCCCGTTAAATTAGGATCGTACCGACATGAGCGTGGGAAATCCACAAATACACCGCCCGCCAGCGCAAACAACAGTGACGAAAATGGACACGGCGGAAGCCCTGGCGGCCACGTCCATGCACAGAAACCATCCGCTGATGAAAACAAACACACACAACATGGCTAACAAGTCCACACAGCAACCCACGCACAAAAACCCAAACACAGTACACATCCCTGAAACACCCCCCCCCCCGGACAAACAAATCAACTACAAATCCCAGAACACCAGCCACAACACACCTGAAAACAACAGACCATCATGACACACCCACATAGGTAAGTACAAAACCAGCCCCTTCACAGACCACAACCCCCTGCAACATTACAAACTGAGGACGAAAGCACACAACACAGCGAGACAGAAAGGACAGCAGCACACCACAGACACGCACCTATCACACCCATCACCACCACCACCACCACCAAACACCGGCAACACAAACCCCCTGCACATCACACACCACACACCGCACCAGCACCACAAACACCAAAACACACACCATGGCACCACACAGAATGCCCAAGTTCACTTCCATCGAGCTGACGGTCATGGTCGACGAGATCGTCAAGGTGCACCCACAAATCTATGGCAACCAGGTCCAACAGACACCACTATCCACCAGAAACCGGTTGTGGAGCAGGATCGTAGACCAGGTCAATGCAGTCGGGAACGTTCCACGCAACAGAGGAGAAATTAACAAAAGGTGGAACGACCTCAAAAGCGTGGTCAAGAAGAAGGAGACCAAAAATCGAGAGCTGGCTGCCAGGACTGGCGGAGGGAATCCCGCGCTATTCAAGACCTTCAAGGCGTGGGAGGAGAAGGTGCGAGTCATCATACATCTGGAGATCCTCACCGGATTACCAGGGGAGTGGAGGCTGGTAAGTACAAACAAACGTATACCAGCACACCGCTATGTAATCACATGCACTACCACCATGCCATAGCTCCTAGGGACAAACCCCCCCATGTCCAGTACACAATACACAAGACATCACCCACACATGCAACAGACACTCACACACACTCAGCCCAAAGCTACCAACTAACAAAACCATGGGGGCATGTGTACAGTCAGCCAGCACCGCAACTCCCACCAGGTCCCCTTGTACTCCAGATGCGCCAGAATGAGCACTCCCCACACCCACATCCATGTGTCCGCCATAGCTGCACTGACCGACAAGTAACAGGTAAGTAGCCGGAACACAAAGACAGTGGTTCGGAGGGGGACAGCTGAAGTAAAATACCCACCAGGCCCCCACTACCACAGACCAGCAAGGTGGAGCACACCCCACATCCATGTGTCCGCCATAGCTGCACTGACCGACAAGTAACAGGTAAGTAGCCGGAACACAAAGACAGTGGGTCGGAGGGGGACAGCTGAAGTAAAACACCCACCAGGCCCCACTCCCACAGACCAGCAAGGTGGAGCACCCCTCCCTCCCAGTACCATGTGGCATCCATTGCATTGCGCACTCAGAAACAACCTGTAGGTGGGAAAATGTACAGGGCGGGGCGTCTGTAGGCATGAGGACTGTACTACGACTGACACATGGGACATGTCACGTAGCAGAGGAACACGCAGCACTGCTCCCAGTTACAATCATGAGACCAATGTGCACACGGACATGTTCAACAGAGTCAAACCCCACATGACCCATCACAGATACAGCAACACCTAAGGAGCCACGTCTGCATGCACAAGTCCCACTGGAGCACAGACCCACACGGCAGGCACTGTGCCACCCATCACACACATCAGCAACACCATCGAAGTCCTGTCCATGTAGTCCTCACTGCCTGTCACCCACACATCGTACAACAACGCCCACGTAAGACAGACCGTACTAGAAGTAACAGCTTGGAACCACAATATTGCACACAAAGACAACTGGACCCATGAAACACACAGGCACACAATGCACATTCAACATATCATCCATCTCATCTCTCAGCCACAGTGTCATGAAAGGTATGTCATCCGAACAGCTGGCCCTCATACAGTAGTCATGCAAAGATACCTGCCCATGACAAATCAAGTGCCTGCAGTGACTGAAGTGCACGTCACACTGCGAGTAACAACACACATAATATAGTCAACACCCCAAGAGCACAGCACTGATGCACATGTACCAGGGCAGCACGCACACAAAGGAATTGGCCCATCTGCAATACGTCGTGTGGCACACAACAAGCACGAACTCACAACATTGCTACCAATGTGATGTCCATGAATGATAACAGTCAGCAGATATTCCGGCCATGTGAGACAGACACACACCTTTGTCAATGCACTTTTCACTTTGCCAGAACACATGTCACGTTCTGCACCCATTACCCACAGTATGTACCCCAAAAGCATATTTCAACCCAAGAGCGTTTAGGGGGCTGTACCCCCTTTTGGCATCAGCGTACCTAAGCGTTCCATCCTTCCCCCTAAACCATCGTTCAACCCAACATCGTCGATGGTCCTGGAGCACGCATACACACGAGCCACAAAATGTAGGAGCATAGCAACACACACCCATCGGCATTGCTAATCCGTCCCATGCCACATGTCCACATCACACAGACTCATTGCCTAGCCCACGCATACACACATCGTACATCCACACACACGCCACTGGGAAACCTGTGCACGACAGTGCACGAACTGTGAATGTCAGACAACCAATACATACTTTGCTAGGTGCAACACAATGACCCATCTCATTCTCCCCACAGGTGCCGAACTGCTGGATGCTGGAGAGGGTGACAGCAGCCAGCACAGCCAGTCCGCAAGCCCCCGACCCGGACTCACGGATGTAGAGGAGCTGGACACCTCTCCGGACACGGACCACCCAGCAGGCCCATCTGGAGTGGCAGGGCACAACCGCTCCCCAGGGCCCCTCCTGCCCACCAACCCATCACCCAGGGCTGCTGACCAGTCACAGACCCCTGCTGCCACAGCCGTTGCGGCCACCACCACCGCCGCAACCACCACCACCACGCCATCCCTCGCCACAGCCCCTGCGCAAGGGTCGGCACGGCCGTCGGGCTCCACCCTGGGAGCCAGAGCGAGGACCGTGGTGAGCAATGTGGCTAGTGGGCAGGTCGGTGGCAGCAGTACTGGTAGGAGGAGCAGGGCCAGGCCAACGCCAACTGTGCCTGGGAGCCAAGCCCTGCCGCCAATCGACAGAGTCCTTGGGGCCTATCAAGAGGCCCAAGGAAAATGGGCTAGGTCGGCTAGCGACACGCGGGAGGTCCTTGCGGTGTTGAGGTCCATGGACGCCCATATGGGCCAAATCGCGGCCCTCATGGGCCAGCTGGTGGTGGGGGGAGGGCACAAGCAAGGCCAGCAACACCACCTCCGCCACCACCTGCTGTGGCGCAGGCTCGTGCAGCATCGCGTTCCCCTGCGTCCACAGCGAGTGAGCACTCCTCAACCACCACCAGCGGAACATCAACACCCCCCCCTACCAAACATGGAAGGGGCCGTCCGAAGAGGAAACAGGTGTCCAGAGAGGACTTCGCATGCACCAAACGCCAGTGAGTCAGCCAGCCACCTTGACCACCTACTGCATTGACTTGTAATACGATCCTACCCCACACTGCCATGTGAATGGCATGTGTCTGTTGGACTGTGGACATAGAACTCCATGGGTACACCTTGACCATCACGCAGCCATGACCGTCAACTCATTGTCACAGCATGCACCACATTTGTCATCACCTTGCACACAATCACATGTCAACGCTGTTAATAAATACACCTTGATCACAATCGGCTTAATGTGTCCTGGGTTTATTCCACGATGTGCAATCGCCACCATGAGCAGAAATGCATCTGCTGTGTGGCATGTCGATGGGACAGGAGAGACTGTAGGGACCTAGGGGTGAAAAACAGAACAAGAGTACATTCAATGAGTGTGTCACACACTCATCACACAGTACTTGTCACCAACTACAAGCAATGCACACACATCTCACAGAGCAACAGGGCACAATGCTACAGCCACTGTCAGTGGCATACCAACCTGGACATGGACCATTGACACACAGCACTCAGTGAACAAAAGGCCCCCGTGACAGAGCACACATACACCTGCACAACTACAGCTACATCAGCTGTCGTACATGGACACTCACCGTCAAGTGAAGTAGCGGGCGATGAGCTGCTGACGCACATTCACAGCTTCTTCCTCTCCACTGTCCTCTTCACTAGAGCTGTCCTGGTCTGCAGGCTGGGGCCCTGGTTGATCTCCGTCATCCACAATTAGGGGGATCTGCTTGCGGATCGCCAGATTGTGCAGCATGCAGCAAGCCACAATTATCTGGCACACCTTCTGTGGGGAGTATGCCAGTGCGCCCCGGTGCGGTCCAGGCATCTGAACCTGGACTTGAGGAGGCCAAAGGTCCGCTCAACCACACGTCTGGTCCTCCCATGTGCCTCATTGTAGCGGACATTAGCTGGGCTCCCAGGACGTCGCAATGGGCTGAGCAGCCAGGGCCCATTCGGGTAAGCAGAGTCACCTGGGTGTGAGGGACACAGAGAACCGTTGCAATTCCAACTGTACACAAGACAGCATCGCACAGCCAGCACGCTACACTACTCCACATACTCACCAACAATCCAGCCACGGTCCGGTTGCAGATCGGTCATCAGACGTGGTAGGATGCTGTTGCGCATGATGTGCGCGTCATGGGCCGATCCTGGGAATTTCGCACACACGTGTGAAATCACCATGTCCGCAAGGCACACCACTTGCACATTCAGGGAGTGCGTGTGCTTCCGGTTGCGGTAGAGGTGCTCAGTGGCCTGTGGTGCAACAAGGCCAACATGGGTGCAGTCTATTGCACCAACGACGTGGGGGATTCGTCCAAGAGCATAGAATGCACCCTTCACTGCCGCCAATTCACGAGCCCTGGGGAAGCGGATGTATCTGTTCCTGTACAGCATCATGGCTGACAGTACATTCCTGAGCACCATGCTGAACATGGGTTGGGACATCCCACCTCCACTGCCCACTGTGTGCTGGAATGACCCAGTGGCGAAGAAATGCAGTGCAGCCATCACCTTAGCTGTGGGGGTGAATGCTGTTGGATACACCCTGCGAGGACGGAGGTGGGGTTCCAACAAGGCACATAGACGATGCAGGGTGGGTCGGTCCAGACGATATTTGCGGATGACCTCCACATCCACCATGTCTGACAGCAATTGGTAGGGGCGATGAATGTTTGGTCTCCGCCTAGGAAAGATGGAAGTGGACACATGTCAAAGCAACACGCCACATGGCATATTCACATACACAAAACATAAATGACTGAGCAGGCAATTGAATGACAGAACGGCTGACAAGTAGGGACAGCACAGCCACAATACACTTACACAGGTCCCCTACCAATAGCAATGGGCAGTGACACACCCCATTGCCATGAGCATGCACATGGGGATCTAGGCCTCAATAACTTGTAAGGCATGCTGATGTTAACAGACTGCATATTCGGCAAGCGGCAACACCACGGCAACATGACTAGCTGCTGTGCATCACACTGCTTCCGAGGCTGGGTGTGTAGGGCACACACCAACAATGCTATGGACACAGGCTGAGCGGCCAAAACAAGTGGGACCTGTGGCACGAGGGGATATGAGACAGTCATTGATGTCCCTACTGCACCCTATGTACAGCACTGTACGGATCACACCTCCAGAAACATTGACAGGTGTACACATTGACAGCCCCATGCCAACACGGCTGTGTGCTTGCAACTACACATCACAAGTGACACGTAACATTGCACGTGCCAAGTGGCAGATGTACATAGTGAAAGATGGCATGTGTGTGCATATGCATATCCCATGCTCCCATGCCAATGTGTACATGATGATGTGCCAACAGACATGTGGAGGCTGAGCACTGGCCATCCCTGCCTATGCACACAGCATGTTGTGGCCCTGTCCATTGTGGACCTGCACCCACACGCAAATCATGGCCACACCTGCAGATGCATTGCGCACATTATACTGTGTGGTGCACATGGCATCAGCGGACTGTACCCGCCATGGGCCAGGCCCTTACGGCCAACTCCAATGACCCTCGCGGTTGCACCCTGCGTGTTCCACTGTGGAGGTAGGCGTCCATGGCCAGCTGGGAGCAGGCCAACGTCTGCAATTGAAGCTGCCAGACATGGTACACGAATTGCAGCAGCTTGTACCCACTGAAACTGCCCCAGGGGGTTATATGTGTGTGTGAGTGGGACAGGCATAACCACAGCTACCTGGCACTGCAGCCTGGCACCCCTCGACAACACCTGCTGCTGCCACCACTCCACCTACACGTGGATGACGCTGAGGACATGTCCAGGTCCACTCACCAGCGAGGAGCTGGAGAAACTGGATTCCGTGCTCCACGCACACTGCACATGGCTATTCCTTGCGAAAGTTGTGTGTGAGAGACAACTGCAGTGTGTGTGGGTGTGCATGTGGGGACACACATGTCGTTGCTCCGCAGCACTATGAGTCAGAGCCTGTGGTGTACAAACATGCACTGCTCACCATGCTGACTGCAGGTGGCATGGGTATGTGAGCTCTCGGGCGCTTTGACCTGTCTGTCCCTCCCGAGTGGTGGTACATGGCAACTTCATGTCAGACATCCAGTGACACAGACAATTGGCAATGCAGGTCTCAGTGCACTTGTTGGTCGTGTGGAAGTCAGGCTGGGGCCATGCTGCCCTTCTCAGTCCCAGCAGGCCTGGCCTGCACATTGACTGCACAATGCCAGTAGGTGCCGACACAGACTGCCTAGTGGGTTACATGTGTCTCCTGTTCAGGACCCCCGGATGAGCGCTTACTCTGCACTGTCGATTGGACACACCATGACTCGTGATAGGGATGTGTGTGAGAGATAGTGGCACTGAATGTGACCTTCGTTGCGGGGTGGGCCATGCACAGGGCGAGTACACTGATGGTTGCGCAGTGTTGGTCACAGTGGGTACACCCACACAGATGTGTTGCCTTGTGATCTTTTTCTGGGTCCGCCTGACAATGGACAGTAGATGTGGACAGGCTACACATTGCTCGATGTGCTGTCTATATGCATGTGCCTTCACACCAGGCACACTGCCCCTGCACATGTGACCCCTGCTGCACTCAGTGCTGTGTCTGTTGAGCTGATGCACCATCTGTGCGTGGGGCAGACAGCTCTGCTCACTTCCGTCATTGCCCATGACATCACTTTGCCGCAGGTGACATGGATCATGGAGGGCCCACATGTACGCGTGGGTGGACTACACAAGACTGTCCAATGGTTGTCACCCCCAGTCAGTGCTTCGAATGGGTAGTATGTGGTGCTGGTACTCATTTTAATGTGTCGAGTGGGCGGGGCTGGGTGCAGGGCTACATGCAAGACATGGGTAGTTCATCGGCTGATCTACTAGTTGCAATACACACGAGACACGTCTTTTTCCGACCACATCAGGGTCATTCCTTAAACTGGCTGAAAATCAAACAGTCAACTTTTGCACTGTCCTCATGGCCTCCCCTCGCTCGCCCCAATATGCGTTTGCACCTGAGCAGCTAGCGCATGCACAAGCAGCTCCAAGCTCGCCCCAGTGAGGCCAAGGAGTGTATGTGTGGGTTCAGTTGAACAAGTGGTCTGTCTCACGGTATAATAGGTGGCGGGACACCGTCCACATGCGCGGTGCCACGACTCGAGACCCGGGCAACATTGACAATGCATGACAGGCTCCGCAGTCCGGATACACCACCTGCAACACACAGAGGCTGTAGCTGCCCTAGCGGGCCAGGCCGCATCCAACTGGAGCTCATGGCCCCACACATTCACTCTTTGGCCTCTCTGGGGCGAGCTTGGAGCTGCTTGTGCACGCGCTGGCTTCTCTGTTGCAATGGCATGTAACGTGTGTGGGTGTATTGTCAATGGGTGGGATGGTGCGAGCCACCTTCCGTGACGTCACTCCTGCTTGTGATGTGTGCGTCCTCCACTACTTCCATTTGACTTGTGCCATACTACACATTGTGGATGTGTTGCCTGCGTGATGTGACCAGGATGAGCGCGCCATGACCTCTCACCCACCATGCTCTACTGCCATCCCGTGCCCTGGATTGCCTGTGCAAGTGGACAATGTTGGGGATACACCAGGTCGACAGGGGATGTGAGTGCCTTGGCAAGGGCCTGGCGGACGCGCAGCAGTATCCAGCATGTCCACGGAGGGTGGGCTGATGTCTACACTTGATGCAGCATTGATTGTGTGCCTGCCTGTTGTGCACACACGAGTTCACATTCATCACCAGACAGGTGGTCTTTACAGATTCCCAGGAGAGCGCCAATGTACTGTTCCTGAGTCCTCCCAACACAGCGTGTTTCAACATTGCATGTGCGCACCTACCCGTCACACCCACCCACCTGAGCCATGCGTAACTCCCGCTTCACATGACACATGTGTGTCTCCCACAGTTGTGCTACTCATTTGCGTTGACATCCAATGACAGTGGACTACATGGTCATCTCACGACTGCCGTGTACTTCACACACTCTCATCCTCTCTCATTCGTACTCTGTGAAATGAATCAGCAGAGACACATTTTTGCTTCAAGCCATGTATTGGGACTTATGTCCTCTGTGATGCAGTATAGTGAACACTACTGGCAGCGAAATGCATGTGGAGGATATACTCAGCATGTGTACACATAGCATAGGGTGTAGGGGTACATGTGATTAGTTGTTGACTGTGGGATGTGGGCTTCAGAGTTACAACTGCTTAGCCGTTGGTGTGCTAATGTACATTTGCTAATTACTGTGGTGCTGCTGACTTTGACACAGACAGTATACATTTAGCCTACCAGTCCGCTTGTCATCATGGGCACAGTGCATCTCAGTTCCATGTTACAGGTTTGCTGCTATAGTTACTCATACACACGTGCGTGGAGGTGACATCAGGGCATGGGCTTACGTGCATGCAACGGCGTCCCACTTGTTGTTGCAATGTGGTGGGTACTGGCCATGTCACAGTCACTGGGCTCATGCTGTTGGTGGATGCACTTGGTGTCCATGCAAAGGTCCTGGCACGGACGTTCAGAGGGAGGTGAGGTGACAGCTCTCACATACTACAGCAGGACGATTACTGTCCACTGACCGGTGCATATGTTCATGGGTGCAGGATCCATATCATGGCATGGTTGTACGTGCAGTTCTGTCCATGTGGTTGCCATACACAAATCCCATGCCTCTGCCTCCCCCTGTTCATGCAGAGTTACTGGATGTGATGAGGAACAGGGTGCATGTACCGAATAGTATCAGATGTCATGGCAGTGTAGTTGTTGATGTGGTGTCAGTTGCAGGTTGCATGGTATAGTTGTTGTACTGGTAACTGCCTAGATCCGTGCGGAAGCCAAGCATGGGTACGGTGTGGGACATCATTGCTCAATTGGGGGTATGGCGGCGGGGCCCGATGAATTGACAGGTTGTCAGGAATGCAATACCTTCCAGCAGGGCTTCCATGGCATTGGTGGTGGACATGGATGCCATCCAATGTAGCGGATGGTGTCTGTCAAGGTGTTGGTCGTGAGTTGTCCCTTGTAGGAGCATGATGGGACATGTTGGATAGCATTCGATGTAACTGTAATCCATTATCCATTGTGTGGAGGCACAGTGGTCCCATTGCAGTGTGGGTCCGATAGTCGCCACATACGCCATGCCCCCATAGGCTGAACAGACCCTGTCGTGGGCGTCCAGGGGTTGAATAGTTGTAGCAGGTCCGCCTTGGACATGCCGGGTTGGAGAGACATAACTCCACAGGATAGTAGAAGGGACACTCTCCGACAGTAGAAGACGGGGATGACGCAGCTGAACAATGCGATGCGGTAAGTTAGTCGGTAACTTACGTTCAGCAAGGCCAAATTGTCACATCCCAATATCTGTATCAGGTTATGTTTGTACAGCTTGATCTGTCCGGCGTAGTTGGGTAGGTGTGGTGCAAGTGCCATTTTGCTGCAGGGCGCTGTGGTGGCGTGCTCCGGCTGTCTGTGCAGTCTGCAGTGTGCAACCTCCGACGTTGCTGGGAATTCTGTAATGGTCGTAGGGAGGCAGGACTTGTGTTATGTTGGCTTGTGCGGAGGACACGGGCCCTCATCCCACATGCTTCTCTGAATGGTCAAGGTCAGTGGTGTCTGACTCCTTCCAGATAACTTGCATGTGAACCACATGGGGGAGTGTTATCATTTCTTCTTTCCGTTGTGAATGTTCTTTGGTGTTATGCGCTATCTGCCCTGTGGCCGCTTCCTCTGCATGCCTGTGTTGGGCTTTTTTGGTGCAATGACTGTTGTCTCCGGCTTGTTTAGTCGGGATGTGGTTTCACAGTGGGAATGGAAGGTCATTCGGTGCTGTCTCCTCTCCCGTGTGTGGGCAGCAGGCTGCGTTTCCGCTATACGTTGGGCCTTGTGTTATAACTGGTCCCACCTGTTGTCTGTCCCCGGTATCTTTGATGTTACGTATTGCATGTCTTGTTATTGGGTGCAGGGTGGCATCGGTGTTTCTGTGTGGTACTGGCGTACCTTTCCCCGACGGGGTCCATATTCTGCTGGGTGATGTTGCCTCCGCTGTGTGCTTCACCGTGTTTTGCACACAGGGGTGTGTCCTAATGTGGCGTGACGTCACTGACATGTTCGGGTCACTTCTGTGACGTCAGGTTGGCAACAGTGAATTGCCGGTTGGGGACATGACTGTGGCAGGGCTGTCACGTGACATGTGCGTTCTGGGTGGTGCTGGTGTGTGTGGTGTTTGGTTGTGACCCTGTGTTGTTTGTGTGTGGCGCATGCATTGCGCTGCCGTTGGCCTCTGCGTTGTGCGCATGTGTGGGTGCAGTGGTGGATGTGTCGTGTCCATGCAGGGATGTCGGGGGGGGGCCATATACAGTTTTCCTGCCCTTGCACTGTGTGCGCTGTTTGCGTGCCCCTGTTGTGTGTCTGCCTACCTGCGTCGCCGCAGTGCGTTGACTCCTGGGTGCTGCATCAGGTAGAGCATGGGGAGGGCCTGCAGTGCTGGATTCATGCTCGGGGGTCCGCCTTTGCTATCCGTACTGTTCGCTCGGTTTTCCGCCTTGCTTTCACGTGCGGTGTCTCTTAGCCGGGGGAACTGTTTGGTTCTGGCATCGTAATTTGTACGCCGGGCGGTACGTGATTTCGTCGGGCGTTGTGTCTCCATTAGGCCGCGCCGCTCCGTGGACGGGCGCACTTTGATGGCGGAGGGAGTAGCTGGCTTATGGGCGGTGTTTGGCTGTCTTTTCGCATCCTAATTGGGCGGGCGTGTGTGCTGTGGCGGGCGGACGGTAACTGGTGCTTTTTGCATCCGCCAGCACGGCGGTGGTGCTTCCGCCCGCCATCCTAATGGGCCCCTAAATTACTTCCCATCCTTAACACCTATAAACACCACAACACACACCTAAAATTAATTGCACAATTACCAGAATTAATTACCAATTAATTATTTTAATTAATTAACAACCAACTATTAAGTCATAAATTAAAAATAAATTACTTCCCACCCTTTACACCTATAAACGCCACAACACACACCTAAAGTTAATTACAAAATTACCATAATTAATGACCAATTAATTAATTAAAATTAATTAACAACCAATTATTAATTAATTAATAATTAATTACTTTAATAATTAATTACTTTACACATTTAACACTATAACATTTCAATTACACAAATATTACTAAATGAAAAATAATCAATACATTTAATATAATTAAATCACTTCCCACCCTATTTCCCTACAAACCCACAACACACTACGGAACTAAAAATGCAAAATTCAAATAAAAAGAATTAAAACTACTAAAAATAAAACACTTATATTAAAAATACAAACAATTCTTATACAAAAGAACATACAACACATACATATAAAATATGTACTAAAATACATAACATTAATAAAAAACGATATTTTTAACAACTATATTTTTGCAAACAATAGTAAACACTTCGATATTTTTTAAATCAATAGTACTTACCTTAAATCGATAATCTTGACCACGATATTCTTGCTGTCGATATTTCTAAACCACGATATGTATGACTCGATATTTGCGCAACTCAAAAAAATGTATTCGATATTCTCTCTCTGCACCAACTGAAATAATGTCATCCTGGAATACTGAGTACAGTATAACTTATATTCCATTATGTTTCTTTGGGACCAGTAAAGGTTAAAGAACCTCGAACTGTAAACGTTTGACAACACTTTCCCCCGAAAGAAATAGGGAACAGAAAATATTTCTTATGTTTATTGCTTTGAGCTTTAAGTAATGGATAATCGTTGTCAGAAAAACCTTGCTCTCACTTTGTGTCCTATTAATTTATACACTCTCATGATTTAAAATGTCTTGTGCAGTTGAAAGAAAAACCCTCAAAAGTAAAAAAAAAAAAAAATATTTGTTGGAAACAAATATTTGTGGTTAAATTAAAGATAATACAAATAAATGTATCAATCAAGATAGGAGCATGAACCGAAACCAATCAGCTTTTTAATGATAAACACAGGACAATGCCTTCTGCTGTACATTCATATCTCATGAGCAGTGATATAGGACGTGTGCAATAGGCCCTATTAAAAGCAAGGCAAATGGTCCCCCGATGACTGGTTGAGTGGCAAATTGCAGTAATAATGAGTGTTAAGTGGGCTTACCAGGCCACTGGGCACTGGTGCTACTGCACCTGGTGCACTATTGATAGCTGAGACATTTCTCACGAGTTAGGTGAGATATAGGAGAGCAATAATACACACAAAAGAAGGGGTGAGGGTACGGACTCACCTACCCCGAACCCCCTGTAACCATTTTATGCACCAGAAGGAGTAGGGAGTAATAAAAATATGTAACGTAATGGCACATGCAATATGTTCTAATACTGCCCTCACTCACACAAATGTGTGACATGCTTCATCATAGGGCTGCTACAAAACACCCCGGCGTAGCCACGCCTGGGGTGGAGCAATAGGGTGGGGGAAGACAATACAACACAAAGAAAGACACAAAAAAATTCTATAGTGACTGGGAACGACGGTAGTGAAAGTGCAGATAGGTGAATTAAAACTAGCTCGGAAGTGTCGCTGTGCCTAAAACTTTATTCCTGGATCTTCCGGCCAGAGTAAAAAATGTGAAGGATGATGGTGAATGGGAGGTTCTATGTGCTCCTAACACCCCTCCTCAACTGCGAAGTGGTCAACATGTTTCGGCCGTTAGTGTATGCCCCTCGTATAGGGTCACGCTGGCCTTCCTCAGGACTCCTACCTTTCCCAGTAAGTTCTACCTCACCTCCAATTGGGATGAGAGAAAATTAAGAATCAGTTCCTTGCATATTCAGGAATTTTTCTCCCATGGATCATGTAGTTACTAAGGAACTGACAAGAGAAACAAAAAAGGCAACCCATCAGGACTAATAATCTCCTATGGGTCAACACTGTATCATCATGAAAATTAATACAAACCACAGTACCAACCATGGTGTCTTTCATACTCAAAGGAATGACTGTTGTGTCTATCCCATCTTATTTTTACTTGTGCCAAAGAAAATACAATCAGTGGTCATATCTACAATTAAAATAATTCATATAACCATGTACATATTGACTATATATATATATATATATTTTTTAATTTGTTTTTATATGTTTTTCCAGCATCATAAACCAACAAGCATTCGTCCACATAACCAATGTCACTGACCAATAGGGTCCGGTGTATATCTTTACTCACCGAGTTTACTCCTAAAGTCAAATTTGAACTGGCGGCGGGGAAGGGGAGACCCCCTATAGTCACACTCTTTCAAAGAAGGGAATAAAAACAATTGTGATCATTACAAACATAGTTAAAACCCATATTACAGGGGGTTTCCCATATTTCTAATATGTCTTTTATAATTTTACGGAATTAGGTTACGTCAAATGGGGTAATTACAACTGTGCAATTGGCGTATATTAGCAGATGGTGATAGCTGCTGGTCCCCAAGAAGCCAAATGCGGTTGGTGGTATTATGGGACAGCTTCCATCTACATATCCCCAGTATGAGAACAGAGAAGGCAAGAAAAGAAAAGGAAAGAGAAAAAAAAAAATCCAGCCCTGGGTATATCGCTCCATACTGTCCTCCTATCTAGCGTTCAGCCATGTCCGCAAAGAGCCTCTCACATTCTAATATTGGCTCGACAATGACTACGCCACTCAGTAACCACCTAAGATATTCTATAAAGTAGATGAAATCCACCCCACTCATATCAGCCCATAGGACTCATATATACCCACGCAACACTCCAAAATCCCTCCTTACTACGTCAAGGGTGATTCTCCGCAAACACTGCTCGCCTCCGTCCGCCGTGGAAGAGTGGCAGCGGAGTCGAGCGTGCAATGTTTTATCCCTCACAAGCGGAAGTTCACAATTGCGGTCACCTGATGTACGTCATCTACGTAATTCCAAATCCCTTGTGACCCTGTCTCAGCACATCATCTAGACCGCTCGCCCTCCATTCCAGTATATTACACGCTTGGTTCTCGTCACCCACCATGCAACGTGCGCTGCAGACGCTCACCCATAATAAAATCTGTGCGTGTAGGGAATGTTTACCCAAAATAAACATATGGAAGGGGTGATCATACCCAGATTGAATATTTAACCAATAAACTACTGAATGGGGGCAAATCAATGCCAAAACTCAATGGGGCAAAAAGACTGGTATTCACTTGTACTGCTGTAAGGAGAATACCCAATTCCAAAATAGATCAGAACTGGATACATACCCCGATTAAGGTCAACTGTAATAAAATGCCATAAAGTGGGTAAATTCGAAAACCAGGATATAATTCATCTAAAGGGGTGATATGAATACACACAGAACAGAGAAAGGAGAAATACCAGGAGATAGCAGTTTTCTTTGAGAACAGGGAGGATAGGAATCTGGCAATAGGAGATACAACCCTGCGTCCTAAATCTACCTTTACACCACAGCTGTCTAATCTCCTGCAGGAAATAGGCACCTTTGAACATGCTGTGGTTCATGACTTGGAGAACTTACGGACCAAGGATGGACGCAATTGTGAACTTCCGCTTGTGAGGGATAAAACATTGCACGCTCGACTCCGCTGCCACTCTTCACGGCGGACGGAGACGAGCAGTGTTTGCGGAGAATCACCCTTGACGTAGTAAGGAGGGATTTTGGAGTGTTGCGTGGGTATATATGAGTCCTATGGGCTGATATGAGTGGGGTGGATTTCATCTACTTTATAGAATATCTTAGGTGGTTACTGAGTGGCGTAGTCATTGTCGAGCCAATATTAGAATGTGAGAGGCTCTTTGCGGACATGGCTGAACGCTAGATAGGAGGACAGTATGGAACGATATACCCAGGGCTGGATTTTATTTTCTTTTTTTTTTTCTCTTTCCTTTTCTTTTTCTTGCCTTCTCTGTTCTCATACTGGGGATATGTAGATGGAAGCTGTCCCATAATACCACCAACCGCATTTGGTTTCTTGGGGACCAGCAGCTATCACCATCTGCTAATTTACGCCAATTGCACAGTTGTAATTACCCCATTTGACGTAACCCTGATTCCGTAAAATTATAAAAGACATATTAGAAATATAGGGAAACCCCTGTAATATGGGTTTTAACTATGTTTGTAACGATCACAATTGTTTTTATTCCCTTCTTTGAAAGAGTGTGACTATAGGGGTCTCCCTTGCCCGCCACCAGTTCAAATTTGACTTTAGGGTAAACTCGGTGAGTAAAGATATACACCGGACCCCTATTGGTCAGTGACATTGGTTATGTGGACGAATGCTTGTTGGTTTATGATGCTGGAAAACATATAAAAACAAATAAAAAAAATATATATATATATAGTCAATATGTACATGGTTATATGAATTATTTTAATTGTAGATATGACCACTGATTTTCTTTTCTTTGGCACAAGTAAAAATAAGATGGGATAGACACAACAGTCATTCCTTTGAGTATGAAAGACACCATGGTTGGTACTGTGGTTTGTATTAATTTTTCAAGATGATACAGTGTTGACCCATAGGAGATTATTAGTCCTGATGGGTTGCCTTCTTTTGTTTCTCTTGTCAGTTCCTTAGTAACTACATGATCCATGGGAGAAAAATTCCTGAATATGCAAGGAACTGATTCTTAATTTTCTCTCATCCCAATTGGAGGTGAGGTAGAACTTACTGGGAAAGGTAGAGTCCTGAGGAAGGCCGGCGTGACCCTTTACGAGGGGCATACACTAACGGCCGAAACATGTTGACCACTTCGCAGTTGAGGAGGGGTGTTAGGAGCACATAGAACCTCCCATTCACCATCATCCTTCACATTTTTTACTCTGGCCGGAAGATCCAGGAATAAAGTTTTAGGCACAGCGACACTTCCGAGCTAGTTTTAATTCACCTATCTGCACTTTCACTCACCGTCGTTCCCAGTCACTATAGAATTTTTTTGTGTCTTTCTTTGTGTTGTATTGTCTTCCCCACCCTATTGCTCCACTCCCAGGCGTGGCTACGCCGGGGTGTTTTTTGTAGCAGCCCTATGATGAAGCATGTCACACATTTGTGTGAGTGAGGGCAGTATTAGAACATATTGCATGTGCCATTACGTTACATATTTTATTACTCCCTACTCCTTCTGGTGCATAATATAGGAGAGCAACCACATTTGGCAACTTGAGCAGAAACTACATAACAATTTAAAGGCCTTTATGCTCCCTTTAGATGTGAGAGGTCTTTGATCTTTCTAGTTTGCATGTGAAGGAATCCTCTTCTCTGTCTAAAGTGCCTTCCCATACAAATTCCACTTTCATTATTAGAAGAGTAATCGTTTCAGTATAAAAGAGAAACAATGTAGTAAAAGGTCTCATCCCTTTCTTCCATTGATTCACCTAGGACACCAGCATATATATGGTAGGAGATAATTTGAGTCTCAGAACAGCGCTTTCTGATCTATAAGTCATGCAAGAAAAAGCTTTTATATGTTCTATAAACCCTTCCCACACCTTCTTCACACTCCTTACCCTAAATGAACTCTTCTCTCATCTCAAGCAAGAGACCTATGATCCAAATAATAGTTTCCAAAAGCTGCTACCTTAAGATTTCATTTCCTGTTTCAGACTACTCCTCAATCAGCCCCTTTGAATTCTATCTCTATTCAGTGTGCCAAAGAAGTCTTTTGACCTCTTTCCAGAGAAAATCATCCCAGAACCTTGACCATGGACTCTTGTATGATTTTATTTGGGAAAATAGAACCACCGTTTGCTTTTTCAAGTATACACATAGGGGCCGATTCCGATTCGGGCCGGAAATCTCTCCGACCGAGCCGGACCCGGAGAGATTTCCGACCGAATCGGACCCTGGCAGTCCGACTGAACGAGTACGATGCGTTCGTATGCAATCGGACTCGATTCGGTCGGACTCCCATTGAAGTCAATGGGAGCCGGTCGTACAACGCGTACGCGGGCTCCCATTGACTCAATGGGTGCGAGGCGAACAAGGGTGCCCCCTACAGCGGGTACGTGTCGAAGCGGGTCGCGCCGTACATGCACAGGTAGGGGGGACCCATGGGTCCCCCCTGTGTGCGACTCACGCGGCTAGGCGTACAGGGGGGTCCGACATGGACCCCCAAAGTGCGGCTCCGACTGCTCTTTTGAGCCGGACGGCGCGAGTCGGTCAGACTGCTCGAGGCGCGCATCGTACTTACCCGGCCGGGGAACGTCTCCATTGCGCGGTGCGAGGCGTGTCCGTGCGAGTCGGTCGGAGCGGTCGGCTTTTGCGAACGAGTCGGTCGGTGCAGTTGGGTCTCGCGAACGAGTCGGTCGGAGATTTCGCATCGTACTCGCTCGCCCGGACGCACGTACGAATCGGTCGGGAAACAGGGCTCCAAATCGGATCCGGTAAAGCCGAATCCGATTCGGAGCCATACCGGCCGAGATCAGAATCGGCCCCATAGTCTCAGGCTATCCTCTGTAGTTGAAGGACACATGGCTCCACCCTTATGACCTTTAGCCCAGTAGAGATATGACCTACAACCTGCTTTATATCAGCATTTAAAGATGTATAGGTGCAGGAGGATCACATTTTCATGATGCACAATAACTATATAAATTAGTTCTGTTTAGTTTCATTGTATGTAAATGTCCATTTCCTGTAAACATGACTTGGACCCTGCAATTGTGTAAACATATTAAGTACCTCTTGTATTAATGCACTTTTGCGAAGCTCTATTCAAATTTTTGAGCAAAAAGAAACACACTGTTCAAACAAAAACACCCACACGAAAATGTGTTACTTGTCAGCAGTAACGTGCTTCATCACCTCAGCAGTGGTATATAGCGATATCTAAATGCTAATATAATACAAAAAAGTTGATCCACATAGGCCTTGGTGAACTGTCAATTAGAGGGGAAGCCAGAGAGAGATCAGAAGCCTGAGCCAGCACTGGAGAGGAGAGAGCAAGGGAGGAGGAGCCGGAAGCACCAGGAAGAGGGCCGCGTGGTGAGCTGAGCCAGTGGGCTGCCACTGATACTGGGGACTTGAAGCTGACCTAAGAGCCATAGAGGTGCCTGCAAAAGCAGAGAGCCTGGCACTGGTCTACGCTGGTCTACGGCTTTGGCTACATCATGGCAGCTAGACTGTTGTTTGGCCTTCGGGCCGCCATTGCTGCCCTTTGGTCCAGTGGGGTAGGCGGGGGCTGTTGCTTGCTCCCTCACAATTCCATCAAATTGTCTGGGAGGCTAGTCCCTGCTACCTTGTCTGTCACACTTTCATTGTTTCATTTCATTTTCCACCCCAGAGGGCCCTCTTCCCCTCCCCCATCGATCATCGATTATCGGACAATGGCTTGTTGGCAGTCTGCTAACCTGGTGATATCCTGTTAAGAGCTGATGTCTCTGTTCCCAACATCGTCTGTTGGTACCGAATATTGTTACTGAGGGTGAGCTGTGGTATTTAGGTGCTAGCAGTGACTTGACCCTGGGCTGCGCACAGAAGTGGGTGGTACAGTAGCTGGCGCAGCTTGCTCTTGCAGGTGTTCCTCCAATTTTATTCACACTGTGACACCCCTCTTCTTTGCATACTCCCTAGACAGGAGGAGAGACCTGATAGACTCTGCACCGAGTTTGGTACCTGCTCCGGTCACATAGGTTGTGAATGCTGCTGCACATTCTGAGAGTCGCCAATTGATGGAATCAAAGGTGGCATTGATTGTGGTTAGGAGATCTATTAGAAGTGCCTCAGACTCCATGTGCGGCGTTTGTATCTGTGAGCTGGTTATCCCACCATAATGTTGCTGTTGCCACTCCACTCTATTGTGAGTTGCTGCGGGGTAGCAAAGTAACTAGTTGTGCTTGGGCCCTTGGACTGTGGCAGATGTGTTAGAATAGTTACATTTCCAGAGCAGGCGACCCCAGTACTGCTTTACAGCTGTTTGGATCTGGGGCCCCTTTGAATGGTTCCGCTGCAGCATCACACCAATTTCCCAGGGAAGTCTTTTTAAATGCATCAGTATATGGCTATTGCTCTCCTAAGATCTTCAGTCTTTCATTAGATTGCTTGACTGGTCTTGCATTGCACTGGTGCCCTGAAGTTCTGCTGTTGTTTTGATCTCAGCTGACTCTAGTTTGCTACAGTTTGCCTGGCATTTTGAACGAGGCTGCTTTATTAATTTCTCATGTAACTCTCTTTATTAACTATTGAACAAATTGCAAGTTCATCTACAACAATGCTGTTCGCAATTTCTGGACACGCTATGTAATTCCGCAGAGGTTGCTGCGGATCTACAACAAGTTGTTGACACTACAGCAAAGGGCCAGCTACACATACTCTGTATCGATTATAAGCAGGTGCATGCGGAGAAACCTTAATGGCAAGAAAGAACCAGCTTATTTTGTGATTGGCAGAGGAGAAGCAAGGGAAGTGGGCTCCAAGATATAGGGCACTGTATCAACTGGGACTGTTGCTACCTTCAAGGTCAAAAATAAGCTGATCTCTGACTTCTATAGAATGGAGTACTTGCATGTTAACCAAGAAAGCCCTGCAGGTTCTTGGGGAGCTGGTGGGAGAGTGGCTCAAATTCCCTTGCATGCTGAAACTGATTTAATGAGGAGCAAAAGTGCTATTGGGTCCCAGGCCCATTACCAAGAAGACCTGGCTATCTCTAGTGTTGAGCCTGCAGGGGTGGCAAGAGATAGGGTGCTGAAACTAGTAGTTCCAATATATCTGTGAGAA
This sequence comes from Calotriton arnoldi, assembly GCA_963921515.1. Lineage (NCBI taxonomy): Eukaryota > Metazoa > Chordata > Amphibia > Caudata > Salamandridae > Calotriton > Calotriton arnoldi. The sequence goes on along the minus strand of CAWUFW010006300.1, from coordinate 255,567 downwards.
AAAATATTATAGGGGGATTAGGGTTACCCCTATGAAGCCTCCTGAGCAGGCTACTTGCCAATTAGACTGCAATAGCGAAAAGTTGAACCAAGAGCAGAATTGTAGCTGCCTTGATGCTGAAGCATTGATAAAGGAGAACTCACAAAAGCTAAGCCTCTGGATTAACCAAATACTGTCTGTTGATGTTCCAGATCTGTGATCAGTATCTGTAATGGAGATAACTCTAGAATTAGGTGCTGCCCTAAATTATTTTCCCATCCCTGTGGCTCCTATTCAGATGAATTATTTCCAACATGGGCTTGCACCTAATATTATAAGTCTGCATCCCTTAGCAAATTCAACAATGCTCAACGACTATACTTTGCCGAATGTGCCTGTTCAATTATTGTATGCTCATTTGAATACTTACCATAACAATTATACTGATTGCAAAACTATGAGCCTGCCAGTACCCAGACTAGCAATTAAAGCCTCCTCATATTTGTACTCCGAAATAAGGCACTTTCCAGTTGGCAGCTTGAACACCCATAGATCATTGCCCCAAATGAGCCTGGATGTTATGATCTTGAGATCCTTTTAAGTGCGTGAAAGGATCCGTAGCTCTGCATTGTTATTGCTAGAAAACGCAACGCTGGACATGGATCACAACTCATATTTGCTCACTTAGGCACTTGAAGCAATAACTATGAGGAAAATACGAGTTGATCCCTCGACCCAGGTAACTGATAATGTCTAATGTTCCCTGTCTCTAGAAACCGGCATAAGAGCTGATGCCTCAACTCAGGTAACAGATGACATCTATGGCCATATTTACTAACATTTTGCGTCATGGTTGCACCACTTTTGTGGCTCATCCATGACACAAAATGATAGTAGATATTTCCAAGGCAACACAAGGGGCAATTTGCGCTGTCTTTCGTGGCTTTGTAAAAATAATGTAACGCATTGCAGCGGCTTGCAATGCATTTCATTCTGGGAGGCGTTCCATGTGTGGAACATGAGGTGAACATGGGTATTCCCATAAATCCACCTGTGGATTTCATGCAATCCCAGATTTACAAAGGTTTGTAAACCTGGGATTGTGTGAAATTGCTATGCCTCCGCGGGATGGCAAACGAGGAGAAAAATCTTTCATTCTCCTTGTTATTTCTTCTTTCTATGTGTGCTGCAATCTGCAGCGCACATGGAAAGAGAAAAATGTCAGAGGGATTGCTTTTGTGCCTGAAAGTATGCCTTTCAGCATAAAAACAATTCTCCTTGTAACGAGGCAACCTTGCACTTTGGTGCAAGGATGCCTGTGTTGGCGCAAGGCTGCCTGAAGTGCACCAGTGCCAGGAGAGACCATGAATGCTCCATATCTTTGTAAAAATGGAGCATTTATGCCCTCCACCTTTCATGTAACTTTGCTTTCTGCCCTGCATTGTGAGAAGGTTAACTAAATGTGCTCCCTATTGTTTTCTGTCTCAAGAAACGGGTAAGGCACTGCAAAGGTGCTTTGCCATCTCAACTCTACCCACAAAAATAGGTGACTCTGCTGGGCTAGTAACTCTGGAAGAATCAATGCTACCAACAAAGTTTTGTTTTCTACCTCTAACAAAAATCTAAAATCAAGCAATTAGTGGTTCCAAAAACATGATTACCACAGTAGGTGTGGGTATTAAGAAAAACAGCTATGAAAAACACGTTAAAGAAGGGCAGGAAAAACAAGCAAATCCATCAAGTCCTGAATCCAAGCTGGGCAGTCAACCGGAACAACTGCAGACGAGGAGAAATGAACCCCTGCATAAAGGGAGAAGAAAGGGTAAATCCCTGGTAGATGCACCTAGTATCAAAGAAGACCCAAATATTGCATCTTTTTTGAAGAGAAAATGTAAAAAGGAAGCAAACCAGTAACTACTCCGAGGCAACAGAGAATGCCTTAGCGTAGAGTTTGAGGGTCCTATTCACTAAACCTTCTGAGAGTTGTGTAGGTTCTCAAAGGGTGGGCCCTGTATTCCTACAGAGAGATAAATCTGTGCTTCTGCACACTGAGTTTGGATCAGCCAGTAAAAGTACTGAACCAAAGACCAAACCGACAGTCAAAAAAGAAGGAAACTTAATGGAAGCCTCAAGTTACTGAGGAGGTTTTATATCAATAGGTGGAGCGAGCATCAAAGAAGACCATAAAATATTTACAGATACATTAAATTACCATATATCAATAACTTTGGGAGAGTCAGCCACTGAGGGATCCCGAACTGTTGACAGGCAGTGGCCAGGGACGCAACCAGGTACTCCCACCGAGAACACAATCATTAGCACGTACATAAAATTGCTTAATCCTCTGGCAGAACTATTTACTTGAAAAGGAAGTTTATTGATATAATATAAAACATCACAATAAAATACAGAAATAGGAAATATAATCTTAACTGTATAATCTGTTAAGGTAATATGGGAAGGGAGGGGGAGAGAAAAGAGGGGAAGGGAAGAAGGTAGGAAATGACAGTCATGTAATATTATTTTTAACCTAACCACTTATATAATTATTAATATCTACTGAATTGCATAATGAAAGAAAGATGAATAAAAAAGGAATAGTATTGATATATGGACAACTAAAAAGAAATCATGGGGGTTTCGGTACTTCTTCAATTCGGGGATTATGGATTTGTGCTGTATTTGCAGATATATCTAGAAAATGAGTAATAGGTGAGCATAGGTATTCTCATTTCATTGCAAGGGAAATAGGGTGGACATACGCTCTATCTAGCCTGTGGTTATAACAAATCCCATACCACCAGGCTTGATAAGAAATATTGGTGGCATTCTTCCATGCCCTGGTAATCTGTTGGAAAGCTACTGCAAGGAGTAGGTCGATAATATGAAAATTATTTGAGTGTGATTCCCATTCAGAAGATACACTACCTAGAAATATATTAACAAAAGTGAAGGGGATTTGTGTGTGAAAGATATTATTTGTTTGTCTCCAAACTTGTTTCCAGAAGTTATGAACATGGGGACATGTAAATAACATGTGTTGTAAATCTGCTGGGGATGCATTACAGGACCAGCATCAGGGAGAGAGAGTAGGGTTTATTTTATGTAATGAGACAGGAGTCAGTAAGAGTCTGTTATAGATGTAAAATAAAGTTTGGGTAGTATTAGCAGCCCTGGAAGATTTCTTAATTTGAATCCAGACCCTATTCCAGGTAGGAATAGAAAGGGACAGTTCGTGATCAGTTTCCCATGAGAGTTCCACCTCTGTTTTATCTCGAGTAACTGGAGAAGAAGATAAATGTTTATAAACTTGAGACGCAGACGGGGAGAGAGCTAAGATGGAAAGGACAGTAGGAGGCGAAGATGACATGGTATTAATGAGTGCCAAACGATTGTAAGTGGACTGAATCAATGAAATTAAGGATGCATATTTTGATGCACACGAGGTAGGTAAAGAAAATCATGCTTGAGCAACTGTAAAGGTTATACATGTATTATCTTGATAAAGTTGATGTACCCACTGAAGACCTTTAACATGCCAATCCTTCCAAAAATTATTCTGTTATTGATTTTAAGATGTTTATTGTACCAAATTGAGGAATGCAAAAATTGATCTTTGGGAGAAAGGTGATTTGTAAGTAAAGGTTGGAGAATTCTGCAGCTGTTATTAAAAATGGGAAAAGAAAGTGACAAAGGGCGGTGTGTAAAGCATAAACATTCTTGGAAGGAGAAAGGTTGAAGAAAATTGCTTTCAATGGTAGTCCATAATGGTAATGGTGAATCTTCATTATCATCTTGGAGTAATAGAGAGGATTGTTTAAGAGGAGAACGCGGTATGATAGGTTTGAAAATCAGGGAAATTGACACCGCCCAACTGTTTTGGTCGTTTGAGTTTATGTAAAGACATACGAGGTTTCTTATTATTACACAGAAATTTCGATAGAATAGAATAGATTGTTTTAAAATATGATTTAGGAATATTTACGGGAATATTAGAGATATAAATAAGTATTATAGGCACCAATATCATTTTTATCGTGTCAAGACGGCCCCACCTAGATAAAAACATGGGATTTCATCTTGACGTGGTAGTTTTCAAGAGTGTCTGTAATTCTTGTAAATTTATTAACATGGATTCTTTAGAATTGAAACCACTACTGATTCCTTAAATCTAACTGAGACCTGCGCTCCTGCCAGGACTTGGTTATATAGTGATACTAGGAATGGTGTAAGTTCATTTAAAACCAGTTTATAAACTTCAATAGGGATCCCGTCATTGCCACTCGCCATCCCATTTACCATATTATTAACGATTTCACCTAATTCTGTACCTGTAATCGAATCCTTCAAAAGCTTACAATCCACCTCACTAACCTTTGGCAAGTGTAAAGTCCTAAAATAATCAGCAAGTGCTTGAGGATCTACTATCTGAACCTCCGCATATATCTTGTTAAAGTGAGATATAAAAATTTCAGCAATTCCATCCTTATCACTCACCAGGCACCTAGTCCTTGGATTTCTAATTTGTGGGATGGTCTGTTTACTCTGTCTCGATTTTGTGGACCATGCCAAGAACTTTCCAATATGCTGGCTTTCCTCATACACCTACTGATGAGCAGCTTTACTTCCAGCAATTTCCTCAAGTAAAAAAAAACTTTTCAGCTCTTCCTTAGTCCTAGCAAGTTCCTGCTGAAGAGTCACTTCCTCCCGTTCTCCTATTGGCCTATCCGAAAGTTCTCTCCTAGCCCGCTCCACCGCTTCCTGGAGTCTAGCAATCTTAAGTTTCCTTTCCTTATAAAGATTAGCTCTATATGCCACCACCCTTCCCCTGAATGTAGCTTTAAAGGCCTCCCATACCATAAAACCTGGTGCCGAGTTCACATTCTCCTTAAAAAACCAACCTATAAAATCACGTGTTTCATCAATCCAATTCTGATCTGATAGCAATGCTTTATCAAAATGCCACCTATAACTCTTTCTCCTGGGGGCGGGCAAGTGCAGTAACAAAGATGGGCTATTGAATTATAGGAGTACTCTTGTATTGCGACCCTCGTAAGTTGGAATTTGTCATTAAGCAGTCAGTTGTATATTCTAACTATTCCAGGGTCAATACTGATAAAGGTGTTAGTGGTGAGAGGGGGGGAGGTTGCGCTCCCGGGTGCTAAACCAAGGCACCCTGTGGCTATTGGGAGGTGGTGGTGGTGAGGCTAGGGCAGCCCCACTCCACAGACAGTTTGGGGTGGGTAGTAGGGTGGGGGGTAAAGGGGGAGCATTAAAAAAAATGAGCGTAGGGAGAACAGGCAGACTAGGAATGGTGCCAAAACTGAAAATGATAGGGTTTCTGTCATTAAACAGGTTCAGTTGGTTTTATGGAGAGACCAGATACAAATGGAGGAGAGTTGCGAAAGAGCTGCTAGGGAGAATAAAAAAGTCCTCTTGGAAAAATGTTATAGGAAATGACGCAAGTGTTTAAGGTAGTATCATGCAATGTAAATGGTTTCTTGAATGCACAAAAAAGAGGAGCAATGTTAAAATGGTTGGAATCTTTCTCCCCCCAGGCGATTTTTTTGCAGGAGACACTTCTTAAATCTAGCTCCCCCAACTTTACCCTCCCAAAGAAATACGCTCAAGCATATTTTGCCTCAGCCCTGGCGGCAGTGCGAGGAGTGGGTATCCTTCTATCTTCTGATCTGGATTGGGAGGTGGGTAAGGTGGTTCGGGATGAGGGAGCTAGGTGGTTGTGGATAGAAGTTGTAGCTAATGGAATAGCTTTAGTGTTGCTCAACTACTATGGTCCAATCATTGACGACTGTGCGGCCCTGGATCAGATATACGACCTGTTGGTGGGTGCTCAGGGGTTAATAATTATGGGGGGAGATTTTAACCTAATTCAAGATCTACGCTTGGATACCTCTAATAAGGGAAAAAGGCAATTAAAACCTAAAACAGACAGACTCTTAAAATTTATTAAAGAGGATTTTGCTTTTATTGGACCCATGGAGAGTAGATCATCCAGGTGCTTCTGAGTTTACGTGTTACTCAGCGAGATTTAAAACAGCATCCCGTTTGGACTTCTTTCTGATCAGTAATCTGTTTACAAGGGGGGAATCATCTATTCTCTCTAATCCTTTTTCGGAACATGGATTCTTTAATGGAAGATTTAAACCATAAACCCAAGTGCTTGATTTTGTCCGATGCCCAACGAAAACCCAAAGAGGTATAGTCCACAGAGAAGCATAATGTGTTTAATGGGAGGATTTCACATTTGTCGCCATTTAATTCATAACCAGACACAGAGGCAAAAGATTGTACTTCAGAGAAGAAAGCTGGCAAAGAGGTCTGAGGTTGTGATAGAAAAAGCAAGATATCGTCCGCATAAACAGAAAGTTTTAATTGGTTGACGCGATATTTAAAGCCTGTAATCTGAGAGTTTGAACGAATCTTAATCAGGAAGGGTTCGAGAGCAAGTATAAAAAGAAGAGGAGAAAGAGGAAAACCTTGCCTTACCCCACGATATAAAGGAAAAGAGGAAGAGATAAGACCATTAGATAAAATGGAGGAGACAGGTGAAGAATATAATAAGGAGATATCATTTATAAATGTGTGACCATAACCGAACCAGGACAAAGTAGAGAAAATATATGACCAACCGACTCTATCAAAAGCTTTCTCAGCATCCAAAGAGATGGCCGTTAAAGAATCTTTTACGATTTGGCCTTGGTAAGGACATTAAAGAAAAGTCTAGTGTTGTCCGAGATATGCCTACCTTTAATAAAGCCACATTGTTCTCGCCCAATTAATATAGGTAAACATTTCTCTAAGCGCAAAGCTAGAATTTTTGCAAAAATGTTATAGTCTAAATTAATTAAAGAAATGGGTCTGTAATTTTTACAAACAGTATGATCTTTACCCTCCTTGGGAAAAAGGCATATCAAAGCCTCTCGAAAAGAGCCTCTGGACGTTTTGGAGAAAATAAAGAATTGAAATAATTGATGCAATTTAGGAATAAGAGCTTGAGAAAAATAGGAATAAAATTCAATTGTGAAACCATCAGGTCCTGGGGCTTTACCGTGTTTAATAGAGGGAATAGCAGTAAGGAGATCTAGTTCTCGGATATCCTCATCTAACACTGAATAATCCAGATCGGAAGAAGAAGGTGGATTAATAGAGGAAAAGTACTGAAGTATATCCTGCTGAGGTACCGCAGACTCAGGAGTGTATAGAGTTTGAAAAAATGGAGTGAATTCTGATAAAATATCTTCATTTTTGTAAACTATGTGATTGTTAGCAGAAAGGTTAGAACTAATCTTGGTGCGTTCTTTTTTAACTTTAAGATAATTGGCTAATAGCTTCCCTGCTTTATTTTGACCTCCATAGTATTTGGCTGAGGATTTAAGCAGAAATGAGTTAGCATTTTCAGTAGAAATTTTGTTGAATTCGAATTTGGATTTGATAAGCTCATCCAAGCAAGTTTTAGAATTCGTGTGGAAAAAGAAATGTTCTAATTGTTTAATGCGTGCCATAAGTGATTACAAAGTAAGTAAAGAAGATTTCTTCCGCTGGGATACAAAGGAAATAATAAAGTCTCTAGAGGCTGTTTAAAAGCATCCCAGATAATCTGTGGAGACATGAGTGGAGTTTCATTTTCAAGAAAGAAAGTGGTGATAAAGGCTTCAAATTGTTGGGTAAACTTGGAGTCTAAGGGGCCGATTCCGATTCGGGCCGGAAAACGTACCGACCGACTCGGAGCCGGAATAAATACCGACCGACATGTACCGGTGCAGCCCGACCCGCAAAGTACGATGAGAAGCGTGCTAAATCCGACCGACTCGTACGGAACACAAGCCGAACGACCGAGCCGCGCGGAAAACAGCCATCTGGCCGGGAAAGCACGCAAATCGAACCAACCGACACGCACCAGGAAGAATCCCGAACGAAACGTACCCGCGAACTCCGACCCGCCAAGTACGATGCAACGCGTGGAAAACACGACCGAGTCGCACGGAGCCCAAGCCGCACGACCGACACGCATTCAAAACTGCGAGCCGAAGCAACCCAAAACCCTGCGACCGACGCATACGCAGCACAGAAAACAGCACAAACACAGCGTGAACGAATCTGAGAGGCTCACACGAGACAACTGGAGGGTCCGACTCGGTCACAAGAACGTCTCCTACATGCACAAAAAGAACCAAGGAAAAAAAAACACAAAAAAAGGCCAAACAAGCTATTACAAAGCAAATAAATACTGGGGGGGGGAAACAGGGAACAAAGACACACCCACAACTCCAAGTATATATAAGGGACACAAATCCCTACCATGATCCCTTGCAAATTCAAATTACCTGCCAGCACTCAACACCAACAGACAGCAACCACACACACACTCACAGCTCATCCATCACACAAGCCACACACCAGCAGCACCACAACAAATAGCACCCTCACATACACCCAGCAAAACACACACTCACACACCCTCACTTGCACACCAACACACACATCACACACCAGCACCACCCAACACCATGCCCCCAAAGAAGAATCACAAGTTCCTAGATAGTGAATTGGAAGTCCTGGTAGATGAGATCCTCAGGGTAGAGCCACAGCTGTTTGGCACATTGGTCCAACAGACACCCATGGCGCAGAAAACCAAGATGTGGGAGAGGATCGTCGACAGGGTGAACGCACAATCACCATGTTTGCGCACAAAGGTAGACATCCAGAACAGGTGGTATGACGTGCGCAGGAGGGTCAAGGAGCTGTTGAAGAAGGACTACATCTTGAGCCAACACACCGGCAGTGGCCCTCCTGCCAAACCAGTATACCTCAGGCCCTGGGAGGAGAAGGTGCGGGCCATCCTACCACCAGTGAGCGTCTATGGACTAGAAAACATCCCAGAGCCTGGTGAGTACACAACAAATGTACACAATATTGTGCCACAATACACACACATCATTGTCAAGGGGAGAGTCAAACCATGCACCCTTAGCAAATACACACCAACCAAAACAGATCATCCCAAAATGTGTATGTCAGCCAGATAAACACAATACATGCCAGCTCATAGTGAAATGTAACTGTGTCATGACATGTACAAACCTAACAACAAATAGAGCTAGGCAGTGGCACAAATATAACCAACAAACACAGTCAGACATGTAGCCACCACCACAACACCACCTCACAGGGAAGCTCACTGAAAGGAAGGAATACTGTGTATGCTGGGCAAGTCAGTGTAGCCAATAGCATCATGGGAGTCGTAGTCACAGAAATTGCCCACCCTCACAATGCGTACATCAACACCACCATGAACCATGCACACATCACAGGCAGTGCAAAACAACTGACAAGATGGCTGACACTGGCTACTGCTGTGGGGAGCACAAGGCCCTGCTGGCAACTGTGCACCAACCAACAGCAGGACACCACTGACTGACATCCTGAAAGACAACTTGCACTCCCTGCAATGGAAGCACGTTCCATGGTGGGATATCTGGCTGGGTGGGAAGGAGGACTCACAGCACTGACCATAGTCACCAGCAGCTCCACCCACACACCCCCTAACACAAACTAAACACAACTCACCTGGGAGAAAGCATTGCCTCACACACCAATCAAATATCCCACAAAGAACCACAACCCTGGGTCATGCAGTGTGAAGCACAGGGACACACATGGGACTTGTAGCAAAACAAACCCCAGGATAACACTGTCAGCCATCTTGTCAGCACAGGCACACAACCCCACAGGGAAGCTGAGTCAAAAGGAAGGAAGCATGGGCATGCTGGGAAGGGGGTGGAGGCAAAAGCATGATGGGAGTGGTAGTCACAGCCCAACATCCCCCACCCACATGGACCAGCAAGAACACACCCAAGCATGCACACCTCACAGGGAGTCAAATGCCACTTCAAAGATGTCTGACACTGGTGCTCTGTTGTGGGGAGCACAAGGCCATGCTGGGAACTGGCCAACAACCAACAGCAGGACACCACTGTCAGCCATCTTGCCATTGCTGTCACACCCACACACTGTGAAGTACACTCAAAAGGAAGGAAGTATGGGCATGCTGGGAAGGGGGGTGGAGGCAATAGCATGATGGGAGAGGTAGTCACATCTCAACATCCCCCCCCACACATGGCCCAGCAAGCTCACACTGAAGCATGCACACCTCACAGAGAGTGGAAAGCCCCATCAAAGATGTTTGACACTGCTGATCTGTTGTGGGGAGCACAAGGCCATGCTGGGAACTGGCCAACAACCAACAGCAGGACACCACTGTCAGCCATCTTGCCATTGCTGTCACACCCACACACAGTGAAGTACACTCAAAAGGAAGGAAGTATGGGCATGCTGGGAAGGGGGTGGAGGCAATAGCATGATGGGAGTGGTAGTCACAGCCCAACATCCCCCCACACATGGCCCAGCAAGCTCACACTGAAGCATGCACACCTCACAGAGAGTGGAAAGCCCCATCAAAGATGTCTGACACTGCTGCTCTGTTGTGGGGAGCACAAGGCCATGCTGGGAACTGGCCAACAACCAACAGCAGGACACCACTGTCAGCCATCTTGCCATTGCTGTCACACCCACACACAGTGAAGTACACTCAAAAGGAAGGAAGTATGGGCATGCTGGGAAGGGGGTGGAGGCAATAGCATGATGGGAGTGGTAGTCACAGCTCAACATCCCCCCCACATGGCCCAGCAAGCTCACACTGAAGCATGCACACCTCACAGAGAGTGGAAAGCCCCATCAAAGATGTCTGACACTGGTGCTCTGTTGTGGGGAGCACAAGGCCATGCTGGGAACTGGCCAACAACCAACAGCAGGACACCACTGTCAGCCATCTTGCCATTGCTGTCGCACCCACACACAGTGAAGTACACTCAAAAGGAAGGAAGTATGGGCATGCTGGGAAGGGGGTGGAGGCAATAGCATGATGGGAGTGGTAGTCACAGATATTGGTCAGCCTCACAATTGGCCCATCAACACCACCCTGAACCTTGCCCACATCACAGGGAGTGGAAAACAACTGACAAGATGGCTGACACTGGCTACTGCTGTGGGGAGCACAAGGCCCTGCTGGCAACTGTGCACCAACCAACAGCAGGACACCACTGACTGACATCTTGCCATTGCTGTCACACCCACACACAGTGAAGTACACTCAAAAGGAAGGAAGTATGGGCATGCTGGGAAGGGGGTGGAGGCAATAGCATGATGGGAGTGGTAGTCACAGATATTGCTCACCCTCACAATGCGCACATCAACACCACCATGAACCATGCCCACATCACAGGGAGTGGAAAACAACTGACAAGATGGCTGACACTGGCTACTGCTGTGGGGAGCACAAGGTCCTGCTGGCAACTGTGCACCAACCAACAGCAGGACACCACTGACTGACATCCTGAAAGACAACTTGCACTCCCTGCAATGGAAGCAAGTTCCATGGTGGGATATCTGGCTGGGTGGGAAGGAGGGCCGGATGTCAACCAAATACAACCAATGCAGACCATGTACACACCCCAACATTCACATGGAAATGCCCAAATAATGCAGGACAATGTCCTACACCAATATCAACCCCTGACTGTGACAACTTAGGACAATGCAATGTACAGGCCCGCATCCAGAGGCACAGTCACAACTGTCGGGTGTGTCAACCATTGATGCCTGCAGAAACATAACATACATTGTGTGTGTCTCCCAAAAACAGGTGATGATGGGGACACAGCAGCAGACGCTGAGGAGTCCCCGTCCCAGGCTCAAGAGGATACGGAGCTCACTGGTGTGGAACAACCTCTGCCCTCCTCGGATGAAGAAGACCAACCTGGCACCTCCGGAGCAAGTCATCATGCAGCACCAGCAGGACCACCAGCTGCACCCCCTGCACCCACCCCTCCAACGACTGTCAACACACATACCACCCCTGCCGACATGGAAAGACCAAAGAGCACCACCACCACCAGCACAGGGACCCTGGGCCAACGTGGGGCCATGGACACCAACACCACCAACAACCCCCAAGGGGGCCCAGGGTCACCTGTGCGTGCCACCTCAGGTACTGCACGTGTTGCCAGGGGTGGTGGGAGGGGTGGGAGACACAGGTCACTGATTGCAGAGGGGTCTGGACTGCATGATGACCCACAACTGGCACGCATAGCCGATGCGTACCAGTCCAGCACCGAGAGCTCAGCCAGGTAGTGGGGCTCCTCAGGGACATTAAACAGCAGCAGGCTGCCCATCATGCCCGCTTGGACTCACACATGTCCCGCGTGGAGTCCAAGGGGGACACACTGCAAGAGATGACGGCGGTGCATAGGGACATATTACAATGCCTCCGCCAGATGAGCAGCAACCAGTCAACACCTCCCTGTGTGCCCACTACATCTGGTGCTGAAACAACTGCAACTGCCACAGGGAGGGAGGATGACTCTGGCGGAGAGTCCCCTGCACCGCAGCAGCCTGCACTTGAGGGTCCCCCCCCAAAGAAGAGGGGCCGTCCGAGGAGGGGCAAGTGAGAGGCCGATGGCCATGTGCAACCCCCAGGAAGCCAAAACCTGTTCTGGATAATCACCTTTGTGCGCAAACTGTTCACCCTGTTGACTGCAACACAACTCTCCCACATGACATGGGGAGCTCAAGTTGGACCAATGTCTCAGATGACTGTGGACTTTACTCTGGACATTTCTGCTACCAGGACTTCCAAATCATATAGGAACTTTGGATTACAATCACAATGTACAGCACCCACCATCCTGTGCACTATACTCACACATGTATGTCAATAAACTCACTAATACACCATACTTGCCTCTGTTGTGATTCCTACGTTGTCTCTGAAGTGGCGATGATGATCTGGGAAATGACACTGTGCATGCTAACTGCTACAGCAAGTACAACACCGGCATGTGAGTCATGGTGACGTCACACATATGAGGGAGGCACACCACCAGGGCGCTACAACACATACACACCATGGCCATCTGACTCATCGCCTACACTGATGTTGCCAGGAAATACGTTGCATTGCACAGACCCAACACCTATTCACAGTCTGTGTTAACTAGCCCACTGGTGCAGTAAGCAAATGTCAGTCAGATGTGTGACCACAGACAACGCACATCACAAAGTGAAGCACAGGTTTATTACACATTTGCAACATGTTGTAACCACCACAGATGCAAGGTAATCCCACCTGGCAGCGGGCACACAGTCAACAAGTGTAGAAGGAAGGAAGTCCATGGGTGTGGTGCACATCACCTGTAGGGACACGACAGCTACCACCCTGGAAGTCGAATCACGGTGTCGGGGATCACAGTTGACCAAACGACTCTGAAAGTACCCTGTGAAGGACAGAAATGACACACAGTCAAAAGCACTGAAGAACAGGACAGAACTGCAATACTCATGACCAATACATGTCACTAGATACCCACCCAGAACCAAGTTAGCATGTCGACACTGTTGGGGAGTACAGACTACCTGTAAGGACACATCGCTACACGCATACAGTCATGTAGCACATGCACACACTCAAACAGCACCAGAGCACCACCAACACATATCATGCAAACTCACATCAGTTACATGACATCTCTGGATACTTACATTCAGCTGAAGAAGTTGGTGATGAGCTGTGTGCGGACATCACCATCATCATCATCACTGGCATCGTGGTCCAGGCCAGGATCCTCCACAGGTGGCGGACGTTGGTCATCGTCATCCAGGATGAGAGGCAACTCCTTCCGCACTGCCAGGTTGTGTAGCATGCAGCAGACGATGACAATCTTGCACACCTTTGCCGGGGCATATGGGAGGGACCCTCCTGTCTTGTCCAGGCAGCGGAAGCGGCTCTTCAGGAGACCAAATGTCCGCTCAATCACTCTCCTCGTCCGACCATGTGCCTCATAGTAGCGCATCTGGGCTGGTGTCACAGGGTTCCTGAGGGGCGTCAGCAACCACGGCATGTTGGGATATTCGGAGTCACCTACATACAGACAATTGCACATTAGCTGAGTTGGAAAAGAGGGTGGAACACTACATTGCAGAACACACACAATGGTACAAAGTCAGTACACACCAACAAGCCAGGCACGCCTGTTCCGCATCTGTGACATCATCCTCGGGATGCGACTACTCCTCATCACGTAGGCATCGTGTGCAGAACCGGGGAAACGGGCACACACGTGTGAGATGGTCATATCTGCAAGACAGACCACCAGTGCATTGACCGAGTGGTAGTGCTTGCGGTTCCTGTATGCCTGCTCCTGGGCCTGTGGTGGTACCAAAGCCACATGTGTCCCATCAATGGAGCCAATGACATGCAGCATCCTCCCCAGGGCATAGAAGTCACTCTTCACGTCAATGAGTTGCTGGAGTATAGGGAAATAGATGTACTGGTTCAGGTATATCAACATAGCCTCCAATACATCGTGGAGCACACGGCTGAACATGGTCTGTGACATACCACCAGCAGTCGCCAGAGTGTATTGAAAGGTACCGGTGGCAAAGAAGTGTAGGGCTGCCATCACCTTCACCTTGGGGGTCAGCGCTGTAGGGTACGGCCGGCCAGGTTGCAGGTGTGGTGCCAAGCGCACTGCCAAATCATCAATCAGCTGCCTGGTGAAGCGGTACATTCGGATGCTGTCACGTTCCACCATCGTTGCCAGGTCAGGGAATGGTCTATGGACAGCTGGTGCCCTGCAGTGCATAGGTGAACAAAGAAAGATTGTCACTCACCCCACATATGTGGCATTGTACACACTTAATATCACACGATACATCATTATGAGGCACAAGTACATGAGGTGTGTAGTTTCGTAAGGACATGTATGGCACATACATGGCCAACATCCAACATCACAGTTCAACAAGTGGCATCAATAAGTCCCAGGTTGTGCCATTGGGTATCATGAGGACGTGTCACATTTCCCATCTCCTGCTGCCACGTTACAAACACACCCCACAGTGACATGTGAGGACAGATGTGCCCCAGGCATCACAGCCCAATGACAGGTAGATTCCCAGGGACCCTGTATTGCCACATGGACACTGGCATGACATGGCGTATCATGTATACACCACAGCAAAACAACCATGACCCCCACAGTTAGTGGTCCCTGTTGCCTCGGCAGGACAGACATGGACGTCTGTGACACACACACGCACAACATCAAAGTCCATGCACAAACAACGTGGATGTGGAGACTGTCTCCCATTGTGCACATGAAATCCGAGACATTGTAAACACAACATGCACACAGACTGTGGAGGACCATCACTATTGTGCCAATGGGTCAGCCTGGGTTAAACATACCGTCCCACATGGGACTCAGGGGGCATGTGACATGACATACACATACACCACCGTGAAATGTGACCATGCCACATGCTCAGATATGAACAGTTGCACATCACAGTGGTCATGTACACGAAACACCAAGGATACTGTCCCCATGAACACGTGCACAGCCTGGGGGTGGCTGCCCCAAGTGACACCCACAGAACAACATGTTCACCCCCATACACGGAATAGGTAATGCAGCCTTACATGCCTTAGGATACAGTTTGGACAGGCTGTGGTGTTGTAGGTGTGCCCCTCACTCCCTGGGAAGTATATGTGGCTGTCATATGTTCACCTGTGACAGGCATGGTGACATATGCCAGTGACATGTACAGGGACGCGTTGGACAGCAATGGACCGATCAGTGCGCACACATTGGCCATTGCATTCAATGTGTGCTGGTACGCGTTGTATTCGCAATACGCGTTGGACAGCAATGGACCGATCGGTGCGCACACATTGGCCATTGCATTCAATGTGTGCGGGTACGCGTTGTATCCTAGGTACGCGTTGAACAGCAATGAACCGATCGGTGTGCCCGGCCGGCCCATTGCATTCAATGTGTGCGGGTCCGCGTTGCATCCCGGGTACGCGTTGAACAGCAATGGACCGATCGGTGTGCCCGGCCGGCCCATTGCATTCAATGGGTGCGGGTACGCGTTGTATCCCGGGTACGCGTTGAACAGCAATGGACCGATCGGTGTGCCCGACCGGCCCATTGCATTCAATGTGTGCGGGTACGCGTTGTATCCTAGGTACGCGTTGAACAGCAATGGACCGATCGGTGTGCCCGGCCGGCCCATTGCATTCAATGTGTGCGGGTACGCGTTGTCTCCTAGGTACGCGTTGAACAGCAATGGACCGATCGGTGTGCCCGGCCGGCCCATTGCATTCAATGTGTGCGGGTACGCGTTGCATCCCGGGTACGCGTTGAACAGCAATGGACCGATCGGTGTGCCCGGCCGGCCCATTGCATTCAATGTGTGCGGGTACGCGTTGTATCCCGGGTACGCGTTGAACAGCAATGGACCAATCGGTGTGCCCGGCCGGCCCATTCCATTCAATGTGTGCGGGTACGCATTGTATCCCGGGTACGCGTTGAACAGCAATGGACCGATCGGTGCGCACCCATTGGCTATGGCCTGGCCTGGCAACGGACGCGTTTTCAAATTTTGAACGAGTCTGATGCTGGAAATTCAGTTGGTCACCCACAACAATGTTGCAAATTCATGGGTGTCATGAAGTTGAACTTTTGAAGGATGCTGTGGGCGTATGTAAGTGGTGCAATTCCATGGATTGGCCAGATTCAGAAGATGCTAACGACTTGGACCTATCACTTTGGACACAAGGGACAGTAACTGCCTCTGCAGCACACATATAATGCTGGCTGTTCCCCTGAGAGCTCACTTGCCTGCACTACATGCTCCAGGACGACATCTGCCACCACCACTGCTGCTGTATCTGCACCCTCTGGACCCTGCAATGGCACGTACTGTGGAGAGAGCCCCAGCCTTCAGCACTGAGGAGAACCAGGCCCTGCTGGACAGCCTCCTTCCACAGTACAGCAAGCTGTATGGGAAAGCAGGGGAGCAGGTGAGTGTTCTGTCCACTGCCTTCCTAAATGTGCATGTTGTCTGACTAGCAAGGCTAACAGTCTGCACGCCACTGGCTAGCAGGCTCACTGAGTAGTTGTCACCCCCATAGTGTGTAGTTACATGCACTGGACAGGTATAGTGCAGTGACAGTGCATTTAAACAAGGTTTTACTTCCCAGGCAATGATACCATGTAGTTACTGCTGGCATACTGTCCATGGCCATCGTTGCACTGCCTGTGTACATCATGTGCCCCTGTGATTGAGACATGTATACACAACTGTGTAATGCACGGATATGTTGCATGTGTAGTAATAGCATTCTCACTTTGTCATCCTCACAGGTTCATGCCCACCAGAAGCAGAAGATATGGCTGACCATCGTCCGGGCAGTGAGATCCGTGGGGGACTACAAGCGCCGGATCCGCAACTGCAGAAGAGGTGGCAGGCTTCGGGGCTGGACCCGGAGGATCGCACGGGTCCAGCTGAAGCTGTCGCCTCCTCGCAGGAGGGGCGGACACCGGACCCTGACCCCCCACATGCTCAGGATCCTGGCGGTGGTCTTCCCTGATCTGGATGGGCAGCTGAAGGCCAGGGAGCAGCACGGAGGGGGTGAGTCCATGACTGCATTGTGTACTCTGTCTGCCATGCTATGTGCCCTCCTCTGGCCTGGTTAAACTTCCACAGCACATCAGTCATGTGGTCCAGGACCCATGTCCCTCGATTGTGCACTGCCCACTCCTCATCTGATACCCAGGTGTGGCCCTTGCAGTCAGGGAATTGTGTCACTTGGGTACTGTGTCCTTGCAGTTTGCTTGACTCAAGGTGGGGGACAGCATCTGTTCCCCTAACTGTGGTGGGCATCATGGGTGAGTCCATTGCTTACACAATGCCTGTGTTCTGACATGTAATCTGCGTGTTACTTTGATATGTGGTCCAATTGCTGAGCTGATCCACCACATGTGCCTGGGGTAACTGGCACACACCCAAGCTGCGGGTGGGAACAATGTTTGGGCACCATGAGTGTGTATATTACGTGTGTCACACATACTTAGCCAGCTGCCTACTGTCCAGGGTTCATCCCTCATTCATGTGGGGCAGGACAGT
Source organism: Calotriton arnoldi (assembly GCA_963921515.1). Lineage (NCBI taxonomy): Eukaryota > Metazoa > Chordata > Amphibia > Caudata > Salamandridae > Calotriton > Calotriton arnoldi. Next base: position 237,537 of record CAWUFW010006300.1, on the reverse strand, counting down.
CATGCCTACTCCAGGCCATGCAATGCACTCTGTACTCCCACTCCCGTGTATCAGCTGACACGTTGTGCTCAGTGATATGTCCCCTCAGGTGTCAGCCTCTGTGTCAGTGTGCTGTGGCTTTGATGTCAGGACTGCTGGGGTGTTTATCGGTTGGGGCTCAGCATGCCACCGGAGATGTGACCATAGGAGACGATACTTGTGTGACACATAGGTGTTTGAACACCTGACCGTGCAGACTGGGGTATGCGAATGTGAGGTCCATGCAGCTGTTTCCCATTCACAGCAGATTGTGAGGTGCTCAGGTTCAGAGGCTTGTGTTACAGGTCACCCATATGTCCAATCAGTATGACCTGGACAGATAAGGGTTCAGATGATGTGGTGTGTGGGGGATGTACATGTGCACTTGTTTAGCTCCAGGACTTGCATTCCCCATGACCTACTATTGTGACACAGTGCAGACTGTTGTTGTGTGGCTGCCCTGCCCATGTGACTGGAGACAGTGATGTATGACTTAGCAGGCATGCCTGTGCATGGCATGTGACTTCCTATGAGTGATCCTGCAGGGGAGTGACATGTGCTACATGCACACCATAGTGGCAATGGCTATCAGCACATGGGTGCATCGTGGTGTCTGTCGCTGGCATGCATCACATGCATTTCATATATCTGACTCTGGGCATCACTTTCACCCGGGCACCTGTACTGACTCAGTGGCAAGAGTTGTGATGTGTGCATGTTCACATGCTTCACCGTGTTCTCTGCACCGTCCAACTACTGTGTAGGTGGTGCATGTGTCCACACTGGGGTATTGCCAGCCAACGGACGCCAGACAGATGGGTGCAAGGCCAGGTGGGATGTGAGTGCCATGGTTGACGATCAGACTGACAATTGGCTTCTCCTATTCTGTTTGGGCAATTTTAGCAATGTTCAACTAAGGATGCCAGGCCTTGCTCTGTATTGTGCTGTACTTACTGTGGTGTGTGCGTTCGGTGCAGGTGACTGATGTCTGTCTGTTTCCCTATTGTTTGCAGATACATCCACGGCCACAGGAGGGGACAGCTCCACGGACCAGGAGGAGACGCAGAGCCAGACTGGGTCAACAGCCGAGGAGTGGTCGGAGGGACCCAGTGGCACGGAGGGCGAGGGGAGCCACACCGAGGAGTCCTCAGCACCATCCACCTCAGCTGAGGACCACAGCAGCTCGGAGGATGACTCCCTTATGGAGGCGGGTGTCAGCAGCCACCACACCCCAGCTAGTGTTGCTGCCCCCGCCACCACCACCACCACCGCCCTCCCATCGGCTCCCATTCCCGAGGTCCGTGGAGGCTCCCATGTTCGGGAGTGTGTCTCCTTCGGGCCAGGCACCGCACCCCCTGCCCCTGTGTCCCCTGCTGCCCTGAGTGAGGAGTCTGTGTACCTCCTTCGCCAGCTCCATGTAGGGCAGACAGCGATGCTCAGTGTCCTGCATGCACACACCACTCTGTTGACTCAGCTGGTGTCGTTCATGGAGGGCATCTCATCGGGCATGTCTGCCCTACAGAGGGGCAATAGGTCCATGGACTCCTCCCTGACGGCAGCAGTGTCCCTCCTCCAACAGTCCCTCACCCCTCCTGTCTCTGCCCCATCCACACTCCTCAGCACCTTACCTGTCCCAAGCACACACACACCGGCACAGGCACACACCAGCACAGACACGAGCAGCACACACACACACACACGCCACAGACAAGACGCACACGCACGCACAGTCAGGGGACTGAAACCACACTCACAGGGGATGGGGCCCAGTCACACACACACACATCCACGAGCACTGCGCAGTCCACAGTTGCCTCTCCCTCCAAAGCCCCCTCTGTTGCCTCACCTGCAACCCCAAAGACCCAGCGGCTCTTCCTCAGTGACCTCGGCCTCTTCCCCTCCGATCCAGCTGATACAGCATTCAGGGGAAGAGGAAGCCCACCCAGATGGAGCGGAGTGCCCCTTGCCACCGGACACCCTCCCCAGGCGCAGACTGACTGACGCCCCCATCCGCAAGTCCCCCGGACCCGGAAGAGCAAGACCCCGCCACCGCCCTGCAGCTCAGGCACCAAGTCTCCTTCCTCCATCCCTCAGGCCCCCACTCCACAGGTGCCCCCACCACACCCTGCCCCAGGTTCCCCACCCACAGATACACCATCCCCAAAAGGATCAGGCCTTCTCCCCCTGCCACTTGCTCTTCCGGCCCCACACCCCCGCTGCGCTTGTCTGTGCCACTGGTGTGGAGACGGTGTCCTCCCCTCTGTCCTGCCCACCTTACCTGATCCCCATTCTCCTCCCCTGGAGGTAGGCACTGCAGTGGAGTCCACTACCACCCTGTCTGACTTGGACACTGCAGTGGGGAACCTGTCCACTCCATCTGCACGGTCCCCTGCAGTCTTGCCGGCACCCACACCATCAGAATCATGCCCCCCAGTTGTGCCGGCACACACCATATCAGACACCTCCAATGCAGTTGTCAGTGGCTCTCCAGCACCCACCACCCCTCCCTGCCTCCTTCTGGTGAGCCATGATCCTGTCCCTGCGGTGCCTGGCCTGCCCCCCCGTATGCCCCTCCGAGGGGATTGTCCCTGGCTTTCATCAGTGCAGGCATGCGTAGGGTGACATCTGCCACTGTCACCCTGTTTTGACTTTCATGTTGGACTGGCCATTGGCCTTTGTTAATTTTTTGCTGGACATCAACTGTTAGACCCACATATGCTGAATAAAGCACCTTTCTGTTCTCTAGTGCTTTTGCTTCTGATGTACATGTTGTTGATGATGCTAACCATGCCCTTGCTGCAGTGATGGTGATATTTGGTCTCATGATAATGAAGTGTTACTGTGCAGGAACACATGTGGTCCAGGGGGAATGTGTCCTATCCTGTGGTGTATCCATGTCATCCTTAGCAGCATCTGAGGGTGTCATGTGTTCAATATTTGGCAATGGGATTTCCTACTTACATTAGCAATTTCACATCTGTGGCTTCCACCCCTGCACATCTGTTGTGCCTGACATTGTTCAATTTGTCTACTTCCCTGACCGTGTGGCCATCTCCACTGGACATGCAGGTTTGGGCATCAATGGGGAAGGACTCATCTGTGTTGTCAATGCAACATTGCTATACAAGTGTGTTGGATCTGTGCTGATGATTTCGTTGGCACTCCCATGACCAGGCTGATGTGACGGGAGCATTCATTTGGTGCTAATTGTTGACTGTGTGACCAAGTGCTCAGCTGACATGATGGAGCCCTACTGAGGCAACATATGGCACAGCTTTCCTCACACAGGAGTGGAGTCCCCTCATGGCAGTGTGTACTCCTGTGACATTGCCTGCGCCCAAGGTGTGTGTTGTATGAGCATGTCTGTGTGTTCACTTCCGTTTTGCTGTGCATGCTGGGATCCCTAGTGTTGTACCTGTTTGTGATGCTTGCTGAGTTGACCTATGTTCCCCCAAGTCTTCTCCTGGATTCTCTGTGATGTGGGTGCATGGCACATTACTGGTCATCAGGGTGTCACCCATAGGTGTGTTTGCTGTCAGGGCTGAGTTTGTGTGCAGACGCAGATGGGTCACAGTCAGGTTTCCCCTTGGCACTTGTTGTTTGCCCCTGTCATGTGATTTCCAGTTTGTGTTATCTTTCAGTGATTGTGACACGTTGTGTGTGTGACTGCTGGCACTCCTCAGGGTCCGGGCTGCAATGTTGGTAGTTGTCTATGTGTGTTCTTTGTGGGTGTCCTTGGCTTCTTCATTGGCGTGTGACTGTGGCTGGGATCCCATTGGTTGGTGTGGTATTGCCGTCATGTCCATGTACAGCGTAGTGTGCAGTGTGTCAGACATTCAGGAGTCTTGTTGAGTGGCCATGTGTGATGTGTTTCTGCACCTTGGTTCCCACCCACCAGCCTGGGATTGTCATGGGTGCATGTGCAATGTCACCAGTGCATGTGTGCTTCACTGCTGCACATTGTTGGTGGTCGAGGTGTGTGGTGTTGAGTGTGTGCAGATGAGAGTTGTTGCCCGGCTAGACCCCTGCCTCCATGTTGGCCTTGGCTTACTGGCCGTGCTGATTGATTTGTGCTTGTGTAGGTGTGATGGTAGTTTGTTGCTCAGGACACATGACTGTGGTTCACAGTGTGAACGACATTTAGCTTTGTCATCACAGTGGGATTGTAATGCAGCCCAGGGTCACCACATTGTGGGGGCCCTGGGGGTAGTGCTGTGGTGTGTCTGTGTCTTGCTGTGTCAGTTGCTGTTCCTACATGCTTGTGTGATTTGTGCTCCCTCTCATCTGACAATGCCTGATTGCCCACATAGGGGATTTGGATCCATGAGTTACCTTTGTGTGGCACTGTATGCACATCTGTGTAATTGGTATTCAGGCCTCCTCATGTGTTGTGTGGTTGCCTGGGGACACTGGCACCCCCCCTCACCTGTTGTGTTTGATGTGCAGTGTGGGTCTGCCTGTTTGTGTTTGTGCATCTGCACCACTGCATTGGCATATCTTTGGTGTGTCATTGGCTGTATGTTGTTTGGTGGGTTTTCCCTGCTGTCCCTGGGACTCCTAGGTCATCGGTCAGCACAATGATCATGGTTTGTGTGTCCCATTGCTGCCATGGTATGGTATCTGTTCACCTCACATCTACAGTCTCCACAGGGTATCTGCATTTGTGTGCCCATTGGTGCAAATATGTGGGTCTGCATTCTGATGGTCACTTCTGTCATTGTGTCATTGATGAATGTTGACAGTGTCAGCCCCCATGGGTGTTGTTTGTCTGCACATGGCCAAAGGTATGTCTTATTTGCACTGCAGTATTTGCCTCCCCCAATCTATGTTGCAATGGGACACATGCACTACTTTGCCACTGATGTGACCAGGAATCATCCATGCAGTTTGGCAGTTGCAGCTTTTTCTTTGTCAACACTTGCATTTTGGTCACTGTGCTGATGGGGGTTTAGACCCCATTGCCACAATGTTCAAAATGTGCTTCAGCTATGGAACCCACACTTACCTTTTGGTCACTGTGATGATGGGGGTTTAGGCCCCATTGCCACAATGTTCAAAATGTGCTTCAGCTATGGACCCCACACTTACCTTTTGGTCACTGTGATGATGGGGGTTTAGACCCCATTGCCACAATGTTCTGAATGTGCTTCAGCTATGGACCCCACACTTACATTTTGGTCACTGTGATGATGGGGTTTTGGACCCCATTGCCACAATGGTCATGGCCTGCTTGCATTGTGGGGGCCACACACATATATGTGTGGCACATGTGATAGGGGGTCACATTGTATGTTCAAAGTCATGTACAGTGTTGTAGGCATTTGACACAGTCTACACACGCTAGTCATGGTGTTGGGGGATGTCTTTTTCTTGCATTCCCTAGGTTGTGGTGTGCTGGTTGTGTCATGCATTGTCCATCCTATGAGTGGGGGTGGTGTTGGTGGTAGGCATCCAGCCCCCCATGGGTAGAGGTGGTAGTAGTGACAGGCATCCAGCCCCCATGGGTAGAGGTGGTAGTAGTGGTAGGCATCTGGCACCCCCTGGGTAAGGGTGGTAGTAGTGGTAGGCATCTGGCACCCCTGGGTAAGGGTGGTAGTAGTGGTAGGCATCTGGCACCCCTGGGTAAGGGTGGTAGTAGTGGTAGGCATCTGGCACCCCCTGGGTAAGGGTGGTAGTAGTGACAGGCATCCAGCCCCCCATGGGTAGAGGTGGTAGTAGTGACAGGCATCCAGCCCCCATGGGTAGAGGTGGTAGTGGTGGTGGGCATATGGCCCCCCCTGGGTAAGGGTGGTAGGAGTGGTAGGCATCTGGCACCCCCTGGGTAAGGGTGGTAGTAGTGACAGGCATCCAGCCCCCATGGGTAGAGGTGGTAGTAGTGACAGGCATCCAGCCCCCATGGGTAGAGGTGGTAGTAGTGGTAGGCATCTGGCACCCCTGGGTAAGGGTGGTAGTAGTGGTAGGCATCTGGCATCCCCTGGGTAAGGGTGGTAGTAGTGACAGGCATCCAGCCCCCATGGGTAGAGGTGGTAGTAGTGGTAGGCATCTGGCACCCCCTGGGTAAGGGTGGTAGTAGTGGTAGGCTTCTGGCACCCCTGGGTAAGGGTGGTAGTAGTGGTAGGCATCTGGCACCCCTGGGTAAGGGTGGTAGTAGTGGTAGGCATCTGCACCCCTGGGTAAGGGTGGTAGTAGTGATAGGCTTCTGGCACCCCTGGGTAAGGGTGGTAGTAGTGGTAGGCATCTGGCATCCCTGGGTAAGGGTGGTAGTAGTGACAGGCATCCAGCCCCCCATGGGTAGAGGTGGTAGTAGTGGTAGGCATCTGGCACTCCTGGGTAAGGGTGGTAGTAGTGGTAGGCATCTGGCACCCCTGGGTAAGGGTGGTAGTAGTGGTAGGCTTCTGGCACCCCCTGGGTAAGGGTGGTAGTAGTGGTAGGCATCTGGCACCCCTGGGTTAGGGTGGTAGTAGTGGTAGGCATCTGCACCCCTGGGTAAGGGTGGTAGTAGTGGTAGGCTTCTGGCACCCCTGGGTAGGGTGGTAGTAGTGGTAGGCATCTGGCACCCCTGGGTAAGGGTGGTAGTAGTGATAGGCATCTGGCACCCCCTGGGTAAGGGTGGTAGTAGTGGTAGGCATCTGGCACCCCCTAGGTAAGGGTGATAGTAGTGGTAGGCATCTGGCACACCCTGGGTAAGGGTGGTAGTAGTGGTAGGCATCTGGCACCCCCTGGGTAAGGGTGGTAGTAGTGACAGGCATCCAGCCCACCATGGGTAGAGGTGGTAGTAGTGACAGGCATCCAGCCCCCATGGGTAGAGGTGGTAGTAGTGGTAGGCATCTGGCACCCCTGGGTAAGGGTGGTAGTAGTGACAGGCATCCAGCCCCCCATGGGTAGAGGTGGTAGTAGTGGTAGGCATCTGGCACCCCCTGGGTAAGGGTGGTAGTAGTGACAGGCATCCAGCCCCCATGGGTAGAGGTGGTAGTACTGGGAGGCATCTGGCACCCCTGGGTAAGGGTGGTAGTAGTGACAGGCATCCAGCCCCCATGGGTAGAGGTGGTAGTAGTGGTAGGCATCTGGCACCCCCTGGGTAAGGGTGGTAGTAGTGACAGGCATCCAGCCCCCATGGGTAGAGGTGGTAGTAGTGGTAGGCATCTGGCACCCCTGGGTAAGGGTGGTAGTAGTGGTAGGCATCTGGCACCCCTGGGTAAGGGTGATAGTAGTGGTAGGCATCTGGCACACCCTGGGTAAGGGTGGTAGTAGTGGTAGGCATCTGGCACCCCTGGGTAAGGGTGGTAGTAGTGACAGGCATCCAGCACCCCATGGGTAGAGGTGGTAGTAGTGGTAGGCATCTGGCACCCCCTGGGTAAGGGTGGTAGTAGTGGTAGGCTTCTGGCACCCCCTGGGTAAGGGTGGTAGTAGTGGTAGGCATCTGGCTCCCCCTGGGTAAGGGTGGTAATAGTGGTAGGCATCTGGCACCCCCTGGGTAAGGGTGGTAGTAGTGGTAGGCTTCTTGCACCACCTGGGTAAGGGTGGTAGTAGTGGTAGGCATCTGGCACCCCCTGGGTAAGGGTGGTAGTAGTGGTAGGCACCTGGCACCCCCTGGGTAAGGGTGATAGTAATGGTAGGCATCTGGCACACCCTGGGTAAGGGTGGTAGTAGTGGTAGGCATCTGGCACCCCCTGGGTAAGGGTGGTAGTAGTGACAGGCATCCAGCCCCCCATGGGTAGAGGTGGTAGTAGTGGCAGGCATCCAGCACCCCATGGGTAGGGGTGGTAGTAGTGGTAGGCATACAGGCCCCTATGTGTATGTGTGGCATTGGTGAGGGCCATCCCGCCCCTATGGTGCTGCTGTTGCTGGTGTAGGTATTTCTGCATCCCTCTGTGTGTGATGTGTCGGGTACGTGTAGTTTGTTTTTGTTGTTGGTGTCTGACTTACCTTCTGCGCCGTACGCGTCCGTGCCTGTTCCGGTAATAGAGGTAGAATATTGGTAGGATCGGCACGAAGGGATTCATGGTTGGTTCGTCTCGTTCTTCTTTCTCTTTGCTTCGCCTCGTCCTCGTCGCTGGCGTGTTCGTCTCGTAGCCGTGGATCGTGTTGTGGCGCGAATCGGAGCTTATGTGCGCCTCGACCGGATGCTTTGACGTGCCGTGCGTAGCGACGGGTTCGGCGCGAACGGGAAGCGCATCGTACTTGTCCGGCCGCACGGGCTGCATTTTTGCTTCCGTGCGGCTCGATTCTACGATTCCGGATCCGCCTCGGTCAGAGAACAGGACCTGTATTGGGTGAGTACGACTGGGTCGGGATTTGGGCAGTTGTGCGCATCGTACTTGCTCGTTCGGACGTATGTGCGGATCGGTCGGGAAACAGGCATTTGCCTGGATTTTTTCCCGACCGAATGGTATTAGGTGCGCCTCCGACCGGGATCGGAATCGACCCCTAAGAGGAGGGATTTGTTGAATCTCCATCTTCGTGTACCCTGAACAAGAGGAAGAAGGTCTAAATCTAAAGTAACTGGGGCATGATCAGAAATTAATATGGAACCAATATCAGAATGAGTAATATGTTGTGTGAGTGCTTTTGAAGTGAATAGATAATCTAAGCGAGACAGGGAAGAGTGTACTGGAGAAAAGAAAGAGTATTCTCGAAGTGTAGGATTGCAAAATCACCAAGCATCCATTAGTGATCTTTGTTGAATAGTGGATGTGAATTGAGAGTGCATAGGGGAGGGAATAAATTTAAATTAAGAATTACGGTCAATAATAGGGTCCATAACCAAATTACAATTCCCCCCCAACTAACAAGTATTCATCTTGAAAAGACATCAATTTAGATAATATTGAAGGCCAAAAAGCAACATCTGGGGCAGTAGGTGCATACAGATTAAAAAGAGTTAAGGGGATATTATTCAATAACAGCGAACCAGGAACCCACCTACCCACATTATCAGCATCTTCTGAAAGAATCTGTAAGTCAAGACGTTTATGACATAAAATGGCTGCACCATTACGATTACCCGTACCCGAAGAGGCAAAAACATGACCAGCCCATTGTCTTTTACGTTTAGGATTTTTTTTTTCTAAAACATGAATTTCCTGTAATAAAGCTATATAACATTTTAAATTACATAAATGAGAGAATACCATTGACGTTTTATAGGAGAACCCAAACCTTTAACATTCCATGAAATAACCTTTAAAGCCATGTATACTAATTGATATGACATAAAGATTATGTAACACTAATTAAGATAATTAAAAATTGACAATATGATATAAGTATTCATATTTAGCAAACAATTTGCAAAACCGTACCAGCAAAGATGAATAGCATAGAGGAGGAAATAAATAGTTATGAAAATCGAGAAAATAAGAGAGATAGGTATAAGCTGGGAGGAAGGAGAAAGTTTAAAAAAAGAAGAGGAAAAAGGAAAAATCATTAGCGAAGTGAAAAAGGTATCTGAAAAAAGACAGAGAAATTGGAGAAAAGAAGACGAGACAAATACAACAAACAAAAAACATATACCATAAATTCCGAAAACATAATAACCGACTACAGAAAACATGAACAAGATGAGGGTGGTGAAGCCACATGAGAAAAATGGCACAACTAACCAGGCAACTCAGGGTGGACCGTGGAGGGAGGACATCATCCAAGCAGACCAGGGATATCAGAAAATATGTATGAAGGGAATACTGCACCTAATAAAAGAGAAAAACATAACAGGTAAGTATAACATAGGGAAATCCGAGAAACTTAACTGAGACGAGAACAAAAACAACAATGTCTGAACAACAGAACATTATACACCAACAAGATTAAACTGTAGCTTGTCAGGACACATCCATATCTTCTTCTCTGCACTGTTCTAAGAACCATTGTAGTAAAGCAGGATCTTCATAATTCGTGGTTCTATTCTTATATGTCACTTTGAAAAGACATGGGTGGAAGAGAGCAAATCTGGCATTGAGAGTACGAAGTGCCGGTCTCATATCCAGGAATTTCTTTCTTCGATCCGCTGTCTCCTAGGCATAATCTTGAGCAAAGAAGAGATTAGAGCCTTGCCATGAAATACAGCCTTTGAGCTTAGCTGCCTGTAAGATCTTCAATAAATCTGTATATTCCAAGAAGTATATGATTACTCCTCTAGGTTTGGCTGAAGAGGCTGCCATGGTTGGGATATGACCCAAACAATGCGCTCTTTCAATGTTTAAGACAGGAGAGCTAGGTAGACCAAGCACTTGTGGAAGGAATGATTGGAAGAATTAAATAGCATCTGAGCCTTCCAAGCCTTCTGCCAGACCATAAATGCGCAAGTTATTACGCCTGTTACGGTTCTCCAAATTTTCCACGTGTTTTTTAAGTAGTAAAATTTTGGATTTCATAGAAGGAACTTGGTTCACCACAACCCGAACAGAATCTACTTGCTGTTCAATCTGCCTAACCCTATTCACCATAGTAGACCACTTGTCGTCCAAAGCTTGGAGCCTTTTATTCGTTTCCTCCATGTAGGGCCGAGAAGCCCGTATCTCTTCAAAAAGCACAGCCATAGTACTTGGTGGAGGAGACGTAGTTGGTGAAGGAGGATCCTTTTTGATGCGCTTTCCAGAGGTCAATATAGATGAAGTGGTCAATTTAGGAGTAAGTTTGTTGGTGGAAAGCAGAATACTAGATGATGCTACCAATGTTTCCTTATTGGAAAGAGATGAATTGCTTTCAGAGCTCTCCATATTTGTTGAAAGAACAGAATAAGGATTGTGGTCTGCCAAAGATGAGAATGGTAGAGAAGAACCAGAACCACGACGAGTAGATTTTGTTCTCCCCATAAAATGCTGAGCAGGGTTTGAGGATGCTGAAAATACCAAGATAGCATGTAAAATATGAAGTAAAAGCGCAGTCTCAGTGTAGGAACACAAAAGTGATGTGTTGTAGCAGCCAAAAGAAAACCGTTGCTGAAATAACAGCAAGAACTCCCTTGAAAGTAGAGAAATTAAGACCAGTAAACTAGATAATATTTGTAAGCCATAATGAACTCAACTCATTTATAGTCCATTCCTGCTTGACATAAAGCTATAGTGAAACATATGACGAGCATCAAAACCCATGTGAAGAAATATCGCATCGCCTACAGCAACCTGGTACCGTCCAAACGATTAAATCTAGTCTCGACTATTTGCCAAAACAAAACCAGAGACTCACTGTGGTAGATAATTCATCTTACTTCATTCCCCATAGCACTGCGTACAATTGAGGCAATCCAAGACCGAAAGGAAATTCACATTTAATAATAACATAGACTTTCATGCTCCTTGTCTTCCAATTAATCATGAAATTGCCCTTTAATACTGGGAATTTTGGGCTCTGAAGTATGGTGGGGCGCTAAAACATTGTGAATGTTCCCGTTCCGGTCTCCCATTGAATGAGGGCCGTTTCAAGAAAAAATAAAATGGTGGGCGCGATTCCCATGAGGGAAATGCTCCGGCCACAATTGAAGGGGAGAGACGCTCACCCGGACCATGGAAACAGCAAAAAGGACATCCAGAGTCCTTCATCCCGCAAAGGACTCCATCGACATGCGGCAAAGCGGCGGAGGTCCGCAGGAAAAGCCGCTACTCGGTCCAAGCCACCACGGAGCTCCCTCAGCGAGCGGCCATTTTCTATTGGTGTCAAGCCATGCCCCAAGGCAGAACTATTTACTGCAAACAATCAAGTTGCTCTGCTAGAAGAGTGCTTTCCCTAAGATGTGGCTGTAGTTTCGGCTTCCGTGCTGTTGGATGCAACATCTTATCTCTTCATGGATATATTTCCCAATGTATCATGCTCTACACCTCTGAATAGGTCCCAACAATAGAATCTCTTTTATGCAATTCCTTTGCTAAGACTCATTACCTCAAGAGATATAAAGTATGTCAGCCCTAGATCTTACTAAAATATTCAGAATCAGCACTTTGAGATCAGGAGCAAGGTGGGATTCTACACTACGGCAATACCAAGGTTAATTATGAATAATATTGACCATCTGCATATTATGGGCTTAGATATAAATCCAAACTCTAATGAACAGAGAAACAAGCCTAACAAATGTGTCATAAAGAGGTAAGGCCTGCTCCCTCTGCAAGCCAGAAATCTGGGAACAGCATTCCACACCCGGGGGGGAATACAAGCTGACTAGGCACATCTTTGAAGCTGAGCGCATGACTGTTACAAGAAGAGAGGAAGGAAGAACAGTTGTGATACATTCACTGAGCAGTACTGACTCTGGAACGATGCTTCAAGGAGAGGACAACAACTGGGCCCAGCTTCCCATGGCTCTAAAATGGCACTCCTAATAACAAGACTATTGCAGACCATCATGCCCTCCTTTGTTTAAACATCACAGACACCCAGTCTCCTGGGATTCTAATAATTTGAAACTTCAGACTGAATAGATCAGATTCTGCCACTAGAACTACTATATTGTCCTTGACAAAGAATGGCTATCATTTGTCAAATCCCATGAAATCTGCTGTTTCCAGGAGACGTGAGTGGAGAATGATAGCTTAGCTGGGCTAGCTCCAGCTGAATATCTCAAATTTTCAAATGAAGCACCCAACTCTAACAGAGGGAGAGCAATGAGGGGTGTGAAGTTGGGTTGCAAAGTCACCCAGATTCCTGTGATCGCAATGCCAAACAATCTCCTCCATATAAGGTTGACAATGAAGTTGGACCACCTGCGAATAGTAAGTAAAATCAATCTTTATCTCACACTTACTCGACGTATAGACAAAGTTGGATGCTTTGAACTTCTTGATGAAACTCTTCAAACAATTAGGTCAAATGTAGATGTCACCGTAGAATATGTGATGGTTGTCTGTGGAGCATTTAATGTTTTACTGACACCCGGTATCTTGGATTATGATGTTATTGAAGAAGAGGCCTCTTGGAGCATTCCTGCACCTGATATCACAAATGGTACCAGGTTTTGTAATACTTAGTAGGGAAGGCATTCTTCTATCTGTTCAAAGAAAATACCGAAGCACAAAGAGCGGTCCACAGTCATATAAATGTATTCAATAAAGCACTTAAGGGAGGTTGTGGTTGAATTCTGGGCGATTTATTCCTTCCACAGTGTTGCACATTCTTTACATCAATTTGTGATATTCAAATACAGACAGGCAGCCTTGGATGTATTTTCTTTGAATAGTTGTATGCCGAACAGGGGATTCTTCTGTTCTGGCCATTGCACCCCACGTGGCAGAGTGCCTATATCAAGGGAACACCAAACCTTACTGTGTTGTTTGATATGTACAATTAATTCCGTTAGACGATTGTACAGCTTCGAATGTGAGGATACTTTAGCATAGCCGCCTACATTTTGTGTACCTCCTCTATCTACTGTCTAACTGCAATCTCACTTTTCTCAATGGTTGGACCATCTTGGATAGTCCTGCAGTTTGACTTTTTGGAGTAGTAATAGAACAAGTCTGATAGACTAAATTTTTTTTAACAATGAAGCTTGAGTTTTGGTAGTGGATATGAAACTAGGGAGGCGTCCGCAGATTGATCATCCTAAGACAATATTGGGGTATTACCACACCATGATAGGAGACTTGTTTGTGTTTTTATCTAACCCCTTAGGTTCATGGTAACTGGCCAGAGGAAATGTGATTTTAGTTGGTTTGATAAAGCCTGTAGAAATTTGAAGGTTGATTTATCAAACACACTATGTCATATGTCCTCAACAAATGAAGAATCTTTTAAATGGTTGAGGAGAGAATACAAAGATCGCATCAGAAACAGGAAGACATCCTACAACAAAGCTGTATTGGAGGACTTGAAACTAGCATCTGCAGGGAAGAATAGCAAGCAATTCTGGGAGCCAATTTCAAGAGCAATGGGCAGTTCAGCAAGTAACCGCAAACATTACATCAGTGAAAGTATTTGGGTTAAGCATTTTGAGAAGTTATACAACACCAGTGACTCACAAGGTTATGCATATTATGTCCATCATTTGGAAAAAGGCAACAAAGGTAGGAGCATTCAGAACCACTTGCCATAAGCCAGTCGACTTAATTTACTGCACCCTGAAGCAGAAAAACCAAATATGGCTCAGAAGCCCAAAAAAGCTCCTGGCCTGGATTTTGTTCCTGCATACATGTTTTGTGCCAACCCAAAGCTATAGTCTGATGTTTTAGCAAGAGGTTTTATACCGCTCTGAACACAAATTCCATTCCACCTTACTGGCGTTCCGCAGTAATAAAACCTGTACATAGCAAGCATTGGCAATGCCAATAGGTTTCGCCTAAGCAAGAGCTTTTGGCTTTGCCAATGTGTTTTAGCCATGTTGCACACCAGCGTGGCTGCTGTTCAGCATGGCTAAACGTTAGTGGCATAGAGGAGAGTAGCGTAGAGTGTTGTAGAGTGGGCTAGCGAAGAGTAGTGTTAATATTGATGTCGTTGTACACAATAATACGTGTATGTACAAAATTGAAATCGAATCACTGTTGGCAAAATCCTCCGATATGACCTCTCCATCGACCCTGAGTCAGAAATACGTGAACAGGCAGGCCCTGCGCCCTAGGCCTGAGGCTACTGATTGACAGATCACAGGTGGGGTGGCACATAACCAGCAGGAGAATGCACAAATAGGGAAAACCCAGATTAGTCCCACAGATAGGCATCAACACCACAATGGTCCTAGGAGATTGGTCCCAATAAAATGCACATGGCCAGAGGGGGGCGCGTTCCCAAAACACTATAAGGTTAGATGCCACATGAAGTTAGAAACACTCAGACAATCAGGTTTCAGCACACACTACACACACAGTGATCACGCGCTCCCCATGCCACACATCTGAACACGTTAACCAATGGCCCTCATTGTGTCCATGCAAGGTCGAGACCCACCTGCATTCGTCATCAGGTGGGAGTAATTTATGGTTCATGACAGGACCCGCATTCCATTCCTAAAACAGGATCTATGAATTGTTTTATGATGCTTCAAGAAATATATAAAAAGACATTCAAAACGATTGTACTTTGAGTCAGTCCTCAGACCCGTTTATGTATGCTGCACTCCCAGCCATAGTGTTTGATTTTTGCCAAATGCCTCTTGTCTTTGTTTTTTGAAGGTAAATTCATATTCAAGCAACAGTGGAGTAGAGTGTTGTAGAGTGGAGTGGAAGATTGTCATGTATTAGAAGGGCATAGTGTGGAGTTGAGTAGAGTGGCATACACTGGAATGGTATTGAGTAGAGTGGACTGGTGTAGAGTGCATTGGCAGAGAGTGTTGCAGGGTATAGTGGCATTGAGTGCAATGGCATTGAATTCGGTGGTGTACAATGCAGCGTCGTATAATGCAGTGTCGTAGATTAGAGGGTGCAAAGTAATGTGCAGTGGTGCAGAGTGCAGTGGCACAGAGTGGAGCGGCGCAGAGTGGAGTAGAGTAAAGAAGAGTGGTGTAGATGACAGGGGCATAGAGTAGAGTGGCATAGAGTGGTGCAGAGTGGAGTGGCGTAGAGTTGAATGTTACAGAGGGCAGTGGTACAGAGTAGAGTTGAGTGGCAAAGAGTGCAGTGGCTTAGAGTACAGAGAGGAGTCGAGTGACATAGAGTGCAGTTGCATAGGGTGGTGCAGAGTAGAGTAGCATAGAGTGGTGCAGAGTAGAGTAGAGTGCCGTAGGGTGCAGTGGCATAGAGTGGAGTAGCATAGAGTGAAGTAGTGCAGATTAGAGTGGCATAGAGTTCCGTGGTGGAAAGCGCAGTATTGCAGAGTAGAGTGTCAGAGTGTAGTAGTGTAGAGTGGAGTAGAATGGGGTAGAGAGCAGTGGCATAGAGTACCATGATGCAGAATAGAGTGCAGTGACAGAGTGCAGTTGTATAGAGTGCAATGGCATATAGTGCAGTGGTTATGGGTAGAGTGGCGTAGAGTACAGTGCCATAGAGTGGACTGGTGAAGAGTGGAGTAGAGTGGAGTAGAGTGCAGTGGCATAGAGTAGATTGTTTCAGAGTAGAGTGAAGTGGCATAGAGTGGAGTGGTGCAGGGTAGAGTGCAGTTGCGTAGAGTGGCATAGAGTGTAATGGCATAGAGTAAAGTGGCATGGAGTGCAGTGGTACTGAGTAGATTAGAGGTCAATACAGTGGTTTGGCATAGAGTGCAGGGGCATAGAGTTGAGTGTTACAGAGTAAAGTGCATTTTTGTGGAGTGCATTGGCATAGACTACAGTGGGATAGAGTGAAATTGTGCAGAGTAGATTGGTGAGGCCAAGACTGGAGTGGTGTAGAGTGCAGTGGCAAAGAGTGTGGTGGTGTAGAGTACAGTGGTGAAGAGTGCATTGGCATAGAGCAGAGTGGTACAGGGTAGAGTAGAGAGGTGTAGAGTGCAGCAGTGGTGTAGAGTGCAGTGGAGTGGTGCAGAGTGCAGTGACATACAGTGGTGTAAAGTGGAGTGGTGCAGAGTAGAGTGCAGTGGTGTGGAGTGGTGCAGAGTAGAGTGGAGTGGCATAGAGTGGAGTATTCCTGGTGTGGTAGCACACTTCCATTACAGACAACACATTTTCAATTGAAATGACCATTACATTTGCACATACAGCATACTAATAAAACTATATAGTGCACAGATGAAATTGTGTGGAAATTGCATCACCTAGTATAATGATTTGTTTTTATCATATTGCAGTATTTGTTTTCAACACACACCAGAAATAACAAAAAATTTGCTTAATTTGTGTTCCTAATTCTAATATATTCTGAAATACTTACACGATTCATTTAAATGTTTTCGTGTACTAGAAAAAAATTCTTTCCTACCCCTAGTATCAAGCAAGATTGTCACATAAATCCTCTCACCTTGAAGTCAAAGAAAGAAAAGTAAACAAGTGCCAATGGAAGATAGCGCCTGACATTGGACCTTGGTCTTTGAATGCACAGCAAATGTGACGAGATGAGAACAAGATTTACAGGCCTGTTTACAGAAAGGGAGGGAAGGTAAGGTAAGAACTCAAGCTGGACAGCCTAAAAGTAAAGCCAGCAAATGGAAAGCAAGAAAACGTGAATTACAAACCACAAGCCAATGACAAGTAATGGGCAGAATGCATTCCTAGGTCAACTTTCTGAATGTCCCCAAGATGTCTTTAGCAAACCAGAGAGCTGCACTGTCTGCTAGGTTACGACCTAAAAAGGACAGTAAGTTGCTTCCAAGCCATTATCGGCCTATCTCACTACTTGACAGAATGGGAAAAATCGTCTGCTGTTCCTTCCTCAACAGATTGCAGGCCTGGGTGCACTAAATTCTTTTCTCAATGATACCCAGGCGGGTTTCTGTAAATGAATTTGCACCATCGATCAGGCAATCAGACTCCATTTGTTCTGTGTTAAGTATGCCACAATTTTAAAGGCCCAGCTCTAACTATCTTTTATTAATCTTAAATTTGCCCCATTTTGGACGCTATTGTACTTGTCCCTGTGTTGTGTTGATTCTGCCTGAATATAAAATAGCACAGAAGGCCCTCTTTTGAGGCGCTAGTTAAGATGGCCGACCCCACAAAACTTCCTAGGAAGGCATGGGTACTCAATGTTAATCGAACCTTGAATGAATCGGGGTTTAGTTACCTTTGGACTAACCCTGCCACCGTAACTCCCATCGCTATTTCCAAAGCTAAAGCCACTTTTTACAAGCACAAGATGAAAGTATACATTGCTTACAAAGAACATTCATGCTTGACGGCCAGCTATTTGTCGATTAAAAGTATGGGGGAATTAGAGATAGAGATACACCTTATTGTGTTTTACCTGGAGGCATGCCGCACTTCATGCAGTAAATTCAACTTGGGCGTATTCCCAGCTACAGTGTATATGTCTAAATTCGCATCAAATTCACTTGTTTGTGAATTTTGTAATTGTGAGTTTTGAGGGTGTGAAACTAGATTACACTGTTTATTATTTTGTACTAAAACTGGACACCTGCGCCTCAAGTGTCTGTTGCCCCTTTGATCTATTTCAATTAGAACTTGCAATAATGCACCAACACTTAGTTATTGGACAGATGTTCCACTGATTTACTAGCCAGTAGCCCATTATATTTGGGCAGCACAGATTTCCATGAGGAGGCTAAAATAGACTTGTGGCTGGGACTTGCCTTGCTATGCCAGGCATTTGTTAATAATATCGTATCTTAAACTGCTGATATGATGCATGAAATTTCAATTGTGTCCATCATTTTTTTATGTCCCCCTCGCAGTAGGCTTTTAACTCAATACTTTTCATCTTGTCAGGCGCTTCCCAAAGCACTATATCACAACCGGAGGTACGATGTGAATGAAGTGGCCCGAAAAGGGCCACCTGGGTTTTCTACAACCTCCTAATTGCCTTCCACAAAATGAAGAGTCGGTCAGACAGTAGAGAATACAAAACAGTTGTTTATTACCAATACCCTGCAGAGGAGTCCAATCTGACCTGCACCCCAGAGTGTCTGCCAAGGGACTGACCCCCCAACAGTCTGCAACGCATAATCATTCCTCTCAAGGGCCTCCCAACCACGCCCACAATGGAAAGTTACCGACTTGGGCCGAACATGAACAAAGGAGGCACAGAAGGATGGGCTACCACCTGCTACCACCTGCTAGACGGGTACACGCTATCACTATCTCAAGGTTGCCGTGCTGGGTTTTGGCATCTCACAACGTGGGAGCAGAGCTACACACAAGGATCACAGCCCTTGCTGGAAACAAATCCTTCTTCTTGCAGGATAGGGCACCCTCCCTCCTAGGCAAGTACCCTCAACGATCCTGTCCAGTGTCTCAGGCAGTGCACCAGTGTTGTTCACCCTAATCTGACGCAGGCACTGCAGACATAGTACCAACACCCTAATCTCAAGTCCTTCCCTAACTCCTGGACTATCCCTCTGGCGCACTGTCCTTCTTTCGGGGGCGCAAGTTATACCTGTCAACTCCAGGCACTGTTTCATCAACAAAAAAGGGGTGAAACTCAGGCTCAGAAAGGCATGGGGACTCAGGTGCCAGTGGATCAGATGGGGTAGAAACCGAGGCTGCCCTTATCTCCGGAGGGACCGCCTCAAGCAGGGCGGCGTCACTCTCTGCTTCCGTCCGCGTCCACCTTAGCCGGGCGTCAGAGAAGGGAACAAAGAGGGGCACCCTTTCCCCTTCCTGGTCAGCAATGCCGTCGAGCACCCACTTGTCGAAGGGAAGTGGGAGAGGAACCTCTTGCAGAGTGTACCATGCACCCAGTTTTTCCGGCCATCGAGTTTCACTTCCGTTCTAGTGGCAAGGAGGACCAACAGGGGGCCCTCCCAACGGGGCTCCAGGCAGCTCTTCCTCTGGAAGTTCTTGACGAGGACGTAATCTCCGGGCTGTAGCTGATGCCCGGGCCCCTCCGGTACCGGCTGCAGTGTCTCCTGAATCTGTTGATGAAGAGAACGAACATCTTTAGTTAACTCATACAGATAGTCTATAAGCAAAGGGTGCACCTATCTCAGAGAAGCGCTTTGGCCTTGGAAAGCCCCAGATATTGGCAGGGCGACCAAACACTACCTCATACGGTGACAACCCTGTCCTAGAGTATGCCGTGGCCTTGGTGGATAACAAGGCCAGGGGCAATACATCTGGCCATTGTAATCCTGTGCTTTCCTGTATTTTTGCTAACTTCAGCTTGAGAATACCATTATATTTCTCAACCAGACCTGCTGACTGGGGGTGGTTGGCTGCATGAAACTTTTGCTTGATGTGCAGACCTTCGCACACCAGTTGGATGACCTTGGAATTGAAGTGACTTCCGTTGTCACTCCAGATCACATGCGGCAATCCGAAGCGCTGGAAGAACTCTTTTATGAGTGCTTTCGCTGTCGCCATAGCCGTATTCTCTTTAGTGGGGTAAGCTTCAATCCATTTACTGAATGCACAAATCACTACCAGCACATACTTCAAATTGTTGACTCGTTCCATTTCGATGAAATCTATCTGGAGAACCTCGAAAGGGAAGGAAGGTGGTGCAAAGTTACCAGAGGGTGTAGGAGTACCTTTCCCAGGATTATGTATCATACAAATCATACAGTGTTTCACTAAATGAGTGGCTACCTTGGAAATATTGTCATTCTGCCGCACTGGGTCCAACACATTATATATTCCCCTGGCGCTAATGTGGGCTGGGCCATGGTCCATAGTAGCCACAGGAAGTACATAGGCATTAGGTAACATCCATCGCTGTTTCTCGGACTTATCAGTCCAGCACCCATCCTCATCCAGACGCCTTGTGCTCTCCTGCCATATTGCCAATTCGTCTAGGGTCGCCTCGCTTTGTATCTCTTTAACGTTTTCTAATGTGTCATCGAACATTCCATTGTCCAGGACCCACCTAGCAGGACCTGCCACAAACATCTTTTTCATCTTTGATCCCGCTGTCTCTTTAGCTGTTTGATATGCAAATGCATTTCCTCTCCCAACATCATCTGTTATTGCTTTGTGGGCACTACATTTTATTATTGCTAACCTTTTGGGAAGAGTTAGGGCTGACAAGAGTCTATGTATCAATGGGCCATTCTGTATTCGTAATCCATGTGATGTTAAGAACCCTCTCTCCGCCCAGAGGCGTCCAAAATTATGGGCGACCCCAAAGGTGTACTGGCTGTCAGCCAGTCCCTCACTCAACTCACAAGCCCGAAGAAGGGCAACCAGCTCTGCAGCTTGGGCTGATTGGTATGGGACATGGGATGTCTCAACTATAGTGTGTAACATTGTAATTGCATATGCTGCAGTGGTGGTGCCATCTGATAGTTTGAAACAAGAACCATCGACGTATAGTACCCCTTGGGGTTCAGATAGGGGAACATCAGTCAGGTCAACCCATCCCTTCATCTCCTCTTCCGTTCTGTACACACAATCATGTACATCTGTGACATTACTTGTCAAAGGGAGGGGTAGTAACGTGGCTGGGTTCAGAGTGGCACATCTTTTGATGGTAATGTGCGGAGCAAACAAAGTTAGTTCATATCCAGTCAGACGTGCATTAGTAAGGTGCTGTGTCTTTTCCTTATTCAAAAGCGTATCCACAGCATGGGGTACCATTACCGTGAGAGCAGTATCAAGAACGAGCCCCGCCGATTGTCTGATAGAAACTGCCATCGCTGTGGCAGCTCTAAGGCAGCTTGGGAGCGCTCTGACGATGTTATCCAGCATAGCGGAAAAATAAGTGCAGGGTCTTTGCTTACCACCGAAACCCTGTGTTAAAACAGAAAGCGCGCAACCGTCCGCCTCATGTACGTAAAGCACAAAAGGCTTCTGGTAATCAGGAGTACCAAGCACAGGAGCAGAGCAAAGCGCAACCTTTAATTGCATAAAAGCTTGCTGGCATGCAGATGTCCAAGGCAGGGGTTCATGCACTTCTTTGGTGGTCAGGTAAAGGAGGGGTTTTGTTAGTAAGGAATAATTGGGGATCTAGTGTCGACAATACAAGGTAATACCAACAAATTTGAGTACTTCACGTTGAGACTTAGGAACAGGCATATCAGTGATAGCAGCTATGCGCTCAGGTGTTAGTCTGCGACCCTCCTTCGACAGCAGGTGACCTAAGTAGGTGACCTCCTGTCGACAATATTGAAATTTGGAAAGGGACACCTTATGGCCATGGCCCACCAAATGTAAAAGCAATTTAACAGTGGCATATTTACAGCCATCCTCAGTATCAGAGGCCACAAGGAGGTCGTCCACGTACTGCAATAGCACATTACCAGTGGGAAGTACCAAAGAATCCAATTGAGTTTTTAAGGTTTGACTATAGATACTAGGACTTTCTGTATAGCCTTGAGGAGCCCGACAGAATCTGAAGCTCCTGCCGGCTAGGGCGAACCCAAACAGATATCTGCTATCTGTATGAATAGGAATGCTAAAGAAAGCATTCTTCAGATCAATCACGGAAAAGAACTTTGCTGATGGGGGAATCATTGTCAATATCGTGGTGATGTCTGGCACTACAGGATATTGGGGTACTACAATTTTATTGACCTCTCTGAGGTCAATTACAAAGCGATAAACATCAGGATGAGTCCAAGGGTGTCTTCTTGAGAATCGGAAGGATAGGGCTATTGCACACATTCGCCACTGTCTCCTCAACCACGCCAGACTTAATCAAATCCTGTATTATTTGCAACAAGGCGTTTTATCCTGCTTGTGAAATCTTGTACTGGGGAATATGTGGCAATACAGCATTGTCTTTGATCCGAATAGAGACCGGCGGGATCTGGAGTAACCCCACATCCGTGACTCGTGCTGCCCATAAACTACGGGGCACCTCTTTGAATTCAGCGGGGTGGGGTGCGTCCTTTGCAAAGCATTGTTTAGCACGAGCCACTTGTGGCCCAACGGTCATGTAAACACCATCTGGAGAACAAAAGATGGTGGCATGCAATCTCTTCAACAAATCCAATCCCATCAAATTCTCCCCACAATTTGTCGTTAACAGAAAAGGTGAATCCACTGTAAAGGGACCAATAGTCAGAGCAAAAGGTTTGGAAATGGGGCTAACAACCGGCATGCCTGAGAAACCTACCGAAACATTGTTTTGGCCAGACAGACCTGCCCCTGGGACCAGCGAACGAGAAACAGAGCTATTCATAGCACCTGTGTCAAGTAAGAACGTCTTGGGCGTGCCCTGCAAATCCGCAGTGACATAAGGTCCCCGCTGATCTACAGGCACCCGAACTGGTCCCTTACCCTGTCCCTGGCTGTCCTAGCTGTGGCAATCAATGTGGGTGGTGGACTGCACTCCATGACGAAGGGAACTATTCCCGAAATGCATTGGATATTTTAAATTTGTGACTGATGGAAACGTTTTACTCTCCTGTGCTTTGTATATACCCTCCCAGGGGAATTTGAATGTATAAAATGAATTGAATAAGTGGAGAAAACAGTTGAAAATAAACAGATTAAACAGAGATAAACAGAAGATGAAAATTTGAGATTTTGATTCATTTAATTCATCCGCATGGGCTGTGCAGCTTGTATAGGGACCGAACCTGGTTCCCCTTTGAGTGCATGTCCTAGCTGTGGGACATCCCCGTCACTTCGTCCATGTCATAGTCATCGAGATAGTACTGCCTTCCCCGGGGTTCGTCGAAATAGTTCTGGCTCTGCTGAGCATACGATGTATCCTCAAACTGTCCCTCTCTTTGGCCCTCTCCCCCTTTACCACGTCCTCTAAAACCCCTACCGTCCTCTAAAACCCCTACCTCTCGGGGCCTCAACTTTCTGCAGTAACTCCGGACACTCACTTCGCCAATGCCCCTCCTTTTTACAGTACGCACATTGGTTGTACCCCACGGGCACGCCTGGTGTACTGTTCTGGTCAGACCGGGACCCCCTGCTGGGCCGGACCCAAACCCCTTCCTCTTCCATTTCCCCTCGCCACTTGCTGCATCAACACACTTGTCTTCAACTCCTTTGACTTTTTCTCCACCTTCTCTTTGTCCTCATTCTCTCTATGCTCGTAGTACTGTGCCATACTCAAGATTACTGACGGGGAGGAGGTGGTCCAAGTACCTTCCAAAGCCTGCAACCTAGTCACAATCTCGGGAAGCAAATTGGTAACAAACCTGTTGACAAACAAACGAACACCACCCTCCAGTGACAGATCTTGGCCACTAAAATCCAGAAACACCCCTTCAAACCTAGTAAAGAAAACGGACACTTTCATCCTTCTTCTGACGACACGCAGTCAACTTGTCCCAATCCACTCATCTCGGCGGGATAAGGGAATGCATGTAAGTGATAATACGCCCCGGCAAGGCTAATAACTCCGCCTTCGGTTTCTCGCCGGGCTTGCGCTCCTTATCCCATGCCCTAATCTCATCCCATTTTCCACCCAATTCCACCACATGATCCTGCATATGCACCTGTCTCCATATGTCTACCAGTACCAACAGACCGAAGAACAACTCTATATCAGCTAATGTCATCCCTGTGGAGGAGGCCGCCTCCGTCAATTCTTTATAGCACTCAGTTGGATTTTTCTGAGGGTCCGGCAACTGTCCTTTTAGGGATATTACCTCACTCCTCTTCCAAGGAGTGTAGATCCACTGTTCCCGGAAATGGGCCGCCACTCGTGGGCGAGTAACAATATTAGTCCCATCTCGCAACTCTAGTATTTCGGGGTGGTAAATGGGATGAACTTCCCTCATGGGGAACTGTGACGCTGTCGTCGGGACCTTCTGGAGCAATCTACCCCGATAACCCACCAATGTCGTCACATTACTGAAAACCTCATTTGGGGCCATATTGGTGCAATACCCTTGAAACCCTGTTCCCACAATCCTATCAGCGTAGCCAACATATACTTAAGAGCATGTTGCTGTATAAACAGCTCATTATCTTTCATCATGCTCCACACATCTTCCACACTATAAATCGTATTCCGGGCCCACTGAGCAGCCTGGTCAGCCACCATTCTCTTTTCCTCGTCACCCACAGCAGAGCGCACCAGCACTTTATCCATGCGTTCACGTGCCGCTGCCCAATTCACTTCATCCACTCCACGCACAGGCGTCGCGGCATTTCGCAATGCCTGAGGTAACACACTCAAAGGGGAAAGAGCAGAGGAAGAAACAGGTACCATCGCGCACAAAGACTGTGCTGCAGGAGTAAGAGGAGGCGTGACCACAGGTGCGGAGCTGGGAAACAGAATAGGGGAACTGATGGCTCCCGCCCCTGTAACTTGAGAAGATGGGGAAGAAGCAGGTGGGGCAGGGGCTGAAGCAGTAGAGCCAGAAACAGGAAGAGTAGGAATAGCAGAACCAGAGGCCCAAGACTGAGGTGTTGGGATTATGGGATGTATCTGCTCGGGGGCATAAGGAGGTGGGGGTTGAGAATCCAATAACTCTTCAACGAAAACATCACCTTCCTCTCTAGCAACATAACATTTATCACTCTGCAATCAAAACTTCCTATCTGCACACTCTATACCTTTCTCGAACTTTTCTCTTTCATACGCTACTGCTTTCTGCGTTATCGTTTGCGTCTGTTCCCTCCGAGCTTGCTTCTCTGCCCTCATATGTCGTTGCTTCGCTTCCTTCTGCCATGTCCTCAGAGAATCAAACATCGACTGCCTGCTCTTTTTGGCGAACAACTTGTCCTGCAAGTAATTCAACTTTTGTTCATCAAATGTGCCAGTAAGCGGCCACTGTAACTCAACATTGTCCCACGTATATTTATTCCACAACGTGCTAAACATAATAGGGCCAATGCCATGCTTGATGTATACATCAAAATTTGGGGTACCCTCCGGAGGCACCGGCTGCCTTTCTTCCAATCGAGCTTCGGTGGAACAACACCGACATCCAAAACACCCTAACTTACTTAGACAATGCATCTTAATATAAGACACATACACTGTCCCCAATGGACAAATAGAACACCACCCAACAAGTGGTCCAAGAACCAAATCAAAGCGGTCCAAAACCGCACAAGACAGTCCTCAGACTGTACCAAGACAAGACAGTCCGCAGACTGTACCAAGACAAGACAGTCCACACACTGTACCAAGACAAGAAGACAGGCTCTAGACCCAGACCTTTTCAAGAATAAGCTGAATCTCCAGTTGGCCTGGCAGATTGTTCGCAAACAGCCCCAAACCTTTTCAAGAATGGGCCGAATTTCCAGTTGGCCTGGTAGACCATTCTCAAACACTCTGTGTCTTTTTCAAGGGTCCGCAAACCCACCAAGTTCAAGACAAGACAGTCCGGAGACTGTACCAGACACAGCCCTTAGGCTCGTGCCGTTCAACCATGGCGCCACATTTACCAAGAATTCAAGTCACTCACCTGGTGCACTCAGGTCGAGCAATATTATTTTCCACTGCCGACTCTTCAGACCAAACGGTCAAATCCAAGGTTCCGCCTTCTTAGGACCCCGGCCAGTGACCACTAGACGAGGATTCGCCCGATCAGACGGGTGGGGCAGCCAAGAGAACCAGGCTCTTATCGTGTGGGGATCCCCGATCCGCCCGACGGACCGGACGCCACCCCGACCCTACAACCCGATTACGGGCGAGTCGGGTCATCTTGCGTAGTCCCTGTTTGGGCGCCAACTGAAGGAAGTGGCCCGAAAAGGGACACCCGGGTTTTCTACAACCTCCTAATCGCCTTCCACAAAATGAAGAGTCGGTCAGACAGTAGAGAATACAAAACAGTTGTTTATTACCAATACTCTGCAGAGGAGTCCAATCTGACCTGCACCCTAAGATGTCTGCCGAGGGACTGACCCCCCAACAGTCTGCAACGCATAATCATTCCTCTCAAGGGCCTCCTAACCATGCCCACAATGGAAAGTTACCGGATTGGGCCAAACATGAACAAAGGAGGCACAGAAGGATGGGCTACCACCTGCTAGATGGGTACACGCTATCACTATCTCAAGGTTGCCGTGCTGGGTTTCGGCGTCTACCAACGTGGGAGCAGAGCTACACACAAGGATAGGTATGCGAGGGCATTAGCAAGTCAGAAGGCAACCTTGAACAGAAGAGAAAATAATAGCTGAATACAGTGTTCTGCTGAGGCAAGCAATACAAATAATGAGGCCTAGTACAGGCACAGCCTAATAGGGATTACGAAATTCAAAATGGAGTCACACTCGCTAACTGAAGCTCGCACATTGCAGAGGTAACTCAGTGGGTTGCATAACGTGAATACGAATGGTGTCTAATTTAGCCGCACACTGCTAACCTAATATAACGTAGAACAAGTGTATAACGAGAATGAGATTTTCAAACCTAACAGATGCATGAAATTCCAATTGTGTTTGGTACGTTTTATGTCCCTTTCGCAGTGGGCTTTCAACTTTGCACTATTTACCCTCTTTCTTGATGTTTTTCATTGCTCTTATTGCCTTACCATTGTCTATATTTGTTATAACTATTGCTCAAACCAATACATTGAAATGATTGTAAATACAATACTTTTTGAATCAATAATTTAACGCATGTTAATTTGGGCAATGTAAGGAAAAGGGTCTCTGTAATGTAAAAAAAAAAAAAAACCCTCCCTAAATCGCACCTGGTTTCAGAAATGAATTTCATGCCTTGATTCCACCGAACTACAAATCAGTAAGAGATCAACGCCGAGTGAAAGTAATGCATCGGGGTAGGGACAGCACAGCCGGCTCCATCAGGCCGAAATATTGCACTCAGTGGCATATTCTCAAGGACCCATCACCGAATTAGCGGCACTTCACCACCACGAAAGTGGCGATAAACCCATCGTCCCATTCACAAGCCTGCGCCAACAGCCACATCGTCAGTTTACCTGCGATAGCTGCCGCCAAAAACATCGCCAAGGCTGACAGCGACAATTAACGCTAATCATATGCAGAGTAGGCGTTCCCGTGCAGAAACGCACAATAAGACCACTTCGCGATATTCCCAACGACCAGCCAGAACGGCGATGCAGTCCAAAAACAGGCAAAAAGGCACGTTAGCAGCAGGGACTTAAGACCTGCTTTTGCCTGGTCTTAAGTAGGACGAAAACCTGCAGCACAAAGGGAGCCCAGCCCAGAGTCACATCTGAAGACCAACAGATGCCATGGAGCTACTAATCATGCAGCCTGGAGACCCAAGAGGGCCACAACACCCCCCGCCACCAACCCCAGGACCACCCCCACCCCCAGGACCACCCCCCCGGACTGCCACTGAGGCAGCGCAGAACAAGACAGTGGACCTTCCGAAAACGCACCAGCCCCAGAGACTCAACGCCAGAGGATGTCATTGCCCACTACAGGCCCAAAAGGACAACCATCCACCGCATCCTGACCCACATTGCCCACAGGCTGACGGCACCAACACAGCGGACAACCAACATCCTTCCGCTGACAGAGCTGCTGGCTGTGCTGCTCCTGTTGGCCCCTGGTACCTCCCAACCAACAACTGCCAGAGTCGGAGGAGTCTCACAGCCAGCCCTATCAAAATTCCTCACACTTGTCTTGGATGCCATCATCAGCTTGTTACCCCAGCACCTTCACCACTCCCTCACTGAGCAGGAACAGCTGGAGACCAAGCAAGGCATCTACGCCATAGCTGGCTCCCTGTACCTATTGGGGGCAATTCACTGCACACATGTCCTACTCGTGCCCCCTGCCGACACTGCACACAATTACCGCTACAGAAAGCACACGCATCCCAACAATGTGCAGGCAAAAGTGGACCACCCGGGACTGTTCACCACTGCCATCGCCAACTTCCCAGGCACTGTGCATGACTCCCATATCCTCCGACACTCCATCATCAACCAGCGCTTCCAGGATGGCACATATGGAAATGCACTGCTCGTTGGCTAGCACCAACGGAACACACCACACACCTCAACTCCACAATCATACAACTCACAACTGTGGGAATGCACATGTAACTAAATCACATACAACATGCTAACAAACATGCCCACCTACCAGACACGACAACACAAGTAACTGTGGCAACAGGGGCCAGACATGTAGACAAACCATCCACAAAGGCATAGCCCCTCTGCCACACGACTGCAGAAGGTGGGGAGAGGTGGGAACCAAGAATGTGCGAAGGAGGCAATGGACCCATGAATGAGAATGTACACAATGCCAAGTGTGGCGGTGATGTGCCGGACAGTCTTGAGTATGCAGAGCACAGACATGTCCATGTGGACATATACTGCTGGTGCCTGTAGTGATGTGGACAGTGGACGCAACCATGTCACCTCAGGCAGTGGGGAAGACCTTGGACATGTAGCCATGTCGCCACCCCTTTAAGCGTAAGCGTAGTGGGCTGTTCCGGCGTACGCCAGTCCAGCGCAGGAGTGTGAATCAACAGCCCGGGGCCCTGTGCGTGGTCCACTTCCGGGATGGCCACCAAAGTAACTATGGCGTGTGTCTCTGTTGTGGTGTCGGCGCCACCCCACCCTCAATCAACAATATTGCAATGTAGTGTTGTAGGGAGTCTGCACATACACAGAACTATGCACAGCAATGCGGGTATATAGGGGCTACGCCTCATACAGCCTTAGTACCCACGAGCCCACGACCGGCTAGCCATGGTGTCCCACCTGCCCTCCTATACACAGATGGAGAAACTGTTGCTTAGACAACCCAGAACACAACACTCCCAAATCACTCAGGGATCGTGGCAACAGGTTATTCCCCATCGCTCAGACTCTCGTACCCATCCACAACAAGAGATTGACAGAGCCACTGAGTCAGTCCAAAATGTTTATATCAACTAACGTGCTCTGAAATGCAGCTTACGAGCCACTACTAAAATTAGAATGCATAATACAAACATTGTCAGCATTGTAGCAAGTCCATACCAAATAATAGGAGAAATCATTGTACATTGATCCTGGAGACAGGACTATTAAACCTACACTTCCTCCCCATGGACGGGAAAACCAAGATGACAACATAGGAGATCCCTGGGTCTGTATAGCAGACACCATACCCCTAAGACATAGATCGTGTCTCTACATCATAGCTCCATACAGCTCCTCATTCTTGAAAAGACACTCCTCAAGTGTGTCTGCATGTAACATGCATTCTCCTAACATGAAGAAAAAGGTGCGTGTCCCACAAACAGCAGCTGCAGGATATGTTTTGTCAACGTGCCAGGGCCTGACCAGATCAAAATCACAGGGGACGGTGTTGTTTGACCTTGCTCACGATGCACAGACAAAACTCCAGGAACAAGCAGCGAACCTGCACAGCCAGCGGCTCGCATGTGACCAGCGAACACATTCTTGCATTAGAAGAAGCCTGTAGTGTTGTGTGCTAAAGCAGCATCATGGCCCCCGACCCATTCTACCTAAAGATGCCAACGGGCTCCCTTAAATCCACATGAGACCCTTCCCCTGGCCAGCTTGCAGAAGAATAGAAAAAACAAGGTCCAAGTCGCAAGCAGAGTAAAAGCACTGAGCATAGCAGGGGCAAAGTTCAATAAAATCAAAATCAGAACAAGGTTTATTAGTGGTAAAATACGAGAAGTAGAAAAAAATTAAAATGTCTTGTTGAACATTAATCATCGGAATCATATGAAATCCGTTGAACCTTGGAAGGCAAGGTGTTCCAAAAGACAGTCCCCCTCCTCATAGACAAGGAGGGACAACACCCAATTCAACAACTCGAAGGAGCATACGTGCCCATCATAATCCATAGCTTCAAAAAGCATGGTCGACAACCTGTATCGTACTCAATGTAGCTGTAGTGCAGCAGGCACAACGCCCCTTCACAGATGTCCCATTGTGCCAGCACTCCATTCATGGCCGCCATCAGCATGAGGGTACTAGTTGCACATGATTGATCATGACGCAATAGGGGCCACAGCAACCGGTCGTAATCAGGGAAAGGCCGCATGGCGTTTGAGTGGCACAAATCCAAAGCCCAGGAGAAAGGACTGTCGCGGCACCAAAAAACTGGATGAACGCATGTAAAGTATGCGTATCTGTAAGTCACATTGTAGGCAGCACCCACAACAGCCATAGGCAGGCAACCAAGGTATTCCTGCAATCGGCTACGGTACAACTCCAGATGGACTGGATGATTGAGTACCACATGAAGGGCAGCCATTATGAAGTAGTAATACAAGTACAAGGACAGCACCAGCGAGCAACAGGATCAACGGCAACCCAGCCAAAGGCGCTGGAAAAGAATGGAATGAATAAAAGCCGGAATCACACCAAATATCCTTCGAAACGAGGACACAAGACCTGAGCCCAACAATTTAAAAAAAGGTGCAAGGCCTCCTGTGTCAGATACATTGTATAATTGGTGTATCAACTCCCCAAAATGTGGGAGGCGATTGCTATTTAATTGGGGTTGTATTTCACTTGATGTCTGAGCCACCTGTAGCTAGAATGTTTCACGGGCCGAGGTCAAGGCAACCTCTTGTTGGAATAACAGTGCTTTGAGCCTCCTTAATTTGTTGAAGCGTGCTATCATAGTGGGAACAGAAGGCCACAGAGAGCTATCAGCAATGCCATGCGAGGGCGGAAACTGGATGTTGCTGCAAGAGGGACACTGTTGCCGATACACCGGCGTGCGCCGAAGCCTTGCCCTCATGTGCAGCTGTGATCAACGCATGTCTGCGGTCCTCGTTGGGAATCAGTGGATCCCCAACGGAAGGAATTGTTACTGTCGGAACTTGTTCCGGGGACAATTGGTATTCATATCTGGACGGAAAGCCCTGTGGGTATTACGTCCCGTCTCTGGTAGCCGCTACGGCTGCCGGTGTGTCGGTATCGACTTTTGTCACAGACCTTGTGACTGCTGCTACTGAACAAGTGGCTACTGCATTTCTGGCTGCCTCGTCAGCCAGTGTGTTGCCTACAGCGTGGGGTCCCACGCACTGATGGCCAAGAGTATGTATTACATGTGTAAGTGGCAAGCCCTCTATGAGAGCCCCAACTCGTACCCAAAGCGTTTCATGCTTGTTCGTGTTACCTACATGACATGACATGACATGACAGTAGCATGCACCCGGAGGGCGGGCTCGCCCGAATGTAAAATGAAGGAGCGCTCAGGGTCTTGGCTCATACATGCCAACTGTTGTGTGTGTATCTTCATTGCCGCAGCATGAGCCAGAGGCCTAGCCCCAATCGCAGCGCGAGTTCAGCCAGGCCTGGACTCCACATCTGTGTCCGCCATATCCTTACCAAGGCCTACACACATGTGGCCGCCTACCTTCAACGGCCAACATTGCAATGTTGTTGTCAGGCTTGCGGACATGCGCAGACAGGCATGACAAAGGTGTGCCGTAGGAGTGCAAGTGATACAAGGGCGCAGCGCTCACAGGTTAAAAGGCCCGGGGGGAGGGAGGAGCAGCTGTGAGGCTATGTAACACACATTGTCCCCGCACATTTGCCAGAAGCAATACATGGCAAACATGAATCCCAAAGTCACACAAATCACGCACCACAAAACCTGTGAGTCTACCAACACAGCATGCAGAACCACCAGTTTACACTGGTCTCACTTACCTCTCACAGGTGGTCAGGGATATGCACTCTGCCTGTGGATGATGCCACCCCTCCGAGCCCCGAACACCCCGGCCCAGGGGCAGTACAATGTGGCCCACAAACGCACCAGGGACATTGTTGAGCACACATTTGGCATGTCTAAGTCACGTTTCAGGTGCCTGGATGTCACAGGTGGTAGACTCCTGTACAGCCCAGGAATAGTGTGCAAGTTGATCATTGCTTGTTGTGTATTGCACAACATATGTGTACGCAGCAATGCCCCATGGATCCAAGTGCCAGATGCACCGGACGATGATGAGGGAGATGAGGCAGGTGGGCCACACCCCACTGCAGCTGCAGCAGGATTGGCCCGAAGGAACACAATCATTGACAATTTCTTCGCATGAGCACGTCACATTGTGACAGTCCTTAGCAATCATGGTACAGTACAAAATGACCACATGAACAGCATGTGCAGATAAATTCATTGCAACACACATTCCCTGTGTGCATGTCAGTCCTCTGCATTAGCACATCACTCGGTCAAGTGTAAGTGCAACATTGAGTGCTAACAATCTCACATATGGTAAATAGATGGCGGGTATGTCGCCTCTGTACAGAGAGGCTGTTCAGGGTGTCACGTATTTGGAATGCCATTTCAGGGTGTCAGATGTAGTACGTATTCCCACTCATCAGTGTATCACATGTGTACACATACATGACATGTAGGCTGTCATTGGTGTTCCAAATCAGACAACAGGGTGTCATTCGGGGTCAAGTATGAAATTGCGGGAGTCATTTGGGGTCAAATATGAATTAGCGGTTGTCATTTGGGGTCAGATATGACCCACCCTGATGCAGAGATGCACCCTGTGACTCAAGTCCCACAACATGTGCAACATGGACGTAAGGGGGATGGGGGCACAGTGAACACCTCAGCAACATGGGAGATGCACACCAGCTAAATGGGCAGCAGGAATACCGTACCGGAAGGCGAAGCAGTGACATCCCCCCCAACCACATCACTCTTCCAGAATGCTAGCAGATGACAAACTAACATTAGGGAGGAGAGCTCCTTTGTCTGTACTGGAGGCGGTAGCACATCTGCACCTCTGACCTTGGAGTTGCATGCACCCGGCTCCCCCTGAGAGATACTATAGCAGCTGATGATGACTCCCACACTACGCACAGCGCTAACCAGGGACCAACGCATACACACCCCACACACAGAGGTCCTTGCTCGCAGTTCTCTTGCATGGAATGACCTTCACACTTACGCACAGACCATCCCAGGAGTCCAACCGCTGCACACTCAAACAAATCATTGCTCCATGCTGTGGCATCCACATAACTTGGACTTAGGCATTATTACACACAGCCCTATTTCCTACATTGACGTGGGGCTAAGTTGGGAAATTGCGAGATTGTTGTTTAGGAGCACTGGGGCCACAGGTGGTTCACACATTCCCAGACATCTCACTGCCTGTCTGGGTCGCGGTCTGACATGCGCATTGATGTCAGTTCCCAGGGAGTACCTTTTTCTGGTATCACTGCCCCTACATTCATCCATGATTTCATACTTGCTTGCTAACAGACATGACACATCTGTGTGAACTAGAATGTTTTGGTCACATTCGGTGGAGTGTTGAAGCTGGACCAGTACATGGCCATGCATACCCCACTTTACATTGTTGCCCCGTGGAGGGTCAGCCTTGTGCATGTGCATGGGTTTGCACATGCATGGGTTTGTTGTGAGATTGGTGATGTGTGGGGAGGGCCCCCTCTGGGCACATTGTCGACAGGGGCCTACTTGCTGTTTCTATGTTTGCTGCAGTATGCCGGGGAGATCAGGGACATGATCCAGTGTCATTGTGGGTGTGCACTGTGCTATACTTAATTGTGCATATGTGCCGTTGTGCCCATCTCCCCCCGTCCCCCCGGTCCCTGGTCGTTACTCACCCTGTTGCTGTTGGGTCAGGTCATGTTGTGCAGTGTCCGGTCCCCCAACTCCTGCCACCGTCTCCCACTGATGACGGTGGACACCATTTCCTCCATCTCATCCAGCTCCTGCTGTGGCGCTGGACTCCCACCTCCAGTCTGCATTGCTGCTTTCCAGTTGTTGGTGAGTTTCTGTTGGTTTTGCGCTTCACATCATTCCCGCGCTTCTTGCAGTCATCCACTTCCCTTCTCTTCACTCTGACTGCATTCACCTTGGCCAAGATGGACTGCCACATTGCATTTTTGGTTGCCTATGACACAGTGGAGCTGATGAACAGTTGTTAGTGGTGTTCTGTCACCTCCATAATCCGGATCTTGTTTTCCTGCGGACTGAATCGTGGGTTCCTCTTCTTCTTCTCCTTGCCCTTCTCCTTCCCCGAGGTCCCTAGCTGGTCCTCCGGGGGGGTTTGTGGGGTTCTGGTTGGGCTCTGTAGTTGCTCCAGCGTCCTCCATGGTGCTTCTCAGTTGTTTGGGTTTTGTTTCTCTTTTTTTTTTGCAGCTTTAATGGTGATTTTTCCCGCCTGACGTGGGAATTGCTGGCCTGGCGCTGCTTATCGCTGATGTTTTTTTGGCTGTTGGCCCCATCGCCACTTTTTTCACGTTTGGGTTTCCTTTTTTATCGGCGTCCCGGTAATTTTATCGCGGACATTTTACGCGTTATCGGGACACTTTTGCCTGTTGCCGGCGTGTTGAGAATACGCCGTTAACGCAGCGTTAGTTTCCCGCGATGGACGGCGTTATGTGAAATTGCGTTAGCCTAGGTTGGCGTTAATTATCGCCGGTTCTTGTGAATATCCCCCTCAATGTGTACGGGTAAACCAAAGATGAGGGAGCAAAAGAAACCTGACAAACGGCAAATATCCAGAATTTGTCCAAAGGTACACAGTGTATGATTGACAGGGTCAGAATACGGTCGCCGGCATACCAACCCAGCACCTGGCACACATTCCGCAACCAGATGGTTGCTTAGTGAACGGATGTAGTAGAGATTCGCTTGTGATTGAACCAACAGACTTTAAGCGCAAGACACAGCATGATTTTTATCATTTACCCAATGTTTTCTAAACTTGTGTACAGTAAAATAGGCACTCATAGCTCTCACACCAGTAGGGATGGTATATGAATCTAAAAGCAAACTATTAGGGTAACACCTAACATGTTTGTTCAGATTTATGTATGACGTTAAACATGGCAGATACTCTTTCATAGATAGGGTGGTTAAGGAATTAGAAAATACTATGTGATAATATTTCTTAAATATGTGGTGTGGATCTAACAGAGAAAAAAACAATCTCTTTTGCTTTTATTCCTAGTACAAGAATAGTAGGGAGGGTGGAATCTTTCCCAGTGCTAAAGTTTTCCACTATAAAAGGCATGACTTCGTTCTTATCCAATAACAACTAAATACCCTAAGAAAGTGCTGCAGATAGTGAACAAGACGTGTGCTGCTTTTCTAGAGAGTTTAGCAGTGTAGCAGATTTTAGCTCAATGAGCAAAATGGCTTGATTCACAAACTGCACTTTGTAGTAACTTTTTTTAGTACTACAGTAGAACTACAAAACGTAGTAGAAAGTGCTATTCACAAATTATATACAGAGTTTACAACGGTATGGCAGGAATGGGGAATGCACACGCTTTTTTAAGATCGAGAAGGGAGTAAGGCAGGGATGTGTCCTCGCCCCGTTTCTCTTTTCTATCTACACAAACGGGGTGGAGGCCGCCCTGACCACCTCACCTTTGGATGTGCCTATATTTGATCATACTCCTCTTCCGATTTTGGCATACGCTGACGACGCAGTACTAATGGCTAGAACTGGGGTAGCCTTACAATCCCTTATAACATCGTACACGTCATTTATGGCCACATTAGACCTAAAAGTAAATGAATCTAAATCTTTAATAATCATAGCGAGAGCGGGTAGAGGAGAGAAACACCCCTATTTCCATCTGGCCGCAAAGAAAAACTAGGTGGTAGATTCCTTTCCATACTCAGGAGTCCTTTTTGATAAAAACCATTCCTGGTCTAACTTGGTGGCAGCAAGAGCACAAGGTATGGAAAGGAGCCTCCAAGCTATCAAGACCTTTGCTAAGAAGTTAGGTGCCAGCCTCCTAGACACGATTAAAAACATCTACTGCACAAAAACTAAGGCTGCAACAACCTACGGGGCAGGAGTCTGGGGGATGGCAAACGTAGAACAACTTCAGAAATTGGAAGATAGCTTTTTTAAAAATCAAGTATCATTACCACACTCAGTTTCAAATTATATTTTACATTTAGAATTGGGGCTACCCTATTTGAGTGATTTTATAAGACTGGCTCCAATCCTGTTGTGGCTTTCAATCTGGTGTAGGTCCACTGTTAATTTAACGCAACGCATCATTAAGGGCTGTCGGAAATTGGATTACTATAAGAGGATAGGTTGGCTTACATATGTAGAGGCAGAATTGACTGCATAGGGGCAGGGTAAATTATTTCAGGATCCCGACTCCTGTAGGAGGGTTTCGAAGCAGAAAATAATTGAATTATTTATGCAGAGAGCAAATTATGCCCGGAGGGAAAGAAATCACCTCCAAAAAACTTCCCTTGTATATGACCTTATTCCACCAAGATCAGGGGAAGGTTTTTCGTACTTCTTCTGTATTACTAATGTACAGCATAGATTTATTCTATTGCGTTTTCGATTGAACCTGTTCCCACTGATGTTAGGGTACCCAGAGAGGAAGTATAAACTCTCAGTTTTGTCACCCTGCCCATGCAATAACCAGTCTCCTCAATCAGATCTGCATCTAATATTATTCTGCAAGTACTATTCTGATGAAAGAAAAGCATTTATTCTACCAATTTTAAGGTCCCATAAACTTACAAAATGTAGGGTGGCTCTGTACTTTTTAAAGGCTCTTCCGGATCCGTTTGTGTGCTTTTCCCCAGCTTCATTTTTTTGGGACTTTATGAAAAAAAGGAGAACTCGGGGGCTGTTTTCTTGGTTAGCAGCAACTAGGATAAAACTGGACTCATTTATGTAACATGGGCCTAACTGCTACTAAGAGACCTGCAGGATTTTAATTGATTTTAATGGTTTTATGATATTATCTATATTACGCATATGGCTAATTTGATAAATTGGTTTTAAGTATTTTGTGTACATGGTTATATAAGTTGTTTTTAATATTTTGGATGCTTTGTGCTTTTATGATCTGTTTTAAAAGATCGAATAAAGTCTTGTGATTGATTGATTGAACTCTGCATTACCACTACACCCCAACTGAGGAGTCTCTGCACATGTATGTATACATTTTAGTAGTAAATGTGGGGTGAACTGGAGGGAGAGGGTGGAAAAAGGGGCAGACTTACTACAAAAGGAAATGAGATCAAGGAGTAGGAAGGGTTTTGGGAGGGGTTTAGGGAGAGATCTCATCCATCCAGGCAAGAGTAAGCCAATTGTTATTCACAGCAGGTGGAGACATATATCTTACAATTTTGAAGTAAATTTACTCCCAGAGTTTGTAAATACCGAAAGGTAGCATTGTTACTTAAAAGTGTTAATTACTCAAAAATGTAAATTACGTTTATGAATCCGGCCCAGTGATGGGAAACCTACTTATCTGTAAGAAGACAGCAAGGCCAAAATAGAGTTAAAAAAACTGTTCTCATTATGAAAAATGGCTGAATGCAAATAATTGGAAACCACTATAATGATCTATTTTGGCTTAAAGAACTGTGTTATTGATTGATATACATAATCATTTAAGTGTTTTGCATAGCACCGATTTCACACCTTATGGCCACTTTGCAGCACTTGACAATCTGTGAGTGGGAATAACAAGCAGACTTCCATTAAATAGTTTTCAAAATTATATAAATAAATATATGAATCATGCAATTTCTTAAACCGTTTTTAAGACAACACCTTCAAACACCCTGTATATTTGATATTCAGATGTGGGCAAGGATAATTCTGGAAATGCGCATGCTTTGATTTTTTTTCATTTTGGGCCCACTTAGTCAGTACTTAAAGGGTATTTTGGTATGGGAAAGAGGGTTCTTGATGGGGGGAGTACCATTCTCAAGCAACAACCACAAGCCCTGTGAGGGTGAACCACACAAGTCACTAAATTAACCTGTGCTTAACCCTTTCTTAGCTTGGCACCAAAGCAGTCAGGCTTAACCTAGATGCAATGTATAAAGAATTTATTCAACACACAACCAGTAATAAAGTGAAAACACAACACAAGCAAAATCCCACACCAATTTCGAAAAAATACATAACATTTTAACAAATAACACAACACCAAAACAAAATAAATTCAGTCATTAGAACTAGAGGTAAGAATTTTAAACATTTGAGTGAAAAATAGTGCATAAAAAATCAAAGCGTTAACCATGGGCATCTCATCGCGTGAGACTGAGACAAAGTCGAAAGTTATGGCTAACTGCGATGGAGCGCGGTTCAGATACAAGAAGTAGGTTGGGCCCGGTCTCAGCTTACCTTTGGTCTTACAAGAATATTTGAAGAAAGATGGCTGAGAAGGTAAATTTGAGTGGGGGAAGGTAGACAGCGGTGTCTGAGGAGGAGGTGTCATCATCAGGAAGCTGATGGACGAAGTTGCGGTGAAGATTTCTACTTTCAAACAAAGCTGCAGACTATAGCTGATGATGGCTCCACGAGGTTGGATACCCTTCCCAAGAGGAGCAGCTGAATAGTGTTTGCTGCTGCGGAGAAGAAGGTAGCAGGAGGTATTGGGAAATTAGGCCGACCAGCAATGCATTGTGTGAGAAACTTTAAGCAGATAGTTCCCGGTCTCCTGTCAGTTCTCAAGCTACTTTTGGTGAAAGTCTGAAGTTTTTGTTTTTTGGCTGTTGGACACCTAAAGCACCACATCCTAGAGTCCAGGACTCGGTGTGCACCACTTGGAGGCTAGGACTCACTTCAGGTATGGTCCAGATGCAGAATTCAAGTGGTTGGAGATTTTTATGTCCCTGTAGCTCAGAACAGGAGGCTAGTCAACTAGGCCTTGGAATTCTGCTTCCTCCCCTGTCCAGGCACCACAAGGTCGAGGGTGACAAAGGGCTGGTGTCAAGTTCTTTGTAAGTGTGCTGAGGCAGCCCCTTTGAAATAAAAGGGGGCAGGGAGCAGCTCTGCCCCTTCCATCCAGGTAGGATGGCCCAACCTGCAAACACCCAGTTACCCTTTGTCTCACTGTCTTAGAGGAACATGCAAAGTCCAGCTGCCAACTAATCACAGTCATGTGGCCCAGAACAGAGGCACCAAATGGTTTGGACAAGAAAATATCAACTTTCCAAACGTGCCATTTTCAGAATTGTGACTTAAAATCTAACTTTACTATTAAAGAGGATTTTAAATTAAAATTCTTTTGAGACCAAACTTTACAATTCTGCCTTTTCCCAAACAAAAGGTATCACATATTAAATTGAATACGGTAACCCAATGTTATCCGATGAGAGACACAAGCTTCACATTAGTGAAAAACACATTTGGGAGGTTTTTACTACCAGACATGTAAAACTTAAAAGTACATGCCCAACTTTATAAATAAACTTCATCCTGCTCTATGGGCTGTTTTGGGCCTACCCCGGGGTGATATATGTATAAAAAAGGGAGGTTTAGGCCTGGCAAATGCAGGGCTAGAAAAATCCACTGGCCCGCTCGCATTTGCGAGCCAGATTTAATTAGGGCAAGCTATTTGTAGGTCCTACTCGCCCTTTCTGGCGAGAAGGAAGACAAACTGACTTTTGACCTCTGTCTCTGAAAGCAGAGCAAATGTGACAATATAGCAAGATTTAAAGACATCTTTGTTGCTCACAAAGTGAATGAGCAATATAAATGCCTTTAAATATTGTTAATTTTTCACATTTGCTCACAGAGTTCAAATGCATTACAGGTAGGTCAAGTAGATTTTTAAGTTACTAGACCTGCAGGTCTAGTAACAGTTTTTTGATTTCTTGAGCCCTGAAATGAGTTATCTTGTGTGGTCAAATTGGCAGTTTAAAACTGCACACAGGCTACAATGACAGGCCTGAGACCAAAGGGCTACTTAAGTGGGTGGCAAAGTAAGTGCTGCAGACCCACTAGAAGCATTTAATGTGCAGGCCCTGGGTTCATGTCACACCACTTTACTAGGGGGATAAGTAAATTAAAAATGGCAATTTGGTGTAAGCCAATTTTATCACGTTTAAAGGAGAGAGCACAACCACTTTGGCACTGGGTAGCAGTGGTAAAGTGTGCAAAGGCCTAATGCCAACAAAAACGAATTCACAAAGCAGGAGAGTGAAGGTCATTTATTTGGGGATGAAACTGCAGAGAGGGCAAAGTCCAACATTCGGCATTTGTCTTCTTTGTGGCAGTTTGTTTCTCCCCAGACTCTGATGGGCTAACTTGATGTAGGAATTAGTCGAGCTTTCTTGTTGGTTCTCATTCTCTTCATCAGGGGAAGTGGACGCTGAAAAAGTTATGTTCAGGTCTTGTATGCTTACTTCATGTAGAAAATGAAATAGCTGCTTTTCATTTGTACTGCTCTTGTAAAGGTAGAGTTCTCTTGGTATTTTATCTTGATGACTATTTGATGAAAGGATAGACAGAGTGTATGTCCTATTTTGTTTCATTCTTCTACATTTGGGCGGTGCAGTGGAGCACATAGGCCAGCAAATACTACTTACCTTTTTTCTTGTAGTCCCATTTAATGCAAGGTTTGAAGGAGTTTGTTGCATTTCTAAGTAATCAACAGTTCATAAATTCATAATTTTTTAGAGGAAGAAAAAAACACAAGAATATCCAGTGAAGTAATGGGTCCTGCCAGATCTTTCCTCTTCTATGCTATACTGTTGGCCAGGAGGGAAATATGTAAAAGATGAGTAGAGTGTGCACCTCCTCTGCACCCTGAGTGGTTGTCCTCGTTGTTCGCGACATCTAAGATGGATTTGGGTAGAACCCAGAGCAGGAAAAAGAAAGCATTATGGGATCGCTTACTAATATGGTCTAATGCTTAGTTTTGCGGGACTGGGAAGCTTCCTTTATGTAATCGGAAAAATGGGTCCTATGATTATGCCTCCTTGAAACTCTTCTGACTGTGTTGGGCACTCTTAGTTTCCTCTCACGGCCAACATCAACACTCGCCAGAGTCACCTGGACCGAATGTGAGAGTGACTGTGCCCCTTACCTTGGGATCAGTGTCATCCTAGCCTGCTGTGGTACTGGTAGGCGGGGCGCTTCCTCCTGGTCCCCATCCAACAGCCTACGCTTCTCTAACATCGAGTAACGGTACGGGCGGCTTGTATGTTCATTGTGGTCTGAGGTGAATGAGGACAAAAAAAAGAAATTAACTTAAGAAGATAAGTATCATTAATCCACCCTTTTAGTATACAACATATATAAATGTGAAAAATACATTATATTATGACTTTATACATTAACCTGTTAAAACCGAAATACATTCCTAATTATGACTTGAAAATCATGTTCGAGTTAATTTCATTCAGATTATTCTTATCATAATCTTTGAAATCCTTATTTTTGTCATTGAATTACAGCTCTTAATTTCCCTATAGTCTAACACATAGTAAATTAGCCAGACATTTTATCCAGGGCTTTCTTATCTTGATCTTGTATCAATCTCCTGGTGAAGTGAATAAACTGGTGCTGCTGATATAGGCGAACCTAGTATTTTATCAAAGACTCTCTTATTTAGAACTTCTTTCGAGTGACTGTTATGTTGTGGTTAAGATGAAATTCCTTCCAAATTGTTTCAGATAGGTGATGGACTGAAATAAATTACCATTAGACAGTTTATTAATTATAATACAACATTTTGTGTGTATATGATGGTATGTATTTGTGGGAAACAATATGTTCACACAACAAAATGCGTACTTAAAGAGTCACAATTCGGAATGTATTTCACTTTCAACTGCCTAATGTATTGTAGGTTTCCTTACAGGTTGCTCCAGAACACAGCTCCCTCTTCTATCACTCATTGACTGTATCCTTCTCTTGTACTCTGTCTGTGCTCTGCGTCCTGTTGGATACGATTGAGCTTTACAATATACCACATACGTACATATATACATACATACATGTTTACACATATGTATACATACACCCATCGTACTCATACATGTGTATTTCCAGGAAAAGCACAGCGCTCTCTTTATGAGTACCTTCTAAACTCTCCAACTGCAGGATTGTACTTCTACAAGGAAAAACTTGTTGGGCTGGCATGACTTAAAACTCTGTGTCTTTGGAGGTCAGCAGGAAGCTAGCACCAACAGACTTCAGAATATGTAAATCAGCAGGAAAGCCTTGATGCTCATTGCCCATTCCTTTCCTGAGTATATTATGGGTCTCCCTTTAAAGTCTAGCCATAGGAGAAATTAGATGTGAAGGACAGGAGGCCAACCAGAAATGTTGTTGGCATCTCGCTGATCACTGAAGCCCTTATATGGATAACCCCTTGCAGGAAGTCAACATCTGATCTTTCTATTGATTTTCCCATGCTAGGTTACTGATACACTGCAAATGAAGTTTTGTTCGCATGCTCCAATTGAGCATTAATAATAAAAGTTGAATTCAATAGTTACAAGGGTTCTCAAGCCATGCAGCTTCAAATGTGTACTTTTAAAAGCACATTACTCAAAAAGCACGATGGCGCCTGAGTGAGGCCACCACCACTTACCTCTCACCTCTCTCCCTCCTTGGCTGGGCTCTCCCTTCGTGTGTGGACAATGCGCCTGGGGATCCGACGATAGAGTGATCACTGCAGGCTGACACTAGAGGAACAGCGACGTGGGGATCTTCTATACAAAAAAAAGACTGGAGGTTACAGCGCGAGCTGGGAATACCTCGCTCGGCTGCTATTGACGGCTGCTTCCGGGTTTGGAAGCTGTGACGGCTGGAGACAGCTCGCGTTGCCTAGCTACAGGGACGCCCGCGAAGCTCAGGCTACGAAGACTATGGCAATGGCAGGGCAAGGACGAGGAAAGATGCAGTTAGCCACACTCCCCATACAACTACGCCGGGAGGAGACAGAAGCGAAGATGGAAGGCAAGAAGGTTGATATCCGCTCCGGTAAGGGGAATAAACAGGGGGAAAAAGAAAAGACTAAGGGGCATAGTAAAATACCGACCCAACGTGTGCCACTTACTGGGGAACAGGGAAAAGTACAGCCCTCCATTGCAAGCATGTTCCTACCCCTAGACACGAGCGAAAAAGAAAAGGGAGCATGGGGGAAACAGGGGAATCAAGGCAATATGGATGCCAGTGGGGAGATACGTAATGTGGAGAATCTGCAGCATAATGCAATACTGGACACAACACCGGGGACACTAGGTGAGGGAGAGGATGAAAGTTTGCATGCCCAGGCCGGGAACCCATGGATATCAAATGCTGACACCACCATCCTGGAAGCGCCCGCAGACACACGGCCAAAGGATGGAAAAAACAAGGAAAGTGTACCAAACAATAACTGCTCCCTCAATGCTCCCAGCAACAACCCAGAGGCTGAGACATATAATGATATTACAGATATAGCACACCAAAATAGGCACGGTACAGCTACAGGGGATAACCGTCAGAGAAAGATTATGGAGGCAGGGTATCTTTCCCCTGACTCTCTGGAAAAGTTTTTTTCTTTGACTGAGGAATCTGGAGGCTCTGACTCTAGCATGTCTGCCAGTAGCAATGGCAGAATTTCTCCATCAAGCAATAGCAGTATGCATAAGGAGAAGGGGTCCCTGAAAAGGACCAAACGGACATCAGGGAAAAAAATCCGTAAGAAAGCTTTTGGGGAGAGAGAGGATGAGAAAGAATTGGGCTGGGATTACTCAGCTACTCAGCTGTTACCCCATGATGGAATAAGCGAAAAGAGAAAATCTCCAAGGGAGAAGTCAGGGGATGAGACTGCACAAATAAATGATGGGACATCAGCCGAGCCCTCCCTCTCTTTGATTTTGCAATCCTTGCGATTATTTCAGGATGAGGTTAAAGCAGATAATCGCCAGGCAGGCTTGCCTCAACAAAACTACAGGGATCAGTGCGCAAGATTGGGAAAACATGTTCAGAGATAGCAGAAAGATTAAACATGGTGGAGACTCGCACTGAGGTATAGGAGAACACAGGAGATATGCTGAAGGCTCAGGCTGTATCACAGGAAAGTACTTTGAGAGATGTGATGTGGAAGCTAGAGGAGTCTGAGAACCACCAGCGTCACATTAACTTGAGGCTGCTAGGGATACCCGAGAATTGCGAAGGCAGTGATATAAGGAAGTTTACAATTACTATGCTGAAAAACTACTTGCCTGAACTTTCACAGTGGGATTGGGACAAGGAAGTCCAACGTACATCGATT
Source organism: Calotriton arnoldi (assembly GCA_963921515.1). Classification (NCBI taxonomy): domain Eukaryota; kingdom Metazoa; phylum Chordata; class Amphibia; order Caudata; family Salamandridae; genus Calotriton; species Calotriton arnoldi. The sequence goes on along the minus strand of CAWUFW010006300.1, from coordinate 193,230 downwards.
CCCTCTAACAATCTCAAAACGTCCATCTAATGATCAGGCATACCTTCGTGACATATTGATCTACTTTGGAAATTTTCTGCTGCATCAGGCCGTGTACGTCCTTGCCAGGCATAATACTAAAAGAAATTTTGAGAACTTCTCCTTCTTCGCCAAACCAGACTTCGCGCACGCCACCGTGGAGAGAAGATGGTGGCTCAGACAGCTCATAACACCCTTCCAGAAAGCAGGAGCTGTAGTCTTTCTGCAAAATCCAGACAGACTGAAAGCCATTTTTCAGGGACAGAACTATAGCTTTATCTCTGAAATCCTAGCACAGAAGTTACTGGATGATATCTCAGGGGGGACCGTGGGGAGGAAGAAACAATAAGTCGGTGTCCTAAATGAGAAAGGCGATAGCTGAAAAACCGTGACTCTCGCTAAATAGGGGGACTTATCTTATCTTTCCTTTTTCCCTTTTTTTTTGTCGTTCCTTTTTTTGATCTAAAGTGAAAAATTATAGTGTGAGCACTGGCGGTGGGGGAAGAGGTGAGGGGCGGGAAAGGAGTGGTTCAGACACCATCATGCAGGCTCATGCTTGAGCCTGATTGCTTAAAGTGTGGTGGAGGAGGGGGTTGGGGAAGGGGTGGAGATTGGGTGTCCTTAGACAGGGGGTTAAAGAAAGGAGTGCAACCAAAACTTGTGATATAGGTGTTACCATCAAAAGGCAGAGAGGGGCTTGGTGGGCTTATTGGATAATGAAGGAATATATGGATCAGGGAGCTGATATGAACCAATATGGCTAGGCTGAGGATTCTGACTGTCAACATTTGTGGTCTTAATGATATAAAGAAAAGGCAAAGGATGGCAGTGGGATTTCAAACGACTGGGGAAAATATCATCTGTCTTCAAGAGACCCATATTGTAGGTTCACAACTTCATCTGCTTAAAACACTTGGGTATAGATTGGTCTCCGCAACAACGCAGGGAGCTAGGGTATGGGGCGTTGCCATACTGGCTAAGGTGGTGGGATGCAATTTCCACAGTCAATGTCTGATACATTCGGGCGATGGGCAATTACGGAATGCCAATATGGCACAGGCCAGAAAATGACATTATGTACAATATATGGAATACAAGCGATAACTCCAATGTACTGGATAATATCTCCAATGAACTCGCTCACTGGCCCCTTCCATTGATTGTATGTGGGGATTATAATATTAACTTGCCCAGTGATTGGTCATTTGAGGCCGGGTATAAATATCAGGGGAGGAAACTGAAAGTGTTCCAGGCCTTAAAAAATTTATGTCAGACTCATGGCTTTATAGACTGTTGGCAGAGGTTGAAACCAGGCGACCTAGGGTGTACCTATTTTTCCCACCCACATATGTCTCATGCGAGACTGGATTATATGTTTGTCTCCAACACCATGAGTTCAAAATGTAGAATCAAAAAGCTGCCGCAGGTCTTATCAGATCACAACCCATTAGCCTTGAATATAGAGATGGAAGAAGCAGCTACTCCAAGTGTGAGAACCTGGACCTTTGGAGAGCAATGTTACTGAATGAGGGGTATTGCAGACATATGAGACAATGGATTCCAGGGTTTGTGGAGGATAATTTGGGGAGCACATAAATTGAGGTGGTATGGGATAATCTGAAGGCAGGGATTAGAGGGGAAACACTATGGTACTCCTTAAATCTCAGCAAAGAGGCTAAACAAAGAATGGCGGCACTGCAGGAAGAACTGGGGGCAGCGGAAGAAGGATTGATAAGGGCTGTGCATGAGGGACGAGAAGTGGAGCCAGAGCAAAGACATGTGGCAATTGCCAAAGCTGCTATTATGGATATATTAACGGAGAAAGCAATAATTAAGGCAACAACACAAAGGGAAACAGTATATGAACTATGTGAACAGATCGGTCAACACTTGGCAGTCCGTACTAGACAACAAACCATATCTAATATGATACGAGAAATCAATGACCCAGAATATGGTCGGCAGACCAAACAGAAGCAATCAGGGCAGCATTTCAGAGGTATTATCAAACCTTATATAAGGCTAATACAGGGGAAGAGCAAAGTAAGATTGAGGAATATCTGGATCTAATCCCACTTTCAAGGTTGGAGGAAGAAGATCAGGATAGTCTGGATTATCCACCACAATGGGATGAGATTTTACTCTCCATGATTAGCCTAGCTAAAGGGAAAGCGGCTGGCACAGATGGTATACCAACTGAATTTTACTCTACATTCTCACAGCAGCTAAAGGGAATAATCCATGATCTATTCACACACAATTTTCATGGTGGGTGGCCTCCGGGATCATGGTCCCTGGCGAAGATTGTGGTCTTTTTTAAAAAAACACCTCAGCAGCTAAGATCCTATCGCCCTATCACCTTGATCAATGGTGATTCTAAAATCTATTCAAAACTACTGGCCGGCCGACTTTCCCCAGTAATTCACAAAGTTATTTCAAATCGCCAACACAGGTTTGTCCCTGGTAGGTCTACTATTGATCATGTCCAAAGAGTGATTAATCTATTTAATATCACCGATGTTGCAGGAGACCCTATGGCACTCATTTTGTTGGATGTAGAGAAAGCCTTCGATAGGGTCTCCTGGATGGTTATATCCAGACACGGTATCAGGGACGGCTTTATTAAGGCAGTACAAATGTTATTTACCGAGCCATCAGCAGTAGTTATGGTGAACGGTACACTATCGGAAAAAATTGCAATCACTAGAGGGACCAGACAGGGGTGCCTGTGTTCTCCTCTCTTATTTGCAGTGTTTATCGACCCCTTTATCTGTGGGTTAGAGAGTAACGCACTAATACTGGCTATATGGTCACAGAATTGGCCTACCAAGACCTTGGCATATGCCGACGATATCGCATTGGTTACATCAGATCCAAAGACGGCTATAAAAATAATTGAAGATGAGGCCAAGCGTTTTGGGCATATATAACCAAAAAATCACGATGGTGGATAATCGGGTAGTCGAAAGAGCCACATAGCTGGGTGTCAGTATAATATCAAAACTGGATAACCTAGTTAAGAATAACATGGAACCCTTAATGGAACACACAAAAAAGATCTTGGAAGGCTAAACAACTTACATTTATCCATTGGGGTAGATGCAATGTAATAAAAATGTTGTTTCTCCCGAAATTCTTATATTATTTCAGGGCAATATGCTTGGAATTTACCCCACAATGGTTTAAAGCAATAGAGAGCATGTTTTCCAGGTTTATATGGGCATACACGAGACCTCGTAGAGCACTGAGATTCATCACCCTGCCAAGGGACAGAGGGGACTTGGCCCTCCCTAACTAGAAATTATACTACTGGGCCACCATGCTAATTTACAGTTGTGAGCTACTGTTGACTGATATAGATAATAGGCCAAATGTCAAGGTTCCTTCACCATTGGAACTTATGCTGGGGGAGGAGACAAGTGGGTGCCTGTGGCGGCAATTACACGATTATAAAAAACTATTATAAAAAAGTTTGCTTTAAAACTCTCTTTAGTATCCATAAAGTATGGAGTGCCGTACGTAAAATGCTGGGAATTGGCAGACTATCCTTCTATACACCTATGTCTAACAACTATAATCTCCTGGAGATTTTTGGAGACCCATGCATGGACAAATGGGTGCGGGCTGGGATTGCTCAGATTGGCTGTTTTTTCTCGTCCTCGGGGCTTAAGTCTTTTGACGAATTGAAAAATGATTATACCCTAGATCGAAGAGATTTTTTTTAATTTCTCAAGGTTAGGGACTGTCTGTGGCGAAAGGGAGGGGGAAGAGCCAAGTTTCAGAGAGTTGAAACCATTGGAAAGCCTAATTAAAAATAGAACGGGACCTATTGGGGAAATTTATGATCTTATCAATGCCGCTATGCCCGATGATATGGACTAATGCTCTTTAAAATGGCAGACCAAATTGGGGGTCTCAGCTGAAGCTTTTTTATATTCTTATGAATTATCACAGTCTCTTTTAATGTCCACTAGGCTGCAAGCATAATTTTATAAGACATGTTTTCGCTGTATTATACACCCTATAAGATATCCAAGTGGGGGTCAGGAAAAGGAACTGTATGTCCACGTTGTGCACGTAATGAAGCTGACATTGTCAATATGTTCGCATCCTGTAATGTACTACAGAAGATAATCAAGGATATTTCAGGGTTTTTATCAGAAGTGTTAAGAACAGAAATAAAAGTATCAGTAGAAGAAATAATGTTAGGTACATCAGGAACAAGCCGAGTAGGGAATGGACAGGGATTGATCTTCTTGGCTATGGCTGTCTTAAGGATCTGCATTACCTCGGCATGGTTGGATCCAGGCCCACCGGCTTTTCAACAATGGCTCGCTAGATTAACAGCAACTTGCAGCCTGGAGGTAGCCATATATAAAAGAAAAGGGTGTCATGCACGTAAAAAGGGCATGAAAATCTGGGATCCACTGATTAAATGGATGCAAGGGCATAGTGGAACCGGGTAGAGACTATGCATGCTTTTTGGACTGGTTATAGTAAACAAGGCATATGCATTTATAACTCTAAGAATTATAGGTATCTTTAGGGACACCAATAGAACAGAGACCCAAAGGGCCTTACCCGGAGTCTATTTCTCCGAAGCCCACATGTAATAGATGTTAGGATTACTGTTGTTATTATTGCACCTGATGAATTATGTACTGATGTTTTACCTGTCTGAGGGGTGGGGGAGGGGAGAGGAAGGCGCTACCGTATAGTAAAAAAAAAAAAAACAATAAAGATTATTTTTAAAAAAACACATTACATTTTTTGAGACAGTGGGAAAACATTTTCATTCAATATTGTTGCTTGTCTGGGGTCAATCATGACAACATTCGGTAGGTTTTCCTTGGCCCTAACAGAGCACAGGCATATTGTCTTAAGCAAATTGTCCATCTGTCAATGTCTGCGTTGAGTCCAATTTCACCCAACAAAGGTGCAGTGTATGAGCATTAGGAGCACTTGCTGTAGTATCTGCCTCTGACAATACAGCTATCTGACATATTACTATAATCTTTTTATCCTGTGTGAGGGGTCTCACCTTCAAGATAACAATCTGCATTGCCATGTGAGTCTTCTCTGTCAGAGCATATTTCTCCTCTGTAGTTGAATATAAATTATATTTCTATGCCACTGGGGTTATTTGTTCCTCATTATAACAACACATGTGTGTGCCTGAAGTGCTAGGAACCACCCAATTACTAGGTTTAAGTTAATATGCCTTGTTTGTAGATATGCAATCTCAAATGTTTGTTTGCAACTCCAACAATATTACTGTGCCAGGCAAGCATCAGTCCAATTGTTCTCAGAAAAGGTCATTCATGTAATGGTTTCTGCTGCTCAGCATGATGTGGCAGACTCTGTCTTTTAAAATGTAAACACCCCAAAAGGTATTTAATTTCCTTAATGTATTTGGTTGCTGCAAGATTGCACATTTTGGTAGAACTTTTGTAGCAAACCCCTTACCTACAACTGGATAATTCATGTCCTGAACATACCACAATAATGAAAGCAATTTTAGACTTCCTATAACTAATTTTGTATCCATTCTTAATCAAAATATATGCTTTGTTGTCTTCACATTTTAACTGTGCATTGAAGTCAGCATTTGTACTATGAATATGATGAATGAATGATAATATGTTCCATTATTATTCTTGAAATTAAACCAGGACTGTTTTATACCCTTGGGGTATTCTCCTATACTGTAACCCCCAAACATGATTCTCATTAAACATTGTGATTCAGGTAATGCATGTCTAAAGTGATTTTATACATTTCACATACTATATTTGTCATTAGCACTGTACTATGAACATTTTGCAGTACATTTGGCCTATGTGCAAATTCAATTTTATGCAGGTCAATACTAAACAATAGGAATTGTCTGGTTTGCCCATCGGAAACAGGGGAGTGTTGAACGTTGAGTGACACAGTGCTATCATCACTCCCTGATCTTGTAATTCTGTCTGGATCCCTTGAATGTATTGCTTAGGTTTTAATGGATATTGGGCTTGAATCAGTGGTTCATTCCGAAGAGGAATTACATGTGGTATTTAGCCCATATCCTTATCAAAAGATTCATAAACAATTCAGGAACCTGTTTAAATCACATTATTGAACATCGTTTTCCCTGATTTCCTTAGGACCTACATCCCAGAGAAGAGAATGCTACAAAGATGACATCCTCGCCATGGAGAATATTGTTAACAAAGTGTGGTGGCGAGTCATTCTCAGATAGAGTGATGTCATAGGCAATAAAGGTAATAAAGGTGACAAAAACATGTTTATCATGTGCAATATGTTTCCCTCTACCTGGACATCAATGTTGTATAACAAGAGGATTTACATATCCATCTGTTGGAGTTGCGACCATATGCTCCTGGAGAGTCTGGAAAACTATTGTGATTTCTGCTGCACTGCCTGCATGCTCATAGCCAATTTCCCAGAAGAACTCTCATTTTGTTCAGTGAGCTTTTGAGTCTGAATGTTTCTCTTTCTTCTTTATACTTTGCTTAGTGTTTGAATGACAACTCCGCCCTTTTTTCATGTTTTGAACTACCATACTTATCTCTTATCAAATAGTTTGGCAGCTTCCTCAGAATGCATCTCTGAGTAGCCACTATTCCAAAACTCATATGAATAATGTAGGGAATAGTCATAGGTATACTGATTGGCATTTTTCAATGGTTCATGGTTCCTCAAACAATAAGCCTCTCTACATGTTTGCCGTTGAGGTGATCTAGTCAATGTTTTGGTTTATGCTTTGATTCTTTTTCATTATGGGAGTTGAATCTGTTGGTATGCCCTTAGCCTGGGATTGTGGCCTTGGTGCATGAATACCTAAGGTATCATGACCTAATGAGGTATATATTTCTTGATAATTTTAGGTAATTCATGCCTCCACTGGTTGGGTGGCATAGATGAAAGATGCTGGTATATGCTTGATAGTACCACTTCAATATGAATATTACTAAAAATAATTGAAGAGACTGCATAAAAATTCCCAACCAGTTTCCTGTCCTGTGCCCAGAACTCAAGTATGGGCATACCTGTTGCACTTATGACATTGCACTGAGGAAAACAGGACTCAAGTTATGTCTCACTTATGAGGCCTATATAAGCTGAAACTGGTCTGGGCTTGCTTGTGTCCTGTCTGGAGGGGATCTGGCTTGGTAGTTCAGGCTGCATTGTTTCTACTATAGCAGGACTAAGACTGATTTGTATATAGCTATGCTCTATCTAGAGTGCAATAGTAAAATGATGGATTGGAATGTGGGACCAAGCAAACACCAGTTGTTTCTTTCAGTAGGCACCTTAAATTGCTGTGTATGCCAAGATGTGGATCCCCTACTTACTGTGCACAGGACTCAAGCTATACCTCTCTGACATGTCCTAAGTAAATTGAAGTTTTTCAGTGGGTACATTTAGGGCTTTACTGGTCCTATTGGAGCAGGAGTAAATCATTTCCATATGCTTGGGTTCTGTCTAGAGTGGCACAGTGGGTGAAAAAGTATGGTCTGGAATACCAGCCAACAATTGCCACCATCTGAGATTGAGATTCTGGCAGTTCTTACTGGAGCAGGGCCAAGACTGATTTGCATATGACCTTTCTAGAGTGGCTAAAAACCAATGGACTGGAATCCGGCCCTGGGCGTTCACCAGCAACTGACATTAATTCAAGCATTCTTTGCATAACTTTTTTTTACTTTGGCTTATGGCATTAGTTGTCTATGGGCTTATTGATGATTCAGGAGCTCCAGATGAAGTCACTAGCACACTGATATTCACCCCCATTGTCTGTAATACATTCTGTCTAAGTGGCCTATGTGCTGTTTTTAATTCTATGAACAATTGTCTGAATTCAAATGTTGTGGTTTTGGATATGGTAAATATCTCCCTAACAAGGGCCATGTAGGTCTGGGAAGACTTGCAGGTCCCATTCTAACTGACACTACTACATGCACTATCTTCCCAATAAATCAATGCATATAGTCTTGGAAAAGTACAAGAATTTCCGAACTCTCATAAAGTGCTTATCTTGCTGGAATTCTAGATGGCTTGTTTTAGGTAAAATGTCTGGTTTCATTTTAATCTGGAGCAAATTCTATCTCATCAAATGATTTCAAAAGGATAAGCCTGACTAGCTGTAACAACTCATATTACTTTGCCCCAGTAGACTGAAGCACTTGCTCTGTCATGTATTTAGTCGCATAACCCCACACAGTTAGCCTTATTTGTACTTCTGCATCCTCCAGATTACAAATGATTGAGAAAATGAGTCAAAGTTTATTTAAATACAAAGGGAGCATTTAAATAGGTGAGCTTAACAAAACTTCCAGCAGAGCTGGGGATTCATGTCTGATCAAAGGGAGGATTTTCTGCTCTTGAGTGTGGTCCATAAAGGCACTATGCAAAGCGCTGGTATACCAACTTACCATTACGATCATGGAAAATGGAAAGGTGGTATCTCTTGAGTCTACCCAGTGAACATTTGCATTAGGAATAAAACAATAATATTTGCCAGACATAGAGGCTCATTTACAAGCCCTGTGAGTCTCTGGAATGTCACTTTTAATGACGCTCCAGCGGTGCACACTGCAGAGCCATATCTATGAGGGCATGGAAAGCCACTCTGTGTGGCTTTTCATTGTCTCGTAGATATGGTGTGAGGCAATGCAGTGCAAGTCACTGTGTTGCCTCACACTGTGATAGAGAGGCATGCCATGGGTGTTATGGTGGGTATTTCCACGTAACACACACAGCATTTGACACATTTCCAGATTTACAACATGCTGTAAACCTGGGAATTCATCCCGAGGGGTGGCATAGTGGTTGTTTTGGTAAAAGAAAGTGTCACTTCCTGGACGAAAATAACCTGATTTCAACACAGGCACCCTTGCACCATGGTGCAAGGGTGCCTTCATTGGTACTAGACAGCTATTTATGCACCAGCACAGTAAAAGAGGACAGAGTGCGCCATATCTCATAGATACGGATCATTCCTGCCCTTTTCTTTTGAGGTAGGGCAGGACAGCAGGAAGGCTAGCAGCGCTGCCCTACACCAAAAATAGGCAAATGGGGCCCATAGGGTTTTACATGGGTTTCCTTCACCCTTTCTCCCAAGAGAACACACACAAGACATTTAAGTATTGTTTTAAAAGATTTTATATAAAGCCAATCCAGTGCAAAGCATGTTTACATTTTGCAGAATATGTTAAAAGAAATGTGGTGATTATGATTGTACAGAGACCAAGTATTGCAAAAACACTCAATGTACTATATTTTATGAATTCTCTTCTTGATAACCCCTAACAAATAACACTTTGTCCTACAAGGTTTGGCATCATGAAGGGTGCATAGCATTTTTTGTATACCTGAAATCTAACAGCAGACTGCCTGGAGAAGACTGCAAGGACAGTGTATGTTTCTATGAAGCCAGTGTATTCCAAGTCAGTAGCCTTGACAGAAAAAAACCAAATTCACTATAGGCTGAAAAATATCCCCTTTCACTGAGGGAACTAAAAATGCTGCTTTTAAATTGATTCTCAAAGACACTGTCAGAAAATGTCCACAAGATCGCTGTTATAACACAGGCTGTATCTACATACTAATATTAAAAGCATCCCTTATACAAGTATATGAATATGAAATTAAAAGCACACTATCAAAACTCATAACACATAAAACACACACTGTAAAGGTATAAGAGTAACAAACATAGGAACATAAACAACAGTCACGATTGAGAAACCGCATCTGACGTCCTTAGGTCCTCATGGGCTGATACATAATAAGATTAATACAGAAATTGTGGCAATCTTACCCCACAGCTTGACTTTGGACAACTGTGTAAGCATTTTGGGCACCTATATATTTCATTTATCAAGGTGTCAGGCATGATGTTTTTATTGTTGTTTGTTCTGTATTACCATTTTTACAAAATTGTTTATGGATGCTAAATGGAAACATTCATCACAGCAATCATCTCTAATTAAGGTGCATGCTAACACAAACACATGCACACACACTGATCTATCCCTCTCACACACACAAAAACGCACACAAGCACACACATACGCACGCATGCACACACACACACACACGCACACACACACACACACACACACCAACACACATCAATATTCAAGGCCCATAAAGACACAGATACCAGTGTTGTGACAGGAATGTCCCTTGCATAGTGAACAGTCATGCTCTCCTTCCCTGAGCGCCCGACGGTATGTATTTTGTAACCTGGCTTTTGACTTTGGGCCAGGCATCATGCAAATCTAATATTTGGACAGATGCCTAGGCCTGCCCGTTGCGATGAGTGAAGTCCTCGGCCTGTCCTGTGACCTGAGGGGTGCTCCAGTCCCACCCTCATTGACATACAGTGGGTTAATCTCCCTGTCATGGGTTTAGCATTTAGAGCGGTGGTGGTAGCTTATTATGTTTTATGAGTCAATAGTTGTGGTCAAACCTTTTTATCTGCGTCACTAGGGTGGAAGCCTTCTGACCTACTCATGTAAAGTTCCACTTCTATGTAGTTACCCAACTCTTAGCACTAACATTCCGATTGTATAATGTGCATGTTTGTGTGTGTAGCCTTAGTGGTACCTGGATGGTATGTGTGAGTCATCCAGAGAAATAGAGGCCTCCGGGATCCATTTTGGATGTGTCCAGCTTGGCATTTTATACAAGGTGGAGATGAGGTTGTTTTCACAGACAATGGACGCATTTTGCTGGCCTTCCTGGAGATGGAGGGAGGAAACCTAGACACTGAAGTGAAGAAAGAAGAGATAATGCTTCAGTTTGTGCCTCTGTTGTGGGTGTTCCAAGCTAGAGACAACCCTGCTGGGAGGAGCAACACTTGAGACATTTGGAAATTTGGTCCCCATGTGGTGGCTCCTCAAGAGGAGATTGGAACCTTGCAGGAATGCACTGATCCCGAACACCTGTTCATCTGTTCCATGTGTGAACCAGTCTTCTATGGGGACGGGATTCCCTAAATGTGAGACCAAAACCTAGAGTCATAGCAGACGTGCAGCAGCATCTAGGACATGTCTGCTGTGTGGTTGCCCACAGTCAATGCAGAGACACCGTCGGAGGTGTCAAATATCACACTTTACTTCCCAGAAGTAGGAAGGAGTGGGCAAGCAGAGATGAAACCTGGTGGCTGCCCAAACTGACTTATCTACTAAGAGTAGAAAGAACTAGAGAGGATGTTACGCAGAAGGCAGATTTGCCGACTGGGGAGCTGGGGATCTGGGTTCGACTCTCGATGTTGGCACAACATCCTGTGATTCTGGGCAAATCACTTAATCTCCCCGCGCCCATCAACAGCACCTGGATACCCTCACGGGTGATAAGCCACGCTATATAAATCTACAAACTACATCTACAACTAAGCAATCAAATTAATTTAAGACCTGAGCAACTGAAATGTCAGAGACTAAGTACAACTTATAATATAGTGGGTAAGAAACTGTTTACAGCAGGGTATCCCTTCCCTGAACAGGTTCTGACTGGGCTCAGCAGGGGTCAGTCTCTAGGCCTGCAGTCAATTCTCGACTGGCATACCTCTACGGGTGCCCAGCCACCAGCCTGCACAAAGTGAGTAGCGAGGGTTGCCCGAAGGACTTGGCTCATAACTAGGTCCTGCGGTCAACCCAGCCGGGGCAGCCACCCCTTCTGTGTCCAAAGTTTGTGTTACAAAATGTTTACTATTTTAAATTTTGGGAGCTGTTATGCATCTGAGATGATGGGTAGGGTGAGTAAACAGAAGTTTCCTCTTTAAATATTTAAAAAATACATTATGCTTCAAATTACTATAAACCCATACATCTCATATTTAATCCACTGGTTTCATATGTGCATTCACATCTCAGTGCTCATTAACATTAGTCTGTTCCTTGAGAAAGGCTTTCAATACAACAGCTCGTACTCCAAAAAAATTATGCTCATGAGTGTCTCACTTTTGTCTTGAAAGGAAAATGCTACCTCTCTAGTTATTCATTAGAACTCCTAGGTGAAGCTGCAGTTGATCACTAGGGAGTTGACTGACAAACTGCTGCTCATGCTTCACCGTGCATGTCTGAATATTTTACTGTCATTTAAGAGGAAGATATTTGAGAATTCATAGAAAATGTGGCCTGATTTTAACCTTCAAGAGCATTAACTATATTTTCTATGACAAAAAGAAAAATTGTCCTCTGTAGGAAATGCTTTAAGTATTACAGCTTTAATTTCACAAAATGGCGTTGAGGTGTACCACACTTGTTCTCATAAATGCAGAATGTTAGTACTCTAGTTTTTCATTAGAACACTGCGGTGAAGCTTCAGTAGACCACTGGGAATCAACTGTTACTGGTAGAAGTACAGGTGTCACTCAGCATACCATGGTTTTTTCCAACATTGATAAGGAAGATATTTGAGGATTTATAGAAAATGTATCCTCAATATTGCTTTATATTTAAAGCAGAGTGAACTTTATTTCACTTTTGTGAAGAGTTCCTCTCCCTGGTGTTCCAAGTTATAACCTTGTATGGGCAGTGAAGGAGAGAAGACACACATTGTAATGGACGACCACTTGCTTTGACTCCAGACTGTAGAGGAAAATTGTTTGGGACTATCACTGAGTTACAGCTAAGAGGGTACTGCACAGCTGAGAAAACAACATCATAAAAAACAATGGCAAAATTAAGAACTGTAAATGAACACAAGACATATTCTGCATCATATCTGCTCTAACCACTAGCTAAGATCCAAACAGAAGCCAGTTTTCCGCCAAATCAACCAGAGTAGCATAAACGGGGAGCACTGGAAACCACACTGGAAGAAGTGGTGGGGTATCCCGGCTCCTCTAATATCGCATGGTAGTGAGCCCATTAATTTGAACAGGTCAAAGATCAGCGCCAACCTCTAAGTATTAAATTCCACCAACTCGTCAAACTATAGGGAACATTCAACAGTACCAAATATAGTTTATTTTATTTATTTATTTATTTTATTTTAAAGGTTTTATATAGCGCTGGCTGGACCCAAGGGTATCAGAGCGCTTTACAAGGGTCACATGGGTAGATATAAAAGAGCAAAAATACAATGAGGTAGCATACAAGTCAAATTAAAACAATAGGTAACAGCTCAATTAATACGATCTGGTAATAACAAATTGCGGTATTCAACAGCAAGACAAGAGAAGAGAGGATTGTCGTGGAGAAGGGGGGGAAAGCGAGTAGGTGGGCAGGATGTAAGAATGGCGAGAGGCTGTGAGGGGGGTAAGGAAACATCAAGTGTATCCACCTAAGAAGGGGAATAGTGAGAAAGTGGGAGAAGAAAAGAAAGAAGTGAAGAAAAGGGGGTGGAGGGAGGGCATCGGGAGCACTGAAGGGAGGCTCCTATCAAGTAGGAAACCGGGTTGTGATATGAGCCCGAGGAGGGGTTAAGGACCCCAAAATTTGCCGAGCAGGTATAATTTGAGGTCTTTTTTTAAGCTGAAGTAGGAGGGGTTGCAACGAAGTTCTTTAGGGAGAGCATTCCAGATGGTAGGCGCATTTCCTGTGAAGGAGCGTGATTGAGTGGATTTCTTGTTTAACAGAGGAGGGACAAGAACGAGTGAGTTTGAGCTCCTCAGAGTTCGAGAGCAGCCCGCTTTGAGGAGTTTTTCTGCGAGGTACGGCGGGGAGTGTTGATGCAGGGCTTTGTGCGTAATGCAGGCGGTCTTATAGGAAGATCTGACTTCAATGGGAAGCCAATTGAGGGCTTTAAGGGTAGGGGAGATGTGATCGAACCGATTGAGGTCGGTAATGAGCCTAGTAGCGAGGTTAAGAACAGATTTGATTGGGGCTAAGTGGACTTTAGGTGTACCAGAGAGAATGGCGTTGCCATAGTCGATTTTAGACAGGACCAGCGATTGGACAGCTGATCTAAAGTCATCAGCAGGAATGAAGGGTTTTAGTTTCTTGAGGTGATAGAGAGTGAAGAGAGCGCTTTTGGCAGAGTTTTTTATGTGGGAGATAAGAGAAAGGTTCTGGTCAATGTTCATTCCGAGGGATTACACTGAATTTGATAAGGTGAGAGAGCAGTTGAGAGCTGTAAGGTCCGAGATCCAGGATTGGATGGAGAGCGAGCTGTTTTTAGGGGAGAAAAGAATGATTTCAGTTTTATTTGGGTTGAGTTTGAGGTGGTTGTAGTGGAACCAGGCTTGGATCTTAGTCAAGGCGTCATTGAGGTGTAGCACGTCAGAGCGGGATTGAATCTTATGATAAAGTTGGGTGTCGTCGGCGTAGAGGTGATACTTGATTCCTGCATGCTTAAGAATAAGGGTGAGGGGTCCCATAAAGAGGTTGAAAAGGGAGAGAGAATAGAGCCCTGGGGGACACCCAGCGAGACAGGCACTGGTTTAGAAAGGCAGTCGTGAATTTTAATTTGCTGGGTTCTGTGTTGGAGAAAGGAGGAGAACCATTTGAGAACTGAACCGTTGAGGCCAAAACGATCTTTAAGAGTGTTAAGTAAAGTAGAGTGGTTGACGGTATCGAAAGCAGACGAGAGATCAAGGAGAATGAGAAGGGAGGATTCGCCCTTGTCAAGGGAGTGATGGATGTCATCAATTATATTCAGCATGGCCGTTTCCGTACTACAGCCTTTTCTGAAACCTGATTGCAACGAGTCCAATAGATTGAATGTGTCGATGTGTGAGTCTAATTGGCGCAAGGCACATTTTTCAAGGGCTTTACAGAGAAGGGGTAGGTTAGAGATAGGCCGAAGATTATTTAGGTCATTAGGGTCGGCAGCAGGATTTTTGAGGATGGGAGTGATTTGTCCAAGTTGGAGGGAAACAGGGACACACCCCGTGGCAAAGGAGGAGTTGATGATAGAGGTCCAAAAAGGGGCAATGATGTGTTTTAAATCTTGGACTAGGTTGGCAGGGAGAGGGTCTCTGGTGTGAGAGGATGGTTTAAGTCTGGCCATGAAGTTGAGGACTTCGAGCTCGGTAACTGGATGGAAGTGATGCCAGGAAGCATTGTTTTTTATCTCAAGTTTGGAAGGGTCGGATTCAGGAAGAGAAACGCCTAGAGGTGGAGATGAAGGGTCATGAGGAAGAGTTAAGAGGGCCGGAGGATTTGCGGAAAAATCTTGGGGGGGTAGTGTGCAATGTGGAAGGGGAGTTAAGACGAAGGAGTGATCAATTTTGGAGATTTTTTCAGAGAAGTAGCTAGCAATTTCCTCACATCTCACGATAGTGGCCGTCACCTTGGGGGGGGGCAGAGGTGGTTTGGTTTTTAATAATGCTGAATAGTTCCCTGGGTCTATTTTTGGCCCGGTCCAGTTGTGAGTGGAAGAAGGTAGCCTTAGTATTAAGGATGTGCTTTTTGTAATTGAACCTGGCGGATCTGAGGAGGGCGAGATTTGGGGGGGAAGGGTTTTGTCTCCAAATGCGTTCAGTCGACCTAAGGGCGTGCCTCTCATTGTTGAGATCAGTATTAAACCAGGATTTGGAGGAGGTGTTTTTCTGAGGTTTAAGTTTGGCTGGAGCAATTTGGTCAAGGACAACCGTGATGGATTTATTAAAGTGCTCAGTGAGGTCATTAGCATTTTGGGACAGAGGAGGAAGACGAAGTTGTGCTTTGACTTTAGTCTCAAGTTCGCCCGGGGGGATAAGATGGAAATTTCTAGTCAATTTCTTCTGTTTGATGATTTTGGGGGGAGGGGGTAGCATCGTGTTAGAGATCGTGAAAAGGATGAGGTGATGGTCAGACCAGTCAATGGGTACGATGGAGGAAAGGGAGGCCAAATCTGTACTTGTAATGATAGCGTCCAGAGTGGCTCCTTTTGTGTGAGTAGGCGAATGGCAGTGTTGTTCCAGGTTATTAATGTCAAGTAGATCCGTAAGGAAGTTAACCATAGGATCATCTTTTTTGTTCCAATGGAGGTTAAAGTCCCCAAGGAAGAGGTTTTTAGAATTGGAAAGCGAGGATTGAGAAAGAAGATCAGATAGTTCTTCTACAAAGGGAAGTGAGTCACTAGGGGGGTGGTAGATATTGTGAAGGCGAATTGGCGGAGAGCCATGCACTCGAAGTTCCGCTCTGAGGTATTCAAAAGTAGAATGATGGGGCTCTGCACTAGTTGATAGTAATATAAGAATCCATATCATAGTGTAGCCAGATCACTGTATTTAGGCAGGCGTATAAAAGCAGTATTCAAATGCGCATTGAAATCAAGACTATAGCAATGAAAATATAAGCAAATTTCAAAGCTAGACCTCGGTAGATTGTTCTGTGGTTGTCGAATTTGTCGTGATATCAAGATCTTCAGCTTTAAAGGGTTGTTCATCACCATTGTTACTGGACTCAGTGCAGAGTATATTTAGAGTCGCCAAAAGGTCATGGATGGATTTTGCCACTGCTACTGCTCTGCTCAGTTCACGTAGAACCTGAGAGGGGCTGGGTGTTCTCCACTGGGTGCTTCAGCACTGCACATTTCAAGCTGTTGCTGAGACCAGATAAAGTTGCGTGGCCAAAGAGGAATGAATAGGGGAAGAGAGACATGAGTGCCCTAATCAAAAGCCTCAACTCAATCCCAGGATGAGTCATGTCCTGTAAACAAGTGTGAGCACTGACCATCCACTATATGCAGTTTTGCCAGAAGAAGCAATGCATTTTCAGTCCTAGGGATCTCAACCTCTTCTTCACTTGCATAAAAGAGGAGTGTTTGTGTTGCACTGCCAATGTGTAGTTGGAAAAAAGTGTAACTTTAGGACTTTCCAGCTTGAAACATTCTTTTTTTCAAGCTTATTTTAGAATAGTGTCTCAATTTTGGTAGTTAAGGAGTTTGACTACCATTTGTCTGAGCAGAGATCCTAGAGGCAGACACAGTGCTGGAACTCTATAGGCTTATTCCACAACAAAATTTCGGCATAAAGAATCCGGGACTATATCATTCTTCAACCAGGTCTCAATGAGCCCTGTGGCGCTGTTACCTTCAACAGCCTCTGGAAAGCCCACATTGCAAATGTTATTGCTGCATAAGTGACCCTCCACATCTTGCAGCCTGCACTCCACACTGCGCAGCAAGAAGCTTAGGGGTGATTACGACTTTGGTGCAGTTGTGCTGGGTCTCCACCGGCATGGCTTTGGCACTTGGACCACCCGCCTGATTACGAGTTCAACTAGTGCAGGCGGACGGTCCTTTTGCCTTTCCCACAGCAATGCCCCAAAAAAGGGCACCACAATGTGAACGGCAAAAATGTTCCATGCCATGCTGAAACTGGGGGTGCAAGCAGACAGGGGGGTAGGGTGCACACCTGAATGCATTACCATGGTGGGGGGGGCAGGGGAGCCCTGTAAGCCCCCTTTGTCACCGCCAGCCTTTTTGTGGTAGGCTCATTGCAATGAAAAGGCTGGGGGTGGAGGAACTTGCAATATGCTGAGCGGGACTGCGCCAGTCCCGCTTAGCATATTGCATTACCACTCTGCACATATGGCTTGCCCAGTGAATACGATTACACCTATAGGGTACATATAAAGTTTCCCAATGTCACATATCTCACTACTCTTAACTGTAAGCCACTTTGTGTCCTTGTGTGTAAAAAACAGATATGCCTTAACACTATTTACGCCCACAAAAGTGGGTGCTCAGGGGCCCGGAAAGGTTAAAGGGCACGGAAGTCTTGCAGGCTAGGGCTGACTTCATAGTGATGCTCCTCACAACGTACTCACTGCAGCCAGTGCGGTGATCTCTGGCAGTCTCGTGGCTCTCCACATAGATCTGGTCCCACGGGGAGAGAAACATGGGACACAATTTTCAAAAGTGCCTTCATTGTGTCACTCAAGCAGCAAGATGCAATACAGCAGCACTGCGCCACATGGAAAAAAGATGGCCTGCGGGGTCAAGGGCTGGCCCGATGGATCTCCCAATTGGGTGGAGATGGTCCCTGGCCTGATCCCCTCCAACCACTGGGCCTTCAGCGACCAGGACCCAGGTAAGCATCCCCAGCAGCAGCTCTTGGGCCGTAGAATTTCATGTGGCAGTAACAGTTTGCAGGAAGACTGCAGGAAGTAGAGAGAGTTAGCCCAATGGATCCCACAAGCAAGTGTGAGTGTCTTCTGGGTCGACTCCAATCGACCCTGGGCATCTCCAACCAATGGTGGTCAGATCACTCCAAATTGGCTCTACTCCGGTGCAGATGAAGGCGTGGCCCAGAAGAGCATTCTCAGGATGCTGGGCCTTGCTAGGCTGTCAATCCACCCCCTTCAGTTTTACAGATTTGATACCATCGGGATGGGGTTCAGGTGTACCACACTTTTGTCATAAATACAGCATGTTAGTTTTCTGTGCTTTCGTTGTTAAGTAAAATATTTTGGTCAAGTTGTGGTGTCTGTATTGGAAGTACATGTTTCACTCCGCATACCAGACTTTAATACTGATATTGATGAGTGTAAGAAATTGGGTTATTTGTTTAGAGGGAAGAGCTAGTTATTGGTCGGAGTTTATCCACAAGAAGATTATTATTGAGAAGAAGAGCATATCACCAGTCAGAGTTTTGCATTGGTGGGAGGTGCGGGCTGACATGAAGAGCAGGAGCTTCGCGTTGTTAAGAGACATGGGCAGGCACCTCTTGAGGATCAGCACTCACTCCAGTGGAGGCCAGCAGCAGGGTCCAGGCTGGTCGAGCTGCTGCTGGCCAGGTGGGCAGTTGAAATGGAGGCCTCTGGAAGCTTGTTGTGTCCCTGTAGCTCAAACAGGAGGTCAGCTAACTGACCCTTGAAGTCAATTCTAAGATCCTGGGTTCAAGACAAGCAGGTGCCGTCTTCCTTCTTTGGACAGCAGGACAGCTCTTCTTTTGCATCATCCACAGGTCCAGGAGTGCTCTGAGGAGAGGTTCTGAGGATACCAATTATATACCTAGTGGCAGCCTTTGTGTGGGGTCACCCCCTTTGCCTAACCCATACCTGTTCTGATCAGTTGCTCCCTTTTCCCTGAGTCTGACTCTAATCTGTCTGGGGCAAAAAAAAGGCAGACAGCCCCAGTTGTTGGCTGCATTTGCCAGTGACTGGGTAGGTAGTTTCAGAAGTCAGGAAGGGCGTAGGCACAACCTTCAGGAAGGGCTGAGTACAATCACACAGGCCATCCTGCTCAGAAAAAGAACACTATCTGCCCACACCTAAAGTCCTTTTGCCCCCACCTGGAAGGAATATATATATCATATCACAGGAGAGCCATTAACAATCATTGGATCCTGGACACTGACTTAAAGGCACATTTGGTTTTGGCAGGAAAATACACACTTTCTAAAATTGACATATTTAGATTAGTAACTTAAAATCTGACTCTACCGTTAAATTGGATTTTAGATTACAATTCAAATGAGTGGAATAAGTATTTCTCTATCTGCTCCCAAACTAATTTTATGACTTATTAAGGGTAATAAGGTAACCCAGTGCTAGTTTATGCGAGAGCTAGTCTTGCTACATTGAAGAATTATTTTTTAGCGGTGGTGTTCAATGTCAGGACATGTAAAACCTAACTTCACATGTCTTACTATTTAAATACCATACAACTTGCCCTATGAGCCTTTAGGGCCTAACTTAGGGGTGAATTATAAGTAGTGAAAAGGAAGGTTTGCGCCTGGCACAAAGGTTAATTTTGACAGGTCCAAATGGCAGTTTACAACTGCACAACAGGATGCAGTGGCAGTCTTAAGGTGTGTTTTACAGTGCTACTTTAGTGCGTGGCACAATGAGTGCTGCAGCCCATTTGTAGCATTTTAGTTACAGGCCCTACGTACATCCAGTATAATTTGCTAGGAACTTATAAGGAAATTGTTGGACATATTCCAATCTTACAATGTTTGGAAGGGAGAGCACAAGCACTTTGCCACTGATTAGCAGGAGTAAAGTGTGCAGAGTCCTAATGCGAACAAAAACAGGTTCAGCAAAAAAAAAACAGGATGGGGATGACAGAAATCTGAGGAGATACCACATAAAAGATGGTAATTTCCAACAAAAGGGAAGATATCCGAGAATGTAAAGAATATATGCCCTTATTTTAGCTTTCATGCACAGTATCCATACTTTCAATAACAAATGAACCCTCTCATTTTGCTAATTTCTAAAGGATATGATTTCAATTTTACAGCTTTGATTCCATAGAGATGGTGTTCTGGCCAATCACGCTTTTTTCATAAATACAGAAGTATAGTGTTCTAGTTGTTCATTAGAATTCTGTGGTGAAGCTGCAGCAGAACAATGGGAATGAGCCTGAGAGTCTACTGTTGGTGTTGTAAGTATGTTTCACTCTGCATGTCACAATGTTATACTGAGGTATGATGAAGACATTTGATAACTACAGAACTCATTAGGAAAGTGTCCTCATTTTAGCTTTCTAGAGCATTAACCATAATTTCTATGACAAAAATAAACCAGTTAGTTGGATCATTCACTGCAGTATCCTCTGCTGAAAATGTTCTCAGTTTTATAGCTTTGATTCCATCAAGATCATGTTCAGGTGGAACGTACATTTGTCATAAATACAGAATTTTAGCGCTCTACCTTTGCACTGAAACACTGTGCAGAAACTGCAGTAGAACACTAGAGAATCAACTGATAGGCTGCCTCTGCTGGTGGAAGTACATGCTTTACTAAGAATATCAGACTTTGTTCTCACATGGCTGAGGAAGATATTCTTTTTTGTTTAATAATTTTTATTGAATTTTAGAGAAAAAAACATTAACAATAATATAAATACAATACAGATAATATATAACAACCAGTATAGGGAAGTACAATAGAGATAAATAATAATTATATATGGTATATTGGAAGACTATGAAATACGAGAGAAGAAGGAAAGGAAGGGGATAGAAGAAAGAAAGAAAGGAAAAGTATATAAAATGAAAATGGATTTATAAGTGAGAACAAAATAAAAAGTAACAAAGTAGTTAAGATGAAGGTGCATGCGTAGAGAGATATGAAGTAAAAGGTAGCCACAATAGATCAAATTAAATTTTCTGAGATAATGAGAGAGAAGAAACAATGGCAATTCTATGTTCATCACATATATAATTCCACCACGTTAATGTTGACAATTTAGAGGTGTCTTTCTAACAGGACAGGATCACTTTAAATGCAATAGCGATAAAATGATCAAATAGCATAGGTTTAGGAGAAAAATCGTCAAAATCTGGGGAGGCAGTGCCAAGAAAAACATTTTGCAGTGATAATGGAATATTACATTGAAATATTTCCAAACATTTTGCCCAAGTAGATTCCCAAAACATCAACACATTAGAACATTCATATAATTGATGAATAAAATTTCCAGTAAACGCAGAGCAAGACCAACATAAGGGAGAGGAGGTAGGAGAAAACTTGGATATACATTCAGGAGTAATAAGAGCTCTGTTGTAAATGAATAATAAGGATTGAGTAATACGAGCAGCTCTAGATGTTTTAAATAACTTAAGCCAAAAGTTATCCCATGAAGGGATATGAAGTGAAATGGATAAATCCGCTTCCCAGAGTAACTCAATGTGGGTTTTAGATCTTTCAGTGACAGGTGACAACAACATCTTATAAATAGAAGCAGCCTTGGGTATATGGTCATGTGAAATGTTGTATAATGGTGTGGTGGGAATGAGTGAGGGAGAAGTTGGGGGAAGCTTATTGGTTGTTAAGTAGGACTACAAAGAGGATGATATTAAACAATACTCATGAAGAAATGAATTAGGTAAGTTATACTGTGATTGCAATTGGGAGAAGGGAATAACCGAGTTATGATGGATAAGCTGATAGACAAACATAATGCCCTTCTCCTTCCAGCGTTTGTAGTAAAACGATTTACGCCTAAATTTAATAAATTTATTATACCAAATAGAAGAGGTCAAAAAACATTGGTAGGAGTCAAAACCTATTGACAATATATTATATAACAATTGTTGGGAGTATTTCGGTATAGGGTTATTTGATATAAAAGTGCAATTAGACATATATATTATATTTTTAGATGAAAAATCTTTCAACAAAGAGCGTTCAAATGTAATCCAAAGTGACATGGGAGTATCATCAAATTCATGAGTTGAGGCAAAAATTGCCTAATTAAAAATGCAGAATGATATAGTTTAAAATCAGGAAAATGAACTCCACCCTCATTCTTGGGACGTTTAAGCTTGGCCAGGGCAATATGGGGATGTTTATTATTCCATAAAAATTTGTTGCAGATAGAATTAATTTGAGAAAAATATGAAAAGAGAATCTTAAAAGGTAACATGGACAATGTAAAAAGGACATGGGGAACAATCACCATCTTAATAGTATCCAGTCAACCCCACCATGATAAGTGGAGAGGCAACCAAGAGAGAAGTAGTCTTTGGAGTGTGCTTAATAATGCATTAAATGAACAACTAACTGTGTTAGAAACAGTGGAAGAGAACCAAATTCCAAGATATTTTATTTTTGTAGGGCACCAAGTGAAGTTGGTGCTAGCGAACATATATTGGTAACATAAGAAGTTTAAAGGTAGTACTTCTGTTTTGGAGAAATTCAATTTATATCCAGAGATGCTAGAGTATAACTGAATTTCGTGTAAAAAGGGAGGCAGGGAGGAGAGGGTATTAGACATATAAACCAAAATATCATCAGCATAAGCTGACAATTTAGTTTCATTAGAGTTATGTACAAACCCTGCGATAAGTGAATTAACACGAATGCGTTCAAGGAAAGGTTCTAAACACAAAACAAATAATAAGGGTGAAAGAGGACAACCTTGTCGGGTACCTCTATACAGGTGAAAATATTTAGAAAAATGGTTATTGACAAAAATACTGGCACGTGGGGCAGAATTTAGTAATTTAACAAAAGAGATAAAATTTGGTCCAAAACCATACCATTGAAGAGTAGTAAACATAAATTACCAATTAATACGATCAAAAGCCTTTTCGGCATCGAGAGACAATGCAGCAAGAGGAGACTGGTATTTTCTCCCAAAGGTGATGACATTAGAACATATTCTAGCATTATCAGCAGCCAGTCTGCCCTTAACAAAACCAGATTGATCAGTATTAACCAGCATTGTGACAATAGTCTCAAGACGGGAGGCAAGGATTTTAACAAATATCTTGCAATCATAATTAATTAATGAAATAGGACGATCATTTTTACAAAGGGAGTGGTCTTTATCGAGTTTGGGAATAAGGACAATCAGGGCTTCCATGAAGGAACCAGATGCCTTAGATTCTGCAAGGAAGGAGTTAAAAAGCGCAAGAAGTTTAGGGGCACAAATGGAGGAAAAAGTGGAAACAAATTCAACAGAGAGGCCATCAGGACCAGGGGCTTTCGATTTTTTTTAAGGATCTGTTGGCATCCATTATTTCTTGGAGAGTTATCTCTGCTTCCAATAAATCACATTTTTCAGATAAGGATGGGGGGTTAGGTAGACCATTAAAAAAGGTGTGCTTGTTCTGATTAGAGGGGTTTGTGTCATCAGAATACAATGACTGATAATATTCTTGGAAAGTGGTAGAGATATCTGTATCAGAGGACGCCATTTTGTTGCTAAGCTCATTTAGGATGGGACCAATATTTTTTCTTTCAGATTAGATTTTTTAAAAATTGGCCAGCATCTTGGTTGCTTTATTTTGACCTCCGTGATATTTAGATTTAACTTTAAGAAGAACATTGCAAGCATCAACTGTGACGAGCTTGATAAGAGCAGACTTGACCTTAATTAACTCATGGAGTATCAGGGAGGACTTAGATGAAAAGTAAGTATGTTCCAGTGTTTTGAGTTGTTGAAGTAGAGTTGTATATTTGGCCTGGCTGGTTTTCTTCTTTCTTGCTGAGTATGCTATAGTAAAGGCATGGAAAGAGGCCTTGAAGGCATCCCAAGTATTAGGGACAGATGTGTCCAAAGGATTATTAATATTAAAAAATTTGTTGATGAAAGTAGTAGCTTCCGATATGAAATCATTGCCAGACAAGAGAAAATTATTACATTTCCAACGGCCAGTTTTCAAGGAGAGATCGAGTGAAGAAAGGACAGGAGCATGGTCAGAAATTAAAATAGAACCAATCTCGGAAGATTGGATGGAGGGAAGTAAAAGTTTACTGACCAAAATATAATCAATTCTAGAGCGAGTATGATGAACATTGGAAAAAAATGTGAATTCAAAAGAGTCAGGATTACAGGTTTTCCATACATCAAATAACGGACGGGTGGCAATGGCAGATTGAAATGCTCTGTGAGATCTGTCGGGATTGAATTTACATTTAGATTGTCTGTCTGAAAATGGGTCTAACCATTGATTGAAATCACCTGCAACAATAATGTTGGGATTATCAAAAGAGGATAGTAAAATCTTAATGCTGTTCCAAAATTCAGGGTCTGGTTTAACAGGACCATAAATATTGAATAAAATGATTTCCCTATTATGAATGACATCCTTATCCATTACCCAACATCCACCAGTATCTTATTGAGTAGATAAAATTTGCACATGCAACGACTTATGGAAAAGAATAGCAACACCACCTTTACGATTGGAAGCTGGGGAATAAACAACTTGGCCTACCCACTGTCATTTTAATTTAAGAGATTCTACATCATTCAATGGGTTTCCTGCAAGAAAGAAACATGTGAATTCAATCTAGATAGATGAGAGAGTACCTTTTGTCTTTCAACAGGGTGTCCCAGACCACGAACATTCCACAAGACAACGTTACACATAATGGGAAGTGGGGTGTGGATTACATGGATAGAGGTGATACACAGCATAAACATTGCTGAAAACAGAAAAACACCATAAATTAAATATATATGAAACACAATATGAACAACAACAAGTAAAAAAGAGAAGGACATTCATCATACAGAGTAGAAAAGATGAACAAACAACTAATAACATAAGAAAAAAAAATGATAGTAAGAAAAAGAGATAGATCAAGGAAAGAGATCCAGATCTAAAATGAAGAGTTGAAGAAATTAGCATGGGGCGTAACAGCACCGAGAACAAAAAGAGCGACAGAGGAAAAGATACTAAGATATAAAAGAGAGAACAGCCATATGGAACATTATAGAAAAAAGAAGAGAGGGAAAAAAAGTAATAAATATATAAAAGTAACAGAACTAGTTAAAATAAGTTAGAGGCACTGGGTAGAAGTATCCATAGAATTTGGAGAAAGACTTTGGAGAAAAGACTTTTGCTTAACAGGATCGTCAAAAGAATGTGTAGTGCCCTCATGCGCAATTTTAAACAGACATGGATATAAAATGCCATAACGAATATGCAACTTTCTCATCTGTGGACGAAGAGCAAGAAATTCCTTCCTTCTGGCACTGGTGGCATTAGAGAGATCCTGAGAGAGATAAACGGTATGTCTAGACCATATAAGGCAACGTTTCCCTTTTGCTGCCTATAGCACACGGACGTGGTCTGTGATTTCCAAAAATAGCATTATAATTCCTCTAGGCCTTGTAGAAGGAGATTGAACGCGACCTTCAGACTCCCCCGAGGTCCCTTTAAAGATGGCCATGCACCGTGGATGGGGTCTCCGGGGCCAAAAAATGGCACGGGAGAGGGGGACTTCATCCCCCAACCCAGGGCGCGCCAGGAGGTGTGTTTGCAGAGTGGTGGATAAAGGGTGTGTGGCCTGCAACCACCTCTCAGCAATCCCACTGTGTGAGGCTTACTGGAGGTAACAGGTAGGCTAGTTGGCCCCTAAGGACCCCTAGCAGAAAAGGGGACTTCATTCTCCAACCAAGAGCGCGCCAGGAAGCACGTTTGCAGAGTGGTGGGCAAAGGGGGCATGGCCTGCTATCAGAACTTAGCGATCCTACTGTGTGAGACTTAGGGGAGGTTATAGGAGGGGTAGTTGGCCCCCATGGATTTCCTTGGGGGCCAACAACCTCATCTGTTACCTCCAGTAAGATCCACACAGTGGGATTGCTAAGAGGTCTTTGGAGGTCACGCCCCCCTTTGTCCACCACTCTGCAAACACGCATCCTAGCACACTACTGGTTGGGGGAGTCCACTTTACCCTGAGGGACTTTGGGCCCCAAAAAGCCATCCTGGTTCCTCCTGTAAGTCCTACGCAGTGGAATTCCTGAGCGCTGATCGAAGGCCCAGCCCCCTTTCTTCACCACTCTGCAAACGCGACTACTAGTTAAAGAAGCATTTGCGTTGTAAATAAGGCTCCCTGTTTTCCGTTTTTACTGATCTTTACAGATAAATACAGACGGAAAATATTTATTTTCTTGTCTGTATTTATTTTTAAATGAGGATAAAAATGGAAATTGGGTTGCTTTTTGATTCCTTCTAAATGCTGTCATGACTGCCAGGTCAATAGCTGTGTGGATTGATAGGTAAGGGGGCTAAAAAGAAAGGAATTTTAGCTTTAACAGAGGTAGATATGCACAAGGTTGATACTGAAATTTGCATATTTTCTTATAAGTGCATTGATTTATCTTCTGCTGGTATTTACAGCATTGAAACCTAGTAGGCATTCAAGCATGAGTGCATATTTACCGGTTAAATAAAAAAAGAAATATACTAATTTCAGCTTCATTTTACACAAAACCCAAAAATAATATAGATAAATACAGATAAAATTAGCAAAAAATAAATATGGATAAATACAGATGAAAATGTCCAAAAATAAATACCATAAAACCGGGAGCCTAGTTGTAAATGTAAAAGTTTTTTACTAATGTTTTTTTGAATTGGAGTGGATATACGCTGTGTGTAGTCGAATTACGTGGTATGTTGTGCAGTGAAATTATGTGGATAGAAAGTATGTGGTATTTAGTGTATAGGAATTATGTAGAGTGGGATTATGTGTTATGGAGAGTAAATATGTGGTATGGTAGTCTGTGTTGCGGAGTGGTAACCTCAGGTTTAGTCTTCCTCATTTCCATAGAAGCTAAACTATAAACTCAATGAGATACAAAATAAGAAGGAACCACTGAGGAGCACTTCTGGACCTAGTCAGAGGTATGAGCAGGGCCACTGGGATTATGCGACTGGTCGGCCGCATCGATTTTTACATAATTCTAAATTTTCCGCATTTGCCACATAATTCATCATCTGCCGCATAATGTGCAGATTCGAACAAAAAAAAACTTGTTTCTAGTTCAAATGGCTCAAACTTTACCAAAAATGCATCAACAAGTGTTACAGCGTGGTGGAAGGTCCTTTGCAGCTGGAATGGCCACCTGTTACTTATTGCTAAATGTGGGTGTTAATTTGGTACTAATGATGTGCAAACCACTCTTGCTTCTTTCTGCGCCTATCTTGCCTCTTTCTGCATTTCTCTTGCTTCTTTCTGCACCTTTCTTCCTCTTTCAATCAATCAATCAGGTATTTGTTAAGCACGACTACTCACCCGTGAGGGTCTCAAGGCGCTGGGGAGGAGGGGGGGTGCAGGTTCTAGTCCATCAAGGAGGAGGTCTATCGAAGAGCCAAGTTTTGAGGTTTCTCATGAAGATGGGGAGTGATGTTGTCTGTCTGAGGTGGAGCGGTAGGGTGTTCCAGGCTCTGGCCGCGAGGAAGGAGAAGGAGCGGCCTCCCGATCTGGTCTTTCTGGCACGGTGGACCACGGCGTAGGAGAGCTGGGCTGATTGTAGGGTCCTTTGGGGTGCGTGGAAAGCGAGTCGACTGTTCAGGTATGCTGGTCCAGTGTTGTGGAGGGCTTTGTGTGTGTGGGTGAGGATCTTGAAGGTGATTCTAGCCTCGATGGGGAGCCAGTGGAGTGTGCGCAGGTGCTGGGAGATATGGCAGTGTCTTGGCAGGTTGAGGACCAGTCTTGCAGCGGCGTTCTGGATGTTTTGTAGCTTGCGGGTGAGGTTTTTGTTTATTCCGGCGTAGAGTGCGTTGCCGTAGTCAAGTCTGCTGGTGACGACGGCGTGAGTGACGGTCTTTCTGCGCTCGAGGGGATCCAGTTGAATGTCTTACGTAGGAGGCGGAGGGTGTGGAAGCAGGAGGATGCGACGGAGTTGATCTGGCGAGCCATTCTGAGCTCGGAGTCCAGGATGATTCCAAGGTTGCGTTCGTGGTCCGTGGGGGTGGGCGGGCTTCCGAGGGCAGGGGGCCACCAGGTGTTGTCCCAGGCATTGGGGTGTGGGCCCATAATGAGTACTTCTGTTTTGTCCGTGTTGAGTTGTAGGCAGCTGTTTTTCATCCATTTGGTGACTGCTTCCATGCCTTCTTGAAACTTGTGTTTGGCTGCATTGAGTTCATTGGATAGGGAGAGAATGAGTTGGGTGTCGTCTGCGTAGGAGACAATGTTGAGTCCGTGGGTTCTGACGATGGGGGCGAGCGGAGCCATGTAGATGTTGAAGAGCGTGGGGCTGAGGGAGGATCTCTGGGGGACTCCGCAGGTGGTCGGTGTAGGGTCCAAGAGGAAAGGAGGGAGTCTGACCCGCTGCGTTCTGCCAGAGAGGAATGAGCAGATCCAGTCGAGGGCTTTGTCCCGGATCCCTGCTTCGTGAAGTCTGTGTTAGGGTGCGGTGAGAGACTGTGTCGAAGGTGGCTGAAAGGTCAAGGAGGATGAGGGCTACTGTCTCTCCTCTGTCCAGGAGGGAGCAGATGTCCTCTGTTGCGGCGAGGAGGGCGGTTTCTGTACTGTGGTTTTTTCTGAAGCTGGATTGGGAGGAGTCGAGGATGTTGTGCTCTTCGATGAAGGTGGCGAGTTGGCTGTTGACGGCTTTCTCGATGTCTTTTGCTGGGAACGGGAGCAGGGAGATGGGTCTGTAGTTTTTGAGGTCGGTGGGGTCCGCCGAGGGCTTCTTTAGGAGGGGTTGATCTCGGCGTGTTTCCAGTCATTGGGGAAGGAGGCGTTCGCCAGGGAGTGGTTGATGGTGTGTCGGAGCATAGGTGCGATGGTGTCGGCGGCTCTGTTGAAGATATGATGGGGCAGGGGTCTGTGTGGGCCCCAGAGTGGATTGACTTCATCATCTTCAGTGTGTCTTCGGTGGTGAGGGGTGTCCAGCTGTCAATCGTCTGCTTCAGGGTGTTGTGGGTGTCTGGTGAGGGTTCAGTGTGTTGGCTGTCTTCGTCGAAGTTGTCGTAAATGTTCTTGATTTTGTGGTGGAAGAAGGTGCTGAGTTTGTTGCAGAGGTCTTGTGAGGGAGGGATGTCAGTAGATTCACCGGTGGGTTGGGCGAACTCTTTGATAATGCTGAAGAGCTCTTTGCTGTTGTGCGCGTGTGTGGAGATTCTGTCTTTGATCGCTGTTTTTCTCGTATTTCTGATGATTTGGTGGTGGGCGTTGGTGGCGGCCCTGAAGTTGTTGTGGGCTTCTGTGGATTTGGAGTTCCTCCAGGCCTTTTCGAGGTGGCGGCATGTGCGTCTGGACTCTCGAAGTTCAGTGGTAAACCAGCTGGCTTTCTTGGCGTGTGTGTTGTTGTTCTTCTTGAGGGGGGCTATGATGTTGGCGCTGTCCGAGATCCATCTGTGCAGAGTTCGGGCTGCGGTGTTGGGGTCGTCGTCTTCCGCTGTGGTTGGGGTGGAGTTGCCGAGTGAGGAGGTGAGCTGGTCGTCAGTGATTTTGGTCCAGTTTCTTCGTGGGAGCAGGTGCTGGTGTCTGTGGATGGTGGGTGTTCTGAAGGTAAAGTGGATGCATCGATGGTCTGTCCACGGGAGTTCAGTGGTGTGACTGAAAGTGATGGAGTTTCCTGTTGTGAAGAGGGGGCCGAGGGTGTGTCCTGCTGCATGCGTGGGTTCGGTTACAACCTGGCGGAGTCCTATGTTGTGGAGGTTGTCCAGGAGGGATGTGGTGTTGGGGTCTTGTTGGTTGTCGAGGTGGAAGTTGAGGTCTCCCAGCAGGGTGTAGTTGGTGGACGCGATGGCTTGCGAGAAGATGATGTCCGTAATGGAGTTGGTGAAAGGTCCGCGGGGTCCGGGAGGTCGGTAGATGAGAGTTGCCTCTTTCTGCACATCTCTTCTGCTTTCTACACCTCCCTTCTTTCTGCACCTCTCTTGCTTCTTTCTGCGCATCTCTTGCTTCTTTCTTCTGCACCTCTCTTGCCTCTTTCTGCGCCTCTGTTGCTTCTTTCTACACTTCTCAGACCTCGTTCTGCACCCTCTTCCCTCTTTCTGCAATTCTCTTGCCTCTTTCTGCACCTCGCTTGCTTCTTTCTGCACTTCCCTTGCTTCTTTCTGTACCTCTCTTGCTTCTTTCTGCACCCCTCTTCCCTCTTTCTGCACACCTCTTCCCTCTTTGTTCACCTCTGTTGCCTGTTTCTGCATTTCTGTTGCTTCTTTCTGCACTTCTCTTACTTCTTTCTGCACCCCTCTTGCCTCTTTCTGCACCTCTGATGCTTCTTTCTGCACTTCTCTTGCTTCTTTCTGCACCTCTCTTGCTTCTTTCTGCACCCCTCTTGTTTCTTTCTGTATCCCTCTTCCCTCTTTCTGCACCTCTCTTGACTCTTTCTGCATTTCTCTTGCCCCTTTCTGTACTTCTCTTGCCTCTTTCTGCAGTTCTCTTGCATCTTTCTGCACCCCTTTTACCTCTTTCTGCACCTCTGTTGGTTCTTTCTGCACCTCTCTTGCTTTTTTATGCACCTCTCATGCTTCTTTCTGTGCCCCACTTGCCTCTTTCTGTATCCCTCTTCCCTCTTTCTGCACCTCTCTTGCCTCCTTCTGCACCTTTATTGCCTCTTTCTGCACTTCTCATGCCACTTTCTGTAACTCTGTTGCTTCTTTCTGCACTTCTCTTGCCTCTTTCTGCAACTCTCTTGCCTCTTTCTGCACCTTTCTTCCTCTTTCTGTACCTTTCTTCCTCTTTCTGCACCTCTCTTGCCTGTTTCTGCACCTCTTGCCTGTTTCTGTACCTCTCGCCTCTTTCTGCACCTCACTTGCTTCTTTCTGAACTTTTCTTGCTTTTTTCTGCACCTCTCTTGCCTCTTTCTGCACTTCTCTTGCCTCTTTCTGCACCTCTGTTGGTTCCTTCTGCATTTCTCTTGCTTTTTTCTGCACCTCTCTTGCTTCTTTCTGCACCTCTCTTTCTTCTTTCTGCACCCCTCTTGCCTCATTCTGTGCCCTCTTGCCTCTTTCTGTACCCCTATTTCCTCTTTCTGTAGCTCTCTTGCTTCTTTCTGCACCTCACTTCCCTCTTCATGCAATTCTCTTGCCTCTTTCTGCACCTCTGCTGCTTCTTTTTGTACTTCTCTTTCTTCTTTTGGCACCTCTCTTGCTTCTTTCTGTACCCCTCTTGCCTGTTTCTGCACCGCTTCCCCATTTCT
This sequence comes from Calotriton arnoldi, assembly GCA_963921515.1. NCBI lineage: Eukaryota > Metazoa > Chordata > Amphibia > Caudata > Salamandridae > Calotriton > Calotriton arnoldi. The sequence goes on along the minus strand of CAWUFW010006300.1, from coordinate 161,979 downwards.
GCATCTCTCTCGCCTCATTCTGCACCTCTTTTGCATCTTTCTGCATGTCTGTTGCCTCTTTCTTTACATCTCTTGCCTCTTTCTGCAGTTCTTTTGCCCCTTTCTGCACATCTGTTGCTTCTTTCTGCACTTCTCTTGCTTCTTTCTGTACCTCTCTTGCTTCTTTCTCCAACCCTCTTGCATCTTTCTGCACCCCTCTTCCCTCTTACTACACCTCTGTTGCCTGTTTCTGTAACTCTCTTGCCTCTTTCTGTACCTCTCTTGCAATTTCTGCACCTGTCTTGCCTCTTTCTATACCTCTATTGCCTCTTTCTGCACCTCACTTGCCTCTTTCTGCACCTCTTGTGCTTCTTTCTGCACCTCTCTTGCTTTGTTCTGCACCTCTCTATTTTCTTTCTGCAACTCTCTTGTCTCTTTCCTCACTTTTCGTGCTTCATTCTGCACCTCTCTTGCTTCTTTCTGCACTTCTCTTGGTTCTTTTCGCACTTCTCTTGGTTCTTTTTGCACCATCTTGCCTCTTTCTGCTTTTCTTTTTTCTTGTTTCTGCATCTTTCTTCCTCTTTCTGCACTTCTATTTCCTCTTTCTGTGCTTCTCTTGCTTCTTTCTGCACCTTTCTTCCTCTTTCTGTACCTTTCTTCCTCTTTCTGCACCTCTCTTGCCTGTTTCCGCATCTCTCTTGCCTATTTCTGTACCTCTCGCCTCTTTCTGCACCTCACTTGCTTCTTTCTGAACTTTTCTTGCTTTTTTCTGCACCTCTCTTGCCTCTTTCTGCACTTCTCTTGCCTATTTTCTGCACCTCTCTTGCTTCTTTCTGTACCTTTCTTCTTTCTGTACCCCTATGGCCTCTTTCTGCTCCCCTCTTGCCTCTTTCTGTACCCCTATTTCCTCTTTCTGCAGCTCTCTTGCTTCTTTCTGCACCTCACTTCTCTCTTTCTGCACTTCTCTTGCCTCTTTCTGCACCTCTGCTGCTGCTTCTTTTTGTACTTCTCTTTCTTCTTTTGGCACCTCTCTTGCTTCTTTCTGTACCACTCTTGCCTCTTTCTGCACCCCTTCCCTGTTTCTGAACCTCTTTTGCCTCTTTCTGTACCTCTTTTGCATCTTTCTGTACGTCTGTTGCCTCTTTCTTCACATCTCTTGCCTCTTTCTGCAGTTCTTTTGCTCCTTTCTGCATATCTGCTGCTTCTTTCTGCACTTCTCTTGTTTCTTTCTGTACCTCTCTTGCTTCTTTCTGCAACCCTCTTGCCTCTTTCTGCACCTCTGTTGCTTATTTTTGCACTTCTCTTGCTTCCTTTGTGATCCTCGCTTGCTATTTTCTGCACCCCTCCTGCCTCTTTCTGCACCCCTCTTCCCTCTTTCTGCACCTCTGTTGCCTGTTTCTGTACCTCTTTTGCCTCTTTCTGTACCTCTCTTGCCAATTTCTGCACCTGTCTTGCCTCTTTCTGTACCTCTATTGCCTCTTTCTGCACCTCACTTGCCTCTTTCTGCACCTCTCGTGCTTCTTTCTGCACCTCTCTTTCTTTGTTCTGCACCTCTCTATTTTCTTTCTGCAACTCTCTTGTCTCTTTCATCACTTTTCGTGCTTCATTCTGCACCTCTCTTGCTTCTTTCTGCACTTCTCTTGGTTCTTTCCGCACTTCTCTTGGTTTTTTTGCACCATCTTGCCTCTTTCTGCTTTTCTTTTGCTTCTTTCTGCATCTTTCTTTCTCTTTCTGCACTTCTATTGCCTCTTTCTGTGCTTCTCTTGCTTCTTTCTGCACCTTTCTTCTTCTTTCTGCACCACTCTTGCCTCTTTCTACAGCTTTCTTCCTCTTTTTGCTCCTCGTTAGCTTCTTTCTGTACCTCTCTTGGTTCTTTCTGTACTTCTCTTGCCTCTTTGTTCACTTCGCTTGCATTTTTCTACATTTTTCTTGCCTCTTTCTGCACTTCTCTTGCCTCTTTCTGCACATTTCTTACTCTTTCTGCACCTGTCTTGATTTTTCTGTACTTCACTTGCCTCTTTCTGTACTTCTGTCACCTCTTTCTGTACTCAAATGGGAAGTGCAAGCTGTCAAGTTGAAAGGTCTGCATCCTCTCGTGACTGAAGTATATGTCTATTAGTACATGAATTCTCACATGTATTATGCATCTAAAGATGGTAGCTTAAAAAGCGGATAGCTTCTCCTTTAGGTGGCCAAATCTTCTCAGTTCTGCTCTGTCATTCGGTTGCATAGTCAGACATGTCTTAAGTATGTAGGTGTTATAGAGCCCCTCAAATATACTATTGAATACCCATGTGCCCTGTAGTATGAGCAGAAAGAAATACATACACCTTCTTGTACACAAATTTACAGAGTATGCTGTTTGAAACACAGGTATTCAAGTATTTGTATGTTTATATTTATGTAACATTAGGCTACTTTGTATGAGTCTGTGGTAAGGTACAGTCGAAGTAGGCCTCTTTCTGCACCTCTGTTGCTTCTTTTTGCACTTCTCTTGCTTCTTTCTGCACCTTTCTTCCTCTTTCTGCACTTCTCTTGATTCTTTCTGCATTCTTCTTGATTCTTTCTGCACCTTTCTTTCATGTTCTTCACATGTCCTACCTATGTAGGCATAGTTAGAAATTAGCATTTAAAATACCTTAGAAATTCACTGAAAAAACCACAGGTTTCAGGGACGTTATAGTTAGGAATTAGCATTTAAAAAACCTTAGAAATTCACTGAAAAATGCCACAGGTTTCAGGGACATTGTAGTTAGGCTGACATTTCACTCGTACAAAACCAGAGAAATTCAGCCGTTATAGTTAGTTGAGCTAACTATAACTCGCGCCCCCGCAATGCACTGCTGCTGACGTCACATATTACATCACTTATGACATGGTCAGTGACATCACTGATGACATCTCAAATGACATAACTGATGACATCATCCACTTAGGCTGACATTTCATCCAGTGAAATGTCAGCCTAACTATAACATCCCTGAAACCTGTGGTTTTTTCAGTGAATATATATATATATATATATATATATATATACATATATATATATATATATATATATATATATATATATATATATATATATATATATGTGAAAGCTTCTGGGACCCGCCCTGCTTTGCAAAACACTGTTTTCCAGGACGTAACAGAAGGACGGCACACACAGGAATGTTCAGAAGAGCAATTTATTAGGCTTTAACTGCTCGCTCTTTTTTTTCAAGCAATCATCACACAAAGTGCAAGGTGCATGTATACCTCAAGTTAGACCTAAGCGTTTCGGCCGTAGCCTTCTACTGGGTCATAGAGTTCAGTGCACAGAGTGTCTTTTAAAGGGATAGCTGCTCCCTTTCCCATCAACAAAATAAAAAAACTTAGTATATGTCTGAAAGGGGAAAGACACATTTATGATAATCCAAAACAGAATATATCATGAGTTCATTCATTATTGGACAAATAGCTGTGAAGTACACAATTAAATCGCACAATTTGAACATCAGACGGGCAGATCACATCTGAGGGATACACACTGTTTCTATTCGTAGGTTCAATTAGCACATTGCGCACTATAGTTACATCACTTTAGCTTCTCACAGGATTAGAGTTGAATTATTTCCGGATTGGTATATCGACAATACGGACATATATGTATCAACTTCACCTAAAATTAAAGGTAAAGGATCAACATAAAGTTCTATATAACATTTGGGTCACACAATCATAGTGGAGTACTGGATATATGATTGTGCAATTTAAGTTGATCTGACATTGCGCTTCAAAAGTGACACATACTTACAATACATAAGGAGAAATGCGTAGTTGAAAATATATAGGAGGAAATAAAGTTCAACGTGCGTCCTCTATATTGTACACAGAGAATAAAGTGCTATGTGTTATTGCTATATTGCACATATATGTACAAGGTGCAGTGTGCTTCCCCTATGTTGCATATAAAAGTGCATGCTGCTCGGTCATCCTAAAATATAAACAACGCCCGTTATAATGCTGGTAAGTATTTGGTGAAAAGTGTGTAAATTAAATATATAGGATATAAAGCACAACATCATTCTCCTATATTGCACATAAAGATATAAAGTGCACTGTATTACTTTTAAAGTGCACATATAAATCTAAATACAAAGTGCATGGTGCTTCTCCTGTAAAGTACAAGGAGTATGAGGTGCCACGTGCTACTCCTATATTAAAACATATTGACTCATATATTGCACTTGTTGATATAAAGTGCATGATGCTATTCCTGAAAAATACAAAGAAAGTGCCTCGTGCTTTTCCTATATTGCATCAATGCCACTTAGTCAAGACTTAATGCTACAGCTAAAAACAATGCCATTTGTATCAAATATTGTCTAAGAGTGATGTGACAATCCTCACCACATGTGTCTAAATATATCCGATTCTATTTCCTAAAGGGTCCAGAGACAATATAGTGCAAAACCAAAATATCCTAAACTTCATAGCTCAAATGGAAAATGGTTCCTAGCATTACTCCCTATGCCTGGTGTGTGGAGAGAATCTCTTTGCACATGACTAAATTTCTTCTTAACCTTGATGGTAGAAAAAAGGCATTCTAAAATCATAGTTAGAGAAATTTCATCAATGGTCAAAAACATCATGGGAAACACTATAGAAATGTGTACAGTTCAGCATCTCCATTCAGGCCCCATGGGATCTCGATTCCCATCGTGATTATCCACTTCAATTCGGCTCTTCTCAAGGCTGCTTCTCTATCTCCTCCTCTGATTTTGGTCAGAATATGTTCAATACCGGAGAAGGAAAAATTATTCTCCAGTTAGCCTTCATGATCTTTCCAAATGTGTTTCGCCATCACATATGTGAAGTCTTTATTGATTACGGCCCTTATATGTTGCAATATGTGCAGCTTTAATTTGTTGACAGTGCTGCCCACATATTGTTTGCCGTATCCACATTCGAGGAGGTAAACCACGTGAGTGGTCTCGCATGTTATCCTTTCTTTGATTTGCCTTTTAGTGCCTTTATGGTTGTGATCTCCACTCTGTTGCATCCATAACGACATGCTTTGCATTTTGGACATTTGAAGAAACCGCTGCACATTAGCCAATTGCCCTTCTGTGTGTTTCTGTTGATAAAATAACTTTATGTTAGCAGGTTTCCCAGGGACGGCACCTTTCTGCATGTGATATTGGCATGCTCAGATATGAGGTGTTTAAGTTCATGATCCTTTTTAAGTGTGTTCCAATGATTTCCAATTGCTTGTTTGATGGCTTTGTTGGATCTATTGAAGTAAGTAATGAACGTGGTTAGTTCTTCATTTGGTCCTATCGGGTCTGCATTCTCTTAGGCATCAATAGATTTTTCCTCTTTTGTTTTTTGTGTCTCATCTGTGCATCCTCCAGAACAGCCGTTGGGTATCCTCGTCTCTTGAATCTGTTGTACATCCCATTTATCTGTTCCTCATATTCATTATCTTCAGAGCAATTTCAATAGGCTCGTAGAAATTCCCCGTACGGAATACTCCACTTGAGAGCTCTGGGGTGTGAACTGTTGGCTCACAAAATGCTGTTAGATGCAGTAGTTTTTCGAAATAAGGTGGTACATATTTTTTCATTTTCAATGAAGATCCGTATATCCAGGTAATCAATCACATTTTTACTGTATGTATGGGTGAATTGTAAGTTCAAAGAGTTGTTGTTTAATGATGATGAGAAGTCTTTCAATTCATTTTCCTCTCCTTCCCATATAAGGAAGAGGTCATCGATATAACGCACTCATAAAATCACTTTTTCCAAATTCATTCTGTTGTTCTCTGACCACAAGCATTCTGCCTCCCAAAAGCCCATTGTTAGATTCACATATGTTGGGGAAAATGATGTGCCCATCGCTGTTCCCTGCTTTTGCTTATAAAATCTGCCATCAAAGATAAAAACATTATCGGTGAGGCAAAAGGACATCATTTCTAAAAGCATTTGTGTGTGGCCAAATAAGCTCAGTGAGCGAGATCTCATGAAGTATTCACATGCCATCAAACCAGTGAGACAACGTCAACTGTGGCCATAATATACCCTGTGTTAGAATTGGGATTTTTGGTAGGCTAGGGCATGGGCCAAAGCCAGGCAGAAATCACCACTCTAGTCAGGATAAGGGAGCTACACTCCTAAAATAACCCCTGCTCAACCCCTTGGTAGCTTGGCACGAGCAGTCAGGCTTATCTTAGAGGCAGTGTGTAAAGCATTTTCACATAACCAACAGTAATACGGTGTAAGCACTACAAAAGGACACTACACCAGTTTAGAAAAATATCCAATATTTTTATCTACTTAAGACAAGACCAAAAATGATAAAAGTCCACAATACAGTACATAGAAATCTTCAGTTATCAAAATAACCTTGAAAAACAGTTCCTTGAAGTCGATAGCTCTGTCTGGGGCTCAGTGGCGGCATCAGATGGCGTTGTCAGTGAGACCAGGGTCGTGGTGCGAAGTGAATGCGGTGCTCGTCGCGGTGCTGACAGGTCGCGGTGCAAGCAGCGTCGTCGTCGTTGCTGAAGCTCTGTCGTCAGCTGATGAACTGGAGTCGATGGTGCCGGTGTCGGTAGGCCAAGGCTGCGGTGCGGAATGAGGGCGGTGCGTTGTGTAACTTTACGAGCGGTGCCCTTGAACCACGGTGCAAGCAGCAGCGTAGATTTTGGCGTGGAGCGGCGTCGTCGGGGATACCAAGGCATTGTTGTGAAGCGAGGCGGTGCAGAGTGCGGTGCCCACAGATCGCGGTGCGAGCAGCGGCTCGGTGGCAGCATCAGCAGGAATTGTCGGTGAGACCAGGGTCACGGTGCGGCGTTGCGGCGGTTCCCTCTGCAGTGCCTTCAGGACACGGAGTCGGCAGCGGCGTCATAGACGTCATCGGGTTGCTTTTCTTCTGTTGCAGCACAAAACACACAGTCCCCAGTGCTGAGGGCAGAAGCGCTTGAAATCTTTGCTGTTCCTGAGACTTGTTGAACAGGGGGCAAGCTCTATCTCAAGCCCTTGGAGAAACTCACAAAAGTAGATTGCAGAAAGTCCAGCCCAGTCCTTTCACTGCCCAAGACAGAAGCAGCCACTGCAGGTCAACACAGCAAAGCACACAGCAAAGTGGTAGTTCCTCCTCACAGCTTCTCCAGCTCTTCTTCTTGGCAGTCTTCTTGGTCTAAAAGAGTTCTAAAGTTCAGGGGTCTGGGCCCCAATATTAATATCCCAAAATCCTTTGATCTCTTAGGCAGAGAGTGTCTGTGCCCAGCCAGAACCAGTTCTGCCTTCTCTGGTGTGACTTCCTGGCAGGAGGTGGAGACTGCATGGTCAGAGGCAGACCAGGCCCTTTAAGAGGCAAGGAAATCTCCTCCCCTTCCCCAATTGCAGCCCAGGCCTATTCAGCCCTTTCCTGACCCACCTAGACTATCTGGAGCCACTCCTGCTCCACAGCCTTTTGTCATCCAAAACCCAGACAGGCAATCCACATTCCAGAAGAGGCACACGGGATGACTGAGCAAGAAAATACCTACTTTCTAAAAGTGGTATTTTCAAACACAGAATGTAAAAATCACCTTCACTAAAAGATGCATCTTTAGATTCAGAGTTCAGGCATACTAAACTTTATTTTCCTACCTAATTCCCCGGGCCAGTTATGTTTATAAGATGTTATAAACAAACTCCCCATTCTGTCCTATGGGGAACAGGTAGCCTTGCAATAGCGAAAAACGAAATTGGCCGTAATTCGCTATCAGGACATGCCACACACACCAGGGCATGTCCTACCTTTCACATACCCTGCACCCGGCCCACACCACGGGACCTTGGGCCTACCTTAGGGGTGGCTGACATGTAAAAAAAGGGAAGGTGAGGGACTGGCAAGTGTGTGCACTGGCCAAGTCGACATGGCAGTTACAAACTGCGCGCAGACTCCGCAATGGCGTGTCTGAGTTACCTTTTCAGGGCTACTCACGTGGGTGGCACAATCAGTGCTGCAGGCCCACTAGTAGCATTTGATTCACAGGCCCTGGCACACTCAGTGCACTTTACTAGGGACTAACAAGTAAATCAAATATCCAATCATGGAAACACCAATCCATAACACAATTTACCACAGGAGCACTTGCACTTTACCACTGATCAGCAGTGAGAAAAGTGCGCAGAAACACTACGCCAGCAAAAACCGGGAGGCCAGAAAGCAAAAACTCAGGGGAAACATGCCAAAAGATGCTAAGTCTAACACATGTCCCCTCCAGCTGAAAATAGGGAGAACTACCCACCCTCCTGGGAGTTCTCTTCACTAAGCGGAAGAACCTGGACAGACCATCTGCATTGGCGTGTTCTGTGCCAGGACGGTGTTCCACCGTAAAGTCCATTCCCTGTAGGGAGATGGACCACCTCAGAAGTTTTGAATTCTCACCCCTCACTTAGCATCAACCATCTGAGGGGCCTGTGGTCTGTCTGAACCCAGAAGTGAGTCCCAAACAGGTATGGTCTCAGCTTCTTCAGTGCCCAGACCACAGCAAAAGCTTCCCTTTTTATGGCACTCTGTTCTCTGGGGAGTAGTCTCCGGCTAAGGAAGACTACAGGCTGGTCTTGGCCCTCTTCGTTCAGTTGTAAGAGCACCGCTCCCACTCCATGCTCTGAAGCGTCAGTCTGCATGACGAATTCCTTGGAGAAGTCAGGTGCCTTGAGTACGGGTGCCGTGCACATGGTGGCCTTCAGGGCATCAAAAGCCTTCTGGCAGGACTCAGTCCAGATCACCTTCTTGGGCTGCTTCCAGGAAGTCAGCTCTGTTAAGGGGGCAACAATGGTGCCATACCCCTTAACAAACCTCCTGTAGTACCCGGTGAGTCCTAAGAAGGCCCTCACCTCTGTCTGGGTCTTGGGGGACTCCAAGCCAGAATGGTGTCAATCTTGGCTTGTAGGGGCGCCACCTGGCCGCTTCCTACCTGGTGTCCCAAGTACACCACCGAACCCTGCCCGATCTGGCACTTACTGGCCTTGATCGTGAGGCCTGCCCTCTGCAGTGCCTTCCACACTTCACTGAGGTGCTGCAAGTGTTCTTCCCAGCTGGAACTGAACACTGTGATGTCATCCAGGTAGGCGGCACTGAAATCCTCCAGCCCAGCCAACACCTGGTTGACCAACCTCTGAAAAGTGGCAGGGGCATTCTTCAACCCAAAGGGCATCACCCGGAACTTGGAATGTCCTTCTGGGGTTGAAAATGCTGACCTCTCCTTGGCCCCATCGGTTAAGGCAATCTGCCAGTACCCAGACGTTAAATCAAACGTGCTGAGGAACTTGGCAGCTCCCAACCGATCAATGAGCTCATCAGCTCTGGGGATGGGGTGTGCGTCAGTCCTGGTGATGGCATTGAGCCCACGGTAGTCCACACAAAACCGCAGATCTTGAGTGGCACCGGGTGCAACAGCCTTTGGCACCAAGACCACTGGGCTGGCCCAAGGACTGTTGGAAGGTTCGATCACCCCTAACGCCAAAATCTTAGACACCTCCTCTTTAATGCTGGCCTTGAACCGGTCAGTCAACCTGTAAATCTTGTGCTTCACAGGAAGGCTGTCACCGGTGTCCACGTCATGGGTACACCAGTGAGTAACACCTGGGGTCAGGGAGAACAGTGGGGCAAACTGTCCCAACAACTGGTGACAGTCGCTCTGCTGTTCTGGAGTCAGTGTAGGGGAGAGGATCACACCTTCCACTGACCCATCGCGCTCCTTGGTAGACAGGAGGTCAGGGAGAGGTTCACTCTCCTCTTCCACCCCATCATCTGTCACCAAGAGCATGCTCACTTCGGACCTCTCGAAGTGGGGCTTGAGGCGGTTCATGTGGAGGACCCTCAAAGGGTTCCTTGGAGCCCGCAAATCCACCAGGTAGGTGACATCACTTTTGCGCTCCACCACCTCAAATGGCCCAGACCACTGGTCCTGCAAGGCACAAGGTTCCACTGGGGCCATGACCCACACTTTTTGCCCAGGTTGAAATTTGACCAGAGTGGCATTCTGGTCATACCACTTCCTCATTTCTTCCTGGGTTGCTTCTAGGTTCGCCTGAACGAGTTTCCTGAAGCGGGCAGTTTGGTTTCTGAAGGCCAGCATGTAACTGAACATATCCTGGGGAGTTTTCCTGGGATCTGCCTCCCAGCCTTCCTTCACCAAACTCAGAGGTCCTCTCACAGGGTGACCATACAGAAGCTCAAAGGGACTGAACCCAAGAGACTTCTGTGGTACCTCCCTGTATGCAAAGAGAAGGCATGGCAAGAGGACGTCCCACTTACGCCTCATGGGTTCTGTTAGACCCCTAATCATGCCCTTCAAGGTCTGGTTGCATCTCTCCACCAGACCGTTACCTTGTGGGTGGTAAGGGGTGGTGAACTTGTAGGTTACACCACACTCCTTCCACAGGGATGTCATATACTTGGATATGAAATTGGTCCCCCTATCAGAAACCACCTCTCTGGGGAACCCCACTCAGGAAAAGATCCCCATTAACGCCCGGCCTACTACTGGCACCATCGTTGTCCTGAGAGGGATTGCCTCCATGTACCGGGTGGCATGGTCCACCAAAACCAGGATGTACCTGTTGCCCATGGCTGTCTTGGGATCCAGTGGCCCCACAATGTCCATCCCTACCATTTCAAAGGGCGTTCCAACCACTGGAAAAGGTTGGAGAGGAGCTTTGACCTTCCTCCCACTCTTACCACTTGCCTGGCAAGTTTGGCAAGACCTGCAATGTCCATCTGACTGCCTTCGCATTTGGGGCCAGAAGAAGTGGGTGACAAGCCTGGCAAAGGTCTTGTCCTGCCCCAAATGTCCTGCCAAAGGCACGTCATGAGCCAGACCCAGTAGGAAGGTCCTGAAGCGCTGGGGCACCACCAGCACATGGGCTGACCCAGGCTCAGCGACCTTAGGCTCACTGTATAGGAGATAATTCTCTCAGTAGATCCAATGTGAGCCGGACTGATCAGCAGCTGCCTGGTCTGCAGCCTGCCACCGCAGACCCTCTAGAGAAGGGCACTCCTTCTGCTCCTTGCAGAATTCCTCCCTGGTGGGACCCCCTTCTTGCTGTCAATGGGTCAGCTCAGAGATGTCCCCCAGTTGGGGGGCGCTAGGTGGCGCACATCCAAGATGGCCGCACACCTGTGAGGCTCTGGAGGCTTGGCGACTAAATCCTTCAATTATCCTCGATCCTACCTCGAAACTCAGCACCACGACGCGACGCACCTGCCCCACCAACCTCCGGGCACCTCTGGGAACAAAATCGTGCCCCTCGCGCTCACGGGGGCACCGCTGGTGCGGGGCCTCGGCGGCGGATGCCTGCGGAGCCGCGAGCCTGGGCAACCTGAGCGGTAGTCGCTGATACTGGAGACCCGGGGACCCCACGTGGCTGTGGGCCCGGCGTGGACTGCGCTGCTCCCCGGCTTCCCGACGCGGATGTCTCGTCGTTGCCGGCCTGGCGCGGGACGGGAGCGTACCGCAGGAGACCGAGGGAGGCCCGGTTGGGGCTGCTGAAACACTAAGAAACGGTGAGGTGCACAGGGGAGAAGCCCTGCCGCCATTTCTTGTTGTATGCCGTTGCCGCGAGTGGAGGGGACCGCGCAGTAGCGCGTCGACAGCGGTTCTACCCTATAATCCTGCGGCTGACCAATGCCGTACACGCTGTGAACTGCCCGGCAGGGGGGGAACGGAAGTTATACGCTGCTCCCGGTGGGCGAGAGCTGTTGGGACATACAACTGGGACTCCTGCCCGCGCCGCCGCCATTACACCTTGCGGACTTGCTGGGGATGCGGAGACACGGCACTTACGCCAGCTGGTGGGAGGACGAACTTTCTTCTTTTTACCTCGTTTCCCCCGCGGTATCAGAGGCCAAGATTTTTTGCTGATATCCTCCTGCTTGCCGGACAGCTGAAGATCGCTTCTTGAGGAATAGTTTCCCCCCTGGGGGAAACGACTGTGCCTGTGTGGTGGGGCCCGCGGTGACCATAGCTGGGCCCTACTAATCGAATCCTGCCCTCAGCGATAGCTGCTTGGGCCCTGGGTTCTATACGGAGGAGAGGGCTATGCGAGGGGGAACATGAGACTACATTTCGACTCCTGACGTGGATAACCACCTACATACCGCCATGCTGCATTAGTCCTACTCCTGCACTCGACATATTGCTCTGAAATCCGGGGAAACACTGCCTGCATGCAGTGAAACAGATCCTCCAGTATAGAAGACAGTACTGAGCAGACGTTACAGACCCCCCTGATTATACGTCTGTAGGTAGCCTTTGCCTTCGTTTACCCACTTGCTTGCCTCCTCACGCTTTGCTCGCCCTACATAACAGGGATCACGCGACGCAATGGGGAAACCTGATGGCCGCCAACCTAGACTCACCTTTGAAAATAAGAAAACGGCTGCCAGATCCACGTCTGCTGATTCGGGACCGGCTGGCACGGACCAGTCGCAGATCTCCGCACCAACACAGGAGGATGAGGTAAAAACACTTCTCCTGGCTATGAAACACAGTCTAGCTGACCTATCGGGAAAAATGGACACAATGAACAGCCGACTGGACTTCCTCGTCCAGAAGGTCGACAAGCATGATGGCCAGTTGAAGGAGGCGGAACGCCGCATCTCGGAGACTGAAGATGCTACATCCCAGATGCAACAGCATATGTCGCAAATGGACAGGGTGCTCAAAATTATCGCGGCAAAAAACGAAGATTTGGAGGCCCGCAGCCGCCGAAACAACATTCGAGTTCTTGGCATACCAGAGAGCACAAGCACTGGGCGTATGGAGGACTTCATAGAGCGCCTTTTCACTGGTACCTTCGGAGCGGACTCTTTTTCATCGCAATTGGTGGTCGAACGCGCCCACCGCTTGCTGGGACCCCGACCGCCGCCAGGAGGACCTCCTCGACCTATAGTTGCACGTCTCCTAAACTATCGGGATCGAGATGCTGCACTCAGGAGGGCAAGGGAACAGAAGACACTACACTTCGAAGGTAACGAATTCACCATCTACCCAGACTTTACCATGGCGGTTCAGGAAGCGCGCCGCAAGTTCCTGCCAGTCAAGATAAAGCTACGCAAGGCTCAAATCGACTACGCCTTCATGTACCCTGCAAGACTTCGGATAACGCACCAAGGCAAGCAGACTTTTTGCACTAACCGGCAACAAGTGGAAGACTTCCTGAAGACCACTCAACGCAGATCCCCGCGACAGGACCAGGCTTCCGGATCTCCATCTCCAGCTATGGACTAAGCTGGGACATGGACGGCCGCACTGTGGGCTCCTAACCTTGGCCTCCTCCCCCGATTTGCGAGGGGAAGGCTGTATGTTGTTGCTGTATTGGGACGCCCCAGGGGACTTGTCTCTCCCAACTTGGTTAATGAGGGCACCCGGCGAGATGAACAGAATGGACATAGACAGCTAAGTGCCCTTTGGGTTTAATTCTCTTCTTTCTAAGATATATAACTGCAAAGAGTAATGCGTATTGGTAGGGTTGACATAAAATTTCGCCAGGCACCCTTCCCTTTCCACTCTATTCCCCCCTGTACACCAGGACATCAAGTTGGGACATGGGAAGGTTTCGTGACCCACTGGCGCCCCCCCCTATGGGAGATCCCCCTGATTGTTTTTTTTCTCATTTCCTTCTGTTGCTTTGCTACATGCCAAGTTGCCTTTGTTTGACCAAGACAGTGCAGTTCATTTGTTTAGGACATATGGGTGGGCACCTTAGTACTGGCACGATTGGGGTGCCGTTGTGGGTGGGGGTGGGATGGCTGTCAATCAGTTGGCCCAATGCCGACTCACTAGGGGGAATGTTGGGGGGAGGGTTAGGGATGGGAATGTTATACAATGCAGCGATGTTTGTGAGACAACAGCTACTAGTCATATTCACCTGTTTTGGACCGCACATTTGCTTTGAGACCATAGATTCATGCACTGCGTCGTGGCGCTACATTCTTATATACAATTGGCTTTGGGATGTCGCTGCACACTGACCCACAGCGAATTAAAATGATCACATGGAATGTCAGGGGCCTTGGAGATCCCCGCAAACGTCGACAAATACTGGCGTACCTGGACAGACACCACATCCAAGTAGCAATGCTGCAGGAAACACACACAGACCCCAGACGTCCAAATTTTTTGGAGCTCGGTGGGACTCTGCCCGCGTATTCTCCTCATACTCCACATACTCGCGAGGTACGGTAATACTAGTGAAGAAGAATACACCCTTTATACTCGTGGGCACTTATAGCGACCCCTCAGGGCGCAGCTGTTTACTCTGGGGTACACTGGGTACACAATCGATCACCCTGGCGTGCTGCTATGGTCCGAACACAGACAACCCTGACTATTTCACAACATTGTGGGGGCAAATAATTAAAGTGGGATCCACTCACGTGTTGTGGGGCGGCGATTTTAACACGGCCCTGCACCCCTCCCTGGACAGATCCAATCCCCTTCCGTGTCACTACACCAACACACGAGAGGTTCTTTCTCAATTATTTTTAGATCAAGGGTTAATAGATGCGTGGCGATATGTCCATCCAGCGGACAGAGAGGGCACTTTCTACACGGCCGGGCACCGGACCTGGTCGCGCCTAGATTACTGGATATGCTCCCGGGGAGTTAGCACTTGGATTCACTCAGTAGAGCATATGGCCCGAACATACTCGGATCATGCGCCTGTGTGCCTCGAGATAGTGCCACCTAACTCCATAGCTTCCCCACTCTGTTGGAGACTGGTACCGGAAGCGCTTCTGGATGCGGTATTCCAAGCAGAGATTGCTGAAGAAATAGCTGATTTTTTCGCTCGGAATAAGGGCTCCGTTACAAGCGTGGGCACGATATGGGAAGCCTTCAAAGTCACTATGCGCGGCACATGCATGGCCAAAAGTTTTGGGGTCTTGCGTGATATACGGAGAAACTTGCGGCGCCTTGAAACAGAGCTGAAACAACTCGAACTAGACATGTGGGATAAGAAATCAGGTATCCACAGGGCACTACTCCGAGAAAACTAACAGACTATACCATCACTGCAGACCGGGAGGCCAAATTCAAAGGCAAATACTTCATCGCCCGCAGATACGGGGAGGGGGAGAGACCTGGCAGGGCGTTGGCGACTGAAATTCGACAACCCTGCTTTTCCAATTATATATTGGACGTGGTGGACGGTAATGGGGTGCGACATAGAGACAGCTTGGACATACTGCATACCTTTTCTGACTTTTTTGCAGATCTGTATAGATCGCGTCATGAAGACCCCCCGGACTTTTTGCACTATCTTGAAGATATAGCGTTAGGTTGGCTGGGTGATCACCAGCGTGAATTCTTGGCAGCGCCTTTCGAGGATGATGAGCTCCGTGAAGCTATCATGCAAATGAAATCGGGCAAAGCTCCTGAGCCCGATGGCTTCCCCGTAGATTTTTACAAAATGTACCTTGATCAACTGCTCCCAGTGCTGAGAGAGGTCTTCATGGAAGCCCAGGAGGCTCAATGAGGGAGGCGCTCATTATTTCTTTGCTAAAGCCCGGTAAGCCTGCGGACCAATGCGAGTCATATCGTCCCCTTTCTCTAATCAATACGGACGCAAAAATACTCGCCAACCTATTAGCCAACCGTCTCAAACTCCTCATGGAGAACCTGGTCCTTCCGGATCAGGCCGGATTCATCCCCGGTAGAGCAACGTCCCATAATCTTAGGACGCTTTTCTCCATACTACAAAATGTGGACCCAGGGCTGGCACTAGTGGCGGTCTTCCTCGACGCCACGAAGGCCTTTGACTCGCTAGAATGGGAGTATTTGTTTACCATACTCCAGAGTATGGGACTACCCAAGGGCTTTTTGGCCTGGATCCGACTTCTATACGCGTCACCGACAGCGAAAGTTTTGATCAATGGCCATGTATCTCCCCCAATTACCCTCTCGCGCGGCCCAAGACAGGGATGCCCACTTTCTCCCCTGCTCTTTGCTCTAGCCATGGAGCCACTGGCAGCTAAGATCCGGCAACACCACCAGGAGAAAGGACTACGATGTTTTTTACGCCCAATTCTCATATCTCTCTACGCAGACGATGTCACCCTATATATCAAAGACCCGCACCACAACCTTAACTCAATTCTCCGGGAATTTGTTAAATTTGGTGGCTACTCTGGAATACATATTAACTGGGCTAAATCCCAAATCTTCCCACTGACGACTGCGGTTGTACCCTTTGAGGCAGACTTTCCCATTACGGGGTGCTCAGAGGAGGTGAAATACCTGGGGATAACTGTCACGACAGACCGCGAGGAAATCATGAGGGTAAACTATGGCCGTGCATTAGATCATATAACCGGCTGCATCACTCGTTGGAATGCTCTCCCACTCACCATGGCGGGCCGCATCTCCCTTATTAAAATGGTGGTGCTCCCGAAATTTTTGTACTTATTTCTAAACATCCCATACGATCCAGGACGCCATTTTTTTTCTGCCATCCGAACGGAGCTGATCCGACTGGTCTGGGGGGGCAAACAGCCACGAATAAAATGGGACACACTTATGCGCCCATATTCACAGGGGGGTTTCGACGTCCCGGATCTGGAACTGTATTACATATGCGCCCAGGCACACTATGCCCATTTCTGGTTCCACCCACCTCGGTATACACCTCATGTTGCTACCGAACACTGGCTCGCTGACCCTATCCCATTGGAGGGAGTCCTGCTATCACAGATCAAACCTCGAGAACCCCGTCCCACTTCCGTAGAATGCACGCTCCTAGCTTGGCGCCGCATTGCTGCCCGCCTGCAGACGCCGTGCCTATACTCACCTCTGCTCCCACTTGCATACCACCCAAAGATGCCGTTACTGCAGGAAGGGATTTTCAAAAAGGTCGTTAAGGCACGGCGACTCCATTCCTGGGGAGATCTATATTTAAATGGTAGGTTCCGTACCCTCCAACAGCTCTACCCAAACCCCCTCCTTCTACTATGGAAATGTTCTTATATGCCCGCCTACGTCATGGGCTCAAGGATTGCAACCCAACGTATCCTGTGGAGCCCGTAGTGGTAGCCCCGCTGCATAACATACTCCGCGCCCCCACCGCATCTCACTTAGTGTCCACACTATATCACAGCTTATACACTGACACTGAATACCCTCAATGCGCTGCCCGGGACAAGTGGTCGGCTGAATTGGCACTCCCCATTTCTGACACACAGTGGGTTTTTGCTGCAAACAAACTGAAGACATCTCTGCTAGTAGCCGATTACGAATCACACATTATAAATTTCTCCATCGCAGCTATTACACTCCGGCGAAATTACATAGATTTGGGTTGCGAGATACCAGTAGATGTGATAGATGTAGGGTGGAAAATGCCGACTTCCTCCACCTTGCTTGGGGCTGCCCAGTGGTACATACCTACTGGCAACAGGTTTTTACAGCACTAGATTGCATGACCTCTTTGTCCCTTGCGCGATCCCCCTGGTGGCTTTACTTGGGTACACTGAGCAACTGCCGGTGGCAAACCGTAAATTTGTATCCTTTTGCCTCATACTGGCTAAACGGCGGGTGGCTTGTAGATGGGGCCGCGGAAGGGCACCTAAATTTAAGGAATGGATTGGAGACATGGCACAGTGGCAGGAACAAACATGTCTGTACGCTGAACTTCTCCCAGCCTCCTCACGTCCTCGGGACATATGGGGCCCATTACAGACATACCTAATGGAACACCCAACCGCCATTACTGAGGAACCCTGACACTTACCCGAGTAATTGTACCACCTCGGACTTCCTATTACATGCTTTAATTGTTTATAGGTGCTGGTCGCTTTTGCATGAGGCACCCCTATCAGATAACAAGACAATAAGCCTTGACATTTCTCGAATGTGATATTAATGAAATGACAATGCGGTGACGTACCACAAAGTAACGAAGTCCCACGATGCATGTATGGTTTTTTTAAGTACCACTGGTATATCTGTTGTATATTATGCCATGACTTGATGTATAGCTTGCTGACAATCTCTTATGTATGTTGTACACTGTTATCATGTACCATCCCTAACATTTAAATAAAAAAATAAAATAAAAAAAATTTAAAAAAATAATATTCATAAACTCAAAAAAAGAAAAAAAAAGAGATGTCCCCCAGTTCAGCTACCTGCTCCCCTGGAGGCACCGGGGTGTCCCCCTCAAGGTCCGCCTCCTCCCGGTCTGTGGGAACGTCAGGGACCGGTTTCCCACGCCCCTTGCCCTTTCACTTGGCAGGGACTTGGGCCACTGTTTTAGGCTCCAAGTCCTCTTGATCATCCTTTCTGGCCACCATTGACCGAGTAGGCATGCATGCCCACTCTGGCAACCCAAGCATCTCCAAGTGAGACCTGAGCTCAACATCCTTCCATAAGGACTGCTCCAGGTCGTTACCTAGCAGACAATCTACAGGCATGGAAGGGCTCACAACCACCCACAAGGGACCTGAGACCCCCCCCACTCGAAGGGAACCTGCGCCACCAGACACTGGCGCTCTGAATTGTCCACGCAATTACTTGGTGGAATGCCCCTGGGACTACCTGCTTCTCAGAGACCAGGTGACACCGGACTGAGGTCACACTGGCTCCAGTATCTCTGAGAGCCTCTACCCTGTGTCCATTGATGGTCACCCAGGTGCTGTATTTCTTTGTGTTAGGAGGCACCGGGTTTCCTGGGACCATCTCACTGTTCCCTAGTGAGACGAGGGTCATTTCTGCGGGGTCCCCACCTTCCTGTGGGTACTCCTCCTCCCCAAGCGCTACACTAGCCAACACCTTGGACTGCCCACCAGTGGGTGGCTGTGCCCCCTTAGGGCACTTGGGGTCCCCCTTCATGTGACCCACCTGGTCACATGCAAAACACTTGCGGGGGCCGGTCTCAGCAGGCTTTCCTGACGAGACCCCTTGTTTCTTATCTCCTGGGGGATGGGAACCTTTACCCTGGGTGTTAGTTTGGGGCCCTTTAGAGAACTCCTGTGTTTTACCCGTGTCCCCCCCATGTTTCTGCTGGGGACCCTGCCCACCTTTGGCTGAGTCTCCCCCATACGCTTTCCTGTGGACCATGGTACTCACCCAGCGGTCCGCCTCCATAGCAAGCTTCCTGGGGTCAGTCAGCTTACTATCAACTATGTGCTGGCGTAGATCTGCAAAACATAGACTAGACAAGTACTCCCATGCAATCAAATTGTAGAGCCCCTGAAAATCTGTCACATTACTGCCCTTCACCCAGCCATCCAGTGACCTGCAAAACATATCTACACATTCCAACCAAGTGTTGACATCAGACTTCTTACTGGGCCTGAACTTATCCCTGTACTTTTCAGGAGTGAGACCATACTTAGTGAGAAGGGCGTCCTTCATGTCTGGATAGGTGAGGTGATACCCCTTACCCAAAGCTATTAATGTATCCCTTGCTTCTTCTGGGAAGAGAGGCCACAATCCTGCTCCCCAATTCTCCTCAGGGACCCCATTTATGTGTATCGCTGCCTCGTAACCCTGAAACCACCTTTGTATGTCATCCCCCTTCTTGAATTCTGTGCCTACATTCTTAGGGATGTGCACAATCCTGTCTGCCTGTCTTGACAGGTTGCTGCCACCATCTGAGCTGGCTCTACTCCTCTGATTTAGCTCCTTTATCCTGAACTCATGCTCTAACATCATCCTTTTCTCCTCCATGGCTAACTTAAGCTTCTCCAGTTCTACTGCAACTCTCCTTGCTTCCCGCCTGTCCTCCAGCTCTCCTGGGAACAGGCCACTGCTGCCTGGCCTGGAGAGTTCCCCCCCTCCCAAAAGCACATCCACCCTAGGAATCGGCTCCTCCGCCTCTCCACTGAGATCACCAGACTGCTCGCTGGCATGTCTGGCTGCTACCCAGGCTCTCAGCGCCTTTTGTAGCTCCTCCTTCCTCATGAGGCCTCTGACTTGGACTTTTAGGTTTTTGCCAATTGATTTCAATTCCTAACATTGTAGGATTCCAACCTATCCTCCTCAAAGGCAATTTCCTGGGATGCAACAGATGATGCTCTTGATTCAGGCATGATGCAGTAGCGATTTCAAACTGGCAAGATCAAAAATAGGCCAAAAGAAAAAGAACCAGTATGTGGCACGTAATGGTCTGCAATATGGTAGTAGTGCACACCAATCACTGTAAGTCAAGTGCAAACGCAAGTCCTATCCTCACCGCTGACAACCAATGTTAGAACTGGGATTTTTGGTAGGCTAGGGCATGGGCCAATGCCAGGCAGAAACCACCACTCTAGTCAGGATAAGGGAGTTACACTCCTAAAAATCTCCTGCTCACCCCCTTGGTAGCTTGGCACGAGCAGTCAGGCTTATCTTAGAGGCAGTGTGTAAAGAATTTGCACATAACCAACAGTAATACGGTGTAAGCACTACAAAAGGACACCACACCAGTTTAGAAAAATATCCAATATTTTTATATACTTAAGACAAGACAAAAAACGATAAAAATCCACAATACAGTACTTAGAAATCTTCAGTTATCAAAATAACCTTGAAAAACAGTTCCTTGAAGTCGATAGCTCCGTCCGGGGCTATCACGGCATGGTGAACAAACAAATCCAAACAGTTCTGGCTGACCGCTGCGTCGCGGGCCAGCTACTGTGTCGGGAAGACCCGCAAACAGTACCTTTTAGAAATGCAGGGCATCGGCGACCTCTCATTGAGCTTCCGAAAGCACGGCGTCCGCAGCCGTCGGTTCCGGAGGTCAGTGCTGGAGTCGTCGGGGCCCTCGAAGTCACACGCATTGCAGATCGAACTCCCCTCTGTTGTAGTCAGGAGCGTTGGCGGCGGCAGGCGTCGGGTGCTGCAGTGCGAAGTGCAGCGTGCAGGGCCCTCAGGTCGCGGGGCGAGCAGTGGCTCGGTGGCGGCGTCAGATGGCGTCACCGGTGAGACCAGGGTCGCGGTGCGAAGTGAATGCAGTGCTCGTCGAGGTGCTGGCAGGTCGCGGTACAAGCAGCGACGTCGTCATTGCTGAAGCGCTGTCGTCAGCTGATGAACTGAGTCGATGGCGCAGGCGTCGGTAGGCCAAGGCTGCGGTGCGGGATGAGGGCGGTACATCATGTAACTTTACGAGCGGTGCCCTCGAACCATGGTGCAAGCAGCGGCGTAGATTTCGGCATGGAGCGGCATTGTCGGGGATACCAAGGCATTGTCATGAAGCGAGGCGGTGCGGAGTGCGGTGCCCACAGGTCGCGGTGCGGGCAGCGGCTCGGGGCAGCGTCAGCAGGCGTTGTCGGTGAGACCAGGGTCACGGTGCGATGTTGCGGCGGTGCCCTCTGCGGTGCCTTCAGGACACGGAGTCGGCAGCGACGTCATAGACGGGTTGCTTTTCTTCTGTTGCAGCACAAAACACACAGTCCCCAGTGCTGAGGGCAGAAGAGCTTGAAGTCTTTGCTGTTCCTGAGACTTCTTGAACAGGGGGAAAGCTCTACCTCAAGCCCTTGGAGAAACTCACAAAAGTAGATTGCAGAAAGTCCAGTCCAGTCCTTTCACTGCCCAAGACAGAAGCAGCCACTGCAGGCCAACACAGCAAAGCACACAGCAAAGTGGTAGTTCCTCCTCACAGCTTCTCCAGCTCTTCTTCTTGGCAGTCTTCTTGGTCCAAAAGAGTTCTAAAGTTCAGGGGTCTGGGCCCCAATATTTATATCCCAAAATCCTTTGATCTCTTAGGCAGAGAGTGTCTGGGCCCAGCCAGAACCAGTTCTGCCTACTCTGGTGTGACTTCCTGGCAGTAGGTAGAGATGGCATGGTCAGAGGCAGACCAGGCCCTTTGAGGTGCAAGAAAATCTCCTCCCCCTTCCCCAATTGCAGCCCAGGCCTATTTAGCCCTTTCCTGACCCACTAGACTATCTGGAGCCACTCCTGCTCCCCAGCCTTCTGTCATCCAAAACCCAGACAGGCAATCCACATTCCAGCAGAGGCACACGGGATGACTGAGCAAGAAAATACCTACTTTCTAAAAGTGGTATTTTCAAACACAGAATGTAAAAATCACCTTCACTAAAAGATGCATCTTTAGATTCTGAGTTCAGGCATACTAAACTTTATTTTCCTACCTAATCCCCCGGGCCAATTATGTTTATAAGATGTTATAAACAAACTCCCTATTCTGTCCTATGGGGAACAGGTAGCCTTGCAATAGCGAAAAACGAAATTGGCCGTAATTCGCTATAAGGACATGCCACACACACCAGGGCATGTCCTACCTTTCACATACACTGGACCCGGCCCACAGGGGTACCTTGGGCCTACCTTAGGGTGCTGACATGTAAGAAAAGGGAAGGTGAGGGACTGGCAAGTGTGTGCACTGGCCAAGTCGACATGGCAGTTACAAACTGCGCGCAGACTCCGCAATGTCGTGTCTGAGTTACCTTTTCAGGGCTACTCACGTGGGTGGCACAATCAGTGCTGCAGGCCCACTAGTAGCATTTGATTCACAGGCCCTGGCACACTCAGTGCACTTTACTAGGGACTAACAAGTAAATCAAATATCCAATCATGGAAACACCAATCCATAACACAATTTACCACAGGAGCACTTGCACTTTACCACTGATCAGCAGTGAGAAAAGTGCGCAGAAACACTACACCAGCAAAAACCGGGAGGCCAGAAAGCAAAAACTCAGGGGAAACATGCCAAAAGATGCTAAGTCTAACACATGTCCCCTCCAGCTGAAAATAGGGAGAACTACCCACCCTCCTGGGAGTTCTCTTCACTAAGGCGGAAGAACCTGGACAGACCATCTGCATTGGCGTGTTCTGTGCCAGGACGGTGTTCCACCGTAAAGTCCATTCCCTGTAGGGAGATGGACCACCTCAGAAGTTTTGAATTCTCACCCCTCACTTAGCATCAACCATCTGAGGGGCCTGTGGTCTGTCTGAACCCAGAAGTGAGTCCCAAACAGGTATGGTCTCAGCTTCTTCAGTGCCCAGACCACAGCAAAAGCTTCCCTTTTTATGGCACTCTGTTCTCTGGGGAATAGTCTCCGGCTAAGGAAGACTACAGGCTGGTCTAGGCCCTCTTCGTTCAGTTGTAAGAGCACCGCTCCCACTCCATGCTCTGAAGCGTCAGTCTGCATGACGAATTCCTTGGATAAGTCAGGTGCCTTGAGTACGGGTGCCGTGCACATGGTGGCCTTCAGGGCATCAAAAGCCTTCTGGCAGGACTCAGTCCAGATCACCTTCTTGGGCTGCTTCCTGGAAGTCAGCTCTGTTAAGGGGGCAACAATGGTGCCATACCCCTTAACAAACCTCCTGTAGTACCCGGTGAGTCCTAAGAAGGCCCTCACCTCTGTCTGGGTCTTGGGGGACTCCAAGCCAGAATGGTGTAAATCTTGGCTTGTAGGGGCGCCACCTGGCCGCTTCCTACCTGGTGTCCCAAGTACACCACCCTGCCCGATCTGGCACTTACTGGCCTTGATCGTGAGGCCTGCCCTCTGCAGCGCCTTCCACACTTCACTGAGGTGCTGCAAGTGTTCTTCCCAGCTGGAACTGAACACTGTGATGTCATCCAGGTAGGCGGCACTGAAATCCTCCAGCCCAGCCAACACCTGGTTGACCAACCTCTGAAAAGTGGCAGGGGCATTCTTCAACCCAAAGGGCATCACCCGGAACTTGGAATGTCCTTCTGGGGTTGAAAATGCTGACCTCTCCTTGGCCCCATTGGTTAAGGCAATCTGCCAGAACCCAGACGTTAAATCAAACGTGCTGAGGAACTTGGCAGCTCCCAACCGATCAATGAGCTCATCAGCTCTGGGGATGGGGTGTGCCTCAGTCCTGGTGATGGCATTGAGCCCACGGTAGTCCACACAAAACCGCAGTTCTGGAGTGGCACCGGGTGCAGCAGCATTTGGCACCAAGACCACTGGGCTGGCCCAAGGACTGTTGGAAGGTTCGATCACCCCTAACGCCAAAATCTTAGACACCTCCTCTTTAATGCTGGCTTTGACCCGGTCAGTCAACCTGTAAATCTTGTGCTTCACAGGAAGGCTGTCACCAGTGTCCACGTCATGGGTACACCAGTGAGTAACACCTGGGGTCAGGGAGAACAGTGGGGCAAACTGTCCCAACAACTGGTGACAGTCGCTCTGCTGTTCTGGAGTCAGTGTAGGGGAGAGGATCACACCTTCCACTGACCCATCGCGCTCCTTGGTAGACAGGAGGTCAGGGAGAGGTTCAGTCTCCTCTTCCACCCCATCATCTGTCACCAAGAGCATGCTCACTTCGGACCTCTCGAAGTGGGGCTTGAGGCGGTTCACGTGGAGGACCCTCAAAGGGTTCCTTGGAGCCCGCAAATCCACCAGGTAGGTGACATCACTTTTGCGCTCCACCACCTCAAATGGCCCTGTCCACTGGTCCTGCAAGGCACAAGGTTCCACTGCGGCCATGACCCACACTTTTTGCCCAGGTTGAAATTTGACCAGAGTGGCATTCTGGTCATACCACTTCCTCATTTCTTCCTGGGTTGCTTCTAGGTTCGCCTGAGCGAGTTTCCTGAAGCGGGCAGTTTGGTTTCTGAAGGCCAGCATGTAACTGAACATATCCTGGGGAGTTTTCCTGGGATCTGCCTCCCAGCCTTCCTTCACCAAACTCAGAGGTCCTCTCACAGGGTGACCATACAGAAGCTCAAAGGGACTGAACCCAAGAGACTTCTGTGGTACCTCCCTGTATGCAAAGAGAAGGCATGGCAAGAGGACGTCCCACTTACGCCTCATGGGTTCTGTTAGACCCTAATCATGCCCTTCAAGGTCTGGTTGCATCTCTCCACCAGACCGTTACCTTGTGGGTGGTAAGGGGTGGTGAACTTGTAGGTTACACCACACTCCTTCCACAGGGATGTCATATACTTGGATATGAAATTGGTCCCCCTATCAGAAACCACCTCTCTGGGGAACCCCACTCAGGAAAAGATCCCCATTAACGCCCGGCCTACTACTGGCACCATCGTTGTCCTGAGAGGGATTGCCTCCGTGTACCGGGTGGCATGGTCCACCAAAACCAGGAGGTACCTGTTGCCCATGGCTGTCTTGGGATCCAGTGGCCCCACAATGTCCATCCCTACCATTTCAAAGGGCGTTCCAACCACTGGAAAAGGTTGGAGAGGAGCTTTGACCTTCCTCCCACTCTTACCACTTGCCTGGCAAGTTTGGCAAGACCTGCAATGTCCATCTGACTGCCTTCGCATTTGGGGCCAGAAGAAGTGGGTGACAAGCCTGGCAAAGGTCTTGTCCTGCCCCAAATGTCCTGCCAAAGGCACGTCATGAGCCAGACCCAGTAGGAAGGTCCTGAAGCGCTGGGGCACCACCAGCACATGGGCTGACCCAGGCTCAGCGACCTTAGGCTCACTGTATAGGAGATAATTCTCTCAGTAGATCCAATGTGAGCCGGACTGATCAGCAGCTGCCTGGTCTGCAGCCTGCCACCGCAGACCCTCTAGAGAAGGGCACTCCTTCTGCTCCTTGCAGAATTCCTCCCTGGTGGGACCCCCTTCTTGCTGCCAATGGGTCAGCTCAGAGATGTCCCCCAGTTGGGGGGCGCTAGGTGGCGCACATCCAAGATGGCCGCACACCTGTGAGGCTCTGGAGGCTTGGCAACTAAATCCTTCAATTATCCTCGATCCTACCTCGAAACTCAGCACCACGACGCGACGCACCTGCCCCACCAACCTCCAGGCACCTCTGGGAACAAAATCGTGCCCCTCGCGCTCACGGGGGCACCGCTGGTGCGGGGCCTCGGCGGCGGATGCCTGCGGAGCCGCGAGCCTGGGCAACCTGAGCGGTAGTCGCTGATACTGGAGACCCGGGGACCCCACGTGGCTGTGGGCCCGGCATGGACTGCGCTGCTCCCCGGCTTCCCGACGCGGATGTCTCGTCGTTGCCGGCCTGGCACGGGCCTGGAGCGTACCGCAGGAGACCGAGGGAGGCCCGGTTGGGGCTGCTAAAACACTAAGAAACGGTGAGGTGCACAGGGGAGAAGCCCTGCCGCCATTTCTTGTTGTATGCCGTTGCCGCGAGTGGAGGGGACCGCGCAGTAGCGCGTCTACAGCGGTTCTACCCTATAATCCTGCGGCTGACCAATGCCGTACACGCTGTGAACTGCCCGGCAGGGGGGGAACGGAAGTTATACGCTGCTCCCGGTGGGCGAGAGCTGTTGGGACATACAACTGGGACTCCTGCCCGCGCCGCCGCCATTACACCTTCCGGACTTGCTGGGGATGCGGAGACACAGCACTTACGCCAGCTGGTGGGAGGACGAACTTTCGGCTTTTTGCCTCGTTTCCCCCGCGGTATCAGAGGCCAAGATTTTTTGCTGATATCCTCCTGCTTGCCGGACAGCTGAAGATCGCTTCTTGAGGAATAGTTTCCCCCCTGGGGGAAACGACTGTGCCTGTGTGGTGGGGCCCGCGGTGACCATAGCTGGGCCCTACTAATCGAATCCTGCACTCAGCGATAGCTGCTTGGGCCCTGGGTTCTATACGGAGGAGAGGGCTATGCGAGGGGGAACATGAGACTACATTTCGACTCCTGACGTGGATAACCACCTACATACCGCCATGCTGCATTAGTCCTACTCCTGCACTCGACATATTGCTCTGAAATCCGGGAAACACTGCCTGCATGCAGTGAAACAGATCCTCCAGTATAGAAGACAGTACTGAGCAGACGTTACAGACCCCCTGATTATACGTCTGTAGGTAGCCTTTGCCTTCGTTTACCCACTTGCTTGCCTCCTCACGCTTTGCTCGCCCTACATAACAGGGATCACGCGACGCAATGGGGAAACCTGATGGCCGCCAACCTAGACTCACCTTTGAAAATAAGAAAACGGCTGCCAGATCCACGTCTGCTGATTCGGGACCGGCTGGCACGGACCAGTCGCAGATCTCCGCACCAACACAGGAGGATGAGGTAAAAACACTACTCCTGGCTATGAAACACAGTCTAGCTGACCTATCGGGAAAAATGGACACAATGAACAGCCGACTGGACTTCCTCGTCCAGAAGGTCGACAAGCATGATGGCCAGTTGAAGGAGGCGGAACGCCGCATCTCGGAGACTGAAGATGCTACATCCCAGATGCAACAGCATATGTCGCAAATGGACAGGGTGCTCCAAATTATCGCGGCAAAAAACGAAGATTTGGAGGCCCGCAGCCGCCGAAACAACATTCGAGTTCTTGGCATACCAGAGAGCACAAGCACTGGGCGTATGGAGGACTTCATAGAGCGCCTTCTCACTGGTACCTTCGGAGCAGACTCTTTTTCATCGCAATTGGTGGTCGAACGCGCCCACCGCTCGTTGGGACCCCGACCGCCGCCAGGAGGACCTCCTCGACCTATAGTTGCACGTCTCCTAAACTATCGGGATCGAGATGCTGCACTCAGGAGGGCAAGGGAACAGAAGACACTACACTTCGAAGGTAACGAATTCACCATCTACCCAGACTTTACCATGGCGGTTCAGGAAGCGAGCCGCAAGTTCCTGCCAGTCAAGATAAAGCTACGCAAGGCTCAAATCGACTACGCCCTCATGTACCCTGCAAGACTTCGGATAACGCACCAAGGCAAGCAGACTTTTTGCACTAACCCGCAACAAGTGGAAGACTTCCTGAAGACCACTCAACGCAGATCCCCGTGACAGGACCAGGCTTCCGGATCTCCATCTCCAGCTATGGACTGAGCTGGGACATGGACGGCCGCACTGTGGGCTCCTAACCTAGGCCTCCTCCCCCGATTTGCGAGGGGAAGGCTGTATGTTGTTGCTGTATTGGGACGCCCCAGGGGACTTGTCTCTCCCAACTTGGTTAATGAGGGCGCCCGAGCGAGATGAACAGAATGGACATAGACAGCTAAGTGCCCTTTGGGCTTAATTCTCCTCTTTCTAAGATATATAACTGCAAAGAGTAATGCGTATTGGTAGGGTTGACATAAAATTTCGCCAGGCACCCTTCCCTTTCCACTCTATTCCCCCCCCTACACCGGGACATCTGGGAACTGCTATGCAGAAGAGTTGGGACATGGGAAGGTTTTGTGACCCACTGGCGCCCCCCCTATGGGAGATCCCCCTGATTGTTTTTTTTCTCATTTCCTTCTGTTGCTTTGCTACATGCCAAGTTGGCTTTGTTTGACCAAGACAGTGCAGTTCATTTGTTTAGGACATATGGGTGGGCACCTTAGTACCGGCATGATTGGGGTGACATTGTGGGTGGGGGTGGGAAGGCTGTCAATCAGTTGGCCCAATGCCGACTCAGTAGGGGGAATGTTGGGGGGAGGGTTAGGGATGGGAATGTTATACAATGCAGCGATGTTTGTGAGACAACAGCTACTAGTCATATTCACCTCTTTTGGACCACACATTTGCTTTGAGACCATAGATTCATGCACTGCGTCGTGGCGCTACATTCTTATATACAATTGGCTTTGGGATGTCGCTGCACACTGACCCACAGCGAATTAAAATGATCACATGGAATGTCAGGGGCCTTGGAGATCCCCGCAAACGTCGACAAATACTGGCGTACCTGGACAGACACCACATCCAAGTAGCAATGCTGCAGGAAACACACACAGACCCCAGACGTCCAAATTGTTTTGGAGCTCGGTGGGCCTCTGCCCGCGTATTCTCCTCATACTCCACATACTCGCGAGGTACGGTAATACTAGTGAAGAAGAATACACCCTTTATACTGGGGCACTTATAGCGACCCCTCAGGGCGCAGCTGTTTACTCTGGGGTACACTGGTTACACAATCGATCACCCTGGCGTGCTGCTATGGTCCGAACACAGACAACCCTGACTATTTCACAACATTGTGGGGGCAAATAATTAAAGTGGGATCCACTCACGTGTTGTGGGGCGGCGATTTTAACACGGCCCTGCACCCCTCCCTGGACAGATCCAATCCCCTTCCGTGTCACTACACCAACACACGAGAGGTTCTTTCTCAATTATTTTTAGATCAAGGGTTAATAGATGCGTGGCGATATGTCCATCCAGCGGACAGAGAGGGCACTTTCTACACGGCTGGGCACCGGACCTGGTCGCGCCTAGATTACTGGATATGCTCCCGGGGAGTTAGCACTTGGATTCACTCAGTAGAGCATATGGCCCGAACATACTCGGATCATGCGCCTGTGTGCCTCAAGATAGTGCCACCTAACTCCATAGCTTCCCCACGCTGTTGGAGACTGGTACCGGAAGCGCTTCTGGATGCGGTATTCCAAGCAGAGATTGCTGAAGAAATAGCTGATTTTTTCGCTCGGAATAAGGGCTCCGTTACAAGCGTGGGCACGATATGGGAAGCCTTCAAAGTCACTATGCGCGGCACATGCATGGCCAAAAGTTTTGGGGTCTTGCGTGATATACGGAGAAACTTGCGGCGCCTTGAAACAGAGCTGAAACAACTCGAACTAGACATGTGGGATAAGAAATCAGGTATCCACAGGGCACTACTCCGAGAAAAACTAACAGACTATACCATCACTGCAGACCGAGAGGCCAAATTCAAAGGCAAATACTTCATCGCCCGCAGATACGGGGAGGGGGAGAGACCTGGCAGGGCGTTGGCAACTGAAATTCGACAACCCCTCTTTTCCAATTATATATTGAACGTGGTGGACGGTAATGGGGTGTGACTAGAGACAGCTTGGACATACTGCATACCTTTTCTGACTTTTATGCAGATCTGTATAGATCGCGTCATGAAGACCCCCCGGACTTTTTGCACTATCTTGAAGATATAGCGTTAGGTTGGCTGGGTGATCACCAGCGTGAATTCTTGGCAGCGCCTTTCGAGGATGATGAGCTCCGTGAAGCTATCATGCAAATGGAATCGGGCAAAGCTCCTGGGCCCGATGGCTTCCCCGTAGATTTTTACAAAATGTACCTTGATCAACTGCTCCCAGTGCTGAAAGAGGTCTTCATGGAAGCCCAGGAGGCTCAGTATTTACCTGCATCAATGAGGGAGGCGCTCATTATTTCTTTGCTAAAGCCCGGTAAGCCTGCGGACCAATGCGAGTCATATCGTCCCCTTTCTCTAATCAATACGGACGCAAAAATACTCACCAAACTATTAGCCAACCGTCTCAAACTCCTCATGGAGAACCTGGTCCTTCCGGATCAGGCCGGATTCATCCCCGGTAGAGCAACGTCCCATAATCTTAGGATGCTTTTCTCCATACTACAAAATGTGGACCCAGGGCTGGCACTAGTGGCGGTCTTCCTCGACGCCACGAAGGCCTTTGACTCGCTAGAATGGGAGTATTTGTTTACCATACTCCAGAGTATGGGACTACCCAAGGGCTTTTTGGCCTGGATCCGACTTCTATACGCGTCACCGACAGCGAAAGTTTTGATCAATGGCCATGTATCTCCCCCAATTACCCTCTCGCGCGGCACAAGACAGGGATGCCCACTTTCTCCCCTGCTCTTTGCTCTAGCCATGGAGCCACTGGCAGCTAAGATCAGGCAACACCACCAGGAGAAAGGACTACGATGTTTTTTACGCCCAATTCTCATATCTCTCTACGCAGACGATGTCACCCTATATATCAAAGACCCGCACCACAACCTTAACTCAATTCTCCGGGAATTTGTTAAATTTGGCGGCTACTCTGGAATACATATTAACTGGGCTAAATCCCAAATCTTCCCACTGACGACTGCGGTTGTACCCTTTGAGGCAGACTTTCCCATTACGGGGTGCTCGGAGGAGGTGAAATACCTGGGGATAACTGTCACGACAGACCGTGAGGAACTCATGAGGGTAAACTATGGCCGTGCATTAGATCATATAACCGGCTGCATCACTCGATGGAATGCTCTCCCACTCACCACGGCGGGCCGCATCTCCCTTATTAAAATGGTGGTGCTCCCGAAATTTTTGTACTTATTTCTAAACATCCCATACGATCCAGGACGCCATTTTTTTTCTGCCATCCGAACGGAGCTGATCCGACTGGTCTGGGGGGGCAAACAGCCACGAATAAAATGGGACACACTTATGTGCCCATATTCACAGGGGGGTTTCGACGTCCCGGATCTGGAACTGTATTACATATGCGCCCAGGTACACTATGTCCATTTCTGGTTCCACCCACCTCGGTATACACCTCATGTTTCTACCGAACACTGGCTCGCTGACCCAATCCCATTGGAGGGAGTCCTGCTATCACAGATCAAACCTCGAGAACCCCGTCCCACTTCCGTAGAATGCACGCTCCTAGCTTGGCGCCGCATTGCTGCCCGCCTGCAGACGCCGTGCCTATACTCACCTCTGCTCCCACTTGCATACCACCCAAAGATGCCGTTACTGCAGGAAGGGATTTTCAAAAAGGTTGTTAAGGCACGGCGACTCCATTCCTGGGGAGATCTATATTTAAATGGTAGGTTCCGTACCCTCCAACAGCTCTACCCAAACCCCCCTCCTTCTACTATGGAAATGTTCTTATATGCCCGCCTACGTCATGGGCTCAAGGATTGCAACCCAACGTATCCTGTGGAGCCCGTAGTGGTAGCCCCGCTGCATAACATACTCCGCGCCCCCACCGCATCTCACTTAGTGTCCACACTATATCACAGCTTATACACTGACACTGAATACCCTCAATGCGCTGCCCGGGACAAGTGGTCGGCTGAATTGGCACTCCCCATTTCTGACACACAGTGGGTTTTTTGCTGCAAACAAACTGAAGACATCTCTGCTAGTAGCCGATTACGAATCACACATTATAAATTTCTCCATCGCAGCTATTACACTCCGGCGAAATTACATAGATTTGGGTTGCGAGATACCAGTAGATGTGATAGATGTAGGGTGGAAAATGCCGACTTCCTCCACCTTGCTTGGGGCTGCCCAGTGGTACATACCTACTGGCAACAGGTTTTTACAGCACTAGATTGCATGACCTCTTTGTCCCTTGCGCGATCCCCCCTGGTGGCTTTACTTGGGTACACTGAACAACTGCCGGTGGCAAACCGTAAATTTGTATCCTTTTGCCTCGTACTGGCTAAACGGCGGGTGGCTTGTAGATGGGGCCGCGGAAGGGCACCTAAATTTAAGGAATGGATTGGAGACATGGCACAGTGGCAGGAACAAACATGTCTGTACGCTGAACTTCTCCCAGCCTCCTCACGTCCTCGGGACATATGGGGCCCATTACAGACATACCTAATGGAACACCCAACCGCCATTACTGAGGAACCCTGACACTTACCCGAGTAATTGTACCACCTCGGCCTTCCTATTACATGCTTTAATTGTTTATAGGTGCTGGTCGCTTTTGCACTGAGGCACCCCTATCAGATAACAAGACAATAAGCCTTGACATTTCTCGAATGTGATATTAATGAAATGACAATGCGGTGACGTACCACAAAGTAACGAAGTCCCACGATGCATGTATGGTTTTTTTAAGTACCACTGGTATATCTGTTGTATACTATGCCATGACTTGATGTATAGCTTGCTGACAATCTCTTGTGTATGTTGTACACTGTTATCATGTACCATCCCTAACATTTAAATAAAAAAATAAAATAAAAAAAATAATATTCATAAACTCAAAAAAAAAAAAAAAAAGAGATGTCCCCCAGTTCAGCTACCTGCTCCCCTGGAGGCACCGGGGTGTCCCCCTCAAGGTCCGCCTCCTCCCGGTCTGTGGGAACGTCAGGGACCGGTTTCCCACGCCCCTTGCCCTTTCACTTGGCAGGGACTTGGGCCACTGTTTTAGGCTCCAAGTCCTCTTGATCATCCTTTCTGGCCGCCATTGACCGAGTAGGCATGCATGCCCACTCTGGCAACCCAAGCATCTCCAAGTGAGACCTGAGCTCAACATCCTTCCATAAGGACTGCTCCAGGTCGTTACCTAGCAGACAATCTACAGGCATGGAAGGGCTCACAACCACCCTCAAGGGACCTGAGACCCCCCCACTCGAAGGGAACCTGCGCCACCAGACACTGGCGCTCTGAATTGTCCACGCAATTACTTGGTGGAATGCCACTGGGACTACCTGCTTCTCAGAGACCAGGTGACACCGGACTGAGGTCACACTGGCTCCAGTATCTCTGAGAGCCTCTACCCTGTGTCCATTGATGGTCACCCAGGTGCTGTATTTCTTTGTGTTAGGAGGCACCGGGTTTCCTGGGACCATCTCACTGTTCCCTAGTGAGACGAGGGTCATTTCTGCGGGGTCCCCACCTTCCTGTGGGTACTCCTCCTCCCCAAGCGCTACACTAGCCAACACCTTGGACTGCCCACCGGTGGGTGGCTGTGCCCCCTTAGGGCACTTGGGGTCCCCCTTCATGTGACCCACCTGGTCACATGCAAAACACTTGCGGGGGCCGGTCTCAGCAGGCTTTCCTGACGAGACCCCTTGTTTCTTATCTCCTGGGGGATGGGAACCTTTACCCTGGGTGTTAGTTTGGGGCCCTTTAGAGAACTCCTGTGTTTTACCCGTGTCCCCCCCACGTTTCTGCTGGGGACCCTGCCCACCTTTGGCTGAGTCTCCCCCATACGCTTTCCTGTGGACCATGGTACTCACTCAGCGGTCCGCCTCCATAGCAAGCTTCCTGGGGTCAGTCAGCTTACTATCAACTATGTGCTGGCATAGATCTGCAAAACATAGACTAGACAAGTGCTCCCATGCAATCAAATTGTAGAGCCCCTGAAAATCTGTCACATTACTGCCCTTCACCCAGCCATCCAGTGACCTGCAAAACATATCTACACATTCCAACCAAGTGTTGACATCAGACTTCTTACTGGGCCTGAACTTATCCCTGTACTTTTCAGGAGTGAGACCATACTTAGTGAGAAGGGCATCCTTCATGTCTGGATAGGTGAGGTGATACCCCTTACCCAAAGCTATTAATGTATCCCTTGCTTCTTCTGGGAAGAGAGGCCACAATCCTGCTCCCCAATTCTCCTCAGGGACCCCATTTATGTGTATCGCTGCCTCGTAACCCTGAAACCACCTTTGTACGTCATCCCCCTTCTTGAATTCTGTGCCTACATTCTTAGGGATGTGCACAATCCTGTCTGCCTGTCTTGACAGGTTGCTGCCACCATCTGAGCTGGCTCTACTCCTCTGATTTAGCTCCTTTATCCTGAACTCATGCTCTAACATCATCCTTTTCTCCTCCATGGCTAACTTAAGCTTCTCCAGTTCTACTGCAACTCTCCTTGCTTCCCGCCTGTCCTCCAGCTCTCCTGGGAACAGGCCACTGCTGCCTGGCCTGGAGAGTTCCCCCCCTCCCAAAAGCACATCCACCCTAGGAATCGGCTCCTCCGCCTCTCCACTGAGATCACCAGACTGCTCGCTGGCATGTCTGGCTGCTACCCAGGCTCTCAGCGCCTTTTGTAGCTCCTCCTTCCTCATGAGGCCTCTGACTTGGACTTTTAGGTTTTTGCCAATTGATTTCAATTCCCTAACATTGTAGGATTCCAACCTATCCTCCTCAAAGGCAATTTCCTGGGATGCAACAGATGATGCTCTTGATTCAGGCATGATGCAGTAGCGATTTCAAACTGGCAAGATCAAAAATAGGCCAAAAAGAAAAAGAACCAGTATGTGGCACGTAATGGTCTGCAATATGGTAGTAGTGCACACCAATCACTGTAAGTCAAGTGCAAACGCAAGTCCTATCCTCACCGCTGACAACCAATGTTAGAACTGGGATTTTTGGTAGGCTAGGGCATGGGCCAATGCCAGGCAGAAACCACCACTCTAGTCAGGATAAGGGAGTTACACTCCTAAAAATCTCCTGCTCACCCCCTTGGTAGCTTGGCACGAGCAGTCAGGCTTATCTTAGAGGCAGTGTGTAAAGAATTTGCACATAACCAACAGTAATACGGTGTAAGCACTACAAAAGGACACCACACCAGTTTAGAAAAATATCCAATATTTTTATATACTTAAGACAAGACAAAAAACGATAAAAATCCACAATACAGTACTTAGAAATCTTCAGTTATCAAAATAACCTTGAAAAACAGTTCCTTGAAGTCGATAGCTCCGTCCGGGGCTATCACGGCATCGTGAACAAACAAATCCAAACAGTTCTGGCTGACCGCTGCGTCGCGGGCCAGCTACGGTGTCGGGAAGACCCGCAAACAGTACCTTTTAGAAATGCAGGGCATCGGCGACCTCTCATTGAGCTTCCGAAAGCACGGCGTCCGCAGCCGTCGGTTCCGGAGGTCAGTGCTGGAGTCGTCGGGGCCCTCGAAGTCACACGCATTGCAGATCGAACTCCCCTCTGTTGTAGTCAGGAGCGTTGGTGGCGGCAGGCGTCGGGTGCTGCGGTGCGAAGTGCAGCGGTGCAGCATGCAGGGCCCTCAGGTCGCGGGGCGAGCAGCTGCTCGGTGGCGGCGTCAGATGGCGTCACCGGTGAGACCAGTGTCGCGGTGCGAAGTGAATGCAGTGCTCGTCGATGTGCTGGCAGGTCGCGGTACAAGCAGCGATGTCATCATTGCTGAAGCGCTGTCGTCAGCTGATGAACTGGAGTCGATGGCGCAGGCGTCGGTAGGCCAAGGCTGCGGTGCGGGATGAGGGCGGTACATCATGTAACTTTACGAGCGGTGCCCTCGAACCACGGTGCAAGCAGCGGCGTAGATTTCGGCATGGAGCGGCATTGTCGGGGATACCAAGGCGTTGTCATGAAGCGAGGCGGTGCGGAGTGCGGTGCCCACAGGTCGCGGTGCGGGCAGCGGCTCGGGGCAGCGTCAGCAGGCGTTGTCGGTGAGACCAGGGTCACGGTGCGATGTTGCGGCGGTGCCCTCTGCGGTGCCTTCAGGACACGGAGTCGGCAGCGACGTCATAGACGGGTTGCTTTTCTTCTGTTGCAGCACAAAACACACAGTCCCCAGTGCTGAGGGAAGAAGAGCTTGAAGTCTTTGCTGTTCCTGAGCCTTCTTGAACAGGGGGAAAGCTCTACCTCAAGCCCTTGGAGAAACTCACAAAAGTAGATTGCAGAAAGTCCAGTCCAGTCCTTTCACTGCCCAAGACAGAAGTAGCCACTGCAGGCCAACACAGCAAAGCACACAGCAAAGTGGTAGTTCCTCCTCACAGCTTCTCCAGCTCTTCTTCTTGGCAGTCTTCTTGGTCCAAAAGAGTTCTAAAGTTCAGGGGTCTGGGCCCCAATATTTATATCCCAAAATCCTTTGATCTCTTAGGCAGAGAGTGTCTGTGCCCAGCCAGAACCAGTTCTGCCTACTCTGGTGTGACTTCCTGGCAGTAGGTAGAGATGGCATGGTCAGAGGCAGACCAGGCCCTTTGAGGTGCAAGAAAATCTCCTCCCCCTTCCCCAATTGCAGCCCAGGCCTATTTAGCCCTTTCCTGACCCACTAGACTATCTGGAGCCACTCCTGCTCCCCAGCCTTCTGTCATCCAAAACCCAGACAGGCAATCCACATTCCAGAAGAGGCACACGGGATGACTGAGCAAGAAAATACCTACTTTCTAAAAGTGGTATTTTCAAACACAGAATGTAAAAATCACCTTCACTAAAAGATGCATCTTTAGATTCTGAGTTCAGGCATACTAAACTTTATTTTCCTACCTAATCCCCCGGGCCAATTATGTTCATAAGATGTTATAAACAAACTCCCTATTCTGTCCTATGGGGAACAGGTAGCCTTGCAATAGCGAAAAACGAAATTGGCCGTAATTCGCTATAAGGACATGCCACACACACCAGGGCATGTCCTACCTTTCACATACACTGGACCCGGCCCACAGGGGTACCTTGGGCCTACCTTAGGGGTGCTGACATGTAAGAAAAGGGAAGGTGAGGGACTGGCAAGTGTGTGCACTGGCCAAGTCGACATGGCAGTTACAAACTGCGCGCAGACTCCGCAATGTCGTGTCTGAGTTACCTTTTCAGGGCTACTCACGTGGGTGGCACAATCAGTGCTGCAGGCCCACTTGTAGCATTTGATTCACAGGCCCTGGCACACTCAGTGCACTTTACTAGGGACTAACAAGTAAATAAAATATCCAATCATGGAAACAGCAATCCATAACACAATTTACCACAGGAGCACTTGCACTTTACCACTGATCAGCAGTGAGAAAAGTGCGCAGAAACACTACGCCAGTAAAACTAGAGTCAAAACCGGGAGGTCAGAAAGCAAAAACTCAGGGGAAACACACAAAAAGATGCCAAGTCTAACACCCTGATTTCCAAGGAATGCCATTGATGCGGGTAAGAAAATCCATAGAGTCAGGAATGTAGGATGGCAGGTCAGCCACATATGGAAACAAGAAAATATCAACAAATCTGGAAGTGTTCTCCAGGAGAGAGCCACATGAGCTTACGATGGGACGGCCTGGGGGATTTTCTAGGTTCTTATGCACTTTTGGTAGTGTATATAGGGTAAGCCTGGGCGTAGTTTGCGTAGTAGCACTTCACGTAGCTACGTGAAGTACATTTTGAACTACACGTAGCTATGCAAATTGCGTAGTGCGTAGCTGTGTGCTTGACTGCACTATACAATAATTGCCAAAGGCATCTTGCACAGTGCAAGTTAAGATAAAATAAATATCTCTGTCTTTATATACTAAAAATGCATATAGTCATTTCACAAAAGTGAAAACGATAAATTAACAAGCAGTGAGAGAGTGATGATTTTGGGATCCTCCCTAACCTAGGGAGAGAACCAAGCAGATGCCTTGAAAACAAAAAGCACATCTTTTGAACAATTCAGTGGTGGTCCCATCCTCTTAGGACCACCCCAAGCACAGTTATTGGCAAAAATACAATCCCAACCAAAGGCCCTGCAAAGCATTATGGGACAAGATTAGCAGTGGGCAGTGAATATTATAGTATCCAATATCAAAATAATTCTACAAAGAGCTGCAGTTCCACTAGTCGTTACTAGATGTCCTCACGAGTCAAATGCAAAAGATTCATGAAAGGGTTTCAATGCTTTTGCATTTGACTCGTGAGGGACATCTAGTAACGACTAGTGGAACTGCAGCTTGATGTATTAATAATTTCAATGCTTTTGCATTTGACTCGTGAGGGACATCTAGTAACGACTAGTTGAACTGCAGCTCTTTGTAGAATTATTTTGATATTGAACACTATAATAATCACTGTACACTGCTAATCTCGTCCCATAATGCTTTTCAGGGCCTTTGGTTGGGATTGTATTTTTGCCCATAACTGTGCTTGGGGTGGTCCTAGGAGGAAGGGACCACCACTGAATCGTTCACATGATATGCTTTTGTGTTCAAGGCATCTGCTTGGTCCTCCCCTAGGTTAGGGGGACCCCAAAATCATCACCTCTCTCATTGCTTGATATTTTATTGTCAAAGTTCACTTTTGAGAATTGGTTATATGCTTTTTAGCATAGAAAATTGCTTTATCAAAGCATTTGTAGGTGTTTAGTATACTACTGCTACGCTACGTCAATTAGCACAGTTTTTCACTCTGCTACGTGCAATTTGCATAGTGCGTAGTAGCACAAATTTTGCATGCTCCGTGAGCGTAGCGAAGTATTATGCCCAGGGTTAATATAGGGTAGGGACAGTTGGATGCGTGAACTTTAGATATTGCAATTCATCCTCATAAAGCAAACCTTGGTCATGCCATTTTTGTATGTGTTAGTATCTGTAAGAATAAGTGAGGTGGTGTGTGTATAACTGTATAGGTGAGTTAATGGCAGTGTTATTGATTCTTTGGGTGACTGAATAGTTCTGTGAGTAACTCTATAGGTGAGTGGCGGTGTGTGAGTGTCTGTATGGGTGCATGAGTGCATATATCAGTGGCTGTATTGATGAGTGACTGCGTGTATGAGTGACTGTATGGGTTAGTGAGTGGATGTGTGTAGGCCTATGAATCAGTGAGTGTGCATGTACTAACTGGTATTGGTGTGTCTATGGTTTCGAGAATGGTAATCTATATTGTAGACTGGGTGTATGAAAGTTTACATTAGGGTGTGAGGAGGTGCATCAGATATTAAGTGGATGATGTCATGAGTGATGTCATCAGTGATGTCATTTGAGATGTCATGAGTGATGTCATGAGTGATGTTACTGACCATGTCATGAGTGATGTAATATGTGGCGTCAGCAGCAGTGCATTGCGGGGGCGAGAGTTATAGTTAGCTCAGGAATATATATATATATATATATATATATTCACTGAAAAAACCATAGGTTTCAGGGACGTTATAGTTACAAATTAGCATTTAAAAAACCTTTGAAATTCACTGAAAAAACCATAGGTTTTAGGGACAGTTATAGTTAGTTGGACATTGCACTCGTACAAAACCCGTGAAATTCCCCGTTATAGTTAGTCCAGCTAACTATAACTCGCGCCCGCAATGCACTGCTGATGACGTCACATATTACATCACTCATGACATGGTCAGTGACATCACTGATGACATCACTGATGACATCTCAAATGACATCACTGATGACATCACTGATGACATCATCCAGTGACTGTGTGTTTCTGTAAAGTTTATATATTTTTAATATATATAGGAAAAGACGTATTGAAGAATGAGTGGGTGTGTAAGTGTCTGTATGGATGATTTAGTAGGTGCGTGACTGACTCTATAAGTGAGTGATTTAACGTATCTTACTGAATGCATGGGTTAGTGACTAAACTGGGTGAATGTCTGTATCCGTCTGTCTGTTGCTGTGTAAGTGGCTGCATGTGTTTGTGAATAGCTACATGAGTGTCTATATGAGTTATTGAATGCTTGTCTGAGTATCTGTATGGGTGCCTGAGTGTTTGTGTGGGAGGGGTGTGTGCAACTCTGTGCATAGATGTGTGAGTGGGTGATTCACTGGGTGGATGGTTTCAAGAGTGCAACTGTGATAGACTGTATGGGTGGGTAAGTGTGTGTAAGAGTGTGTTAGTGAGTGAATGTATGTCCCAGTGGTACATGTGTGAGTAACTACATATGTGAAAGGCAGTATATATGTGTGTTGGAGTATATAAATAGCTATAAGCTGAGAGTGAGTGATTGTGATAGTGGCTGTATGGATGAGTGTGTGCTTGTATCAGTGATTGTATAAGAGCGTAAGAATGTGCTACTATTTGTATGAGTAAGTGAGCTGGTGTGTGTATAACTGTATAGGTGAGTAAATGGTAGTGTGTTTAATTATTTGCATGACTGACTAGGTGTGTGAGTACCTCTATGGATGAGTGGCGGTGTTTGAGTGTCTATATAGGAGTATGAGTGCATATGATAGTCCTGTACTGAGTGACCGTAAGTATGAATGACTGTACGGGTGAGTGAGTGGATGTGTGCGTAGACCTAAGAATCAGTGAGTGGGTATGTAGTTATTGGTGTTGGAGTGTCTATGGTTTTGCGAATGGCAGTCTGTAATTTAGAGTGGGTGTATCAAAGGTTATATTAGGGTGTGAGGAGGTGCATCAGATTATCACGTGGATGATGTCATCAGTGATGTCATCAGTGATGTCATCAGTGATGTCACTGACCATGTCATGAGTGATGTAATATGTGACGTCATCAGCAGTGCATTGCGGGGCGCGAGTTATAGTTAGCTGGACTAACTATAACGGGGGAATTTCACGGGTTTTGTACGAGTGCAATGTCCAACTAACTATAACTGTCCCTAAAACCTATGGTTTTTCAGTGAATTTCAAAGGTTTTTTAAATGCTAATTTGTAACTATAACGTCCCTGAAACCTATGGTTTTTTCAGTGAATTTCAAAGGTTTTTAAATGCTAACTTGTAACTATAACATGTCTGAAACCTACAGTTTTTTCAGTGAATTTCAAAGGTTTTGTAAATGACAATTTTTAAATGTATTAATTGTTATATAAATTTTTTCATACTGATTTCCAAATTTTTAGAAACAATTTTTTTTACATATTTTATTTTTTAAATTACATTGTAATTACATTATACATTACATTACAAAAAATACTTTCTCAGAATGAATTACTTTAGTTTAATTACTTTGCACATAGGCAATAGACTTTTAAGTACAGTAGTTACAGTTGTTGCAATGGGCAACACATTTTCAAACACAATGCAACATTCAGCTCAATGTGAATTTCTAGTTAAATGCAATTAGTTACTTTATGGATTACTTTTCTAACCACATTACTGGATCCTAGATTCAGTCCTGGGACATCTCCTGTAAACAGTTGAGTAAAAGCGTTTTGGTTACAGTCGTGATTTTTAAGGAATATTATTGTACTTTAAAAGTTCACACTTAGAAACTTTTTCTCATAGAATCACCAATGTTATCCTATGGAAGGAAATTCACTTAGAAGTTAAAAACTGTTATCGTTACTTTTTCTTACTCAGTGTTGGATCCTGGATCCAGCACTGGTGCATCTCCTGTAAACAGTTGAAAGAATGCATTTAAGTCATACAGGCGATTTTTTAGGAATATTTGTAGTTTGTGAAAATCGACACTTTGAAACTTTTCTGCTGAAAACCAGACAATGGATTCCTATGGAAGGAAATTCAAGTTACTGGTAAGTACGGTTAAAATTACTTTTGAGGATCAGTACTGGGCTGAAAGATGCAGCACTGAGGTCTCTCCTGATAACAGGTGAGTAAATCGGAATTCGTATTTCGGCTGATTTTAGAGGAATATTTTAAAGTTCCAAAACTCCACACTTAGAAGAATTTCCAAGTGAAACCAGTCAATGTTAGCCTATGGAAGGAAATTCAAGTTACTGGTAAGTACGGTTAAAATTACTTTTCAGGACCAGTACTGGGCTGAAAGATGCAGCACTGAGGTCTCTCCTGATAACAGGTGAGTAAATCAGAATTGGATTTCGGCTGATTTTAGAGGAATATTTGTATGTTTCAAAATCAACACTTAGAAACTTTTTCAGCAAAAAGCAGGCAATGATATCCTATGGAAGGAAATTCAAGTTACTGGTAAGTACGGTTAAAATTACTTTTGAGGATCAGTACTGGGCTAAAAGATGCAGCACTGGGTTCTCTCCTGATAACAGGTGAGTAAATCGGAATTCGTATTTCGGCTGATTTTAGAGGAATATTTTAAAGTTCCAAAACTCCACACTTAGAAGAATTTCCAAGTGAAACCAGTCAATGTTAGCCTATGAAGGAAATTCAAGTTACCGGTAAGTACGGTTAAAATTACTTTTCAGGATCAGTACTGGGCTGAAAGATGCAGCACTGAGGTCTCTCCTGATAACAGGTGAGTAAATCGGAATTCGTATTTCGGCTGATTTTAGAGGAATATTTTAAAGTTCCAAAACTCCACACTTAGAAGAATTTCCAAGTGAAACCAGTCAATGTTAGCCTATGGAAGGAAATTCAAGTTACTGGTAAGTACGGTTAAAATTACTTTTCAGGACCAGTACTGGGCTGAAAGATGCAGCACTGAGGTCTCTCCTGATAACAGGTGAGTAATTCAGAATTCGAATTTCGGCTGATTTTAGAGGAATATTTGTATGTTTCAAAAATCAACACTTAGAAACTTTTTCAGCAAAAAGCAGGCAATGATATCCTATAGAAGGAAATTCAAGTTACTGGTAAGTACGGTTAAAATTACTTTTGAGGATCAGTACTGGGCTGAAAGATGCAGCACTGAGGTCTCTCCTGATAACAGGTGAGTAAATCGGAATTCGTATTTCGGCTGATTTTAGAGGAATATTTTAAAGTTCCAAAACTCCACACTTAGAAGAATTTCCAAGTGAAACCAGTCAATGTTAGCCTATGAAGGAAATTCAAGTTACCGGTAAGTACGGTTAAAATTACTTTTGAGGATCAGTACTGGGCTGAAAGATGCAGCACTGAGGTCTCTCCTGATAACAGGTGAGTAAATCGGAATTCGTATTTCGGCTGATTTTAGAGGAATATTTTAAAGTTCCAAAACTCCACACTTAGAAGAATTTCCAAGTGAAACCAGTCAATGTTAGCCTATGAAGGAAATTCAAGTTACCGGTAAGTACGGTTAAAATTACTTTTGAGGATTAGTACTGGGCTGAAAGATGCAGCACTGAGGTCTCTCCTGATAACAGGTGAGTAAATCGGAATTCGTATTTCGGCTGATTTTAGAGGAATATTTTAAAGTTCCAAAACTCCACACTTAGAAGAATTTCCAAGTGAAACCAGTCAATGTTAGCCTATGAAGGAAATTCAAGTTACCGGTAAGTACAGTTAAAATTACTTTTCAGGATTAGTACTGGGCTGAAAGATGCAGCACTGAGGTCTCTCCTGATAACAGGTGAGTAAATCAGAATTCGTATTTCGGCTGATTTTAGAGGAATATTTGCACAATGGTGAAGGGAGGGGCGTGGCCTGAGGTGACATTCTGTGCAAACGCGCCCGTGGCGCGTTTTAAGTTGGGGGATTAAGTCCCCTTGAATCATGAGGGTCCCTACGGGCCAACTAGCCCACCAGGAACCTCCAGTATGCGCCAGGGGCTGCGTTGCAGAGACATTTACAGAGGCCACACCCCTTTTACACCTCTCTGCAACGCAGCTC
Source organism: Calotriton arnoldi (assembly GCA_963921515.1). Classification (NCBI taxonomy): domain Eukaryota; kingdom Metazoa; phylum Chordata; class Amphibia; order Caudata; family Salamandridae; genus Calotriton; species Calotriton arnoldi. The sequence goes on along the minus strand of CAWUFW010006300.1, from coordinate 118,495 downwards.
TGTGGCGCTTTCTGGACGTACCTGTTGGGCTAGTTGGCCCCAGGGACCCTCAGGATTGAAGAGGATTTAATTCCCCATCTTAAAACGCGCCACGGGGCCTGTTTGCACACATGTCACCTGAAGCCCCGCCCCTCCCTTCACCACTGTGCAAACGCGCCCTGTGGCGCGTTTTAAGTCGGGGATTAACTCCCTTGAATCCTGAGGGTCCCTGGGGTGCAACTAGCCCACCATATACCTCCAAAAGCGCCATAGAGCTGCGTTGCAGAGAGGTGTAAAAGGGGCGTGGCCTCTGTACACCTCTCTGCAAGGCAGCCCCTGGCGCATACTGGAGGTTCCTGGTGGGCTAGTTGGCCCTCAGGGACCCCCAGTATTCAAGGGGAATTGTTCCTCTCTGCAAACACGCCAGGGGCGCGTTTGCAGAGTGGTGAAGGAAGGGGCGGGGCCTATGGGCCCGATCGTTTTTTGTTTTTGTTTTTTCCTCTGAAGGGGGCTGTGTGGCCCCCTTCCTTTTTCCTATTTTTAGGCCCTGGGGACCCCATCCCCCAGGGCCTTTCCCCTTTTTTAATTAAAATTAAAAAAACGGGAAGGGGGCCGCGTGGCCCCCCTTCCCTGGGCCTGTATTGGCCCCGGGGACCCCATCCCCGGGGCATGGCCTCTTTTTTTTATTTGGAGGGGGCTGCGTGGCCCCCTCCTCAGGCCATTTAAGGCCCGGGGACCCCATCTCCCGGGGCCGGCCTTGCACTTTTTTTTTTTTCTTTTTTTCACCTTTGGGAGGGGGCTGCGTGGCCCCCTCCGTGGCCACTTATGGCCCCGGGGACCCCATCCCCCGGGGCCTGGCCTCTCGTTGGGGACTGTGGGGGTCCCCAGACCCCCACAGTCCCGCCGGCTCCCCGTGTCCTACGGGAGCCGGCATTGCTTTACACATGGGGAGCAGCTAACATGCTGCTCCCCATGTGGAAAGCAGTCAGCTTGGATATTGGAAGAGAGAGCAGGTTTCCTGCTCTCTCTTCCAATATCCAAAGCAGTTTGCAATGACACGACGGGAGCCGCGAGGCTCCCGTCCCGTCATTGCAAACAGCAGTGTCCCGGGGGTAGGCACCCCGAAACACTGCAGGAGCCAGCCCTGGGGGGTGGCGGTCCCCAGGGCCACCACAGGCTCCAGGAGGGGGCCGCGCGGCCCCCTCCTTACATTTGAAAGCCCCGGGAGGTGGTGGTCCCCGGGCTCTGGGGGTCCAAAACGGACCCCATTTTAATTTTTCTTAGTGCCCCGGGAGGTGGTGGTCCCCGTGGCGTGTGGGGGGCTGGAGCCCCCACACAGGTTTTTTTAAATAAAAAGAAGCCCCGGGAGGTGGCGGTCCCTGGGGCTGCGGGAGGGCTCAGAGCCCTCCCGCACCATTATACATAAAGCCCCGGGGGTGGTGGTCCCCGGGGCTTGGGGGCCCTTAGAGGCCCCCACACATAAAATTAACCCCCCAGCATGCCCCCGGGACTTGGCCCACCCGGGGCCAATTAACATCGAAGCGCGGAGACCGCGCTCGATTTTTTTCCGGCAGGGTTCGCGCTCCCTGAGCGCATCCTGCCGATTAAAAAAAAAAAAAAAAATTTTTTTTTGCCCAGGGGGTCATTGTGGGACCCCCTGAGCAGACCTAGGGGGTCAGGGTGTTTCTACCCTGCCCCCTTTGTGCGCTTTGCGCACTTGTTTCTGTCCCTCGGTTCTACCGAGGGACAAAATGGCTGCCAACACTTCCTGGTTTGGAGTGTTGACAGCCAATTAACATAAAGCTCGTGCTCGGGAGGATCCGCGGCCCTAGATATCACTATCTTTTTACTTTTGATTTTCTCAGCAACTACTGAACGGATTTACACCATTTAACAAAAGGGTTCTTTCTGAACCAAGAACTACCTCTTTGCCAAATTTGGTGTAATTCCGTTCAGCAGTTCGGGCTGTAGCCGTGTCTAAAGTTTCCTATGGAAAATTGCATGGGGAAAACGCGTTTTGGGACCCCCCTTTTTCTCGGCCCCCGCTTGACGAATCCCCCGAGACTTTCAGGGTAGGAGCGGACCGGAGCGGGCCATAAAGTTTGAAAACTTTGCGAAGATACGTCAACCGGCAAGAGAGTTATTTCAAATAGAATGTCACGGATTTCCTATGGATAATAGGTTGTAACTATAACTATCTACTGGCAACCGCCAGTAGATAATATATATATATATATATATATATATATATATATATTCACTGAAAAAACCATAGGTTTTAGGGACAGTTATAGTTAGTTGGACATTTTACTCGTACAAAACCCGTGAAATTCCCCCGTTATAGTTAGTTCAGCTAACTATAACTCGCGCCCCGCAATGCACTGCTGATGACGTCACATATTACATCACTCATGACATGGTCAGTGACATCACTGATGACATCACTGATGACATCTCAAATGACATCACTGATGACATCATCCAGTGACTGTGTGTTTCTGTAAAGTTTAAATATTTTTAATATATATAGGAAAAGACGTATTGAAGAATGAGTGGGTGTGTAAGTGTCTGTATGGATGATTTAGTAGGTGCGTGACTGACTCTATAAGTGAGTGATTTAACGTATCTTACTGAATGCATGGGTTAGTGACTAAACTGTGTGAATGTCTGTATCCGTCTGTCTGTTGCTGTGTAAGTGGCTGCATGGGTTTGTGAATAGCTACATGAGTGTCTATAAGAGTTATTGATTTGTTGTCTGAGTATCTGTATGGGTGCCTGAGTGTTTGTGTGGATGGGGTGTGTGCGACTGTGCATAGATGTGTGAGTGGGTGATTCACTGGGTGGATGGTTTCAAGAGTGCATCTGTGATAGACTGTATGGGTGGGTAAGTGTGTGTAAGAGTGTGTTAGTGAGTGAATGTATGTCCCAGTGGTACATGTGTGAGTAACTACATATGTGAAAGGCAGTATATATGTGTGTTGGAGTATATAAATAGCTATAAGCGAGAGTGAGTGATTGTGATAGTGGCTGTATGGATGAGTGTGTGCTTGTATCAGTGATTATATAAGAGCGTAACAATGTGCTAGTATTTGTATGATTAAGTGAGCTGGTGTGTGTATAACTGTATAGGTGAGTAAATGGCAGTGTGTTTAATTATTTGCATGACTGACTAGGTGTGTGAGTACCTCTATGGATGAGTGGCGGTGTTTGAGTGTCTATATAGGAGTAAGAGTGCATATGATAGTCCTGTACTGAGTGACCATAAGTATGAGTGACTGTACGGGTGAGTGAGTGGATGTGTGTGTGTAGACCTAAGAATCAGTGAGTGGGTATGTAGTTATTGGTGTTGGAGTGTTTATGGTTTTGCGAATGGCAGTCTGTAATTTAGATTGGGTGTATCAAAAGTTATATTAGGGTGTGAGGAGCTGCATCAGATTATCACGTGGATGATGTCATCAGTGATGTCATTTGAGATGTCATCAGTGATGTCATCAGTGATGTCACTGACCATGTCATGAGTGATGTAATATGTGACGTCATCAGCAGTGCATTGCGGGCGCGAGTTATAGTTAGCTGAACTAACTATAACGGGGAATTTCACGGGTTTTGTACGAGTAAAATGTCCAACTAACTATAACTGTCCCTAAAACCTATGGTTTTTTCAGTGAATTTCAAAGGTTTTTTAAATGCTAATTTCTAACTATAACATATTGAAACCTATGGTTTTTTCAGTGAATTTCAAAGTTTTTTAAATGCTAATTCCTAACTATAACATGTCTGAAACCTACGGTTTTTTCAGTGAATTTCAAAGGTTTTGTAAATGACAATTTTTAAATGTATTAATTGTTATATTAATTTTTTTCATACTGATTTACTACATTTTTAGAAACAATTTTTTTTACATATTTTATTTTTTAAATTACATTGTAATTACATTATACATTACATTACAAAAATACTTTCTCAGAATGAATTACTTTAGTTTAAATACTTTGCACATAGGCAATAGACTTTTAAGTACAGTAGATACAGTTGTTGCAATGGGCAACACATTTTCAAACACAATGCAACATTCAGCTCAATGTGAATTTCTAGTTAAATGCAATTAGTTACTTTATGGATTACTTTTCTAACCACAGGACTGGATCCTAGATTCAGTCCTGGTACATCTCCTGTAAACAGTTGAGTAAAAGCGTTTTGGTTACAGTCGTGATTTTTAAGGAATATTATTGTATTTTAAAAGTTGACACTTAGAAACTTTTTCTCATAGAATCACCAATGTTATCCTATGGAAGGAAATTCACTTAGCAGGTAAAAACTGTTATCGTTACTTTTTCTTACTCAGTGTTGGATCCTGGATCCAGCACTGGTGCATCTCCTGTAAACAGTTGAAAGAATGCGTTTAAGTCATACAGGCGATTTTTAAGGAATATTTGTAGTTTGTGAAAATCGACAATTTGAAACTTTTCTGCTGAAAACCAGACAATGGATTCCTATGGAAGAAAATATAAGTTTCTGGTAAGTACGGTTAAAATTACTTTTCAGGGTCAGTGCTGGGCTAAAAGATGCAGCACTGGGTTCTCTCCTGATAACAGGTGAGTAAATTGGAATTCGTACTTTGGTTGATTTTAGAGGAATATTTTAAAGTTCCAAAACTCCACACTTAGAAGAATTTCCAAGTGAAACCAGTCAATGTTAGCCTATGAAGGAAATTCAAGTTACCGGTAAGTACGGTTAAAATTACTTTTGAGGATCAGTACTGGGCTGAAAGATGCAGCACTGAGGTCTCTCCTGATAACAGGTGAGTAAATCAGAATTCGTATTTCGGCTGATTTTAGAGGAATATTTTAAAGTTCCAAAACTCCACACTTAGAAGAATTTCCAAGTGAAACCAGTCAATGTTAGCCTATGGAAGGAAATTCAAGTTACTGGTAAGTACGGTTAAAATTACTTTTCAGGACCAGTACTGGGCTGAAAGATGCAGCACTGAGGTCTCTCCAGATAACAGGTGAGTAAATCAGAATTCGGATTTCGGCTGATTTTAGAGGAATATTTGTATGTTTCAAAAATCAACACTAGAAACTTTTTCAGCAAAAAGCAGGCAATGATATCCTATGGAAGGAAATTCAAGTTACTGGTAAGTACGGTTAAAATTACTTTTGAGTATCAGTACTGGGCTGAAAGATGCAGCACTGAGGTCTCTCCTGATAACAGGTGAGTAAATCGGAATTCGTATTTCGGCTGATTTTAGAGGAATATTTTAAAGTTCCAAAACTCCACACTTAGAAGAATTTCCAAGTGAAACCAGTCAATGTTAGCCTATGGAAGGAAATTCAAGTTACTGGTAAGTACGGTTAAAATTACTTTTCAGGACCAGTACTGGGCTGAAAGATACAGCACTGAGGTCTCTCCTTATAACAGGTGAGTAAATCGGAATTCGTATTTCGGCTGATTTTAGAGGAATATTTTAAAGTTCCAAAACTCCACACTTAGAAGAATTTCCAAGTGAAACCAGTCAATGTTAGCCTATGGAAGGAAATTCAAGTTACTGGTAAGTACGGTTAAAATTACTTTTCAGGACCAGTACTGGGCTGAAAGATACAGCACTGAGGTCTCTCCTTATAACAGGTGAGTAAATCGGAATTCGTATTTCGGCTGATTTTAGAGGAATATTTTAAAGTTCCAAAACTCCACACTTAGAAGAATTTCCAAGTGAAACCAGTCAATGTTAGCCTATGGAAGGAAATTCAAGTTACTGGTAAGTACGGTTAAAATTACTTTTCAGGACCAGTACTGGGCTGAAAGATACAGCACTGAGGTCTCTCCTTATAACAGGTGAGTAAATCGGAATTCGTGATTTCGGCTGATTTTAGAGGAATATTTGTATGTTTCAAAAATCAACACTTAGAAACTTTTTCAGCAAAAGCAGGCAATGATATCCTATGGAAGGAAATTCAAGTTACTGGTAAGTACGGTTAAAATTACTTTTGAGGATCAGTACTGGGCTGAAAGATACAGCACTGAGGTCTCTCCTGATAACAGGTGAGTAAATCGGAATTCGTATTTCGGCTGATATTAGAGGAATATTTTAAAGTTCCAAAACTCCACACTTAGAAGAATTTCCAAGTGAAACCAGTCAATGTTAGCCTATGGAAGGAAATTCAAGTTACTGGTAAGTACGGTTAAAATTACTTTTCAGGACCAGTACTGGGCTGAAAGATACAGCACTGAGGTCTCTCCTGATAACAGGTGAGAAATTCGGAATTCGTATTTCAGCTGATTTTAGAGGAATATTTTAAAGTTCCAAAACTCCACACTTAGAAGAATTTCCAAGTGAAACCAGTCAATGTTAGCCTATGGAAGGAAATTCAAGTTACTGGTAAGTACGGTTAAAATTACTTTTCAGGACCAGTACTGGGCTGAAAGATACAGCACTGAGGTCTCTCCTGATAACAGGTGAGAAATTCGGAATTCGTATTTCAGCTGATTTTAGAGGAATATTTTAAAGTTCCAAAACTCCACACTTAGAAGAATTTCCAAGTGAAACCAGTCAATGTTAGCCTATGGAAGGAAATTCAAGTTACTGGTAAGTACGGTTAAAATTACTTTTCAGGACCAGTACTGGGCTGAAAGATACAGCACTGAGGTCTCTCCTTATAACAGGTGAGTAAATCGGAATTCAGTATTTCGGCTGATTTTAGAGGAATATTTGTATGTTTCAAAAATCAACACTTAGAAACTTTTCAGCAAAAGCAGGCAATGATATCCTATGGAAGGAAATTCAAGTTACTGGTAAGTACGGTTAAAATTACTTTTGAGGATCAGTACTGGGCTGAAAGATACAGCACTGAGGTCTCTCCTGATAACAGGTGAGTAAATCGGAATCGTAGTAAGGCAGATTTTAGAGGAATATTTGCACAATGGTGAAGGGAGGGGCGGGGCCTGAGGTGACATCTGTGCAAACGCGCCCGTGGCGCGTTTTAAGTTGGGGGATTAAGTCCCCTTGAATCATGAGGGTCCCTACGGGCCAACTAGCCCACCAGGAACCTCCAGTATGCACCAGGGGCTGCGTTGCAGAGATGTGTAGAGAGGCTACACCCCTTTTACACCTCTCTGCAACGCAGCTCTGTGGCGCTTTCTGGATGTACCTGTTGGGCTAGTTGGCCCCAGGACCCTCAGGATTGAAGGGGATTTAATTCCCCATCTTAAAACGCGCCACGAGGCCTGTTTGCACACATGTCGCCTGAAGCCCGCCCCCTCCCTTCACCACTGTGCAAACGCGCCCGTGGCGCGTTTTAAGTCGGGGATTAACTCCCTTGAATCCTGAGGGTCCCTGGGGTGCAACTAGCCCACCAGCTACCTCCATTAAGCGCCACAGAGCTGCGTTGCAGAGAGGTGTAAAGGGGCGTGGCCTCTGTACACCTCTCTGCAAGGCAGCCCCTGCGCATACTGGAGGTTCCTGGTGGGCTAGTTGGCCTCAGGGACCCCCAGTATTGAAGGGAATTACTTCCCCATCTGCAAACGCGCCAGGGCGCGTTTGCAGAGTGGTGAAGGAAGGGGGCGGGGCCTGCGGGCCCGATCGTTTTTTTTTTTCCTGAAGGGGGCTGTGTGGCCCCCTTCCTTTTCCTATTTTTAGGCCCTGGGGACCCCATCCCCAGGGCCTTACCTACTTTTTTTTATTAAAATTAAAAAAAAACGGGAAAGGGGCCGCGTGGCCCCCTTCCCTGGGCCTGTATTGGCCCCGGGGACCCCATCCCCGGGGCATGGCCTCGATTTTTATATTTTTATTTGGAGGGGGCTGCGTGGCCCCCTCCTAAGGCCATTTAAGGCCCCGGGGACCCCATCCCCGGGGCCGGCCTTGACCTTATTTTTATTTTTATTTTTTTTAAACTTTGGGGAGGGGCTGCGTGGCCCCCTCCCGGGCCACTTATGGCCCCGGGACCCCATCCCCCGGGGCCTGGCCTCACGTTGGAGACTGTGGGGGTCCCCAATCCCCCACAGTCCCAGCCGGCTCCCTGCCTCCTGCGGAAGCCGGCATTGCTTTCCACATGGGGAGCAGCTAACATGCTGCTCCCCATGTGGAAAAGCTAGTGGTTTGCATTTTGAAGAGAGAGCAGGTTTCCTGCTTTCTCTTTCAAAATGCAAACCAAGATTTGCGATGCTCCCGTCCTGTCATAGCAAACAGCAGTGTCCCGAGGGTAGGCACCCGGGACACTGCAGAACCGACCCTGGGGGTGGCGGTCCCCAGGGCCATCAAGGGCTCCAGGAGGGGGCCGCGCGGCCCCCTCCCATTCAGTGCACAGCCCCGGGGAGGTGGTGGTCCCGGGGCTTGGGGTCCGTAACGGACCCCATATTTAAATGTTTAGTGCCCCGGGAGGTGGCGGTCCCGGGGCGTGTGGGGGGCTGGAGCACCCCACACAGGTTTTTAATTTAAAAAAGAAGCCCCGGGAGGTGGTGGTCCCCGGGGCTGTGGAGAGGCTCAGAGCCCTCCCGCACCATTGTAAAAGAAAGCCCCGGGGGTGGCGGTCCCCGGGGCTTGGGGGCCCTTTGAGGCCCCCATACATAAATTGAACACCCCCACCATGCCCCCGGGACTTGGGCCACCCGGGGCAAATGCAATCGAGCGCGGGAGACCGCGCTTCGATTTTTTTTTTTCCGGCAGGATTCGCGCACCCTGAGCGCATCCTGCCGATTTAAAAAAAATTTGCACAGTGGTGAAGGGAGGGGGCGGGGCCTGAGGTGACATGTGTGCAAACACGCCCTGTGGCGTGTTTTAAGTTGGGGATTAAGTCCCCTTGAATCCTGAGGGTCCCTGGGGTCCAACTAGCCCACCAGGTACCTCCAGTAAGCGCCACAGAGCTGCGTTGCAGAGAGGTGTAAAAAGGGGCATGGCTTCGGACCACCTCTCTGCAACGCAGGCCTGTGGTGCTTACTGGAAGTACCTGGTGGGCTAGTTGGGCCCCAGGGACCCTCAGGATTCAAGGTGACCTAATCCCCCAACTTAAAACACGCCACGGGGCGCGTTTGCACAGTGGTGAAGGGAGGGGGCAGGGCCTCAGGTGACATGCGTGCAAACACACCCTGTGGCGCGTTTTGAGTTGGGGAATTTATTCCCCTTGAATCCTGAGGGACCCTGGGGGCCAACTAGCCCACCAGGTACCTCCAGTAAGCGCCACAGGCCTGCCTTGCCCCTTTTTACACCTCTCTGCAACGCAGTTCTGTGACGCTTACTGGAGGTACCTGGTGGGCTAGTTGGACTCCAGGGACCCTCAGGATTCAAGGGGACTTAATCTCCCAATTTAAAACGCGCCACGGGGCGTGTTTGCACAGTAGTGAAGGGAGAGGGCGGGGCCTGATGTGACAAGTGTGCAAACGCGCTCTGTGGTGCACCTACTAAATCATCCATCCAGACACTTATGCATCCACTCATTCTTCAATACACCTTGGCATATATATAAAACATATTTAAACTTTACAGAAACACACAGTCACTGGATGATGTCATCAGTGATGTCATCAGTGAAGTCATTTGAGATGTCATCAGTGATGTCATCAGTGATGTCACTGACCATGTCATGAATGATGTAATATGTGACGTCATCAGCAGTGCATTGCGGGGGCGCAAGTTATAGTTAGCTGAACTAAAAATTAACGCAGGAATTTCTCTGGTTTTGTACGAGTGAAATGTCCAACTAACCATAACGTCCCTGAAACCTGTGTTTTTTTCAGTGAATTTCTAAGGTTTTTTAAATGCTAATTTCTAAATATAACATCCCTGAAACCTATGGTTTTTTCAGTGAATATATATATATATATGCATATATATATACATATTATCTACTGGCGGTCGCCAGTAGATAGTTATAGTTAGAACCTATTTTCCATAGGAAATCCGCGACATTCTATTTGAAATAACTCTCTTGCCGGTTGACGTATCTTCGCAAAATTTTCAAACTTTGTGGAGCGCTCCGGTCCGCTCCTACCCTGAAAGTCTCGGGGTGATTCGTCAAGCGGGGCCGAGAAAAGGGGGTCCCAAACGCGTTTTCCCCATTCATTTTTCCATAGGAAACTTTAGACACGGCTACAGCCCGAACTGCTGAACGGAATTACACCAAATTTGGCAAAGAGGTAGTTCTTGGTTCAGAAAGAACCCTTTTGTTAAATGGTGTAAATCCGTTCAGTAGTTGCTGAGAAAATCAAAAGTAAAAGTACATATATATCTATGGGCACGGAGGATCCGCGCACCCTGAGCGCACCCTGCGCGCACCGTCCCGATCACGAGCTGCATGTTAATTGGCTGTCAGCTGGCTGTCAACATTCCGATTCAGGAAATGTTGGCAGCCATTTTGTCCCTCGGTAGAACCGAGGGACAGAAACAAGTGTGCAAAGCGCACAAAGGGGGCAGGGTAGAAACACCCTGACTCCCTAGGTCTGCTCAGGGGTCCCATAAGGACCCCTGGGCAGAAAAGCATTTTTTAAAAAAAGAAAATCGGCAGGATGCGCTCAGGTTGCGCGGATCCTGCCGATAAAAATCGAAGCGCGGTCTCCCGCGCTCGATAGTACTTGCCTCCGGGTGGGCCAAGTCCCGGGGGCATGCTGGGGGTGTTTATTTTATGTATGGGGGCCTCTAAGGGCCCCCAAGCCCGGGACCGCCACCCCCGGGGCTTTCTTTTAAAATGGTGCGGAGGGCTCTGAGCCCTCCCGCAGCCCCGGGGACCACCACCTCCCGGGGCTTCTTTTTTTGTTTGTTTTTCTGTGTGGGGGCTCGAGCCCCCCACACGCCCGGGACCACCACCTCCCGGGGCACTAACAAATTAAAATGGGGTCCGTTTTGGACCCCGAAGACCCGGGGACCACCACCTCCCCGGGCTGTGCTGATGTGGGGAGGGGGCCGCGCGGCCCCCTCCTGGAGCCTGTGGTGGCCCTGGGGACCGCCACCCCCAGAGCCGGCTCCTGCAGTATCCCGGGTGCCTACCCCCGGGACACTGCTGTTTGCAATGACAGGACGGGAGCCTCGCGGCTCCCGTCCTGTCATTGCAAACTGCTTTGGATATTGGAAGAGAGAGCAGGAAACCTGCTCTGCGCTCAATATCCAAAGACAATTGCTTTTCCACACGGGGAGCAGCATGTTAGCTGCTCCCCATGTGTAAAGCAATGCCGGCTCCCGTAGGACACGGGGAGCCGGCGGGACTGTGGGGGTTTGGGGACCCCCACAGTCCCCAACCAGAGGCCAGGCCCGGGGGATGGGGTCCCCGGGGCAAGTAGTGGCCGGGAGGGGCCACGCGGCCCCCTCCCCAGAAATATATATTTTTTTAAATTTAAAAAAAAAAAAGGGGTAAGGCCCTGGGGGATGGGATCCCCAGGGCCCAAAAATAAGAAAAAGGAAGGGGGCCACACAGCCCCCTTCAGGAAAAAAAAGAAAACGATCGGCCCGCAGGCCCCGCCCCCTTCCTTCACCACTCTGCAAATGCGCCCCTGGCGCGTTTGCAGATGGGGAAGTAATTCCCTTTGAATACTGGGGGTCCCTGAGGGCCAACTAGCCCACCAGGAACCTCCAGTATGCGCCAGGGGCTGCGTTGCAGAGAGGTGTACAGAGGCCACGCCCCTTTATACACCTCTCTGCAACGCAGCTCTGTGGCGCTTTTGGAGGTACATGGTGGGCTAGTTGGCCCCAGGAACCCATCAGGATTCAAGGGGACTTAATCCCCCAACTCTAAAACGCGCCACGGGCGCGTTTGCACAGTGGTGAAGGGAGGGGCGGGCTTCAGGTGACATGTGTGCAAACAGGCCCCGTGGCGCGTTTTAAGATGGGGAATTAAATCCCCTTCAATCCTGAGGGTCCCTGGGGCCAACTAGCCCAACAGGTACATCCAGAAAGCGCCACAGAGCTGCGTTGCAGAGAGGTGTAAAGGGGTGTGGCCCTCTACACGTCTCCTGCAACGCAGCCCCTGAGCATACTGGAGGTTCCTGGTGGGCTAGTTGGCCCCTAGGGACCCTCATGATTCAAGGGGACTTAATCCCCCAACTTAAAACGCGCCACGGGCGCGTTTGCACAGATGTCACCTCAGGCCCCGCCCCTACCTTCACCATTGTGCAAATATTCCTCTAAAATCTGCCGAACTACGAATTCGGATTTACTCACCTGTTATCAGGAGAGACCTCAGTGCTGCATCTTTCAGCCCAGTACTAATCCTCAAAAGTAATTTTAACCGTACTTACCAGTAACTTGAATTTCCTTCCATAGGATATCATTGCCTGCTTTTTGCTGAAAAAGTTTCTAAGTGTTGATTTTGAAACATACAAATATTCCTCTAAAATCAGCCGAAATACGAATTCCGATTTACTCACCTGTTATCAGGAGAGACCTCAGTGCTGTATCTTTCAGCCCAGTACTGGTCCTGAAAAGTAATTTTAACCGTACTTACCAGTAACTTGAATTTCCTTCCATAGGATATCATTGCCTGCTTTTTGCTGAAAAAGTTTCTAAGTGTTGATTTTTGAAACATACAAATATTCCTCTAAAATCAGCCGAAATACGAATTCCGATTTACTCACCTGTTATCAGGAGAGACCTCAGTGCTGTATCTTTCAGCCCAGTACTGGTCCTGAAAAGTAATTTTAACCGTACTTACCAGTAACTTGAATTTCCTTCCATAGGCTAACATTGACTGGTTTCACTTGGAAATTCTTCTAAGTGTGGAGTTTTGGAACTTTAAAATATTCCTCTAAAATCAGCCGAAATACGAATTCCGATTTACTCACCTGTTATCAGGAGAGACCTCAGTGCTGCATCTTTCAGCCCAGTACTGATCCTCAAAAGTAATTTTAACCGTACTTACCAGTAACTTGAATTTCCTTCCATAGGATATCATTGTCTGCTTTGTGCTGAAAAAGTTTCTGTGTTGATTTTGAAACATACACATATTCCTCTAAAATCAGCCGAAATACAAATTCCGATTTACTCACCTGTTATCAGGAGAGACCTCAGTGCTGCATCTTTTAGCCCAGTACTGGTCCTGAAAAGTAATTTTAACCGTACTTACCAGTAACTTATATTTTCTTCCATAGGAATCCATTGTCTGGTTTTCAGCAGAAAAGTTTCAAAGTGTCGATTTTCACAAACTACAAATATTCCTTAAAAATCGCCTGTATGACTTAAACGCATTCTTTCAACTGTTTACAGGAGATGAACCAGTGCTGGATCCAGGATCCAACACTGAGTAAGAAAAAGAAATGATAACAGTTTTTACCTGCTAAGTGAATTTCCTTCCATAGGATAACATTGGTGATTCTATGAGAAAAGTTTCAAAGTGTCAACTTTTAAAATACAATAATATTCCTAAAAATCACTAATGTAACCAAAACGCTTTTACTCAACTGTTTACAGGAGATGTCCCAGGACTGAATCTAGGATCCAGTCCTGTGGTTAGAAAAGTAATCCATAAAGTAACTAATTGCATTTAACTAGAAATTCACATTGAGCTGAATGTTGCATTGTGTTTGAAAATGTGTTGCCCATTGCAACAACTGTAACTACTGTACTTAAAGTCTATTGCCTATGTGCAAAGTATTTAAACTAAAGTAATTCATTCTGAGAAAGTATTTTTTGTAATGTATAATGTAATTACAATGTAATTTAAAAAATAAAATATGTAAAAAAAATTGTTTCTAAAAATGTAGTAAATCAGTTTAAAAAAATAAATATAACAATTAATACATTTAAAAATTGTCATTTACAAAACCTTTGAAATTCACTGAAAAAACCGTAGGTTTTCAGACATGTTATAGTTAGGAATTAGCATTTAAAAAACCTTTGAAATTCACTGAAAATACCATAGGTTTCAGACACGTTATAGTTAGAAATTAGCATTTAAAAACCTTTGAAATTCACTGAAAAAACCATAGGTTTCAGGCACGTTATAGTTAGAAATTTGCATTTAAAAAACCTTAAAAATCACTGAAAAACCATAAGGTTTTAGGGACAGTTATAGTTAGTTGGACATTTCACTCGTACAAAACCCGTGAAATTCCCCGTTATAGTTAGTTCAGGTAACTATAACTCGCGCCCCGCAATGCACTGCTGATGACGTCACATATTACATCACTCATGACATGGTCAGTGACATCACTGATGACATCACTGATGACATCTCAAATGACATCACTGATGACATCACTGATGACATCATCCATGTGAGAATTTAATGCATCTTCTCACACCCTAATATAAGTTTTGAAACACCCACTCTAAATTACAGACTGCCATTCTCAAAACCATACACACTCCAACACCAATAACTACATACCCACTCACTGATTCTTAGGTCTACACACACATCCACTCACTCACCCGTACAGTCACTCATATTTACAGTCACTCAGTACAGGACTATCATATGCACTCATACACCTATATAGACACTCAAACACCGCCACTCATCCATAGAGGTACTCACACACCTAGTCAGTCATGCAAATAATTAAACACACTGCCATTTACTCACCTATACAGTTATACACACACCAGCTCACTTACTCATACAAATACTAGCACATTCTTACGCTCTTATACAATCACTGATACAAGCACACACTCATCCATACAGTCACTCTCACAATCACACACTCTCGCTTATAGCTATTTATATACTCCAACACACATATATACTGCCTTTCACATATGTAGTTACTCACACATGTACCACTGGGACATACATTCACTCACTAACACACTCTTACACACACTTACCCACCCATACAGCCTATCACAGATGCACTCTTGAAACCATCCACCCAGTGAATCACCCACTCACACATCTATGCACAGAGTCGCACACACCCCACCCACACAAACACTCAGGCACCCATACAGATACTCAGACAACCAATCAATAACTCATATAGACACTCATGTAGCTATTCACAAACCCATGCAGCCACTTACACAGCAACAGACAGACAGTTACAGACATTCACCCAGTTTAGTCACTAACCCTTGCATTCAGTAAGATACGTTTAATCACTCACTTATAGAGTCAGTCACGCACCTACTAAATCCTTCATCCACACACTTATACACCCACTCATTCTTCAATACACCTTTCCCTATATATATTAAACATATTTAAACTTTACAGAAACACAGTCACTGGATGATGTCATCAGTGATGTCATTTGAGATGTCATCAGTGATGTCATCAGTGATATCACTGACCATGTCATGAGTGATGCAATATGTGACGTCATTAGCAGTGCATTGCGGGCGCAAGTTATAGTTAGCTGAACTAACTATAGCGGGGAAATTTCTATGGTTTTAGTACTGCAGTGAAATGTTCAACTAACTATAACTTATCCCTGAAACTCTATGGTTTTTTCAGTGAATATATATATATATATATATATTCACTGAAAAACCATAGGTTTTAGGAAAGTTATAGTTAGTTGGACATTGCACTCGTACAAAACCCGTGAAATTCCCGTTATAGTTAGTTCAGCTAACTATAACTCGCGCCCCGCAATGCACTGCTGATGACATCACATATTACATCACTCATGACATGGTCAGTGACATCACTGATGACATCACTGACATCATCCAGTGACTGTGTGTTTCTGTAAAGTTTAAATATGTTTAATATATATAGGGAAAGGCGTATTGAAGAATGAGTGGGTGTATAAGCGTCTGAATGGATGATTTAGTAGGTGCGTGACTGAGTCTATAAGTGAGTGATTAAATGTATCTTACTGGATGCATGGGTGAGTGACTAAACTGTGTGAATGTCTGTATCCGTCTGTCTGTTGTTGTGTAATCAGCTGCATGGGTTTCTGACTAGCTAAATGAGTGTCTATATGGGTTATGGATTGGTTCTCTGAGTATCTATATGGGTGCCTCAGTGTTTGTGTGGGTGGGGTGTGTGTGACTCTGTGCATAGATGTGTGAGTGGGTGATTCACTGGGTGCATGGTTTCAAGCAGTGCGTCTGTGATGGACTGTATGGGTGGGTGAGTGTGTGTAGGGTGTGTTAGTGATTGAATGTATATCTCAGTGGTACATGTGTGAGTAACTACATATGTGAAAGGCAGTATATATGTGTGTTGGAGTATATAAATGGCTATAAGTGAGAGTGTGTGATTGTGAGAGTGGCTATATGGATGAGTGTGTGCTTGCATCAGTGATTGCATAGGAGCGTAAGAATGTGCTAGTATTTTTATGAATAAGTGAGCTGGTGTGTATAACTGTATAGGTGAGTAAATTGGAGTGTGATTAATTATTTGCATGACTGACTAGGTGTGTGAGTACCTCTATGGATGAGTTGCGTTGTGTGAGTGTTTATATAGGTGTATGAGTGCATATGATAGTCCTGTACTGAGTGACTGTAAGTATGAGTGACTGTACGGGTGAGTGAGTAGATGTGTGTGTGTAGACCTAAGAATCAGTGAGTGGGTATGTACTTATTGGTATTGGAGTGTGTATGGTTTTGAGAATGGCAGTCTGTAATTTAGAGTGGTGTATCAAAAGTTATATTAGGGTTTGAGAAGATGCATTAAATTCTCACATGGATGATGTCATCAGTGATGTCATTTGAGATGTCATCAGTGATGTCATCAGTGATGTCACTGACCATGTCATGAGTGATGTAATATGTGACGTCATCAGCAGTGCATTGCGGGGCGCGAGTTATAGTTAGCTGAACTAACTATAACGGGGAATTTCACGGGTTTTGTACGAGTGCAATGTCCAACTAACTATAACTTTCCCTAAAACCTATGGTTTTTCAGTGAATTTCAAAGGTTTTTTAAATGCTAAACCCTAACTATAACAGGCCTGAAACCTATGGTTTTTTCAGTGAATTTCAAAGGTTTTAAAATGCTAATTCCTAACTATAACAAGCCTGAAACCTATGGTTTTTTCAGTGAATTTCAAAGGTTTTTAAATGCTAATTCCTAACTATAACATGTCTGAAACCTATGGTTTTTTTCAGTAAATTTCAAAGGTTTTGTAAATGACAATTTGTAAATGTATTAATTGTTATATTTATTTTTTTTGATACTGATTTACTAATTTTTTAAAACTATTTATTTTTAGATATTTTATTTTTTAAATTACATTGTAATTACATTATACATTACATTACAAAATATACTTTCTCAGAATGAATTACTTTAGTTTAAATACTTTGCAAATAGGCAATAGACTTTTAAGTACAGTAGTTACAGTTGTTGCAATGGCAACACAATTTCAAACACAATGCAACATTGAGCTCAATGTGAATTTCTAGCTAAATGCAATTTTTTACTTTATGGATTACTTTTCTAACCACAGGACTGGATCCTAGATTCAGTCCTGGGACATCTCCTGTAAACAGTTGAGTAAAAGCGTTTTGGTTACAGTAGTGATTTTTAAGGAATATTATTGTATTTTAAAAGTTGACACTTAGAAACGTTTTCACATAGAATCACCAATGTTATCCTATGGGAGGAAATTCACTTAGCAGGTAAGTAGTGTTATCGTTACTTTTCTTACTCAGTGGTGGATCCTGGATCCAGCACTGGTGCATCTCCTGTAAACAGTTGAAAGAATGCGTTTAAGTCATACAGGCGATTTTTAAGGAATATTTGTAGTTTGTGAAAATCAACACTTTGAAACTTTTCTGCTGAAAACCAGACTATGGATTACTACGGAAGGAAATATAAGTTACTGGTAAGTACGGTTAAAATTACTTTTCAGGATCAGTACTGGGCTGAAAGATGCAGCACTGAGGTCTCTCCTGATAACAGGTGAGTAAATCGGAATTCGTATTTCGGCTGATTTTAGAGGAATATTATAAAGTTCCAAAACTCCACACTTAGAAGAATTTCCAAGTGAAACCAGTCAATGATATCCTATGGAAGGAAATTCAAGTTACTGGTAAGTACGGTTAAAATTACTTTTCAGGATCAGTACTGGGCTGAAAGATGCAGGACTGAGGTCTCTCCTGATAACAGGTGAGTAAATCGGAATTCGTAGTTCGGCTGATTTTAGAGGAATATTTGCACAATGGTGAAGGGGAGGGCGGGGCCTGAGGTGACATCTGTGCAAACGCGCCCGTGGCGCATTTTAAGTTGGGGATTAAGTCCCCTTGAATCATGAGGGTCCCTGGGGTCCAACTAGCCCACCCTGTACCTCCAGTATGCACCAGGGAGCTGCGTTGCAGAGAGGTGTTCAGAGGCCACGCCCCTTTTTGCACCTCTCTGCAACGCAGCTCTGTGGCGCTTTCTGGACGTACCTGGTGGGCTAGTTCGCCCCCAGGGACCCTCAGGATTGAAAGGGATTTCATTCCCCATCTTAAAATGTGCCACGGGGCCTGTTTGCACACATGTCACCTGAAGCCCCGCCCCCTCCCTTCACCACTGTGCAAACGTGCCCCGTGGCACGTTTTAAGTTGGGGGATTAAGTCCCTTGAATACTGAGGGTCCCTGGAGTCCAACTAGCCCACCATGTACCTCCAAAAGCGCCACAGAGCTGCGTTGCAGAGAGGTGTAAAGGGGCGTGGCCTCTGTACACCTCTCTGCAACGCAGCCCCTGAGCGCATACCGGAGGATCCTGGTGGGCTAGTTGGCCTCAGGACCCCAGTATTCAAGGGGACTTACTTCCCTTCTTAAAACGCACCAGGGGCGCGTTTGCAGACTGCTGCAGGGAGGGGCGGGGCCTCGGCACGATGCCGGTCTTTTTTGTTGTTTTTGTTGCTTTTTTCTGCCCAGGGGTCCTTGTGGGACCCCTGAGCAGACCTAGGGGTCAGGGTGTTTCTACCTGCCCCCTTTGTGCGTTTTGCGCACTTGTTTCTTGTGTTTTTTTAATCAGTGGGATCCGCGCACCCTAAGCGCATCTCGCCGATTTAAAAAAAAGCTTTTTTAATCGGCGGGATCCTCGCACCCTAAGCGCATCCCGCCGTTTAAAAACAAAATGCTTTTTCTGCCCAGGGGTCCTTGTGGGACCCCTGAGCAGACCTAGGGGTCAGGGTGTTTCTACCCTGCCCCCTTTGTGCGTTTTGCGCACTTGTTTCTTGTGCTTTTTTTTTTTAATCGGCGGGATCCACGCACCCTAAGCGCATCCCGCCATTTAAAAAAAAAAATGCTTTCTGCCCAGGGGTCCTTGTGGGACCCCCTGAGCAGACCTAGGGGTCAGGGTGTTTCTACCCTGCCCCCTTTTGCGCTTGCGCTCTTGTTTCTGTCCCTCGGTTCTGCCGAGGGACAAAATGGCTGCCAACACTTCCTGATTTGGAGTGTTGACAGCCACTTGACTGCCAATTAGCATGCAGCTCGTGATCGGGACGGTGCGCGCAGGGTGCGCTCAGGATACGCGGACCCTACTCGCCCATAGATATATATGTGACTTTACTTTTGATTTTCTCAGGAACTACTGAATGGATTTACACCATTTAAGCAAAAGGCATGACACTGAACCAAGGGCTACCTCTTTGCCAAATTTGGTGTAATTCCGTTCAGCAGTTCGGGCTGTATCTGCGACTAAAGGTTCCTATGGAAAAATGAATGGGGAAAACGTGTTTTGGGACCCCCCTTTTTTCTCGGCCCCCGCTTGACAAATCAACCCGAGACTTTCAGGGTAGGAGCAGAGCGGAGCGTCCCAACAAGTTGGAAGCTTTCGCGAAGATTCGTCAACCGGCGCAAGAGTTATTTCAAATAGAATGTCGCGGATTTCCTATGGATAATAGGTCCTAACTATACCTATCTACTGGCGACCGCCAGTAGATAATATATATATATATATATATATATATATATATATATATATATATATATATATATATATATATATATATATATATATATATATATATAAAACTTGGCAGTTATAGTTACCTGAGCTAACTATAACTTACGCCTGGCAATGCACTGCTTATGAACTCACATTACATCACTCATGACATGGTCAGTAACATCCTTGATGACATCTCAAATGTCATCACTGATGCCACCATGCAGTGAGTGTAAGTATTTTGTAAGAGTTTCAGTGTTAAACATATATACTACGGTACTACAAAACTTAAAGTAGTATATTAGGTGTACTACTAATGAGTGATACTACTTTTAATATATATCATGTGAGTAGCTGTGTGACTGTATGTATCCTTGTATGTATCATTGTGTGAGTGGCTGTATCTGTGTATAAGTGGTGGTAAGCAGCTGTGTGAGTGAGTTAGATGTTGTGTGAGTGGCTGATTGAGTGAGTGAGTGAGTGGGTATGTGACTGTAGCTAAATAGGTGGGTGTATGAGGACCTGTATGGGTGAGTGTGTGGTTACGTGGCTGGCTGTATGGGTGAGTAATTGGTTGTATGAGTGACTGCATGGGTGAGTGAATGGTTGTGTGAGTCAGTGTACAAGTGAGTGAGTGCCTCTATGGAGGACTGAGTAGGTGTGTGAGTACTGGTATAGGTCTGTGAATGGGTATGTCAGTGGTTGTACAGGTCTGATAAGTAGTATCACTCATTAGTAGTACACCTAGTATACTACTTTAAGTTTTGTAGTACCTTAGTATATATGTTTAACACTCAAACTCTTACAAAATAGTTACACTCACTGCATGATGTAATCAGTGATGTCATTTGAGATGTCATGAGTGATGTCACTTACCATGTCATGAGTGATGTAATATGTGAAGTCATGAGCAGTGCATTGCGGGGCGTAAGTTTTAGTTAGCTCAGGTGACTATAACTGCAGAATTTCTCTGGTTTTGTACGAGTGAAATCTGCCCCTAACTATAATGTCCCTGTAACTTTAGTTTTTTTCAGTGAAAATATATATATAGTCGCTTAACTGACTCATATTTAGTCTGGTTTAAAGGTTCTATCAAATATATTCAGGTAATTTGTACCTTTGAAATGGTCACAGCGATGTTCTAAGATGGCAGACAATTCATTTAATTTCTGCCACCCGTTTTTAGTCCATCAACTATTTTCATTATCGTGCCACTATCCAATGAATTCATGTTTTGTTAAAAGGTTTGATTTCACGAATATTGACTGACATTGACGAAGGCCAGGAGGCTGAAACGCGTTTGTCAGTTTGTTTGTTTCGAGTGGCATGAATAAAAAATAAAAAATTGAAATACATTATCAGCCTGAGTGCGCAGCTTTGTCTTCGGACATTCGGTGTGATTAATTTCACAAAACCGCCTTCGTAATCTGCGGCACCCGCTGTGTTGAGAGCGGCAATACCAAGGCGGTAAACGTTGGGTGATATATATATACCCATGTTGTGGCTAGCTAATTACCTACTGGCAGCCGCCAGTAGGTAGCTATAGTTAAGACCTTGTTTCTATTCAAAAAGTGTTTTTTCTTTTGCCAATATCTTTGACGCCGTTTGATGAACCTTCGCGAAATTTTCAAAACAAATTGGGCAGTGACGTCAGCTGCTGTGTTTAAAGTGTCGGGGTTATTCGTCAAGCGTGAACCGAGAAAAAGGGGGATTCCAAAACGCTTTTTCTCCATGTTAATTTCCATAGGAAACTGTTGACGCAGCTACAGCATGAACTGCTGAACAGAATTACACCAAATTTGGCAGAAAGGTAGCTCTTGGTCCAGAGTGCATTCTTCTTGTTAAATGGTGTAAATCCGTTCAGTAGTTCCTGAGAAATTTAAACATTTCTCAGATATACAAGTAGGGATGCAGAGGATCCGTGAACCCTCCCGATCTCGAGCCTGCGATCTGATCAGCTGCCAACACTTCAATCCAGAAAAAAGGTGAAAAAACATAGAAAATCAAGAAAAAGGGTAGGGGAGAAACACTCTGACCCCCTTGGGCTGGTCAGGGGGTCCCAAAAAAGTATTTATTTTTGAACTTTTCATCATGATTCACATTGGATCCACAATCAGGTCCCAGGGGCAAGCAAAGATAATGATGCGTGGACCCGCACTGGCCCCCACATGGCCCGGGGACCACCACTTCTCTGGGGCTTATAGATTGAATGGGGGGCTTTGTGGCACCCCCACAGCCCCGGGGACCGTCACCTCCCCGTGGCTAATTATCTTAGAATCAGGGAGGCATGTGGGCCCTGCAGCCCCAGGGACTGCCACCTTCCCGGGGCTAGTTGTTTGAAATGCGGGGGGCCATGTGGCCCCCTGCAGCCCAGGGGACAGCCACCTCCCCAGGGTTATATGTAAATAGAGTATATGGGGGGCTCAAGCCCCCCCATGCAGCACCGGGGACTACCACCTCCCTGAGGGTCTGTAGAAAATAGGAGAGGGCCATATGGCCCCCCTCCTGGAGCCATAAAGGGCCCTGGGGACCACCACCCTTCAGGGCAGGCTCCAGCAATGTCCTTTGGTGTTCACCCATGGGACATTGAAGTTTGCTATGGCATGGTGGGAGCACTGCTCCTGCCAAGCCATAGCAAACTCTGCTTCACTTCATTGAAGTGAGAGCATTGAAAAATGCTCTTGCTTCCATGAAGCGAAGCAGAATTGCATTTGGGCAGATGGAGCTGCATGTTGGCAGCTCCCTCTGCCCGAAAGCAATGCCAGCTCCCGCAGTAGCCTAATATTTTCTTTCTCAAAGTTCCCTTTTGTGAATTGGTTATATGCTTTTTAGCATGTAAAATTGCTTTATCAGAGCATTTGTAGGTGTTGATGATTTTGTGGCTATGCTACGTGTTTTAGCACAGTTTTTGCACTGTGCAATATGCGTAGTGCGTAGAAGCGCAAACTACGCATGCTCCGTGAGCGTAGCGTAGTACTACACCCAGGGTTACAAGGGACCCACAACTGGGCATACCCTGCCAACTTAGGGCGAACAAAGCAAACACAAGGAGATGATGAACGGAGTGCTGAAACTTTTCAAACACTCACCCCCAGTCACAGATCTGGGTTGAATCCATCATCCTTCTTTAGCTCACTTTGCCACCCCAGTTCAGACATAGCTATATGAAAATCAGTCTTGACCCTGTGCCTCATGGGAACAGTCCAGACCGAACTGCCAAGCCATGTCTTCCCTGGACCGGAATCAAGCATCCTGGGACCGGTTTCTGGCTAACAGCCCTCATCAGCCAGGCTAGCTTGAATCCAGTGGCAAAGTGAGCAAGGGACCCACGTCTGGGCATACCCTGCCAACTTAGGGCGAACAAAGCAAACACAAGGAGATGATGGACGGAGTGCCGAAACTTTTCGAACACTCACCCCCAGTCACAGATCTGGGTTGAATCCTTCATCATTCTTTAGCTCACTTTGCCACCCCAGTTCAGACATAGCTATATGCAAATCAGTCTTGACCCTGTGCCTCATGGGAACAGTCCAGACCGAACTGCCGAGCCATGTCTTATCTGTTGGTGTAGAGAGAGAGGAAAATGAGCCAGTAGTTATTCTAGTAAATGGTGTACAAACAAAGAGTAGAAAAATCTGGCAGGAGTTTGTAGATGTTAATAAACTTGAAAAGGCTACATTATACCTACCACAATATAATACTTATTATGAGAATGTAAATCTTGATGAACAAGTAATATGCTTACAAGATGAAACACTAATCTCAAGTGGCCAAATTGAAAAAGTGGACAAGTCCAGGAGTGAAGAGATTTATGAACATTATACAATACATCCTCTGCATTCGAAAGAAATCATAGGAAACAGTATTGGATTATTTCAAATGAGAGAAGCAAAGGGAACTCCCATGAGTGTATGGGAAAAACGTTTTGAAGCTCATTGTTTTCCACAGCCATTCCCCACTGGAGAAGGTGGGTGATTTGATGAGCGAGCTGTACGGATTCCAGCTTCAGAATACCAATCAACAAGAATGTATTGTGAAGATCCAAGATTTCGGCAGTGCATTCCATATATATTTCATCTTCTGTTTGAAAGCGATTTGTCTGCACTTTCATATGCAGTAAACCATATATTAAAAACAGGAGTTCAACTTCAACATTTTTCTGCAAAAGAGTTCATGAACAAAGTTGAAGAAAGCAATGAAAATTTAGAATCTCAGTTAATTAATTTAATGGCGTGCCAACGTGGCACCAATAAATATTGGTATCGACGTCATGGTGAACTTAAATGCATGTTAAGAAACCTAGGTATACCTACATGGTTTCTAGCACTTAGCTGTGCTGAATATGCGTGGCCTGATTTACTTGAATTCCTACAAGAAGCAAATTTAAATGTTAAAAAAATTAAACTGGGGAGAGCTGGAGAACTAAGGGGCATATTTACAAGGGCTTTATCTCTGCTTTTTTGGCTTAAAAAGCCAAAAAAGCAGAGATAAAACTATCGCCCTATTTACAAGAGGGTGCTAACATGCATAATCGCATGTTAGCACCCTTTTTCCCAACACCTCCCTTTGCGTACCCCGGATGGACTACCTTGCAAATATAGCTGATGTTCACATCGCGATATTTACAAGGCTGCCCCAGCATTTTAGCAGATGTTAGTTTTTGGAGAAAACCGCTGTTTTCTCCAAAAACTAACATCTGCTAAAATGCAGACTTACCTATCCCTAACATTGGGGTGGATTATGCTGATACGACCCTGTGGGTCGTATCAGCAAGGTTATCGCCGTTTTGCAGGGAACATCGCTGGAAAACCAGTGTTGTTCCCTGCAAAACGGTGATAACCTCGCTATCTCTGGAATTTTTATCGCCCTGGAGAAACGCGTTGTTAATAACGCGCAACCAGGGCGATAAATTCCAGAGATAGCCTGCGATAACAAAATTATCGCTAAGCACGGCCAGCGATAATTATCGCTGGCCGTTGATAATATGCCCCTCTGTTCCTTGGATCCTTTAAATATCTGCAGGTATTTTAACCAGGGGTTTCAAGCTATGATGTCATTTATCTGCAATAAAAACATTCCACCTCTTAGGGAGGTAACTGATATCTTTTGGTGAAAAGAGTACCAAGCCAGATGTGCTCCTCATATAAACATGCTATTATGGATACAGAATGCACCAACATTTGAAACAGATCGTGATGAAACTGTTTTGTTTTTCATCGAACAGTATGTTACATGTGCCATTCCAAAAGAAGGAGGAGAAAAGAGCTTGAGACAATAAGTTTTAATATAGATATAAATGTAAAGGAAAATTTTCTACAAAATGTAATTTGGATTCCCACGTCCTATAATTTCTAAAGGAGTAGTAAATAGTTTTGTCTCAGCAGTAAGACATACAATAACTCGAAAATCTCCCAAGAATACATACAACTTAAAGAGAACAGAAGCTTCAAAGTACAATAATGACTACAATCCAGATATTTTGATAATGTGGAATGCAAACATGTATTTTCAGTGTGTTGCAGATAACTCAATTTCTATTGCTCGGTATGTTACATCATATATTACAAAATCTCAAAAGTCAGAGATGAAAGAAATGTGGGAAGAAATTTCAGCAGAAAGGAGTCTTAGCAAGAAATTGTACAGCTTCAGCTTGAAAATGCTTTCCCATAGAGAGATTGGATCCTACGAATGTTTGGATTGCTTGAGCTCAGCCAGTTTATATTCAAATTCAAGAGGAATCATTTGGATACGTCTAGGTCTAGTCTGCACACGAAATATAGTATTGAAATATTTACAAGAAATCAAATACTAAGTACATTGAGAGCCAGAAAGTACTGATATTGTCAATGCTAATAAGTTGGATACATACTATCCCAAAAGGGTCCACATCTTGAAAACCTATGCCTGTATGAAATACTTCAGCATTATAGGTTTAAAAATAATGTTAGAAAAAATATAAAAGAAGAAAAATATGCAGTAATTGGATGTGATGGATTTTAGTGAAACATGTCAAGGGAATCTTATTAACCACATAAAATTAAGTTGTGAAACTGCAGACAAGAGAGTTTTTCTATTTAGCACTTCTGCAATTCTTCAAGCCTTGGAGTAGTGAAACAGAATTACTTGGGGATTGTGACTGCTATGAAGATTATTTTAATGCAACTAAAGACAGCATTCAGGCATGATTTTCCAACTTACAAATGCTAAATTATGAGATTGAACAAGAAGGTACTATTGCAGCTGAAATAGCTAGAGAAAGTTCACAAAGCTGTCAAAGTTCTGGTCCACTGACTCAAGATCACTGGGACAACCAATTATTGAAAATGAAGCACAATAGCCATGAATGAGGTAGAAACTGCAATGCAGAAAGCACAACAGGATATTATTCAGTTTGGTAAGTTAGAGGAACAACAAATATTGGAAACAAGAAATATATCTACAAGTCAAACAACAAGTAGAACATGGTTTGGCCATGAAAACAAAATGCCAATGTTCATCATTTAAACCTATTCTAGTACATTAGTGGTCAAGCTGGAACAGGAAAAAGTTTCTTCATTAAAGTTTTGACCAGTTATCTGCACAAAACTACAGATTCACATTTATCTTCTATCGTAACAGCTCCAACTGGATTAGAAGCACGCAACATTAAAGGTATTACTTTGCATCGATTACTTATGCTACCTGTTGAACATGATAATACATTGGAATATCAAAAGCTATCAGGAGAAGCTTGTTATGAAGTCTCAAGAGTACTGAATAAACTAAAACTTTTAATCATTGATGAGGTGAGCATCGTGACAAAATTAATGCTTGCGTTTGTACACTTGTGAATGCAACAGATTTTAAAAACAGATTACAGTGTTCTGTTTGGGGGAAAAGATTTAATTGTATTTGGAGACCTACTACAACTTACTCCCGTTAAAGGACAACCTGTTTTTAAAACACTTCTCCATGATGACACAAGCAAATCTTTGGGAAGTATTGGGAATGTAAATATTTGGTTAAACTTTGAATATAAAGAACATGTTAAGAATATGCGACAAGCAGGTGATGAAGATTATGGAAATATTATTGAAGACATAAGAATTGGTATGTTGACAGAACATGGCAAACAAGGTTTAGAAAGTTGGCTACAAAGAAACTTGTTTACATCTGAAATTTCAGCAGCAGAAGTATTGTACAAAATGTTTATAGAAAACAAGTCTATAGTTTGCCTAATGCCTACACTGCAAGAGTGTTCTACATTTAATGAACAACTTCTCAAACTGGAAAACAACAAATTCGGGATTTTAAAGCTATTGACAAAATCGAAGATCAGAGAGTAACAAATCTTCTTACTGAGAAACTACAGGCTAAATTGGATACTTTGGAAAAGTCTGTATCTAAAACTGCAGTATTAGAAAAGATTTTATGTGTATGTAAGAACTGTCATGTAATTTTGTAGCGTAATTTGAATGTAGAAGAAGGATTAGTAAATGGAGCAATGGGAAAAGTTGTTGATTTTGTTAATTTTCAAAATAGAGATGGAATAGAGTTTTTGATTATAAAATTTGACCAGATTAATGAGGTAAAACAGATTGAGCATTGTGTTGTATGTTTTTTGCTTGTAAAAGACTTGCATGTTCGGAGACAACAATTTCCTCTGTCTCTAGCATATGCAGTAACTAATCATAAATCTCAAGGTTTAAGTATAGACAGAGGATTTGTAAATATTAGAAGTATGGTGTTCAAAGAGGGAATGGCATACTTTGCATCGTCTCGAGTAAGAACATTGTCTGGTTTGTATTTGATAGATTTTGATGAGAAAAAGCTTAGTGCTGATGCAAATTGTGTAAGAGAGTACAATCGTTTAAGAAGACTTTATACGAGTTATTTAGGTGAATATCCAATATATGAGAAATGTATAGTGTGTCCAAAACAGAAATATATCAAACCTTCAAGTGAGATTCAAAACAAGAAAACAAGAGAAAGTTGAAGGCGTAAAGAAAACGAAAGTGAAAAGTGATGATGACATTGTAGGATACCAGTTGGAAAACAGTTCAGGTATCAACTGTTATGCTAATGTGATTCTGAATGTTGTGTTTCATTTACCACATCTTCATCGTGAAATCATGGAAAATCTTGAAAAAAGATTCTGTTTTACAGTGCATCATTTATTTCAACAGTTGGTAAGTGACAGTAGTAAAATACATACTGCTTCTGGCACTCGACATCTTTAAGTTATATGTACTGGTTCATTGACATTTACTCTAAACATAGAACAGGATGCACGAGAATTTCCAATGCTCATGCTTGGAGTATTAGAACACCAAGTAATACACATTGATAAGTTATTTGGACTAAGTTACAAATGAGACAATAACTGTGAAGAGTGTTTACTTCTACCACTCAAATACAAAAAGAACGATTCCTATAATTAACAAAATCAGCCTGCAAATCAGTACCTTTTAACAAATAGATTAAAACAGCAAATCAGGATATGCCATGGTCACATTGTAGATCAGCAATGCTTGTCTACATTACATATAGAAAGATTTGGAAAATATGTAATATTACTGTTACAACATTGTAGAGCAATTGGAAGAAAATTGGAGACAAAAATTATAAATTTTAAAGGAAGTCAAATTTCTATTTCAGGAAGAACTTATACAACAGTGGCTATTACTTTCCATGATGGACCTACTACAATATCTGGACACAACACTGTTTATTTAAAGTGTAACAAAGGATGGACACATTGCAATGATGCACACTTAAAACCTAGATTGCCTTCTCAATTACCAAATTCTTATATGTTATTTCTCCAGCCAAAGTTTTGAGTACCTCATTCGGCCTATTGGGGAAGATGTCAACAGAAAAAAGAAAGCACTGCAATCTATTAGTGTTTATAATTAGTGTTTTGATTATTATTTGGCCTAATAGATATGACATTTAGAAAATTGTGTTTAAAAGCAAATAGTTTATATATTTGTAGTCAATATTGTACCAGATGTAAATGAGATTATACATTTTTTCAAATGTATTTGTGAAAAATAATAGAGTTAAAGTAGATGAAAGAAGTGATTAACAAAGTATAGATAGGAAAACGCATAGCTACACATATTGATAATGATGTACTATGCTGATTTGATTTTTTTTTGTACAATTAATGTGATTGTTTTTTCTCCCGCTGTTCAATGATCATGCTACATTCAAATCACTGTGTAAGTTGAAGTTATGTGCAATCTGAGGACAGTAAAAAAATGAAACTGAAAATGTTATCTAATTATAAATTAATGTTATGGTCTCAAAAATGTAATATTATAATTTCTCTAATATATTATCATTAAATATTACTTTTTCTTTTTCTTCTTACTAGTAGGTACTGTTTAAGATTGAAAACATATTAACTGAATGGTGTATCTAAATTACTTGAAAGGTAAGAAAACATAATACAATATTCATGATAAACTGGAGACATGTTTAAAATGTATTTATATGTTATTTGTTTCTAATATAAATAATCTACAACTTTTAGACTATTTGAAAAGCATCATCCTACTCCGGAGGAGCAGTATCACATTCACTTTCTGCAAAAGTGCATACACCAATAAAAGTGCTATAATATTAGTTGGCTTTTTATTTTGAGTAACGTTCTCCTCATTATACAGGGCAGGTGGGTACTGAACTCTCTATTCGAGGACTTTGCTGATCCCTACATAGGTAATAGATGTCTGCTTCTGCAACTGAATGCTCTAGTAGAACTGATAAGATTTGTGCACCTGTATGATAAACTACATAGTTTTTAAGTTAGGGTCATCAGATGCACAACACGTGTCAGAATGTATGTAGAAGTAGACACATACCTCAGTCATGATAGCGTGCAGATATTCAAACTTGACAGAGTGCACTTTGCATTTAAAAGCAGATACCTAAATTAATGTGGCCTACTTTAAGTGTACCTTTCCAGACACTCATATGAACTAGCATAAACACAAATCCATCTGCCATCATGTTTTAAACCTTACTTTTCTCTTGCAGCTTCATTATTCACTGACAGCTCACAAACGTAGGCCTAGGCAAATATGAAAGCCCAACTTTTCTCATGTCACTGTTGTAAGTCTCACCATGTTTCCCAAGCCGTCAATGTGTGTGTCTGTGCCTCTTTGTGGTGATATGATACATCAAAAGAAGCCTACAAATACCAGAATACCTCTGTTCCACACCATATGCTCTCTACATTTGTGTACAAGAAAGTGTATGTATTACTTTCTCCTCATTATATGGGGCAGGTCGGTATTGAACTCTCTATTCGAGGACTTCTCTGATGACTACATAGGTAACAGATGTCTGCTTCTGCGACTGAATGCTCTAGTAGAACTACTAAGATTTGTGCACCTGTATGATAAGCTACATAGTTATTAAATTAGGGTCATCGGATGCACAACACGTCTCAGAATACATGTAGAAGTAGACACACACCTCAGTTATGATAGCATGCAGAAATTCAAACTTGACAAAGTGCACTTTCCATTTAAAGCTGACACCTACATTTATGCGGCCTACTTTAAGTGTACCTTTCCAGACACACCTATGAACTAGCATGAACACTAATCCGTCTGCAAACATGTTTTAAACCTCACTTGTCTCTTGCAGCTTCATTATTCACTGATAGCTTACAAACTTAGACCTAGGCAAATATGAAAGGCCAACCCTTCTCATGTCACTGTTGAAAGTCTCACCATGTTTCTCAAGACCTCAATGCGTGTGTCTGTGCCTCTTTGTGGTGACGTTATACATCAAAAGAAGCCAACAAATACCAGAATTTCTCTGTTTCACACCACATGGTCTCTAAATTTGTGTAGAAGAAGGTGAATGTATTACTTTCTCCTCATTATACAGGACAGGTGGATAATGAAAGTGCTTTTTAATATATTTGACAATTTGACAGTTTTGACTTTTGATGTATCTTCTCATTTGAACAAGTGTTTTAACTTGTATCATAGAGCTAATAGGCCTAAGTTTTAAACTATAGAATCTAATGTATATGGCCAAACCCATGCACTCATACATTCACCCACACACTAATACACAACAATGAAACAGGGAGCCAAAGCAACAATTTAGCTTCCCTTCTTATCACCACTTCATTTGGATGAAGAACATAAAAAGAAACGTTGCCTGCACCACCACTGCACCTGCTGTTTCAAGAGGTACTAACCCCACGGGTCAGAAAAGTTCAACAAATGTATGTGAAGTGCACCGCACAACTAGTGTTCACAAATGTTAGTCCAATCTCGTAATATGGCGTCCAAGGCAAACTTTATTTTTCTTATGAATGGAACAGATCAGCCAACGCGTTTTGGTCACTACATGTAAACTTCATCAGGGCTGCAAGACATACAAATACGTATAGTGTAAAATCACAGTAATACAACATGGAATTACATGACAATTTAAAACAACATATGCATATTCTCCTGCATTCTCTCAGGCACCGCCCATGCACTTACCCAATGTCCCAGGCACTACCCTTGAACTCATCCATTTACTCAGGCAGTACCCATGCACTCACCCATTCACTTAGGCACTACACTTGTACTCATCCATTCACACAACATATATTTTTTTTGGGTGTTTTTTGGTGTGCCTAATTGGGGAAAAAAAAATTAACAATGATGGTTGTTCATAGTGTCCAACATGGTTTGGACAACCTGTTCCCCCACACTCAGAACTGTTGTACATTTGGGGCAAAAAATTCTGCCTTGGCAGTGTGGGGGGAATGTTCTGCAGCCTGACGTGATGTTCCTGGCTGCGCATCTTGGCCACCTTCCTTCTCATTGAGCCTGGCAAGTTCCACCTGAGCAAGCTGGTTCTCATGCATAGTCTTGAGGTGTTTATACATGGAAGATGTTCTGCATGAGTATTTCTTCTCGGATCCCTGAGACAGCACCTTCTTGCAAATATTGCAAGTGACCTTCTGGGCGTTTACCTTCTTCTGCCCCTCAGGAAAAGAGAAGAACTCCCAGACCACACTCTCCTTCTTCTTCCTGGGTGGCCCCTCATTCTTCCTCCAAAAGATTCTGCTCCTCTTCTTCTTGAAAATCAGCAGAGGTTGCCATTTTAAATTTTCTTTGAAAAATCCAAAAAAACACCAAACCACCTGCAAAATAGATTCTTGATGAAGGAGCGTGTCTGTTACCAACTACACCCTAAAGTAGAACAAGAGGGTGGGATATACCTAGGTTAATGTGGACAGGATGTTTAACCAATCAAATCTCTTTTATTGTGTCACATGGGTTGTGTGACCCCTATTCGGTTACAATTGAACCATATTTGGTTGTATCTTATAATATTTGATTTATAAATAACTGTACCTCTTCATTTAAAATAAAGTAAATACATCTATATCTATAAATATATATACTATTATTGTAAAATAATTTTTAGATTCGTGTTCCATACGCAAATCCGGAAGTACCTGCGATCTATGCAGACGTACCGCGACTCCTGAAATTATTATTAAAAAAACGTTTTAATAACTTTTTCTTATTAATATACAAGTTTCTTTACTATCTTAGCAAAACAGTAACCTTTCACTTAAGCATAATATTGTCTATATATATCTGTTAATATCACAAATAAAAAAGATAGAGTCACGTCTGGACATCGATTCCGCACTTACATCTTGGAAACAAACAAGGACATACAAAATATTTTAAACAAAAATATAAACGTAATATTCAAATCTAAATTGTGCACTAACATAAATATCACTTTTAGAAATCACACTGGAGCCGCGATTCCTATGCGGTCTCAGAAGTAAGGCCCGGTAGTGTGCACAATAGATTTGCTAACCCACAACCGAAAAAATACATAAATTTCGTTTTGAAATTGCCTTTAGCATAACTACATTTTTAATTCATTATTCTAGTTGTAAACTACTACCCTTAAAATATACATAAAGTATTAGTTTCACTATATTTTAGACTTGTAAATATATAAATGTGTCCGCTACGCGACTCCATTTTTATACTTTAAAAAAAAAGCTTATTGGTACACACATATATATATTATACATAAAGCATTATTTTCACTATATTTTAGACTTGTAAATATATAATGGGTCCGCGTCCGCTACGCAAATCCATTTTTATACTTAAAAAAAGCTCTTTGGTACACACACACACCCATATAAATATGTAACAATATATTTATATAAAAAAAATATATATACATAATATTTTTTTATATATTTATATGTACATATATATATATATCAAACACAAGGAGATGAAGGACGGAGCGCTGAAACTTTTCAGACACTCACCCCCAGTCACAGATCTGGGTTGAATCCATCCTCGTTCTTTAGCTCATTTCGCCACCCCAGTTCAGACACAGCAATATATAAATCAGTCTTGACCCTGTGCCTCATTGGAACAGTCCAGCCCGAACTGCCAAGCACTGTCTTCCCTGGACCGGAAACAAGTATCCTGGGACTGGTTTCGGGCTAACAGCCCTCATCAGCCAGGCTAGCTTGAATCCAGTGGCAAAGTGAGCAAGGGACCCAGGTCTGGGCATACCCTGCCAACTTAGGGCGAACAAAGCAAGCACAAGGAGATGATGGACAGAGCGCTGAAACTTTTCAGACACTCACCCCCAGTCACAGATCTGGGTTGAATTCATCCTTGTTCTTTAGCTCATTTCGCCACCCCAGTTCAGACACAGCAATATGCAAATCAGTCTTGACCCTGTGCCTCATTGGAAGAGTCCAGCCCGAACTGCCAAGCCATGTCTTCCCTGGACCAGAAACAAGCATCCTGGGACCGGTTTTGGGCTAACAGCCCTCATCAGCCAGGCTAGCTTGAATCCAGTGAGCAAGGAACCCACGTCTGGGCATACCCTGCCAACTTAGGGCGAACAAAGCAAACACAAGGAGATGATGGACGGAGCGCTGAAACTTTTCAGACACTCACCCACAGTCATAGATCTGGGTTGAATCCATCCTCCTTCTTTAGCTCATTTCGCCAACCCAGTTCAGACACAGCAATATGCAAATCAGTCTTGACCCTGTGCCTCATTGGAACAGTCCAGCCCGAACTGCCAAGCACTGTCTTCCCTGGACCGGAAACAAGCATCCTGGAACTGGTTTCGGGCTAACAGCCCTCATCAGCCAGGCTAGCTTGAATCCAGTGGCTAAGTGAGCAAGGGACCCAGGTCTGGGCATACCCTGCCAACTTAGGGTGAACAAAGCAAACACAAGGAGATGATGGATGGAGCACTGAAACTTTTCAGACACTCACCCCCAGTCACAGATCTGGGTTGAATTCATCCTCGTTCTTTAGCTCATTTCACCACCCCAGTTCAGACACAGCAATATGCAAATCAGTCTTGACCCTGTGCCTCATTGTAAGAGTCCAGCCCGAACTGCCAAGCCATGTCTTCCCTGGACCAGAAACAAGCATCCTGATACCGGTTTCGGGCTAACAGCCCTCATCAGCCAGGCTAGCTTGAATCCAGTGGCAAAGTGAGCAAGGAACCCACGTCTGGGTTTACCCTGCCAACTTAGGGCGAACAAAGGAAACACAAGGAGATGATGGACGGAGCGATGAAACTTTTCAGACACTCACCCCCAGTCATAGATCTGGGTTGAATCCATCCTCCTTCTTTAGCTCATTTCGCCAACCCAGTTCAGACACAGCAATATGCAAATCAGTCTTGACCCTGTGCCTCATTGGAATAGTCCAGCCCGAACTGCCAAGCCATATCTTCCCTGGACCGGAAACAAGCATCCTGGGACCAGTTTCGGGCTAACAGCCCTCATCAGCCAGGCTAGCTTGAATCCAGTGGCAAAGTGAGCAAGGAACCCACGTCTGGGCATACCCTGCCAACTTAGGGCGAACAAAGGAAACACAAGGAGATGATGGACGGAGCGCTGAAACTTTTCAGACACTCACCCCCAGTCATAGATCTGGGTTGAATCCATCCTCCTTCTTTAGCTCATTTCGCCAACCCAGTTCAGACACAGCAATATGCAAATCAGTCTTGACCCTGTGCCTCATTGGAACAGTCCAGCCCGAACTGCCAAGCCATATCTTCCAACCTTCATTTTCTTTGCAACTCTGCTCTCTTTTAGAGAAGAAACGAAAGCGAACTCCAGATTCCTGGTGCAGTTAGGTCTTTATTGTCGCCCTTACACCACCACCATGACGCGTTTCGGCCTAAACAGGCCTTGATCACATGATCACATATATATATATACATGTGACAAAGGTGTGCAGATGCCAAAACGCATTGGGTTTGTTTGGATAAAGAATAAAAATCACTCTGGAACCACAACTGATGCCTCTATAACTTTTTTCTGGATGGAGGGCGTGCCGTGCAGAGTTTCTGCATTGTTGGTCAAAAGTATATATATATATATATATATATATATATATATATATATATATATATATATATATATATATATATATATATATCCAACAAAACGGTTTCCTTGTCATCAGCTTTTGTGGCGCTCATATGCGGTGCGTTACTCCTGCGGATGAAACCAAAACCGCTATTCATTTCACAAAATCCTGGTTTCCCAGAAAAACGGGCCGCACTCCTCACAGGTTATTTTGCAATTTTTTAAGTTTCTTAGGCGTGTTGCATCAATAAATCCTTTAGGCAATGCAGACGATAAACCCTACGCGTTTCGGCATTTCAAATGCCTTGATCATAGTATGCTTTTCGCGCTCATTTCCCAACCTTTTCAAAGGCAAAAAAAACCATTACATCATTTCCTCCAACTTGTGGTGGGTGCCCCTTAGCCTTTTGGGAGATGTAGTTCCCAAAGATTTTTTTTAATTTTTTTATTTATTTACATTTTTGTTCAGGAAAACGTGGATTGGAAATTAACTATTATTACGGGGAATTAGTTGTTATCATTCACAACATTTAGAACATAAAATACAATGTATTCATCAGCTTTAGTATCACATTATCATTTAAGACAGGACCTCTTTTGTTTTAATATATTTAAATGGCTCAAAAGTTCTTGAATAATGCAATATACGTAATTGTATGTCCATTACGGATCCGCTGTTATTTTCACTTCTCTTTGTACCTTGTCTCTTTTCATTCAATTTTACATCCTGTCATGCAAATCATATGATTCGAAGATGTTGGGGCCCATGTTTTGTCCTTCTTTTTGATATCAATGTTCCACTGGAATGAAATACATTGAACATTTTTATAAATGTGTATATAACTCCTCAGATTGGTTCAGACCAAAAGGCATCATACTTCTCATGTTTAGGATGTGCAGTGATTCTTTTGACGGAGGATTTTCTCCCTGTTTCCTCCTCTTGTGTTCACTGGTACTGTTTCGATTCCATAAAACTTCAAGAGTTTCCAATCACTTTTATGGACAATCTCCATATGTTTTGCCACTGCGTTACTTCTGTCTCTGTTTGTTGTTGCACGTGTATGTTCTAGGATTCTTTTTTCAACTCACATGTGGTGCTCCCAACATATTTTAATGCACAAGGACACTCAATCACATAAATTGTATATTTACTTCTACATGTGATCAGTTCTTTGATCTTCCAGATTTTGTTATTGGCCATTCGAATTTCAGTCACAGGTTTTGCAATCTGGCAGACCTTACAATTAAAACACTTTACAAAGCCTTTTGTTTGTAGCCATAATCCTTTCTGCTCTTTTCCTTTAAAATGGCTGTGTATTAAATGATCCTTTACATTTTTGGCTCTGCGGTAGGTTATAATTGGATGATTTCCCATAATTTTACCTATCGTACTGTCCAATTGGAAAATCTTCCAATTCTTTCTAAGTATAGCAATGATATGCCTTTGAATCCTGTGAAAAATCCGTGATCAATCTTATTTTTTTCTGATCATGATTTTCATCTTTTGACTGTTCTCTGGGTATTAGGCATTCTTCTCTTGATTTCTCATTTGCACGCTTCCAGCATTTGTTGACAATATTAGTGTTATATTTCCTGTTCTTAAATCTCTCCTTGGTGGTCCTGCTATGTTTTAGCCACTCTTGCTCTTCGCTGCAAATTCTTCGAATTCGAAGAAATTCCCCATATGGTATGCTTGCTATAAGTGAGGGCTGGTGGAAGCTGTTTGCTTGTAGTGTGGCATTAGTGGCTGTACTTTTTCGGTGGAGTGTAGTATGGAGTTTGCCTTTGTTAATATATATCTCCGTATCCAAGAAAACTACCCTCTGATTACTAAGTTCGAAGGTAAATTTTAGATTGTTTATGCTTTCGTTCAAGATGTCAAAATATTCTTGGAAATCCACTCGTGTTCCATCCCAGATGATTAATAAATCATCTATGAATCTCTTCCAACTTATGATCTTTTTCACAAATCTTTTATGTTGGGAGTTCCATGCCACCTCCTGTTCCCACCAACCCATTACTAGGCATGCATAATTTGGGCTGAACGAAAATCCCATAGCTGTTCCATTTCTTTGTTGAAAGATTTCCTCTCCAAAGAGGAAGATATTTTTCATTAAGCAGAATTGCATCATTTCTGTAAGCATGACATTGTGATTCTTTAGATGAATACTCCTTTCACGCAGGAAATAATTACATGCCATTAAACCCAGATCGTTGCTTATAGTCGTAAAAAGTGAGATAACATCCATTGTTATTAGTTGGTATGTTTCCTTCCACTCTATATTTTGCAAAATTCTCAAAACATGACTTGTGTCTTCTATGTAGGAACTGAGTTGATCCACAAATGGTTTCAAGAAATAATCAATGTAATTTGACATGGGTTCCAACAACGAACCCTTTGCAGACAGAATTGGCCGCCCTGGTGGATTTTGTGCATTCTTATGGAGTTTTGGGAGAAAATATATAGTGGGCATCAAAGGATGATCAACCGTTAAATATCTTCCTTCCTCCTCGTCAATTAAATTGCTAACCGCCCATTCATGTAACTTTAAATCAATTTCTCTTTTGATGGACATTATTGGATTGGCTTGCAGTTGTTCATAGTATGTTGTGTCTTGCAACTGACGATGAGCTTCAGTAATATATGTCTCTCTCTCCCAGATCACTACATTGCCGCCTTTATCCGCAATTTTTATTTCGATTTGCTTATCCATTGCTAAATTTTGTAGGGCTTCTCTTTCTGCTTTTGTTAAATTATCCCTATAATTTGATTGTTTGATTTTATAGAGATCTTGAATTACTGCTTCTTGAAATAAATCCACCTTGTTTCCCGGTGGTAATTGTGGGTAGAATTTTGAACTTGGACATTTGTCACTCAAACCTGCACCCAATTGTGGACACGCAGTTTGTAAGGTGATTTCCTCTCCTTCTAGAGCATTTAGATTTAATAATGTTAAAAAATCCTCAGCTTCTTTCGCTTTTAGGGTTGATTCAGATAGTTGTATTTCAATTTGGTCTTTCCTTTTATTTTCCATGAAGAATTTGGCCAGTTTGATCTTTCTAATGTACAAATATAGATCTATTCTTGTTTGGGCTAGATCCATTTTTGCACTGGACAAAAGTTAATTCCTTTTTTCAATAAGGATATTTCCATTTCCGTCATTTGGCGTTTAGAAAGATTGACCACTTGTAGCTCATTTATTAGCGATCCCTCCTCTGTCTCATGCTCCTGGTTGTTGTCCCTATCCTTTCCAATGAACTGCTTGCTCCTTTTTCCTCTTCGTTGCGGTTTTTTCCTTGCCACGGGCGTCCTCTTCCTCTCCCTTTTGGGTATTGCAATGCTTCCCGATTTTGCTCCCATTGCCTCTGCTGCAAAACCAGGCGGATGTCTCCTAAAAAAGTTTGCTTTGCTCCTTCTGTAAGATTTTCATTTTCACCCCCACTGAGGTCTGTGGAGGCCAGTGAAGAAAAACTACTGGATGTACTTGCCAGGCTACTTAATGGTGTTTGATTTCTGAATGAATCGAATTTTCGTGCGAAGGTGAATATTTTTCCTT
The DNA here is from genome assembly GCA_963921515.1 of Calotriton arnoldi. NCBI lineage: Eukaryota > Metazoa > Chordata > Amphibia > Caudata > Salamandridae > Calotriton > Calotriton arnoldi. The sequence goes on along the minus strand of CAWUFW010006300.1, from coordinate 79,813 downwards.
CCGAGTAGTCAATCGTGTCACGCACAAATTTAGTGTGTTTACGTTGTCGTACTACCTCTTCATGTTTCTCTATTTGACCCTCTAAATCATCTCTAAATTTCACCATTTCCGCACTTAATTTTAAAGAGGCTAGATCCTTTTGCCTTTGAAAAGGTTGGGAAATGAGCGCGAAAAGCATACCGTGATCAAGGCATTTGAAATGCCGAAACGCGTAGGGTTTATCGTCTGCAATGCCTAAAGGATTTATTGATGCAACACGCCTAAGAAAATAAAAAAAGTGCGGCCCGTTTTTCTGGGAAACCAGGATTTTGTGAAATATATATATATATATATATATATATATATATATATATATATATATATTACCTACTGGCGGTTGCCAGTAGGTAGTTATAGTTAGGATCTCGTTTCTATTCAAAAAGTGTTTTTTCTGTTGCCAATATCTTTGGCGTCATTTGACGAATCTTTGTGAAATTTTCAAAACTAACGGGCCGCTCAGGTCAGCTCCTGTCTTGAAAGTTTCGGGGTGATTCGTCAAGAGGGAGCCGAGAAAAAAGGGGGGTCCCAAAACGCGTTTTCCCCATGTTAATTTCCATAGGAAAAATTAGAACAGGCTACAGCCCGAACTGCTGAACGGAATTACACCAAATTTGGCAAAAAGGTAGCCCTTGATTCAGAAAGAGACCTTTTTTTTTATGGTGTAAATCCGTTCAGTAGTTCCTGAGAAATTAGAAAAAGAAAAGTTTCGATATCTGAGCACCGAGGAGGGTTTGCGAACCGTCCCGGGCACGAGCTTCACTCTGATTGGCTGTCAACACTCTAATCCAGAATGTGTTGGCAGCCATCTTGTGACTCGGTAACTGAGTCACAAGAAAAGAGTAAAAAAAAAGGTGAAAAACAAGAAAAGGGGGCAGGGTAGAAACACCCTAGGTCTGCTCAGGGGGTCCCACAAGGACCCCCAGGGCCCAAAAAATCAGAATTCGAGTTGGGGTTGTGAATCCTGCCACGAAAAAAAAAGCGCGGGCTCCCGTGCTTCGTTTTTGAAAGCCCCAGGGTGGGCCCGGTCCCAGGGGCACTAGCAAATTAAGATGCAGGGGTCCGCCACCTCCCCGGAGCTGTAAAAATAATTGCATGGGGGGGTCCCAACCACCCCCACACTGCCCCGGGGACCGCCACCTCCCCAGGGCTAAATTAATTAAGGGCGGGGGGGCCTCGCAGGCCCCCCAAGCCCCGGGGACCACCACCTCCCCGGGGCTATAATCAATAATTAGTGTGGGGGGGCTTCAGCCCCCCACACTGCCCCGGGAACCACCACCTCCCCAGGGCACTCTGTAATGAAATGCGGGGGTCTGTTACAGAACCCCAGGACCCGGGGACCACCACCTCCCCAGGGCTTATAACTTTGGGAGGGGGGCAGCGCGGCCCCCCTCCTGGAGCCCTTGATGGCCCTGGGGACCGCCACCCCCCAGGGCCAACTCCTGCAGTGTCCCGGGGTGCCCACCCTGGGACACTGCTGTTGTCTATGGCAGGGCGGGAGCTGTGTGGCTCCCGCCCTGTCATAGCAAACTCTGATTCGCTCATGGAAGCGAGAGCTTGAAACCTGCCCTTGCTTCTATGAAGCGAAGCAGAATTGCTTTTGAGCAAGGGGAGCTGCATGTCAGCAGCTCCCCTTGCTCAAAAGCAATGCCGACTCCTGCAGGAGACGGGGAGCCGGCGGGACCATGGGGGCATTGGGGCTCCCCCCACGGTCCCCAACCGAGAGACCAGGCCCCGGGGGATGGGGTCCCTGGGGCCAGAAGTGGCCCGGGAGGGGGGCCACGCAGCCCCCCTCCCCTATAATATATATATATATTTTTTAAACTGCGAAAAGGCCAGCCCGCTGGGATGGGGTCCCCGGGGCCATAATTGGCCTTTGGAGGGGGGCCACGCCATCCCCAAAATTATAAAAAAAAAGAAACAAGGCTGCCAGGCCCCGGGGGATGGGGTCCCCGGGGCCAAAAGTGGCACAGGGAAGGGGGTCCACGCAGCCCCCCTCCCATAACAACATTTTTTTTAAAAAAGGAACCGGCAACTCGCCGGAGGCCCCGCCCCCTCCCTGCACCACTCTGCAAACGTGCCCCCTGGTGCGTTGTAAGTTGGGGAATTAATTCCCCTTCAATCCTGAGGGTCCCTGGGGGCCAACTAGCCCACCAGGGAACTCCAGTAAGCGCCACAGAGCTGCTTTGCAGAGAGGTGGTCCGAGGCTACACCCCTTTTTACACCACTCTGCAAACGCGGCTTCTGGTGCACTGGTGGTGGGGCGATGAGGTCCTCTTGTGTCCTGAGGACCTCAGGACACAAGTGGACTTCATCCTCCGAGCAGTCCCGTCGCATCAGCCGCAGGGTGAGTCTCTATGCTGCCTCTCACCGTGCACCCCACCTCCCCCACCGCCGCAGTGATCCTCGATGTGGGGCTTGCTTGAGGGTCCCTACCGCCCCTGCAGCATTGCTTTTGCCACCGCACTGTGGAGTTGAGTGCCCGTGCCACCTGGGGTGCTGCTGAGGAGACTGCTGTCGGCGGTGATTGCTGAGCGTCACTCCGGTCCTGGCTGTGAAGCGGGACAGGACGAGGTCCTGTGGTTCCCCCACTGCTGGCGAAGGCTGCTGTGTGGTGTGCGTGCCCAGGACTTAACTCCTTTGTGTCCCTGATGATCCCTACTGCTTCCACTTTGTTTCCTGGAGTCAGTGAGGAGAGATGGGGCGTGGGGGCTACAAGTCTAGCGCTGCACTTCAGTGCGAGTCGCTATTGCTCTGGCCTGCATACAGGCATCGCCTGCTCTTCCTGTCTCATACTGTGGTTGCCACGTGAGCCTGGTCTGTTTTAGTGATTCTAGATGGGTTGTCCTGGACAGGCTGGCACTTTGTGATGTCCCTGAGCTCCGATTTTTACAATGAAGGGCGCCCATTTTGTTTGTCTTTAGTTGTTGTTGTTGGGCACCCATTTTGTCCTCATGCTATGAAAACTGAAGAGGGGCGCTCTCTTCCCTGGTCTCTAAGCTTTGCTGGCCATGGAAATAGGCTTGCTAAATTCTCATCATACGGTGGCCATCTTGGAGTGGTCATTCTACCTATATCCCACACACCTGGTCCATGAGTTCTCCTTTTAACATCATACATGCTCTACTGTTCAGGTATTCCCTTCGCTTAATAGGATAAATACATCCTTTTATGTGGATCATCCAGGATATCGAACACACTTGGTCTCTGAATTGTCCTTCAAGGATTTGCACCAAATGCCCTGCGCTCACTCCCTACTGCAATCAAATAAATTCTCCACAGAGGGTGGCCTTGCTTGAGTGGTTAGTATGCCCCAATACCACATAGGCATATGTGACCATTTCCTTTAAGGTCGTGCGTGAAATGCCTTGCCTGAACTGCCTACCATATAAAGATTTACATCCAACCCATGAATTGCCTTCAAGTTGTCACGGCCCAGCCTCCTGTCTTTTTAGCCCTAGATAGCCTGGCTCGCATGGGTCTTGGTCTACTCAAATGAACCCGAGGGTTCGTTGTTAGCTAGTGTGTTTCAACTGCTCACTCCACCTTCACCCCATGAATCTCTCCATTAGCTGTCACACTGAACGCTTTTGACTTGTCCCCGACCTCTGCCCAGACTCCTGGTTTACTTATGCCTCCTATGGTAGGAGCTGAGACGTGTGGTGGTATGGATCCTAAATCTTCGAACTTCATCTCTCCCAACCTGGAGCCAGCTGGCCATACTGCTTTCTGAATCATATATCCCCCTAACCTATCAAAAAATGCTGCAAAAACTTCAAACACAAACTACTTAAAACCCATCCGGAAACCCTTATCTCAGACCCCTTCTTCTCCATCAGAAAAGGTGTTACCATAAATGATCTCATCTTCTACACTAAACGTCATGCTCAATGGCGGAAGGCCATATACTCTCTGCTCAGGATCTCCACTTCCCTGAAGACTCCACATGGTCTTAGATTTATGGTTGCACCCTCCTTGGCTTACAGAGCTGAAGCCACCATCTCCCTTTACAAAAACGGAACCATCCTTATACAAGCTTCAGATCGCAATCTAGTGTTATTTGACAATTGTTTCCAAACCATCTTGAATACAGTGGCGAACTGCAAATACGCCCCCTCTGGAGGGGCAGGCCCCCCAGCGGTCCCCCTGTCTCCACGAAGTCTATCTCCTTCCTCTCTACCACCATCCTCTGAACCTACATCTGCTCCGAAGGGCCCCCTTCTACCTACCTTAACTCATAATAACAAATCCCCCTCAATCCCCAATGTGAACGAGCTGTGACAGCACAGTCATCATTCTAGTCTACCTGGTCTCCCCCTCACTGTTAGCTAGCTCTAACTCCCCTTGCTCCACTGTCCACAGCACTGCCCCGGCTCTCCTCATGATCCCTTCCCCCAGCCCAGCCCGCAATCCTGACCTGCTCCCACAGGCTTCTAGGGTTCTCCATCTGTCTGACCCCTCTTCCCCCATCTTACCCATCCCTCCAAGCACTCAGCACCATTTCCTAGAATCCCTTCCCTCTGGGCACATCCATTCGCTACCTGCCCTACTATCCCCCGCTTCCACTAGCTCTCTACCTCTGCAGGGTCCCCTGAACCTAGCCTCCCAATCCCACTCCCACTCTTCATTGGAAGGCAGACTTAACGAGATAGCACTCTGCCTCCAACAACTTAAGGCAGAGGTTCGTAGCCTACTACATATCACTGAGGAACTGTCAGCTAACTCCAGACTAACCTGCTCCACTATGAACAATCACCATCTCCGCTCGCTCCCAGCTAACGGGTGTACCTGGCTCAATCCCCCCCCCCTCTATTTGGCGGTCACCGTCCCACATCACCCACACACCCCATAGTCGGGCCTCCGCTCCTCACCCTAATGACCCTTCTCGCCCCTACAGATGTAGAGCCTCCCTGTCTGATAGGGATATTCATTCTCTCCTACTTTCATATGATCTGGCACATCCCTACACCATAACAAACTTGCAACAAATTGAATCCATCCCCATGGATCCCTTCAGGGAACCTAGGCTAAACACCAGAACATTAAACGAGAACAACCTCACGAGAGTCACCACCACACTACCTGCACCAACTGACACCAACATAAGACTCAAATGCGTGCTCCTAAACTGTAGATTGGCAGTTAAACATGCTGCGGACATTGCCGACCTCATCCTTGCTCAGGACCTTGACCTTGTAATGCTGACTGAAACCTGGCTAAATGACTCAGCTACCCCCATCCTGGACATTTTAGTGCCTCCCAATTATGATATCATTAGGTTGGACCGAGCAAGTAGACAAGGTGGAGGCATCGCCTGTTTACATTGTAGCAATCTAACAGTGAAAGTACTACAATCCGACCTCCTGACGTCTTGTGAATACCTATGCATTGAAGTGACTGGTAGCAGCAATCATTCATGAAAACTGCACACGTTTTACCACCCCCCTCGCGACAACCTTCCCTTCACAGAACAGATCATGGACATTATCTCGGCCAATGCAGATTTCCATGGCACTCAGATCTTCTTGGGAGATTTCAACCTTCATTGGAAAGATGTGAATGATGTGGTGGTCAATAGCCTTAAATCCTTCCTACTAGACCTCAACCTAATCCAAATATGCGACAACCCTACTCACATCAAAGGAGCTACCTTAGATCTTGTCATTGGTAAGCCCAACTCCATCCTTCTGGATTCAATCCTCCTGTGTGATTGGACAGACCACTATTGCATCACCTTCCTCATCCTGGAGTCAGTAAGAGCTAGTAGAGCCCAGCCTAAGAACCCAAAACAGTTGAAAAGATGTCTACGGAACTTAAACTCGCAAAATCTGACTGCTCTCTTCGATAACATCTTGCCCCCTCCCTTGAGCATGTCGGATGTCCACGACCTTACGGCCCACTATGACCGCTCAATGCTTAATGTACTAGACTCGGTTGCACCACTACAGCTTAAAAGAATGTCCTCTAAACTCTCCAAACCGTGGTTCAATGATAGTCTTAATACCGAAAGAAGAAATTTAAGACTTGCGGAAAGGCTGTGGCGATCCTATCCCTCCCTTGAACATCTCTACCATCTGAGATCCCTAAGAAGCATCTACAATAAATGCATCAGATGCTCGAAGGCCACCTTTTTTAGAAATCAACTAGAGCAAGCAAAAAACCGTCCGAAAAAACTGTTCGAACTCATCAAGTCCCAAGCTAACAGTCATCATAATCTCTTGTCACTGGGTCAAGGGACACTGCCGAACTGCGAAGAATTTGCTGATTTCTTCATGGATAAGACTATTAAGATTGAAACTGAATTACGCTCTACCCTTGATCACCTGTCGATCAGTCCATTGAACACCCTCCTTCCCCCATGGTTGGACATCACTGACCCTGCGCAGCCCTACCTCCCCAAAAACAACGCATCCTGGAGTCTTTTCCAAACCTTGGATGAATGCACTATACACAAAATGCTGTTGACTCTGAAACCTTCCAATCACTACACCGACCCCCTGCCATCGAACCTTTTCCCGGAAGTTAGAACCTCCTTACTAACACTTTGGACAACGATCGGCAATGCATCACTTCGGCAAAGTGCTATTCTGGTTTGCCTACAATTGGGACAAGTTACCCCGATTTTAAAGAAACCATTTGCTGATCCCACGGACCTGCATAACTTTCGCCTAATTTCTAACATCCCCACCTTGGCAAAGCTCCTGGAGAAATGTGTGCTCGCCCAACTCTGTAACCACATCGACCATTTCCAACTCCTGGACCAATGCCAATCTGGTTTCCGCCCGGGCCATAGTACAGAATCTGCGTTAATGCACATTGTCGATGATGCGCTAAGAATGTTGGACCACAATGAGTTGTGCCAACTGATCCTTCTTGACCTTTCATCTGCATTCGATACTGTCAAACATGATAACCTAATGGACCTCCTGGAACACAGGATGGGGCTGTCTGGGCCTGTACTAAACTGGTTCTCTTCATTCCTTCATAACAGATCCCAAAGCTTCAAGGTGAACCAATCCCTGTCCCATCCTGCGCCGGTCACTCTGGGGGTTCCTCAGGGTTCAGCGCTTTCACCCACGCTCTTTAACCTGTTCATGGAGTCTCTGACAGAAATTCTAAAATCATCCAGCATTCACTATCACATTTATGTGGAAGATACCCAACTATACCTGAAGATCGCCTCCCCCGAGGACATTAAGTCCCTCAACTCAGTCCTTCTGGAAACACAAAACTGGCTGACACGTAACCACTTGAAGCTAATGCTCTCAAAACGGAACTTCTCCTAATCACACCCCACAAGCAATCTCCAGTAACGGAACAATGGTTGAATCAGCTTACTGCTCTTAACTGTAGACCTCACCTTGTTGATTCGGCATCTTCTCTGGGTATTTTGTTAGACAAAAGTTTGAACATGCAGAAGCACATCAGTTCCCTCACCAAAGGAGCGAACTTTCAACTCAGCATCCTAAGGAAACTCAAACCTTATCTCCCTGCTCATGACCTAAAGTTTGCAGTGCAAGCATTAGTGATCTCTAAGCTGGACTATGGTAGCGCAACGCTTTGCGGCTTGCCCAGAGTGAAGATGGCTCCTCTTAGGGTTGCCCTCAATTCTGCTGCTAGGCTCATAACTGGCTCTAAAAAATACAACCATATTTCTCCAGACCTGCTGGCCCTGAACTGGCTTCCTTATGAAGCTCGGGTCCAGTTAAAAATTGCATGCATGGCACACAAAGCCATCCACTTCAATACCCCGCTGTACCTCGCTCAGAAACTGGAGCTCTGATGTGGCTCGAGAGCATCCAGAAGTGCCAGCACCCTATTGCTCAAACCACAAAAATTCAAGAAAAGAAAAACCTACAATCGAGCCTTCTCAGGTATGGCTCTGAGGATTTGGAACTCCCTTCCCCCCGAAGTCAGGGTGAACCCTTCCACTGTCCTCTTAAAAAAAGAAGTCAAAGGGCTCCTGATGAAGAAATTTCTGCCTCAGTCGGGCTACTCCACTCGATACTGAGGCCATAGCCGTTGATTTGTGGCCCAGCTGCCAGGGTCACGAGAATGCCGGACTCTATAATTCTGTGAATTTTTCGCCTTGTTAGCTCTGTTTTGTTTGCTTGTACCCTTTTTGATGTATAAACTGTAAAGCGCTCTGATACCCTCGGTGGTCATGTTCACGCTATATAAAACTTTCTAAATAAATAAAGGTATAAAAAACCAATTTGTTTAAATGGCCGACCCATTGATGCACAGTTAGACACGGGATGCCACCACACCATTATCTCTAGAGGGTTGATACCTATAGCATAAATAAGTGAGGGCAAAAAGGTACAAGTTTCCTGTGTTCACGGGGATCTTATCCCCTAGCCAAAGTACTATTAGAGATAGACGGGTGCCCACAGGTAAGAAGAGTTGAGGTAGTCCCGGGGCTCTCAGAGAAGGTTCTCCTAGGTACGGATCTGCCACATTTTCATGATTATCTGGTGAGTGTGACAAAACCACCACCTGTTGCAGGCTGGCTAAGGGAAGCACCTTTTTTTAATAAAGAACAGATACAGAATCCCAGGGAAAAGCAAAAGAAAACCAAATCAGAGAAGAGGAAAGAAAAGAAAAATATAAAACCTGTTGCCAACCCTTTTCCACTTATCTCCTTTCTTCTCCATAAAACAGAAATACTCCTTCACAGAGTTTTCGGACAGCCCAGAAAGATGACAGCACCCTGATGAATGCCTGGAGTCAAGTACAAGAAGAAGACCCCGATAAGGTAGGCCCTTATTTTTGTGTCAAGATGGAACTTCTGTATAGAGTTAGTGGGGTTTCCGGTCATAGGATAGAGCAATTGTTTATTCCGCTCGCATTTTGTGAGCAAGCCATGCATTTGGCCCATAGTCAGGCTGGAGGTGGACACTATGGGCAGGAATGTACCTTGAAACACCTGTTGGAACGATTTTATTGGCCTGGTATTTATAGACAAACAGCGAGATTTTGTGTTGGTGTCCTAGATGCCAATTAGTTAATCCCTCAAAGGAAAAGAAAGCCCTTCTACTCCCATTACCTATTATTGACATCCCCTTTCAACGCGTGGGAATGGACCTAGTTGGTCCCTTGATACCCTCAGCCAGGGGACACCAATATATATTAGTATTGGTAGATTATACCACGCAATATCCAGAAGCCATTCCCCTCACAAGTATGCCCACTTTATCTGTAGCACAAGCAATGATATCTTTCTTCTCCCGGGTGGGGTTCCCTCAGGAGATCCTGACAGATCAGGGAACTCTGTTTATGGCTTGGCTGATGAAAGAAATATGTAAGCTCCTAGGGGTCCACCAGATCCAAGGAACCGTAGACAGATGGACTGGTGGAAAAATACAACAGGACAATAAAAATCATAATCGAAAGACTATCAGTGATGCAGGGAAGGACCGTGACCATAAACTACCCCTTTTCCTCTTTGCCATCAGAACCCACGAACAGAAGTCCACCGGATTTATCCCGTTTGAACTTGAGTTTGTGAGGAAACCCCGTACCTTATTAGAAATGGTGGCAGAACAATAGATGGAAGAAGAGGACATGAAAAAACCCCTGTTAGGGTATGTTCAAATGTTAAAAGACACTCTAAGCACCCTATAGGAGGAGGGTCACAAAAACATGGAAAAATACCAAAATAAACAGAAAGAATGTTATGACCAGAGTAGCAAAGTAAGAGAGCTGACAACAGGGGACAAAGTATTTGTCCTTTTGCAGTCCTGAATAGAAACATTAGCGAAGTGGCAGGGTCCTTATGTTGGTACCCAGAAGGTGACACCAGTTACATATAAAATAGCAATACCGAAAGCAAGAGGCACGGGACAGTCATACCACATTAATTTATTTAAAAAGTGGGACGACACCGCCGTGTCCGTAAAGGAATCAGTAGTTAATATGCAACACGTGACCCTTACGAAGCCCTCAGAGATACCCTTACAGTCTTTTGGGGAGGTAACAACAGATAGACCTAATGTAGGAAACAAACTCACTCAAGACCAAAGGCAACAACTGGATGAACTGTTAGACCACTTCTCTGGTCTGAGTTCTAGCAACCTGGGACACACTACCTTAATTGCTCATGACATCATCACTGAAGTAGGGCAAGTTGTAAACCTCAAACCTTAACAAATACCTGAAGCCAGACGCCTGGCAGTAGAACAAGAAATGGAAACAATGTTCAAATCTAACATAATCCATCCCAGAATGCCTGGAGCTCTCCCATCGTCCTCGTACCCACACAACTTCTGTCAATGAAATGCCCACTCTAAATTTGAAAACTATCCTATGCCACACATGGACAAATTGATAGAGAGACTAGGAGAGGCAAGAGTCATATCAACCATTGATTTAACAAAAGTGTACTGGTAGATCCCCATTAGTACCTCCACCAAGGGAAAGACTGCCTTTTCCACGCATTCAGGGATATATCACATTAAAGTCATGCCATTTGGCTTTCACGGTGCACCGGCTACATTCCAAAGGCTTATGGATATTTCGCTAAGAGCACATCAACAGTATGCTGTGGCATATTTGGACGACATAGTCGTGTATAGCCCTAATTGGGAAAACCATTTACATCACTTGGAGCGAGTCCTTGATACTTTAAAACAAGCAGGCCTCACAATGAACCCTAAAAAGACCACTCTCTGCACTGATCATATAGAATACCTGGGGTACACCATAAGTGAATGGACAATACAACCACAACATAATAAACTAGAGGCCGTACAAAACATTCCCCAACCAACAACCAGGAAAGAGATACAAGCCTTCCTAGGCCTTGTAGGATATTACTGCAGGTTTATTCCTCAATTTTCTGAAGTAACCAGTCCCCTCACTGATCTTCACTTGCAGAAACACGAACAAACCTGAATAGACTGGACTGAAATACAGGAACATAGCTTTCACAAGTTGAAATACCTCCTATGTCATGCCCCTGTCCTGACTTGTCCGAATTGTAAAAAGTCATTTGTACTTCAGACTGATGCTTCTGATCGGGGACTAGGTGCTGTATTATCCCAACCAGACCCACAAGGCCTTCTGTGTCCTGTGTCGTTTTTAAGCAGGAAATTGTTTCCCCGGGAGGTACATTATGCCACAATGGAAAAAGAATGTTTGGCCATAAAGTGGGCCATGAAGGCACTTCAGTACTATCTACTAGGTCCTTCCTTCTTTCTTTTAACTGACCACACTCTGTTAACCCTAAGAGCATAGTGCCTGGGTCATTGGATGATTGTATGGGTAGTGCCTGAGTGAATGGATGAGCGCATGCACAGTGTCTGAGTGAATGGATGAGTGCAAGAGTAGTGCCTGGGTGATTGGATGTGTGCATAAGTAGTGCCTGGTTGAAAGAATGAGTGTATGGATAATGCGTGAGTGAATGCACAGCTCTAGCAGGCATTTTATTATCCTCTAATTTATTGTAGCAGGACTTACATATAACTAGTCGTGTGGACAAGTCAAATCTTTCTTCTACAAATAATTACAGTGCAAACTTTTGCCAGTTATCATTATTCTCTATTTCACTTTTTAAATATAAGTCAACAGTCCACGTTTGAGTCTTGTAGTGAGCAGTCGCGGCCAGCATTAATCGCGGGTGGGGGGCGGTGATCGCGCGGGGATGGGGGTGGTAAAAAAATACATTTTAAAAACGTACCTGTCCACCGGCCGGGTCCCGCGTTTTCTCGGCTCCTGCTTCTGGAAGCAGTCAGCCTCCCTCCCCTTTCCTAAGCCAATCACAACGCTGCAATGGCAGCGTTGTGATTGGAGCCTGCATGGAGAAAGGGCAGAGTGTGCATGACTGATTTGGGCGGCACCTGAGGGCCAACCAAACCAGTCATGCTCACTCAGGAGTGGGCACACCACTCCTCCCCTGCCTAGCCCTGCTCTCAATTTAATGTAACGCAGTGCTAGTCTCACATATGTTTGATAATATGAAACTAAAATATGACGAATATGTGCATCGATTAAACTGCATTCTATGCTGTTCAAACAATTTTTCTTGTCTCCCCGTTTTCCTCCTTCTGCTCCCAGCAATTAATTGTGCTACCTACAAATGGACCTTTTATTAACACCCTTGGAGACATTGTTGTATGTTACAGCCCTGCTCGCAGAGCAGCCCCGCCCACCCACCCGCCCGCAACCAAACACTTCTGCTTTCTCGCAGTGCGAGAAGCAGAAACAAAAAATGGTAGTTTTACCATTTTATGTTTCTGCTTCTCGCACTGCGAGAAAGCAGTGAGGCGACGCTCCTCAGCCCTAGTGGAGGAGCCGCATATGTCAACAGCATATACAAACATAGTGTGGTTTTTCAGCACATACTGTCTTAAATTTTGTAATCTCTCTTTAAAACTATCAACTGTAGTGCCTGTGTCCTGTTCTACAACTCCTCCTGTTATCAACTCTTCAATTTCCCTACAGTCCTGTTCTGGACCAAAGAAACAAAACTGCACATCATCACAAACCTTTTCTACCTCTGCCACACTACCATGCAAAAGTACCCTATTCATTTCGCATTGTTGATTGGTGTACAGCTAACATCCTAAAATGATGAAAGGTGCTTTGGCACACAAATGATGAAAGGTGCTTTGGCACACTTTCTTTGATAAGCCAGCTAATGAGTGTCTCTGCAAATTTGTAAGCTTTCTCAGCTTGCAAGGATCCAAACCTTGTAAATAACTTGTTTTGTGTTTTAAACTTTGCCTTGGAAATATACGTAAGAATGTCCTTAATATATCAATGGATTGCTGTCAAATACTACAAACACTACTACAATTCCATTTGTATACAGGGGCCTGACTACGCCTCCCTTTTCCCTCTTCTGCAATAAATTCTTCTACATTTCCATGTACCAATACCTCTTTTGCTATAGGACTGCCATTCTTCAGTTCATCACATCGTCCGCTTTCATCAATCGCATGAACTAATCTGTTTTTCTGGAGTTAGATTTCTTCATTAAAGAAAGGTTCTGTACTAGAAGTATGTATCCATTCTCCACTAAAAGCTATACAAAATTTCTTCTATTCACTAATCTTTTCTTCTGGTTTTGTCTCCTCATGCACAAAACTATTTTGTCAAGAGTCTTCATTCTATTTAGAATCAAAATGAAAAACTTCCTCTTCAAAGCAAAGGCCTAATCATCAACTACTCTCTCAACTTCGTTCTTTCTGCTGCAGTGCATCTCTCCTTTTTCTATACTTTTTCAAGTTTTTTAGTAGATCTACAACCACTCTACTACGAAACATTCCTGCTCTGATTTCCTTAAACTGCTTCTGTGTCCTAGTTAAGGTGCGTCCATGTCATTTTACAATCTTTTCTGTTCTTGCAATGTACACTCTGTCCACTCTTATTGTTTCTCATAGTCATAATTTCATTTTCTTTATTTTGTAATCTTTGCAAATGTCCACATATATTTTTAAGGAATGACTTTGTCCTCTTACCAGTAGCTCTTTTTTCTTTCACCACTTTTTCAGCATTTTGCCCCTTTTGTAACTCATTTCTGAAAACATACTGTAGATGCTTCTGTTGCTTTTTCATCTGAGCTTTTGTAGACATTGTAACAGTGTGTAGTTATGTAGATATCGATCTGTAAAGAAAAACAAGTATATTTAAATTTTTACCCTAGCCAATCTATCAACCACTTTATTACTGACTTACACATAATAAAAAACAGTTTTCATGTTATGTTGCAGTTTTCAATCTTCAGATGAACCTAGATATATTAGTACATGCACTTACTTCAATATAACGAACCTAGAGCAAAACACAAAACTTTATTTTTTAGTTACCTTATAACATTTTACCACCCTCTTGTACAACACAGCTACAGCATATCTCATTTCTAACTTATGCTTGGTGAAAGAACAGTTTATCCCTCCTGTAGTAAATTTTAAAATGAACATCAAGGCAAAGAGGCATATTTACAAGCCCCATGCACTTTCTGGAGCGTCACATTTTTTGACACACCGGTGCCGTATGTAGTGCTGCATATATACAAAGCCACGTAAAGCCACTCTGTGTAGCTTTTCATGCCCTTATAAATAGAGGCACTTTTCAGTCCGTACTTTGAGAGAAAGAAGCATGCATTGGTGTTGCTGTGGGTGTTCCTATTCAACACCCATGGATTCTGCCACATATTCAAAGTTACAACAATTTGTAAACCTGGGAATGCATCAGAATCCTACACCGCCCAGGGGAGGTGTAGGGAGATGCAAAGAGGAGAAATACTTTTCTTTCTCCTCCTTTTTTCCTGTTTTTATGCTTGCTGCATTCTGCAGCACACATACAAAGAGGAAAATACCTCTTGTAATAGTTTTTTGACAGGAAGGTATCCCTTCCTGCACAAAAACAATCCACAGTGCAAGGGTGCCTCTGTTGGTGCATGGCAGCCAGGTGCGCGCCAGCACAGGAGATAGCATAGGGATCCATTATATTGTTGTAAATATGATGCATCCCTGTGCTTTGAAAGTAATGCAGCATGGCACAGCCAAATGGCTTGTGGATCCGCACTGCATTACTTTCTTCTAAATTTAGCCCCAATTGTACAAGTACATACAGTGTCTCAACATTATAAATACAAAAACACAACATAAGAACTATTGGATGCCACTCTACCACTGTGTTAGTGGTCTATTTACTATCTCAGTACTGTTCTACTTAAATGTATCAGATTAACATTTTGGGAAACAGTGCATATAACAATCTGAACGTGAATCTCTATCAAAGCATATACCTCACTAATTCTTCCAACTACATGCAAAGAGTGTGTCACAGCTTGCATATATAATTCACCAGATGGTTCTAGAAGACTACATATGCCTCAGTAAAACTTGTAAAAACATGTGTTTGTGGTTAAATACATGAATACTCCTGGATAATTGAATTGGTGCATATATAGTACCTAGGTGTTTCTTTGAGGATACAGGTAGTACCTAGATGATTCTCGGAGTATATCAGAACTCCATGAGTCGTTCCATATTTGCATAGTTACTGCCTGTATGTTTGCATGAGTATATAATTGCTATCTGAGTGTTTGGATGAGTGTATGAGTAGTACCTAAATGATTAGATAAGTGCATGACAATTGGCTCAGTCATTCAATACATGCATAGATAGTGGTTGGATGATTAAATGAGTGCAACGTTAGTGCCTGGATGATTGCAGGAGTGCATAGATGGTATATAGGTGATTTATAGAGTGGATAGTGCATACATGAATGTTTAAGTACATTCATAACACCTAGCAGATTGGATCAGTGCATGAGTAGTGTTTCAGTGTTTCAGTGATGCTGCTGCCCATGTGTTTTTAGTTCAGTGAACAGGTAGTGCCTGGGTGTTTAGATACCTACATGGGTAGTGCCTGCATAATTGAATAAGTGCATCAGTAGTGCCTGGCTGATTACATGAGTGCATGGCTAGTGTCTGAGTGATTGAATGACTCCATTGTTAAACCTTGAGAGATTGGATGAAAGTAAGTGTACTGCTGGGGTGATTGTATTAGTGCAAGAGTATTCCCTCAGTGATTAAATGAGTGCATAGATACTGGATGGATACCAGGTTTACTACAATGGTACTCTTTATGTAATTAGATGAGTGCATGAGTAGTACCTGAGTGTTTGCATGAGTTCATGCGTGTGCCCCAGTATTTCAATGACTGCATGGGTTGTAAGTGAGTGTTTAGATGACTGCATAGCTTCTGCACAAGTGTTACAATGACAGCATTGTTACAGCCTTGTGAATTGCATTAGTAAATGGTTAGTGTCTTGGTGATCAGATCAACGTATAGGTAGTGCCTCCATAGTTCAATGACTACATAATTTTTGCCTGACTGATTCGAAGAGTAGATGTGTAGTGTCTAGGTAATTGAATAACTCCATGTATACTGAAGCACTGATTTGATGACTGCCTCACTAGGGGTTGGGTGATTGCATGAGTGCCTGAATACTGCCTGACTGACTTTGAAAGTATCTTCATTACTGTTAGGTACATAACAGTTGTTACTACATATTAATCCTGGATGGAAAAAAATCTGCGTTGCGCTACACGGATCTCCGCAAGCGGCGGAGTGCGATAGAAAAATGCCGTTCGCGGTGATTTGCGGTGCCGGATGCGTGTCCGCACTGTGCAATCATCGCGAATGGCACCATGCACAGCACAAGCGGGCGCTGCTTTCCTTTCTGCCGCTCGAGTAGATTTTTACTCGAGCTGCAGCTTTCTCAAAGCAAATAGACAGTTTCTCAACGCGAGCGGTCGCGAGCATACGTGACCACTCAAAATGAGAAATTTGACCCCCCCCCGCGTTGAGAAATCTCACTGGGAGGTTGATTTTCCACGCTCGCGCTCGCCAACTTGATGTTGACGATCGCGAACGAGGAAAAATCTCACCAGGAGGTGAATTTTCCTCGCTCGCACTCGCCAACATGACGTTGACGAACACGAGCGAGGAAAAAAACTCCACTCCGCAACGCGAAGCAGAGTTTTTGGGAACTCCGCGATCTCCGCATAACGCGGAGTACGGAAACTCCACAAACTCCACGAGCGGAGCGGAGTTCATGCCCAGGGTTACTACATATCTGACTCATTGGTTATCTTCTTCTGTCAGTATCAAACTTCCTGTTTGACTGTATATATGCTTTTCTACTGAGCTATGTGTGAGTGAAGTCTAGATATCACACTTGGTATATAATTGCATACATGGCTCTCTAGAAGCATACATTGCTTTGTTACTGAGCATGCACATGCATCAGTAAATTTCTAAAACAGAAAACAACATTTAAAACTTTTTCAAAGCACAAAACCCTTTGTGAGTAGTAAAGCTACATCATTTCTCAAATTCTTCTTCTGCTTCTAAAACATAAATTCAGCATTTTTAACAAACCATGTTAAAAAAAAACTAAGCACGAGAATGGTACATCACTGGTACACGCCGAGTTGGCGATGCAGCGTATGCAAGGTACATTGTTTTGTTTATTTAATTACTTACCTTACTCCTGTCCGTTGTATGTCGGACTATACTACCCCCTTCCCTGCCCCTCCCCCTCCCCGCCCCACCACCCTGCAGTACTCCCTCGGTGAGCCACCACTGGTACTTCGTATGAGTCTTTGAAAAGGTATACTTGAAGTACGCCGTATAAATTTAGGTGTCTGCTTGAAATGAGAAGTGCAGTCTGTCAAGTTTTAAGGACTGAATGGTCTTGTGACTGAGGTATGTCTATACTTGTATATGTATTTTCACACGTGTTATGCATCTGAAGATGCTAGACGTGTAAAACACAGGTATACATCTATTTGTATGTTTCTTTTATATATGATACCACTAGTAAAAGGTACAGACACATGCATGCATGCTTTGAGGAATATGGTGAGACTTACAACAGTGATATGCGAAGGTTTGCTGTTTTATATTTGGCTAGGCCTAACACTCTGAGTAGTCACTGAATAGTAAAGCTGGAAGAGAAAAGTGAGGTTTAAGACATGTTGGCAGAGGGATTAGTGATTAGGCTACTTCGTATGAGCCTGTGGAAAGGTACACTTGAAGTACGCCGTATAAATTTAGCTAACTGCTTGAAATGGGAAGTGCAGTCTGTCAAGTTTAAAGGACTTCATGGTCTTGTGACTGAGGTATGTCTACTTGTACATGTATTTTCAAACGTGTTATGTATCTGAAAATGCTAGATGTATAAAACAGATGTATACATCTATTTGTATGTTTCTTTTATATATGATGCCAGTAGCAAAGGTAGAGACACATGCATGCATGCTTTCAGGAATATGGTGAGACTTACAACAGTGATATGCGAAGGGTTGCTGCTTTATATTTGGCTAGACCAAACAACCTCAGATTAGTTGCTGAATAGTGAACCTGGAAGAGAAAAGTGAGGTTTGAGATACGTTGGCAGAGGGATTACTCATTAGGCTACTTTGTATGAGTCTGTGGAAAGGTACACTTGAAGTATATCGCATAAATTTAGGTGTCTGCTTGAAATGGGAAGTGCTGTCTTTCAAGTTTAAAGGACTGCATGGTCTTGTGACTGAGGTATGTTTCTACTTGTACGTGTATTTTCACACGTGTTATGCATCTAAAGATGCTAGGCATTTCAAACACAGGTATACATCTATTTGTATGTTTCTTTTATGTATGATGCCACTAGCAAAAGCCTCAGACACATGCATGAATGCTTTCAAGAATATGGTGAGACTTACAACAGTAACATGAGAAGGATTGCTGTTTTAAATTTGGTAGCAGTAACATTCTGATCAGTCGGTGAAAAATGAAGGTGCAGCAGAAATGTAAGCTTTAAAACATGTTAGCAAAGGTTTTAGTGATTAGGGTACTTTCTATGAGTCTCTGGAAAGGTGTAGTTCAAGTACGCTGTATAAATTTAGGTGTCTGATTGAAAAGGGAATTGCAGTCTATCAAGATTAAAGGACTGCATGGTCTTGTGACTGAGGTATGTCTCTACTTGTATATGTATTTTCACCCATGTTCTGCATCTGAAGATGCTGGATATGTGAAACACAGGTATTCATCTATTTGTATGTTTATTTTATGTATAATACCATGAGCAAAAGGTACAGACATATGCGTGCATGCTTTCAGGAACATGGTGAGACTTACAACAGTAACATAGGAAGGATTGCTGTTTTATATTTGGCTAGGCCCAACATTCTGAGAGGTCGGTGAATAGTGAAGCTGCAAGAGAAAAGTGAGGTTTAAGGCATGTTGGTAGATGGGTTAGTGATGAGGCTAATTTGTATGAGTCTGTGGAAAGGTACACTTAAAGTACGCTGTATAAATTTAGGTGTCTGCTTGAAATGGGTAGTGCAGTCTGTCAAATTGAAAGGAGTTCATGGTCTTGTGACTGAGGTATTTCTCTACTTGTACATGTATTTTCACACACGTTATGCATATGAAGATGGTAGATGTGTGAAACACAAGTATACATCTATTTGTATGTTTCTTTTATGTATGATGCCACTAGCAAAAGGTACAGACACATGGATGCAGGCTTTCAGTAATATGGTGAGACTTACAACAGTAACATGGGAAGGAATGCTGTTTTATATTTGACTAGGCCCAACATTCTGAGGAGTCGGTGTAAAATGAAGGTGCAACACAAAAGTGATGTTTTAAAGATGTTAGCAGAGGGAATTAGTGATTATGGTACTTTGTATGAATCTGTGGAAAGGTATACTTGAAGTAGGGTTTATAAATGTAAATATTCTCTTGCCTCTTGCTGCACTTCTCTTGCTTTTAACACTTGCCTTGCATTTTCTGTATCTCTCAAGCTCATTTCTGCACCTCAGTTGAGTTTTTCTGCAGCCGTCTCGTCTCTTGTCTTGTCTCTTGTCTCTTTTGCGTTTTTCTGCAGACGTTTTGTCTCTTTTACACTTCTCTTGCCTTTTTCTGCATCTTTCTTGCCTCTTTGTGCACTTCTCTTGTATGTTTGAGCACCTGTGTTGCTTCTTTGAGCACCCCTACTGTCTCTTTCTGAGCCTCTTTTGCCTCTTTCTGCACTTCTCACATTTTTCTGTAGCTGTGATGCTTTTTTGTGTATTTCTTTTGGGTCTTTCTGAAACTTTTTTTTTCTTTCTGTCTGTTTCTTTCTCTTTCAGTGCCTTTCTTCCTCTTTCTGCAGTTCTCTTGTTTGTTTCTGCACTTTTGTTTTTGTATTTGTCATAAAGAGAATAGCAATGTAATTATAAGTAATTACTTTATGGTTATTATTAATATAGACATGTTTTTAATTTGAAATTGTTAATTGATGTGACAAACTATTGAAACTGTTGTCTGTTTTTTAGAAATTTATTTTATTTGAGACACAAATTGAAGATGGCAAGAAAACATGAAAAGAGAAGAGAACAACAAAAACAATACTACTTAAAGAAAAGTAAAAAGAGTGCATTAGAAAAAGAGCAAAATGTTACTCAGGATAAAATCTTATCTGGTAAGAGCTCTAAACAGTTTCTTAAAACAGTAGTAGAGAGATTAAGGAAAGGCAATAATATTGAATGGAAAAACAAAACTTTTACAAGAAAACAGAATGAAAAGAAGTACTATCATGGTAAAAAAACATTACTTGTAGGAAAAGCAACTCATATTATAAAAAGGCAAAAACTATTTAAAGAGATACATATAAAATTTTTAGAAGTAGTGTAATTCAAAATGTATTAAAAGATTGTAAAAAGTATAAAAAAAGATCAGCAGTGTATAAGAAGAAGCAACACATTGAAAGTGTAGTAGATACTGCTTTTGAATTGAAACAAAAGTTATTTATTTTAATATTGAAGAGAATGAGAACATTGGATAAAACAATGGTGTTTATGAAAGAGAAAAGCAAAAGAAAAAGACCTGTTAATAGAAGTAACTTTTGTAAAACTTTTACTGGACAATGGAAGCACACTTCCAGTACTTAGCCTACCTTTAATGAAGAAAGCTATTTTCAACAGAACACATTAGTACATGCAGTTGATACTAGTGGTCGATTCTATGAGATGAAAGATGGTTGTCCTATTCCAAAAGAAGAAATGGTTGTTAGGAATGTGGAAGAAGTAATAGCTGGAGAATTTCAAGGGAGGCGTACATAAGCTCCTGTATATAAGTGGGATTGTAGCAGTATTTTCAGTATTCGATAGGAATCTATTGGTATATTACGCACTTTTTTATGACAATATGCAAAACAAATGTTAAACAGAAGACTAAGATGTCACAAGGACTAGAGCCATGTAAAATAAGAAAATATACTCATTTGCAGGGTCATTCTCTGCCTTTTCTTTCAAGAAAAGTATGCAAAGTACTTTTCATCATTTAAGAATGTTAGCGGTACAACACTCTGAAATACGAAAGTTAGTTAGGAGACTCTACTATGTAAAAACTCCAGCATTATATTTAAGTGAAATGAACACAGCTCTTTTGCACAGTTCAGTATCAGATGTACAAAATGTTTGTGATGATATACAGTTTCGTTTTTTTGGTTCACAAGAAGAGTGTAGAGAAAGTGAGAGCTTGATAAGTGTAGGTGTTGAAGAACACGGGAAAGAGATTAGTATTGATGTATTGATGAGTATTCAGAAGAAATTACAAAGTTTAACACTCTTTCATCTGAAAAACCAAACTATGTTTGTATATGTTGTCGACGTATTCACTATAGTAGTCAAGCTAGGGATGTTGATTTATATTTAAAAAGTGAAAAAGAAAACAATGATAAGTGGCAGGATTTGGTGCTTATTTGGTTGTAGAAGGTCGTTTTGAGTTGGCTAATGATCAACATATTTGTAAATATTGTCACAACAAATTAGAAGAGAACAAAATGCCAGCTAGAGCAGTACATAACAATTCAGAATTGGTACCTATTCCTCAGGAACTGGCAGATTTGAATGCATATGAGTCCATTCTTATTCAATCTGTACACCCTTTTCAGGCCATAGTTCGTATGGAGCCTAAAACAGGTAAGCTGCCACCAACAGATTTACAAAGAGGTCTGAAAGGAAGAGTTCTGTACTTACCTTTAGATTTTAAGAAAAACATTGAAACTGTTGGTGTAGACAGGGAGGAAAATGAGCCAGTAGTTATTCTAGTAAATGGTGTACCAACACAGAGTCTAAAAATCTGGCAAGAGTTTGTTGATGTTAATAAACTTCATATCTGGTACAGAATAATATTTATTATAAGAATGTAAATGTTGATGAACAGGTAATCTTGTTTGAAGATGAAAAAGAAATTTCAAGTGGCCAAATAGAAAACGTGGACAAGTTCAAGACTGAAGAGATTTATGAACATTATACTATACATCCTCAACATTTGAAGGAAATGATTGGAAACAGTATTGAATTATTTCAAATGAAAAAAGCAAAGGGAACTCCCATGAGTGTATGGGAAAAAGTTTAGAAGCTTGTTGTTTTCCACAGCTATTCCCGAGTGGAGAAGGTGGACGATTTGATGAGCGAGCTGTACAGATTCCAGCTTCAGAATACCGCTCAACAAGATTATTCTCTGAAGATCCAAGATTTCGACAGTGCATTCCAGATATATTTCATCTTCTGTTTGAAAGTGATTTGTCTGCACTTTCATATGCAGTGAACCACATATTAAAACAGGAGTTCATCTTCTACATGTTTCTGCAAAAGAATTCATGGACAAAGTTCAACAAAGGGGTGAAAATTTAGAATCTCTGTTACTTAATTTGATGGCATGTCAACGTGGTACCAATGTATATTGGTTTCATCGTCACGGTGAACTTAAAAGTAAGTAAAGAATCTTAGGTACCCCTATATGGTTTGTAACACTTGGCTGTGCTGAACATGCGTGAGACGATTTACTTGAATTTCTACGAGAAGCAAATTCAAATGTTAAAAATATTGAATTGAAGACACCTGGAGAACTCTGTTCCTTGGATCCTGGAAATGTCTGCAGGTATTTTAACCATAGGTTTCAAGCTATGATGTCATTTATCTGCAATAAAATATTCCACCTCTTGGAGAGGTAACAGATTTCTTTTGGAGAAAGGAGTACCAAGCCAGAGGTGCTCCTCATATGCATATGCTATTATGGATAAAGAATGCTCCAAAATTTGGATCTGATACTGATGAAACTGTTTTGTCTTTCATCGAACAGTATGTTACATGTGCCGTTCCAACAGAAGGAGGAGAAAAGAGCTTGAGACAACAAGTTTTACGGTTTCAAAGTCATCAATGTGGAAAATACTGTCGGCGAAAATACAAGTGTAAAAGGAAATTTTATACAAAATGTCGTTTTGGATTTCCACGCCCAATAATTTTGAAAGGAAGAGTAAATAGTTTTTGTCAGCAGCAAGGCATAAAATAAGTTGGGGGATCATTAGGATGGTGGGCGGATCGCCACCGCCGGCTCAACGATGGCGATCCGCCCGCCATCCCAACTGGATTTACCCCCCGCCATATTATTATGGCGGGGGTATCATGGCAGACGCAAAGTGCATCCACCGCTTTTTCGCCGGTCGATAATCGTTCCGATTGCCGGCCGGGCGGAGCTGGGGCACAATTTGGTGACGGTGCCTAGAAGGCACTGCCATCCATATTATGATGCCTGGTTCAAAAGGCCTTTCCAAGGCCTTTCCATGGCGGCGATGCCGCCATGGAAAGGCTGACAGGGATGTGCTTTGGGGGCCGTTGCGGGCCCCGTGGTGGGGTTGGGGGGGGGGGGTGCACTTGGGGGGTACCCATGGTACCCCCCTGCATTCCCAGGCACAAGGTGGCAGGCACCGAGTGGTGCCTGCCACGTTGTGCATGGGAAAGCACAACATGTCAATTTGGCATTGCGACAGGTGCTGCTGTAATGTGCGGATCAGTGGTGCGGGACCGCTGGACGTCTGGCGGCCGGTCCCAGCACCGCGAGGAACCGCCCGCCATCCTAATGACCCCCTTGGAAATCTCCAAAGAACACACACAACTTAAAAAGAACCAAAGAATCAAAGTACATTAATGACTACAATCCAGTTATGTTGAAAATGTGGAATGCAAACATGGGTATTCAATATGTT
This sequence comes from Calotriton arnoldi, assembly GCA_963921515.1. Taxonomy (NCBI): domain Eukaryota; kingdom Metazoa; phylum Chordata; class Amphibia; order Caudata; family Salamandridae; genus Calotriton; species Calotriton arnoldi. The sequence goes on along the minus strand of CAWUFW010006300.1, from coordinate 56,239 downwards.
GCAGATAATTCACTAGCTGTTGCTCGCTATGTTACATCTAATATAACAAAATCTGAAAAGACAGAGATGAAAGAAATGTGGGCAGAAAGTTAACAAGAGAAAAGTCTTAGTAAGAAATTGTACAGCTTTAGCTTGAAAATGCTTTCCCATTGAGAGATTGGATCCTATGAATGTTCAGATCGCTTGAACTCTGCAAGTTTATATTCAAAGTCGAGAGGAATTATTTGGGCAAGTTTAGGTCTTTCCTCCACACGAAATAGAGTATTGACATTGTTACAAGAAATCAAATACTTAGCACAGAATGAACCAAAAAGTACAGATATTGTTAAAACGAATATGTTGGATACATACTATCCGAAAAGAAGTCCACACCTCAAAAACCTATATCTGTATGAAATACTTCAACATTACTGCTTTAAAAAAAAGTTACAGAAAATATAAAAGAAGAAAAATATGCAGTAATTGGATGTGACGGATATTTAGTAAAACATACCAAAGGAAATCTTATTAACCACAGAAAACTCAGTTGCAAAAGTCCAGATAAGAGGGAATTTTTCTATTTAGCACTTCTGCAACTGTTCAAGCCTTGGCGTAATGAAATGGAATACAATAAGAGCACGTCACCAGGATTAGGCATTAGATTAAATGAGATTTTGTCATGCTGTACAGTATTTTTCTTTTGTGGGAATACTTGCCGTTTTTTTAATAACCACCTCACTCCGAAATCTGAAGACCGTATTATGAATTACTACAAAGTTTTATCATAATAACTTTTATTGTATTTTATATTTGTACATAGTGATTTTATGATAATTGTATTTATACATTCATTTGGGCGTGTTCCACTTTTGAAATGATGCTTAATGAAATGATTTTAGATGTTTTATGAATTGTTGTAGATGTATTTTTGTGTGCTTTTATGACTTAACACGTCGATTAAAGCTTTTTGGAATGGAATGGAATTACTTGGAGATTTCAACTGCTATGAAAATTCTTTTAATGCAAGTAAGGATAGCATTCCGTGCACAATTTTTCTACATTTCTACAAATGTTGAATGATAAGATTGAACAAGAAAGTACTATTGCAGCTCAAATAGCTAGAGAAACTTCTGAAGATAGTCAAAGTTCTGGTCCACTGAGTCAAGATCCACTGGGATCATTAGGGTCTTGAGGAAGATCTTTCCATGTCTTTCCTTTTCCTCTCGAAAGCAGGCAGTTGTCGCCCTGGTCCTTTCCAGATTGGATTATTGTAATGCCCTCAATCTGGACATCAATAAGGGATCCATTCACAAACTGCAGCTTGTACAGAATGCAGTGGCCAGGCTAGTGATGGATCTTCCCAAATTCCACCCCTCATCCATTCTCTCAGGTATAACTCATGCACTAATGGGATAACCCAGGCATTACCCTTGCATTCTTCCTTTCACACAGGCACTACCCATACACTCAACCATTCACACAGGCATTACTCATGCACTCATCCATTCTCTCAGGAACTACCCATGCACTCATCCAATGACCCAGACACTTCATTTGCACTGATCCATTCACTCACACAGCACCCATGCACTCATCTAAGTACCCAGGCATTACCCTTGCACTCATAAAGTCACTCAGGTACTACACATGCAGTCATCCAATCACCCAGGCTGTACTGCTGCACTCATGCAATCACCCAGGCACTACACATGCACTCATGCAATCACTGAAGCACTACTCTTGCACTCAACCCTTCACTCAGGCACTACCCATGCACTCATGTTTTCTCTTAGGAACTACCCATGCACGCACCCAATGTCCCAGCCATTACCCTTACACTCATCCTTTCACGCAGGCACTACCCATGCACTCATCCAATCAGCCAGGCTCTACACTTGCACTCATATATTCACCCAGGCACTGCCCATGGAGTCATGCAATCACTCAGGAACTATTCTTGTACTGAACCATTCACTCAAGCACTACCCATGTACTCATCCATTCTCTCAGGCTCAACTCATGCCATAATGGGATAACCCAGGCATTACCCTTGCACTCTTCCTTTCATGCAGGCACTACCCATGCATTCATCCAATTACCCAGGCACTACACCTGTACTCATATAATCACCCAGGCACTACCCATGCACTCATGCAATCACTCAGGAAGTATTCTTGAACTCAACCATTCACTCAGGCACTACCCATGCACTCATACATTCTCTCAGGCACAATGCATGCATTAATGCAATAACCCAGGCATTACCCTTACACTTATCCTTTCAGTCAAGCACTATCCATGCACTCATCCAATCACCTAGGCAGTAACTCTGCACTCATGCAATCACTCAGGCACTATTCTTGTACTCAACCATTCACACAGGCACTACCCATGCACTCATCCACTCTCTCAGGCACTACCCGTGCACTCATCCAATGACCCAGGCACTACCCTTGCACTGATCCTTTCACTCATGCACTACCCCTGCATTCATCTAAGCATCCAGGTATTGCCAATGCATTCATGAAGTCACTCAGGTACTACAGATGCAGTCATCCAATCACCAAGGCAGTACCCCTGCACTCATGCAATCACCCAGGCAATACACATGCACTTATGCAATCACTCAGGCAGTACTCTTGCACTCAACCATTCAGTCAGGCACTGCTGATGCACTCATCTTTTCTCTTAGGCAGTACGCATGCAGTCATCCTATGACCCAGGCATTACCTTTGCACTCATCCTTTCATGCAGGCACTACCCATACACTCATCCAATCACCCAGGCCGTACGTCTGCACTCATGCAATCACTCAGGCACTATTTTTCTACTCAACCATTCAGTCAGTCACTACCCATGCACTCATCCAATGACCCAGGCACCACTCTTGCGCTGGTCCTTTGACTCACGCACTACCCATGCACTCATCTAAGCACCCAGGCATTAATTACCCTTGCACTCATGAAGTCACTCAGGTACTAAACATGCAGTCATCCAATCAACCAGGCACTACACCTGCACTCATGCAGTCACCCAGGCACTACCCATGCACTCATGCAATCACTCAGGCACTACTCTTGCACTCAACCATTCACTCAGGCATTATGTATATGCTCATCCTTTCATTCAACCACTACTCATGCACATATCAAATCACCCAAGCACTACTCTTTCACTCATTCATTCACTCACGTATTATGGATGCGCTCATCCATTCACTGAGACACTACTTATGCACAGTTCTTACATTCATCACACACACATTTATGCAAGCAATCACTTTCACTGCATACAATTTTTCTATTTTTAACCAGTATAGGTGGTTCAGTGAGAAACTTTTTTTAAACAATCTTTTTTTTGGTATTTTTGACTTTTTAGAAGAAAAAACCCCCCTGCAGACTCCTACATCAATGTTTCTAAAAAACAAAGAAACACAAGACTTTAAAATCCGAAAAAAATTAACACTTGTGTGTTTTTAGTAGATTAATTATTGCATCAATGGATTTCTCTCCAACACAAAGGATAGTTTGGCATTTTCTGCAGTTTATGCTAGTATCTGCTAGTTCAGGGTACATTTTGGGCTAAGATGTGGTGAGAAGTGCTGCAGCTGATGTTGATGGCTTATTAGCATCAGCCTGGCAGCTTGCTCCCTCTTTTCCCGAGCCATGACTTATCTTGCCAGTCAAGTAGGGTGGATCATTTCCAGGTGCTTCTTCATGGATGAAGTTCCATAAGAATATTTTTTCTCTGACCCCACTAGACAGAACTTTGGGGCAGAGAGAGCATGTAACTTTAAGTGCATTAACTTTCTTCTCCCCTTCTGGAATGGTGAAAAATGCCCAAACTATACTTTCTTTCCTCTTCTTAATGGGCTCCTCAACTTCTTCTGGATCCTCCAGCTGTTCTTCCTTTGGATGAGAAGATGCCATTTCAAAGATACAGAAAGTCAAAATACCCAAAAAAATAATAAGTTGCAAGAGCCTACACTGAAAGAAGTCCTGACAGACAGACACACCCAAAACAAGAAGAAAGCAGCAGGTGTTGGATCCTCCTTCTAACAGTATGAAACCCTTTTTAACCAATCAAAAGCTTTCTTTCAGTGTCACGTAGAGTCGCGTACTGGTCGCGCAACCATCGTGTATACGTTGCGCACCCGTAAAATGTAGTACATTTAAAATAAAAGTATTCATTGCTATTAGGATATTGTGTTTGAAACTATTTTAATGGAAAGTCTTTAAGGAAAACACAAACTTAAACTTGAAACATTGATATTTCATACTTTTTAAAATTATGCCGGAGTCGTGACCCCTACATGATCCCGGAAATATGTGCCAACAGGGTGCCAAGTACCTAAAAATGTGTTTTAAAAATCTTAAAAATATTTTACAACTGCATTAATACACATTTTTGGGATTCAATAATAAACCTGTTTGTTTAAAAAATATATTATTTCAGTGTAAGTACGTATTTTAGAATTACATTCGTATAACGGATTTGTGCACTGAACGCGTAGATCCGCGACCGGTGCGCGATACCGTCGCGTCCTCAACAATCTGTTTAAAACATTTCAAAACAGATTTATAACTTCTATAATATGATTTTTTTGCACTCAGTAATTAACCTCTGCGTGAAAAAAATATTTTAATTCGTTCGAAATATGTATTTTAGAATGTTATTCGTATAAGGGATCCGCGCACCCACCACGTTGGGGCACGATCGGTGCGCGACCCTTTCCTGTAAACCAAAAAAAAAATATATATATATATATAAAGAAGATGTTTACATAATGAAAGAACAAAACATCTTTTACACTATTAAAAGCAATCATACAAAATTTAATTTAGCAAAAAACAGTAAAAAAATTATCATAAAATATTATATACAAATTTTCCTTTTCTATTCATAATTCTGTCATAAATATCACACTGCACAAAATTAGAAACACTAGAACAATATTACAATTTCATACAAATTGTAATTATTCAAATAAATAACACTATAAATCTTTAATAAGCTATGTTATATATATTTTAAAAAAGTTATTATAATTATTTTAAAAGATTTTAAAAATAAATAGAAAATTATACAAAAAAGAAAACAATTGTTACAATCATCTTTTAATAAATTTAATTGTTTTAAAAAACCTTAGAAATTCACTGAAAAAAACAGAGGTTTCAGGGACGTTAATGTTAGGAATTAGTATTAAAAAAACCTTAGAAATTCAGTGATGTCATCAGTGATGTCATTTGAGATGTCATCAGTGATGTCACTGACCATGTCATGAGTGATGTAATATGTGATGTCATCAGCAGTGCATTGCGAGGGCGTGAGTTATAGTTAGCTCAGCTAACTATAACGGCTGAATTTCTCTGGTTTTGTACGAGTGAACTGTCCAACAAACTATAACGTCCCTGAAATCTATGGTTTTTCAGTGAATTTCTATGGTTTTTAAATTCTAATTTCTAACTATAACGCCCTGAAACCTATGGTTTTTTCAGTGAATTTCAAAGGTTTTTTAAATGATAATTTCTAACTATAACGTCCCTGAAACCTATGGTTTTTTTCAGTGAATTTCTAAGGTTTTTTAAATGTTAATTTCTAACTATGCCTACAGAGGTAGGACATGTGAAGAAAGAGGAAGAAACGCGCAGAAAGAAGCAAGAGCCTAACTATAACGTCCCTGAAACCTGTGTTTTTTCCAGTGAATATATATATATATATATAGAAAATGGAGGTGTTTAAAAAAATATGTATATATATATATATTGTGGTTATAGTCAGCTCAGCTAACTATAACGGCTGAATTTCTCTGGTTTTGTATGAGTGAAATGTCAGCCTAACTATAACGTCCCTGAAACCTGTGTTTTTTTCAGCGAATATATATATATATAAAGAAAATGGAGGTGTTTAAAAAAATATGTATATATATATATATATTTTTAAACACCTCCATTTTCACTGCTTTTCCTTTGGAAATCTAGCTCATTTCGCTTCAGCCTTCGCCTGACTGCTATTGCTCCTTCACTTCAGAATGCTTAGAGTATGGATTGCGGGCCTCAGCTATATCTATTGGGCTAAAGAGGCTGCAAAAAAGAGAGGTATTGACAGGGACTTGGGTTTGCCAAATGTGCAGATTACTTGGTTTGGCCAGAGAGGGTTAAAGTTTTATCAGTTGCTGGCTTTGGTTAAATCAATTGTGGATTCCCAAGCTCCTCACCTCATGATTGTGCACTGTGGTGGCACTAACTTAAGCACATTGACTGGGGTAGGGCTGGAAATCCTAATGAAAGAAACCTTTTCAGAACTGATGTTGCTTTTCCCTCACACTGTCTTAGTGTACTCTAATATATGCCAAAGACACACATGGAAGTGGTCAAATCAATTCTGTCCACAGATTGACAAAGCAAGGAAACATGTTAATAAAACTGTTTCTGTATTATTCAGAGACCATCGCATGGGCTGCATCTATAACAACAATCTGCATTTTGAAATGCTGGGAGTTTATGGAAATGATGGAGTGCACTTTACAGATGAATGCAACAGCGTGTTTCTATGTAACCTGAAACTCTGAATTCGGTCTTATACACACAACCAATACAATGGCTCTTGTCAGAGCCCTCCAGTACCCGAAATACTGTGACGTTGTTTTCTAAAGGTGTTGTTTCTTTAGTTTTTGACAATCTTCGCAACGATGTCGCAATCCCCGTAGACACATCACGAAAATGGAAAACAAAAGCAGACATTCAATAACCACCAGCATATCCAAAAATAATATGTAAAAAAATCCATTCAGAATATTGCCCTACACATAGAACTATATACATACTTCTTTCAAAGCATGTTTAAACTCATATTTTTGTACTAAGTTTCTTTAAAAACCATCTTTCAGACCTATTTTCCATTTTGCGGTTATTCGGGACGTCGTGACGACGTCGTTAATCGCGATGATCACGCCTTTTCCATAAATAAAAAACACATATATGCCTACATATTACAGTATTCTACACACTAGGGGTTTATTAATGTACTTTTCTAGTGTATTTCTAGAACAACATATCTAAAACCTATTTTCCATTTTCGCGGTGAGACCTGAGATTTGTTTTATATTTTCACCAATATTCCCGTTTACATTGTTAGTCGCAATGTACCTGCAATGGTACACAAGGGCGCGCTTGTGGTCACGGCCTTGTCATGAATATGGCATGCAATTAAAAAATTTTGGACGCATAACTTGTGTCACTAACAACCCCATTTCTCAAACATGGGGTCAGAGTACCTCTATTTTGACCTCTTATGTTAGCTTTTTTAGAAATGTTCAGCCCTGGGATCCCTTTCTCAATAGAAAAAATGGCGGCCGCAACTTTCTGTTCAGGTATATATATATATTTATTTTTTTGGGGAAGAAAGAAGCACCCTCGTGGCCAGCACTCTGGGCAGTAAGGATCTAGGCTCTTGACAGGCAACAGTGCTCCAAACATCCACCTCCTCCAACGGGTCCGACGCGTTTCGGGAACACCTCCCTTCCTCATGGACCTGTTCAAATGACGAAGCTGTAAGCGGCTGCATGAAACCCTTCTTTTATCTTTATTGCACAGGAAGTCTGTCACAAGTGCAAAAAAACAATGTATGCTGGAACATGCAGTCCGTAAAAATAATCCCCCAGTGGGGTGCCCACCGCTGCGTTTTGAAGCCAAAGTTCTTAGAAGGGGTGAAAGAACACCGCATGCAGCCCTCTTCAAGACAACCTCCAGGCCACCCAAACCGCTGTCCTGCCAAGTGTAACAGGAGTGGTATCCGCAAGGGTATCGCAGCAGTGCCATGCCGTGGCCTGGTTAAAGCCACTATTTGTTTGAAGAAAGAAGCACCCTCGTGGTCGCGAACCCTCCTGGGCAAGAGCTACACTCTGATTGGCTGCCAACACTCCAAACCAGGAAGTGTTGGCAGCCATCTTGTGACTCAGTAACAGAGTCACAAGAAAAAGGGTGTAAAAAAGATGAAAAACAAGAAAAGGGGGCAGGGTAGAAACACCCTGACCCCTAGGCCTGCGCAGGGACCCCCAGGGCCAAAAAAAGCATTTATTTTAAAAAGAAATCGGCAGAATTCGCGCTGGGTGTGCGAATCCTGCCGATATAATTCTTAAAAAATGAAGAACGGGCTACCGCGCTTCATTTTAATGAGCCCTGGGTGGGCCAGGTCATGGGGGCAATGCCAAAATTAAATAGCGGTGGCCCGCGGGGGCCCCCGCAGCCCCAGGGACCGCCACCTCCCCGGGGCTATAGTAATTATATGCGGGGGCACGCGGCCCCCCTGCAGCCCTGGCATCCGCCACCTCCCCGGGGCTTCTTTAATTGGGTGTGGGGGGGGGCTCCCAGGCCCCCCCAAGCCCCGGGGATCGCCACCTCCCCGGGGCTTTATTTGATTATGTGCAGGGGGCATGTGGCCCCCCGCAGTCCCGGGGACCGCCACCTCCCCGGGGCTTAAATTAATAGAAAATAGGTGTGGGGGGAGCTCCTGCTTCCCCCAAACTGCTCCGGGGACCACTACCTCCCCGGGGCACTAATTATTCAAAATCAGGGGTCTGTTACGGACCCCGGGGACCACCACCTCCCCGAGGCTTTACAAATGGAGGGAGGGGGGCTGCACAGCCCCCCTCCTGGTGCCCTTGATGGCCCAGGGGACCACCACCCCCCCAGGGTCGGCTCCTGCAATATCCCGGGATGCCCACCCCCGGGACATTGCTGTTTGCTATGGCAGGGCGGGAGCATGGCTCCCGCCATTTCATAGCAAAGTCTGCTTTAGTTTTTGGACATGAGAGCAGGAAACCTGCCCTCGCTTCCAAAAACCAAAGCAGAATTGCTTTTGCAGAAGGGGAGCTGCATGTCAGCAGCTCCCCTTGTGCAAAAGCAATGCTGGCTCCCGCAGGAGGCGGGGAGCTGGCAGGGACCGTGGGGGCATTGGGGCTCCCCCCACGGTCCCCAACGCTGAGGGCCGGCCCCGGGGGATGGGGTCCCCAGGGCCAGAAGTGGCCATGGGGAGGGGGGCCACGCAGCGCTCGTGAAATCAAAAAATAAAACGAGGCCAAGCCCCGGGGGATGGGGTCCCCGGGGCCAGACACGGCCCAGCAGAGGGGCGCCACGCAATCCCCCTCCTTGCAAATATACATTTAATTTTTTTTTTTAAACGAGGCCAGGCCCCGGGGGTGGGGTCCCCGGGGCCAATAGTGGCCCAGGGAAGGGGAGCCACGCCGTCCCCTTCCCATTTGTTTTTTTAAAACAAACAACATAAAATGCTCAGGTCCTGGGGGATGGGGTCCCCAGGGCCCAAAAAGAATTAAGTGCCTCTTGATGCACTGCTGGTGGAACACTGAGGTCCTCTTGTGTCCTGAGGACCTCAGAACACAAGTGGACTTCATCCCCCGAGCAGCAGTGCACCAAGAGGCGCGTTTGCAGAGTGGTGTAAAAAGGGGGCGTGGCCTTGGACCACCTCTCTGCAATCCAGCTGTGTGGCACTTACTGGAGGTACCTGGTGGACTAGTTGGCCCCCAGGGACCCTCAGTATTCAAGGGGACTTAATCCCCCAACTTAGAACGCACCAGGAGGCGCTTTTGCAGAGTGGTGGAGAAAGGGGGCATGGCCTGTGTCCACCTCTCAGCAATCCCACTGTGTGGGGCTTACTGGAGGTAAGAAATAGGCTGGTTGGCCCCTAAATGACCCCCAGCAGCGAAGGGGACTTCAATCTCCATCCAAGAGTGCACCAGGGAGCGCGTTTGCAGAGTGGTCAGCAAAGGGGGCGTGGCCTGTCATGACAAATTAGCAATCCTGCTGTGGGGTACTTACTGGAGGTAATAGGAGGGGTAGTTGGCCCCCAAGGATGTCCTTGGGGGCCAAGTACCCTGCTTGTTGTCTCCAGTAAGTCCCACACAGTGGGATTGCTAAGAAGTCTTCAGAGGCCACACCCCCCTTGTCCAACACTCTGCAAACGCGCCTCCTGGCAGACTACGGTATGGGGGATGCAGTCCACTTTACTCCTGAGTGGGAGAGGAGTTGGCTTAATGGCTAGGGCGGTCGACATCGAATCTGGGGAACTGGGTTCGAGTCTCAGCAATGACACTGAACATCCTGTGATTTTGGGCAAATCACTTAATCTCCCCGTGCCTAACAAAAAAAATGAATGTGTCCTCATGTAATGCAACTGGTGCTATGTAAAGCGCTCTGATACCCGATTTGGGTCAAGTTCACGCTATATAAAACACTGTAAAAAAAAAAAAGCCCTCCTGGAACCTCCTGTAAGTCCTACGCAAAGGAATTCCTGAGCGCTGGTCGGAGGCCCAGCACCCTTTCTCTACCACTCTACAAACGTGACTACTACTTAAAGAAGTATCTTTCTGCACCTCTGACTTAGAGGTAGTTTTAATCCCCCTGTCCTATTATGTACTAGGGCCTTACAGAGGAGTTCATGCCAATCACTGGGGTACCCCAACGCATAGTGTTCCCTAGTGTATGTAGGTGTTTTCACTGTATTCTAAGTGTCTTTTAGCATAGCACTGGCTGTAGGCCTGTTTAGGCAGAGTCAGCTACCACCAGTACCCAGCTACCACCAGTACCAGTCAGTAAAAAGTTGGGGGCACAGGATGACTTTGAAACAAGGCCTCTTTCTGTACCTTTGTTGGTTCTTTCTGCATATCTCTTACTTCTTTCTGCACTTTTCTTCGTCTTTCTGGACTTCTGTAGCCTCTTTCTGCATTTCTCTTGCTTCTTTCTGCGCGTTTCTTCCTCTTTCTTCACATGTCCTACCTCTGTAGGCATAGTTTGAAATTAACATTTAAAAAACCTTAGAAATTCACTGAAAAAAACCATAGGTTTCAGGGACGTTATAGTTAGAAATTATCATTTAAAAAACCTTTGAAATTCACTGAAAAAACCATAGGTTTCAGGGGCGTTATAGTTAGAAATTAGAATTTAAAAAACCATAGAAATTCACTGAAAAAACCATAGGTTTCAGGGACGTTATAGTTAGTTGGACAGTTCACTCGTACAAAACCAGAGAAATTCGGCTGTTATAGTTAGTTGAGCTAACTATAACTCGCGCCCCCGCAATGCACTGCTGATGACGTCACATATTACATCATTCATGACATGGTCAGTGACATCACTGATGACATCTCAAATGACATCATTGATGACATCATCCAGTGACTGTGTGTTTCTGTAAAGTTTAAATATGTTTTATATATATACGTCAAGGTGTATTGAAGTATGAGTGGGTGTATGAGTGTCTGAATGGATGATTTAGTAGGTGCGTGACTGACTGTATAAGTGAGTGATTAAACGTGTCTTGCAGAGAAATTAACTGAAAACAAAATTTATATGGCTTGGGACACCGACCCTCCGCGTATCCATCCCCGGGGAATCTGTGGCTCAACACACCAAAGCAGGGTTCCCAATAACTGGCCGCACCTTCACAGAAACATTGTGGCTGCTATTTTATATCTCGGGATATGGTCCCAGGGGCTGAAAAGATGCTTGTATACTAATTGGAGGGGGGCCAGGTGAGAGCTTTCCTGACCCCTTGTCTAAGTTATAAAATGAGGTGAAAGCATGTTTAATGGGCAGTAAAATGACAGAAAAAATATTTTGGGGGGCTCACGCGAGATCCGCATAGCCATTGCGAGCCACCTTGTAAATCCACAAATCTCACGGGCGAAGTTACAAAAGCGGGCAGTGCTGAGCATCGTGGTGGATCTGCAGATTCATGAAAAAAACCAGCCAAATTGGGCTTCTTCACAGGAAACATAAAAAGGGTTAAAGTTTGGGTGAACAAAGCAAACACAAGGAGATGCTGGATGGAGCACTGAAACTTTTCAGACACTCGCAACCAGTCACAGATCTGGGTTGAATCCAACATCGTTCTTTAGCTCACTTTGCCACCTCAGTTCACCCTAAGTTGGCAGGGTATTCCCAGACGTGCGTTCCTTGCTCACTTTGCCACTGGATTCACGCTAGCCTGGCTGATGAGGGGTGTTACCCCGAAACCGCTCCCAGGGTGCTTATTTCCGGTCCAGGGAAGACTTGGCTTGGCAATTCGGGCTGGACTGTTCCCATGATGCACAGTGGCAAGACTGATATGCATATGGCTGAGTCTGAACTGGGGTGGCGAAGTAAGCTAAAGGACGATGATGGATTCAGCCCAGAACTGTGACGGGGTGAGTGTCTGAAAAGTTTCAGCACTCTATCCAGCATTTCCTTGTTTTGCTTTGTTTGCCCTAAGTTGGCAGGGTATGCCCAGACGTGGGTCCCTTGCTCACTTTGCCACTGGATTCAAGCTAGCCTGGCTAATGAGGGGTGTTACCCCGAAACTGGTCCACGGATGCTCTTTTCCGGTCCAGGGAAGACTTGACTTGGCAGTTCAGGCTGGACTGTTCCCATGAGGCACATGGTCAAGACTGATTTGCATATGGCTGAGTCTGAACTGGGGTGGCGAAGGGAGCTAAGAACGATGATGGATTCAGCCCGAATCTCTGACTGGGGGTTCACTTACCCAATGACCCAGGCACTACCCTTGCACTTATCCAGTCACCCAGGCACTACCCATGCACTCATCCAATCACCCAGACACTACCCATGCACTCATCCAATCACTCAGCACTACCCATGCACTCATCCAATCACTCAGGCACTACCCTTGCACTCAACCATTCGCTCAGGCACTGCGCATAGACTCATCCATTCTCTCAGACAATACTCATACACTCATCCAATGACCCAGGCACAACCCATGCACTCAACCATTCACTCAGGCACTATGCATACACTCATCCATTCTCTCAGGCACTACCCATGCACTCATCCAATCACTCAGCACTACCCATGCACTCATCCAATCACCTAGGCACTACCCAGGCACTCTTCCAATCACTCAGGCACTACCTTTGCACTCAACCATTCACTCAGGCACTGCGCATATACTCCTGCATTCTCTCAGGCACTAACCATGCACTTATCAATTGACCCAGGCACAACCCTTGCACTTATCCAGTCACCTAGGCACTACCCATGCACTTATCCAACCACTCAGGTACTACCCTAGCGCTCAACTATTCACTCAGGCACAATGCATACACTCATCCATTCTCTCAGGCACTACCCATGCACTCATCCAATGACCCAGGCACTACTCATGCACTCATCCATTCTCTCCGGCACTACCCATTCACTCATCCAATGACCCATGCACTACACTTGCACTCATCCAATCACTCAGGCACTACCCTTGCACTCAACTATTCACTTAGGCACTATGCATACATTCATCCATTCTCTCAGGCACTACCCATGCACTAATCTAATGACCCGGGCACTACCCATCCACTCATCTAATCACTCAGGCACTACCCTTGCATTCATTCAATCACTCAGGCACTACTCTTGCACTCAACCATTCACCAAACCACTATCCATGCACTCATCCAGTCACCCAGGCACTAACCATGCACTCATCCAATCACTCAGGCACTACCCTTGCACTCAACCATTCACCTAGGGACTGTACATACACTCATCCATTCTCTCAGGCACTACCCATGCACTCATCCAATGACCCAGGCACTACACTGCACTCATCCATTCACTCAGGAACTACCTGTGCATTCATCCAATCACCCAGGCACTACCCATGCACTCATCCAATGACCCAGGCACTACTCATTTACTCATCCATTCTCTTAGGAACTACCCATGCAATCATCCAATTACCCAGCCAACACATTTGCACTCATCCATTCTCTCAAGCACTACTGACACACTCATCCAGTCACCCTGCCACTACCAATGCATTCATCCAATCACTCAGGCACTACACATACACTGATCCATTCTCTCAGGCACTACACTTGCACTCATCCAATTACACAGGCACTTCCCTTGCACTCATCCAGTCATCCAGGCACTACCCATGCACCCATCCAATGACCCAGCCACTACCCATGCATTCATTCAATCACTCAGGCACTACTCTTGCACTCAACCATTCACCAAACCACTATCCATGCACTCATCCAGTCACCCAGGCACTAACCATGCACTCATCCAATCACTCAGGCACTACCCTTGCACTCAACCATTCACCTAGGGACTGTACATACACTCATCCATTCTCTCAGGCACTACCCATGCACTCATCCAATGACCCAGGCACTACACTGCACTCATCCATTCACTCAGGAACTACCTGTGCACTCATCGAATGACCCAGGCACTACTCATTCACTCATCCATTCTCTTAGGAACTACCCATGCAATCATCCAATTACCCAGCCAACACATTTGCACTCATCCATTCACTCAGGCACTACCCATGCACTCATCCAATGACCCATGCACTACACTTGCACTCATCCAATCACTCAGGCAGTACCCTTGCTCTCAACTATTCACTTAGGCACTATGCATACACTCATCCATTCTCGCAGGCACTACCCATGCACTCATCCAATGACCCAGGCACTACCCATGCACTCATACAATCACTCAGGCACTACACTTGTACTCAACCATTCACACAGGCACTATGCATACACTCATCTAGTTTGTCAGGCACTACCCATGCACCCATCCAATGACCCAGGCACTACCCATGCACTAATCCAATCACTCAGGCACCACCCTTGCACTCAACCATTTACCAAGTCACTATCCATGCACTCATCCAATCTCCCAGGCACTAACCATGCACTCATCCAATCACTCAGGCACTATCCTTGTACTCAACCATTCACTCAGGCACTATGCATATACTCTTCCATTCCCTCAGGCACTACCCATGCAGTCATCCTATGACCCAGGCACAAACCTTGCACTTATGCAGTCACTCAGGCACTACCCATGCACTCATGCAATCACACCGGCACTACCAATGCACTCATCCAATCACTCAGGCACTACCCATGCACTCATCCAATGACCCAGGCACTACTCTGCACTCATTCATTCACTCAGGCACTACCTCTGCATTAATCCAATCACCCAGGCACTACCCATGCAGTCATCCAATGACCCAGCCACAACCCTTGCACTCATCAATGCTCTCAGGCACTACCCATGACCTCATTCAATGACCCAGGCACTATTCATTCACTCATCCATTCTCTTAGGACCTACCCATGCAAGCATCCACTGACCCAGCCAACACATTTGCACTCATCCATTCACTCAGGCACTCCATATGCACTCATTAAGTTAGCCAGGCACTACCCATGCACTCATCCAATCACTCAGGCACTACCCTTGCACTCAACCATTGACCCAGGCACAATGCATGCACTCATCCATTCTCTCAAGCACAACCCACACACTCATCCAGTCACCTTGCCACTACCAATGCACTCATCCAATCACTCAGGCACTACACATACACTCATCCATTCTCTCAGGCACTACACTTGCACTCATCCAATTACACAGGCACTTCCCTTGCACTCATCCATTCTCTTAGGACCTACCCATGCAAGCATCCAATGACCCAGCCAACACATTTGCACTCATCCATTCACTCAGGCACTCCATATGCACTCATTAAGTTAGCCAGGCACTACCCATGCACTCATCCAATCACTCAGGCACTACCCTTGCACTCAACCATTGACCCAGGCACAATGCATGCACTCATCCATTCTCTCAAGCACAACCCACACACTCATCCAGTCACCCTGCCACTACCAATGCACTCATCCAATCACTCAGGCACTACACATACACTCATCCATTCTCAGGCACTACACTTGCACTCATCCAATTACACAGGCACTTCCCTTGCACTCATCCAGTCATCCAGGCACTACCCATGCACTCATCCAATCACCCGGGCACTACCCATGTACTCATCAAGTCACTCAGGCACTACCCATGCACTCATCCAATCACCTAGGCACTACCAGGCACTCTTCCAATCACTCAGGCACTACCCTTGCACTCAACAATTTTCTCAGGCACTACGCATACACTCCTGCATTCTCTCAGGCATTATTCATGCACTTGTCCAATGACCCAGGCACTACCCTTGCACTCATCCAGTCACCCAGGCACTACCCATTCACTCATCCAATCACTCAGGTACTACCCTTGCACTCAACTAGTCACTCAGGCACTATGCATACACTCATCCATTCTCTCAGGCACTACCCATGCACTCATCCAATGTCCCAGGCACTACTCATGCACTCATCCATTCTCTCAGGCACTAACCATGCACTCATCCAATCACACATGCACTACCCATGCACTCATCTAATCACTCAGGCACTACCCTTGCACTCATCCAATGACCCAGGCACTACACTGCACTCATCCATTCACTCAGGCACTATCTGTGCATTCATCCAATCACCCAGGCACTACCCATGCAGTCATCCAACGACCCCGCCACAACCCGTGCACTCATCCATTCTCTCAGGCACTACACTTGCACACATCCAATTACACAGGCACTTCCCTTGCACTCATCCAGTCATCCAGGCACTACCCATGCACTCATCCAATCACCCAGGCACTACCCATGTACTCATCAAGTCACTCAGGCACTACCCATGCACTCATCCAATCACCTAGGCACTACCAGGCACTCTTCCAATCACTCAGGCACTACCCTTGCACTCAACAATTTTCTCAGGCACTACACATACACTCCTGCATTCTCTCAGGCATTAATCATGCACTTGTCCAATGACCCAGGCACTACCCTTCCACTCATCCAGTCACCCAGGCACTACCCATTCACTCATCCAATCACTCAGGTACTACCCTTGCACTCAACTAGTCACTCAGGCACTATGCATACACTCATCCATTCTCTCAGGCACTACCCATGCACTCATCCAATGTCCCAGGCACTACTCATGCACTCATCCATTCTCTCAGGCACTACCCATGCACTCATCCAATCACTCAGGCACTACACTTGCACTCATCCAATGACCCAAGCACTACACTGCACTCATCCATTCACTCAGGCACTATCTGTGCATTCATCCAATCACCCAGGCACTACCCATGCAGTTATCCAATGACCCCACCACAACCCTTGCACTCATCCATGCTCTCAGGCACTACCCATGCACTCATTCAATGACTCAGGCACTACTCATTCACTCATCCATTATCTTAGGACCTACCCATGCAAGCATCCAATGACCCAGCCAACACATTTGCACTCTTCCAATCACTCAGGCACTACCCTTGTACTCAACCATTCACTCAGTCACTACACATACACTCCTGCATTCTCTCAGGCATTAATCATGCACTTGACCAATGACCCAGGCACTACCCTTGCACTCATCCAGTCACCCAGGCACTACCCATGCACTCATCCAATCACTCAGGTACTACCCTTGCACTCAACTAGTCACTCAGGCACTACGCATACACTCATCCATTCTCTCAGGCACTACCCATGCACTCATCCAATGACCCAGGCACTACCCATGCACTCATCCAATCACTCAGGCACTACCATTGCACTCAATCATTCACACAGCCACTACGCATACACTCATTCATTCTCTCAGGCACTACCCATGCACCCATTCAATGACCCAAGGCACTACCCATGCACTCATCTAATCACTCAGGCACTACCCTTGCACTCATCCAGTCACCCAGCCACTAGCCAGGCACTCATCCAATCACCCAGGCACTACTTATGCACTCATCCAATCACTCAGACACTACCCGTGTACTCATCCAATCACTCAGGCACTACACATACACTCATCCATTCTCTCAGGCACTACACTTGCACTCATCCAATTACACAGGCACTTCCCTTGCACTCATCCATTCTCTTAGGACCTACCCATGCAAGCATCCAATGACCCAGCCAACACATTTGCACTCATCCATTCACTCAGGCACTCCATATGCACTCATTAAGTTAGCCAGGCACTACCCATGCACTCATCCAATCACTCAGGCACTACCCTTGCACTCAACCATTGACCCAGGCACAATGCATGCACTCATCCATTCTCTCAAGCACAACCCACACACTCATCCAGTCACCCTGCCACTACCAATGCACTCATCCAATCACTCAGGCACTACACATACACTCATCCATTCTCAGGCACTACACTTGCACTCATCCAATTACACAGGCACTTCCCTTGCACTCATCCAGTCATCCAGGCACTACCCATGCACTCATCCAATCACCCGGGCACTACCCATGTACTCATCAAGTCACTCAGGCACTACCCATGCACTCATCCAATCACCTAGGCACTACCAGGCACTCTTCCAATCACTCAGGCACTACCCTTGCACTCAACAATTTTCTCAGGCACTACGCATACACTCCTGCATTCTCTCAGGCATTATTCATGCACTTGTCCAATGACCCAGGCACTACCCTTGCACTCATCCAGTCACCCAGGCACTACCCATTCACTCATCCAATCACTCAGGTACTACCCTTGCACTCAACTAGTCACTCAGGCACTATGCATACACTCATCCATTCTCTCAGGCACTACCCATGCACTCATCCAATGTCCCAGGCACTACTCATGCACTCATCCATTCTCTCAGGCACTACCCATGCACTCATCCAATCACACAGGCACTACCCATGCACTCATCCAATCACTCAGGCACTACCCTTGCACTCATCCAATGACCCAGGCACTACACTGCACTCATCCATTCACTCAGGCACTATCTGTGCATTCATCCAATCACCCAGGCACTACCCATGCAGTCATCCAATGACCCCGCCACAACCCGTGCACTCATCCATTCTCTCAGGCACTACACTTGCACTCATCCAATTACACAGGCACTTCCCTTGCACTCATCCAGTCATCCAGGCACTACCCATGCACTCATCCAATCACCCAGGCACTATGCATGTACTCATCAAGTCACTCAGGCACTACCCATGCACTCATCCAATCACCTAGGCACTAACAGGCACTCTTCCAATCACTCAGGCACTACCCTTGCACTCAACAATTTTCTCAGGCACTACACATACACTCCTGAATTCTCTCAGGCATTAATCATGCACTTGTCCAATGACCCAGGCACTACCCTTGCACTCATACAGTCACCCAGGCACTACCCATTCACTCATCCAATCACTCAGGTACTACCCTTGCACTCAACTAGTCACTCAGGCACTATGCATACACTCATCCATTCTCTCAGGCACTATCATGCACTCATCCAATGTCCCAGGCACTACTCATGCACTCATCCATTCTCTCAGGCACTACCCATGCACTCATCCAATCACACAGGCACTACCCATGCACTCATCCAATCACTCAGGCACTACACTTGCACTCATCCAATGACCCAGGCACTACACTGCACTCATCCATTCACTCAGGCACTATGGGCCTGATTCACAGAACTAACTTACGTCAAAAACGTAAAGTTAGTACTTTTGGTATTCACAGAATACACTTACTCATTTTGGTATTCACAGAAGGCACTTACTCAATTCGGTATTCACAGAAGTTAGTAGTCCTAACTTTAGGACTCCTAAATGCCTTCTGTGAATACCGAAAGTCTTAAAGATAGGATTGTTCTCAGTTTAGGAGTAGTAAAGTTAGGACTCCTAACTTTAGGACTCCTAAATGCCTTCTGTGAATACCGAAAGTCTTAAAGTTAGAATTTTCTCAGTTTAGGGAGTAGTAAAGTTAGGAGTCCTAACTTTACTACTCCTAAACTGAGAAAAATCCTAACTTTAAGACTTTCGGTATTCACAGATGGCATTTAGGAGTCCTAAAGTTAGGACTACTAACTTCTGTGAATACCGAAATGAGTAAGTGCCTTCTGTGAATACCAAAATGAGTAAGTGTATTCTGTGAATACTAAAAGGACTAACTTTACGTTTTGGACGTAAGTTAGTTCTGTGAATCAGGCCCTATCTGTGCATTCATTCAATCACCCAGGCACTACCCATGCAGTCATCCAATGACCCCGCCACAACCCTTGCACTCATCCATGCTCTCAGGCCCTACCCATGCACTCATTCAATGACTCAGGCACTACTCATTCACTCATCCATTCTCTTAGGACCTACCCATGCAAGCATCCAATGACCCAGCCAACACATTTGCACTATTCCAATCACTCAGGCACTACCCTTGCACTCAACCATTCACTCAGTCACTACACATACACTCCTGCATTCTCTCAGACATTAATCATGCACTTGACCAATGACCCAGGCACTACCCTTGCACTCATCCAGTCACCCAGGCACTACCCATGCACTCATCCAATCACTCAGGTACTACCCTTGCACTCAACTAGTCACTCAGGCACTACGCATACACTCATCCATTCTCTCAGGCACTACCCATGCACTCATCCAATGTCCCAGGCACTACTCATGCACTCATCCATTCTCTCAGGCGCTACCCATGCACTCATCCAATTACCCAGGCACTATACGTGCACTCATCCAATTACCCAGGCTCTACCCATGCACTCAACTATTCACTCAGGCACTATGCATACACTCATCCATTCTCTCAGGCACTACCCATGCACTCATCCAATGACCCAGGCACTACCCATGCACTCATCCAATCACTCAGGCACTACCATTGCACTCAATCATTCACACAGCCACTACGCATACACTCATTCATTCTCTCAGGCACTACCCATGCACCCATTCAATGACCCAAGGCACTACCCATGCACTCATCTAATCACTCAGGCACTACCCTTGCACTCATCCAGTCACCCAGCCACTATCCATGCACTCATCCAATCACCCAGGCATTACTTATGCACTCATCCAATCACTCAGACACTACCCGTGTACTCAACCATTCACTGAGGCACTATTTATACACTCATTTATTATCTCAGGCACTACCCATGCACTCATCCAATGAACCAGACACTACACTGCACTCATCCATTCACTCAGGCACTACCCATGCATTCAACCAATCAACCAGGCACTACCCATGCAGTCATCCAATGACCCAGCCACAACCCTTGCACTCATCCATTCACTCAGGCACTACCCATGCACTCATCCAATCACCCAGGCACTACCCATGCACTCATCCATTCAGACAAGATATGCTTTTTCTTTTTCTAACCAGATTAAGTGGTTCCGTAAGAACCTTTATTTTTTAAACTATTTTCTATTTTTTTAGTTTTTTTCCAACTATTTTGTAGTATTTTTGTTTTTTTTGTTTTTTATATGAAAATGTATACAAAAACCAAACACAAAACAATGTGCCTAATTGGGAAGAAAAAAATCAACAACGATGGTTGTTGATAGTGTTCAACATGGTTTGGACAACCTGTCCCCCCACACTCAAAGCTGTCACACACTTTGGGCAAAAATCAGGCAGTGTGGGGGGATTGTTCTGCAGCGTATCACCCTGCCGTGATGTTCCTGGCTGCGCATCTTGGGCACCTTCCTTCTCCTTCAGCCTGGTGAGTTCCACACGAGCAAGCCGGTTCTCATGCATAGTCTTCAGGTGCTTATACATTACAGATGCTCCACAAGAGTATTTTTTATCGGATCCACATGAAAGCACCTTCTTGCAAATGTTGCAAGTTACCTTTTGGGTGTTGACCTTTTTCTGCCCCTCAGGAATAGAGAAGAACTCCCAGACCACACTCTCCTTCTTCTTTCTGGGTGGCTCCTCTTCTTCCTCCAGTACATTCTGCTCCTCCTGTTCTTCTAACTCAGCAGAAGTTGCCATTTTAAATGTTCAATCCAAAAGCAAAAATTACACCAAACCACCTACAAAATAGCTTCTTCAAGAAAGAGTGTGTCTGTTGCCAACCCCACCCTAATGTAAAAGAAAGAGGGTGGGATCTACCTAGGTTAATGATGACAAGTGACACCGCGTACACAACATGATTCTGCAAATTTTTTTAGTTTTACATTTGAATGATATTTGGTTGTATGTTATAACATTTGTTTTTTAAAAGCTAGTTCTTAACTGTAACGTCCCTGAAACCTGTGGTTTTTTTCAGTGAATATATATATATATATATATATATATATATATATCCGCTTTGTGCCAGATTACCTACTGTGAGGTTAGCGTTTCAGTGTTCCTGTGGGTCATTGAAATGGAAAAGAGAACTGTTTAAATAAGCTGTTTACCATCTTAACCAAGAGACCCAATTGAAGGCGGTTGCCGAAACGCATCAGTCGTGGTCAGTTGTTGCAATTGTTGTAGACCACACTATTTTGGCATGCTCATTTGCTGGATAAATAAAAGATATCACATTGGTTAAAAGTCCTGAAGAGTCCTGGATCATCCATCTTTGTCTGTGCCTCTGCATGGTGGGCTGAGTTAATTAAGCCACTGTGGAGCGAAATTATATATATATATCCAATATCCAACATATATATATATTTTTGCCCATAGGACGAAGATGCACTCACTTGCGAGTGAACTTTTTAAACAAAAGTCTCTTTAATATTCAAGACAGGAAACCGGCATTCACACTGCGATTCTGTTCTCATGCCTGACACGTTTCAGACCCTCACAGTCCTTGTTCACAGGCTCCAGTAAAGCTTTGCACAAACACTTCAGAAGCACCCTTATGACTGCATGCTGATTACAAGTCCCACCCTCCGGTGGTCCTCACAGGTGAGTGAATTCAACTAGCATGCTGGGACACTTTTGCTCCTATTCCTTTTTACCGTTCAGTAGGTGTGCGCCGTTCTACCAGTTATTTATGAAATATTTCTTCGCCCTTCAGTGGGCCTCTCAGTGCGCCCCAATATTCCATTTTGTTGGTGGTGCAGTCCTCACGTCAGGACTGCCGTAATATTACTCATGAGGGGTAAATGTAACTATTTGCAAACCACACAGTGCAACAGTAGGAAAAGTGTTGAATTTATTGTTCCCACTCCAATCTATGCAACAGTAGGGAAAATGTTGGATTGCAGAGGGGTAAAATTTACAATTCCCTCTCCAGTCAGTACAACAGTAGTGAAAGTGTTGGATGGCGGAGGGGTAAAATGTACTATTCCCACTCCAGTGATTGCAACATTGGAGAAAGTGTTGGATTACGGAGGGGTAAAATGTATTATTCCCACTCTAATCAGTGCAGATGTAAGGAAAGTGTTGGATTGCGGAGGGGTACATTTTACTATTCTGACTCCAGTAAGTGAAACAGTAGGGAAAATGTTAGATTGCGAAGAGATACATTTATTATTTCCACTGTTGTCTATGCAACAGTAAGGAAAGTGTTGGATTGCTGAGGGTTAAAATTCACTATTCCCACTCCAGTCAGTGAAACTGTAGGGAAAGTGTTTTATTTCGGAGGGGTAAAATGTACTATTCCCACTACAGTCAGTGCAACCCCTATACTCCTACAAAACCTACAACCCACGGCTAAAACTTAACTTTTAAAAAATAATTACTGACACAATTAGCATAATGAATTATCAATTGCATCCTTAATATTAATTTAAAAATAAATATTCATTAATCAAAATTAATTTACTCCCCACCCTATACCCTTACAAAATCCACAACCTGCACCTGAAACTCAACTTAAAAAAATATCTACACAATTAACATAAATGTTTATCAATTAAGTGATTAATACTAATTAAAAAAACATTTTTTAAGGGGGCGTGGCTTCAGTTCCAAGGGAAATGGCGGCGTGCTGAGAGCGCTCCCTCTTACGGGTCACTAAAACCCGATAAATCCGTACATTCCAGCCACCAGATTTCAACGATCACAGCGGAATTGGCAGACGGAGGGCTGAAGGGGCACGAGCGCCGGGGGAGATCGGCAGCGCGGGTGTCTGGAGAGTTGTTGGACAGCCGTGACGCAGCAGCCGCACTTCCGCGGGCCTCGGGGCCTACATGGTGTCTGCGGCCCGTGCAGCCGGTTGATCTCCGGCGCACGCAGTAGGGGGATCGAGCAGCTGAAATGCAGACGAGCGCCGAATGAAGTGAGGCGGCGGATCAGGGGCAGCCCCTGGGAAGCGTGAGAGCAGCGGCGGTGGCTGCCAGTGACTGCGGAGGCCGCGACCAGACCTCGGGCCCTCCGATCATTGGCGCCATCGGGGAGAACTGTCTGGGTGACTTGAGGCCCCTGTATATATCAGCTGAAGAGGTAACTCGCCTCGACTGCATAACTGCCTAACTCTGCCTGAGGGCTCTGGCTGTAACTCAAGAGGATTGTGATCCTGGGATTCTCACACTGATGAGGTGAGGCGTACTGTGACACTGAGAGCCGGATGAGGTCCAGGGACTCCCGGGAAGGTACCGGCTGATTGTGAAACCATATCGCCCAGCAGGCCACGCATGGAAGGATAGTAGGCCCTGAGCCTGGTGGGGTGGCGAGTCAGGGGTGGTGACCGATATTCCCGGTGGTGGAGGACGACGTGAGCGAGCACTGTCGCACAGGAGGTGACAGCCCACAAGGCCTGGGGAGTAGTGCTAATGCCGAGGAGGCGCGCTGAGAGTGAAAGTGGCATGGACGACCGATAGCTGCTGTGGAACTCCCCCGTGTGGTTTCCTCCACGAAGGCTGGGACAGTACAGAGTGCGACGGGGAGTAGCGTTTGGACGGTGTAAAGGGTGTGGTTGCACTCTCCTGCTGGGAGTGCAATCCAGAGGGCTTACCCTACAACCAGTGGAAGAAGCAGCAAATTGCCAGACATAAGCAGTGTCAGGGGCCCCTCCCGGACCACCGGAGTTGGTGTGCATACGTCTTCACAGTCGCCTCCTGGGGCACACGTGTTGCAGGCTCCCTCCTGGGCGTTTGTCGCCGCGCCAACGTACCTACCCGAATGAAGCCCAAGGGTCAAGCAGGGGCGCAGACTAATAAGATGGACAAGTATGCGGTGCCGCTCCCGGCGGCAACATCACAGACCAATCCACCAGAAGGACAGGCAGAGCCCTCACTGAGTGCCATCATGGCAGCAATCGTGGACCTTAAGGGGACACTTGACCCTAAAATCGACGCAGTAATGCTGGACGTTAACCTCCTGCGCGCTGACTTCAGAAAAATATCGGACAAAGTCGCGGCCACTGAAACTCAGGTGACGCAACTGCAAACGGACACAAAGAGCCTGGAAGAGAGGGTCCAGGCTCTTACGAAACAACAAGAACTTATGGCAGCGAAACTGGAGGATCAGGAAGGGCGGGTAGGGAGAAATAACATCCGTGTGGTGGGAGTACCGGAGGGCATAGAGGGGCCTAGTGTGGATCTCTTCCTCGAAGATTTGATTCTGAACCACCTCAAAACTAAACGCCTCTCAGTCCATTTCACTATTGAGCGAGCGCACCGAGCTCCCATCCCTAAACCTAAACCTGGAGCCTTACCGAGGACAATCATTGCTCGGATTCTTAATTACCGCGATAGGGACGCCATCTTGCAGACAGCGCGTCAACATGGTTACATGCTACATGAGAATGCAGTGATTAGATTTTTCCCGGACTTTACACTCACCGTGCAACGTCAAAGACACGCTTTTGATGCTGTAAAAAAGGAACTACGGGCCAAGGACCTGAAGTACTCCATGATGTATCCGGCCAAATTAAGAGTTGAAGCCGACGGGAGAGCGTGGTTCTTCGGATCCCCAGAGGCTGCCCTGGACTGGCTGGCAGGTTGGCATACTGTCAGCCCCCACTCGCACAGAGGGAAATGGCGAGAAAGACGCAGGACTGCAGGAGAAGAATTGGACTGATCGACATGCCGGAGTAGCAACGGATGGAGGGTCTGGGGCTGGGGGCGATTGCTGCAGGACATACCACGAACAGTAACGTTGGGGTTGTAAGAATGTAAACATTGTATGGGGGTAGTTGAATCGTGGGTACATATGGACATGCGGCTGGAATAGCCCTCTTTTCTGGAAACTGCCAATATGGTTACTAAAAGATCGTAATGATTTGTTGCTAAGGGGGGTGGGGACCCGGGGTGCGAGCCTAGAGAGCTCGGCACCGACTAACCCCCCTTTTGATGGTTTTGTTTAGGGCGACAGGCACTCTGCGAGTTGGGGTGGTGGGAGTTGTAGTACCCGCCGGCAGGGTAGCAGGGAGGGGGGATGGCACAGGGGGGGGAACTGTTTAGTTTTGTAGGGGTTTTTGGTTGTAAAGTCAGCTATTTTATATTATGTGGGCACGACCATGGGTTAGTACAATTCGAGAGCGACACGATGAGTCAACAAACACAGAAATGGCTACACAGGAGCGGGTAGTTAGGCAAGGATCTGCATGTATATCTCACGGGAGGCAGTGGGTGGGTGCACATTGAACGGCTAGCCTGAGTATTTTATCTTGGAATGTGAACGGACTGGGAAACCGTATTAAACGTAGTATAGTGCTTCAATATTTGCACCGACATTCCTCGAGCATAGTACTGCTTCAGGAAACACATCTCAAGGGTCAGAGATATCGAGCATTAGACAGATATGGCTATATTGATAGCGCATGCGGGTTATACCTCAGGCTCCCGAGGTGTTGGGATATTGGTGAAAAACGGAATCCCGCTCTTGGTGGGTGCAATGTGGCATGACCCCCTGGGTAGATTTGTGGTGCTGGCAGGAAGTTGGGAGGGACAAGCGATTAATCTCGTCTCCGTTTATGTCCCGCCAATGGCGCGCTCTGAGGCGTTCACTGCATTGGGAACTTTACTGGTGGGTCTTCCTCCAGGCTTGTTGGTCTTAGGAGGGGACATGAACTCTACTACGGACCCGGGGCAAGACAGGGACACGGCGGCCATAAGAGTTAGAGGGGTGGAGCCACTCCCTGCATTTACTGAGGCGTTTGGGCTGATGGATCTTTGGAGATCGCATAATCCGGGCATCTGCCAATACACCTTCTATTCAGCCGCCCATGCCAGTTACTCACGATTAGACCATATACTGACGCATCGAGGAAAGGAGGGGTGGTTCTCAAATGCGAGGATTGGGCCTAGGGGTATATCAGATCACTCCCCGGTAGAAATAATGATGAGAGGTCCTGCCCGCCAATATACTCTGCCACCCAGATTGAACACCTGGTTCTTTCAGAATAAAGAGAATGCCCAGAAGGTTAAGGAATGCGCGCAGCTTTACTTTCAGGAGAATGAAGGGTCGGTGGAGGAGGCCGGCACTCTCTGGGAAGCGTTTAAACCAGAAATGAGGGGACACGTTCAAGCCTGTATAGGGGCAGAAAACAAGGAAAAGAGATTGCGCTGGGATAAGCTAGAGGAGACAATACTTGAGCTGGAAGCAGCCTACTTGGCAGGTGGGAGACAAGATAAGGAGATGGCACATCACTTAGACCTTCGGAGACGCGAATTGCAGGATATGGCAACTAAAGCAGCCAGATCGGCCGCTCTGGCAACGCAAAAGAGAATATATGATCTGGGGGATAAGGCCAATAAGATGATTGCATGGTTAGAAAAACGCGATAGAGAGAGAAATTGGGTAGCGGAAATAAAGGATAAAGATGGAACCACACACTCGGCGGGAAAGGCTATCGCACGAGTATTCGCTGATTACTATGAAGAGCTCTATGAATCGGCTCCAGTTAGATCGGCCCAAGACTGTTGTGAACTACTGGCAGAAATGCGTTTGCCAGAGCTGACGGATGAGGATAGGGAGTCTATAGATAAGGAAATATCAGAGGAGGAAATAGTGAGTGCCATTCAAGATTTACAGGCAGGGAAGGCACCGGGGCCCAATGGGTTGCCAGTGGAACTTTTTAAATGTACAGCCAGCACGGTGGCCCCGTATCTTCTAGCTATGTTTAAGTTAAGGAGGCAAGAGACCGCGGTTCTCTGCTGCTTGACCAGCGAACAGTGACAATAGTTGTGATCCCCAAGGCCGGTAAACTGCCCGATCAGTGCAGTTTGTATTGGCTAATCTCGCTGTTGAACCTAGAAGTTAAGATATTGGCTATGGTCCTGGTGAACAGACTTCTGGTGCCCATTACGACTTTGATACACCCGGATCAGTCGGGTGCTTTATGCCCCATCGAAGTACAATACTTAATCTACGTCGTTTGTATGGGGTAATGCATTTAGTGAGGAGCAACCCGGAAGTGGAGGCGGCACTTTTATCATTGGACGCCCGCATGGCGTTCGAAAGTATTGAATGGAATTATCTGTTTGAAGTCTTGAAGAGATTTGGCTTTGGTCCCCAGTTCCTCTCCTGGATCAAGTTGTTATACACAGAGGGCCTGATTCACAGAACTAACTTACGCTAAAAACGTAAAGTTAGTACTTTTTGTATTCACAGAATACACTTACTCATTTTGCATTCACAGAATGAACTTACTCATTTCGGTATTCACAGAAGTTAGTAGTCCTAACTTTAGGACTTCTAAATGCCTTCTGTGAATACCGAAAGTCTTAAGTTAGATTTTCTCAGTTTAGGAGTAGTAAAGTTAGGACTCCTAACTTTAGGACTCCTAAATGCCTTCTGTGAATACCGAGGTCTTAGTTAGGATTTTTCTCAGTTTAGAGTAGTACTAACTTAACTACTCCTAAACTGAGAAAAATCCTAACTTTAAGACTTTCGGTATTCACAGAAGGCATTTAGGAGTCCTAAAGTTAGAGTCCTAACTTACTACTCCTAAACTGAGAAAATCCTAACTTTAATACTTTCGGTATTCACAGAAGGCATTTAGGAGTCCTAAAGTTAGGACTACTAACTTCTGTGAATACCGAAATGAGTAAGTTCATTCTGTGAATACCAAAATGAGTAAGTGTATTCTGTGAATACCAAAAAGTACTAACTTTACGTTTTTGACGTAAGTTAGTTCTGTGAATCAGGCCCCATGCCTATGGCACGAGTTCGTGTTAATGGTTCGGTGTCTCGCTCCTTCACTCTACAGAAGGGCACAAGACAGGGGTGCCCTATATCGCCGATCTTGTTTGCACTGGCGATCGAGCCACTGGCTGCATGGGTTAGGGGGGACCCGATAATATCGGGTATTCACGGAGGCGATCAGTGGGAGGAAAGGATATCGCTGTACGCAGACGATTTCCTCCTATACGCAACGCGGCCACGGTTCACAATCAACCGGTTGCTCCAGATTTTCCAGCTTTTTGAGGGATACTCTGGGTACCAGATCAATTGGGATAAGTCCCTCTTGTACATGTTGTCGACTGGTCTGCCACCACAGTTGGGAACCAATTCCAAACTCCAGGTCAAAGATAGTTTTAAATATCTGGGTATACAGATAGAAAAGACAGATACAGCATTCCTGGCGGGGAACCTAAAGTCACAGTTAGATCATTTGAAGAGTGATGTCACACATTGGAGGAGACTACCAATCTCTTTGATGGGGAGGTCAGTCCTCTTCAAGATGATGTCTCTGCCCCGGATGCTGTATATCGTACAAAGCACTCCTTGTCCCATACCAGATAAGTTCTTTATGGACGTAGACAGTGAATTGAGAACGTTGTTGTGGGATGGGAGGGGCGCACTAATCGCACTGGCCAAATTACAGAAGGGGGTGTATGAGGGAGGTTTAGCCATCCTAGATCTTCAAAAGTACTATTGGGCATCGCACCTGATGGTTATTAATGACTGGGCTTTTATGGACAGGAACGATCCAGCATACAGGGTTGATCACTGGGAGATGGGGGCAGACGGATACTTAAGGGCTCTATATGGCCGGGGGACGCAGGGTGGAATGCCCCCGCATATTCAAATAGTGCTTATGGCATGGGCTAAGGCTACTCGATTTCTGGGCTGAGAGGGCCGGCTGACAGACCAGACTCCTCTGTGGACTAGTGTAATGCTGCGGGAGGTGGGTCGGCTGCAGGGCTTTTCGAAATGGAAACTAATAGATATCGTACGCTTAGGCGACATGAGGCGGCGGCAGGCAGTGCTGTCGTTTAAAGAACTACAGATAGAATTTCAATTGGCGCCCACGGAGTACTATAAATACTTGCAATTGAAGCATGCGCTGGGTAGACACCTTAAAGATGGGGACCAGATTCCTGAGTATAGTCCACTGGAAGATAGACTATTGCTAGATCCAATCCCGGAGAAGGCACTCTCCTGCACATATAGGAAAATTTTAAATAACTCACCAGATTTACTACTCAAATTGCGGGAGGCGTGGGAATCCGATGTGGGACTGCTAGAGGATGATGATTGGGCAGAGGCTGTGGAGAGTCCGAGAGAGGTGGCGATCCGGGCACGATTAAGACTAGTCCAGCTGCGGATACTGCATAGGTCCTATTACACCAGTACACTTATGTTTAAATTGGGGCACATAACAAATGAGGAATGCCAGAGAGGGTGTACTATGACGGGTACATTTTTCCTTATGTTTATATTGGGGCACATAACAAATGAGGAATGCCAGAGAGGGTGTACTATGACGGGTACATTTTTCCATATTTTGTGGGATTGCCCACTTATACAGAAATTCTGGAAGAAGGTAGCTCACACTATGTCGGAGGTGTTGGAGCAAGAAATCCCCTTGGATGCTAGGTGGCATATACTGTGTGTTTCTGTGGAACAGACATGGAATAAATACCAGAGAATCTGGCAGCAAGTGGCTGCAATGGTTGCTAAGAGGAACATTGCGGGGACATGGGGGGCAACTCAGCCGCCGAAAGCTTCTCAGTGGAAAAGAGACATGGATTGGTGCTGTGCGGCAGAAAAGACAATCTATGAAAGTCGGGGATGCCCCAAGAAATGAGAGAAAGTTTGGCAGCGATGGGAGGACCACAGGGGATTCGGGGGGCTTGAATGTTTAGGGGGGGCAGTCGCCGGGACAAACTGAATTCTACAGATGGGCGCCAGGGGTACCATTATTACTGCACTGTGTCTCTAAATCACAGTATGTGTACGCCGTTGTAAATGCTTTTTACCCAATTTTATGATTATGTGACTACTGATGGATGCTGACAACTGTTTAATGAAAAGATTTTTTAAAAAACTAAAAAAATAATAATAATTTTAAATTAATTATAATTAATTTATTTCCCACCCTATACCCCGACAAAACCCACTACCCACACCTGAAACTATGGGGCCAATTACAATGCCGGTCGTACGAGCATTCCAGCGGCATCGTTACGGAAAAGTTACTGGCCGACAGGTAGTTAGCAGCCCGACCGCCAAATTAGGATCCAGTCGCTGTGAAGGTGGCCGGAAATATGCCTCTTTACATTGAGGCTTGTGCTGCAATCCAGAAAAGGGCTACAGCACAAAACCTCTATGCCAAAAGGCATGCTTTTAAACACATCCATGCACCCTGTGGCAGGCGCCATGCAGTTCCTGCCAAATGATTCAGGGATATTTAAGGGGGGCACCACAGGTGCCCCCCCAGGGCCCATAGCAGAGGGCCACGGGGGACAGGGGTCCTGTTGGGGGCCCCAATAAAGCCTTTCTGCCAGTCTTTTCATGTCAGAAGACCCGATGTGAAATGGCTCGCGAAAAGGTGGATCATAATCCCCATGGCGGTGCCTAAGAAGGCACTGCCTCCATTGTGGGGAATGCGATCTGACCGACCTCCCAACGGGCTCATTGAGCCCATAGGAAGCTGTCGGTTAGTCCCTCGGGCAATGCGGTAAGACCAACCACATTGTAATGCGGCAGTCTGACCGGGGATATAGATGTCGGTGGAATTGACACCGACGACACATAGGTGTTGGTCCCACCAACATTGTAATCGGGCCCTTCACTTGAAAAAAATATTATTACACAATTAACATAAATATTTAGCAATTAAGTTATTAGTAAAAAATGAAATATAATTAATTTACTTCCCAACCTATACCCCTACAAAACCCACAACCCACATCTAAAATTTAACGTATAAAAATGATTACACAATTAACATACATTTTTATCAAATAAGTAATTATTATTAATTAATTATTAATTAATTATAATTAATTTACTTCCCACCATATACACCTACAAAACCCACAACCAGCACCTACAATTTAACATAAAAAAATTACTTACACAATTAACATAAATATGTATCAATTAAGTAAATAATATTAATAAAAAATTAATTATTAATTAATTAGAATTAATATCCTTCCCACCCTATACCCCGACAAAACCCACAACCTGCACCTGAAACATAGCTTTTAAAAAATAATTACACAATTAACAGAAATATTTATCAATTAAATAATTAAAAATTCATTATAATTATTTTACTTCCAATCCTGTACCGCTATAAAGCCCACAACTCACTATGGTACTACAAATCCCAAAAATGTATTAAACTAAATGCAAACACTACTAAAAATGTAACAACTATATTAAAAACATAAACAATAATTATTCAAAACATGCATAACATATTCATTTAAAATATATGCAAAAATACATAACAATAACTAAAGAACGATATTATACTCAACTATATTTTTGTAAACAATATTAATGATTTTGATATTTGCAAAATCGATATTACTTACCTTAAAATCGATACTCTTGACAATGATATTCTTGCAAACAATATTTCTATATTGGGATATTTTAGATACGATGTTTTGGTATGACAATATTTTGGTTTCGATTTCGATATTTTGTCTAAATACCTCACAAACACACCCATACAGGTACTCATAAATGTACTCATACACATATACAGTCATTCACACAGGTACTGTCACACCGACACACTGTCACATATCCTCTCAAAAAGTCAGTGATAGACCTATTTACACATGCAAACATCTACTTACATAGGGGCCGATTATGAGTGGGGGCGTGGCGGTCTCTCGACCGCCCTATTGCGATTAGGCTGGTCTGACTGCCATTGCCCCGCTGCAGCCGGCAGGGAACTGCCATTCCCTTGTGGTGTTGCCGCGGTCAGGAGGTCGCAATATGCTTGGCAGGACTGCCACGATCCCGCAAAGCATATTACAAGTTTCCTCTCCACCAGTGGTGTCATGGAGGTTCCTACTACATTAACATTGTGGCAGAGAGGAAGCAAAGGGGGCCCTGAAAGGCCCCCTGTGCCACCTCCGCATGTGGATGCATGCGGGGGGCACAACATGTGACCCCCTGTGTGCATGCACCCCAGTTTCTGCACAGCATGGACTTTTCAGTCCATGCCGTCAAGGAACTGTTTTGGGCATTCCCATTGCGATGCCCATTTTCTGAGGCACTGCTGTGGGAATGCCAGAAACCAGCCCGCCAGACACGAGGACATTCTGAATTTGGCAGGCAGTCTGAACACTGCTTTGGCATTGCAGCGGTGAGGCAGACCCAGCATGGCACATTTTGAGCCTGGTTATCTGATGTTATGCGACCCAGAAGTGCTGAGATTAGTGCCTCCATGCTGTAGGAATCTGAGGTATGTAGCACAAGGCCTGCCTCATGCTCTCACCTGAGGCCTCAATGTGACTGCACTGAGACTCGGCAGCTTGCAGTGGTGGGAGGTGCTTTATTTCCAAAACCAGGGTGAGGCGCCTTACCACAGCAGTGTGATTATCATGCGTGTGTGTGCAAGGTAAAGTGTGTATGTCTGTGTCTCCACATGGCATCGTCTTCTATCAGTGATCCTTGGTCTCTAAAGCTCGGCACCAGCTAGTCTGGCACCATGTCTGACTCGATGCGATTCACCCTGCCATAATGATGGAAATTCATGGCATCTGGGAAATGATGGTGCACAACCCTGGCATAGTGGTGGCACTCAGATAACTGTAGTCAACCCATGAGCGTTGAGCTGAGCTCACAAAACTGGGAGGCGTGGCTCATTTCAGCCATCTCCACTTTCCATACTGCGGATGGAAACAGATCTGGACCAGACCTTAATAGTATATTTGAGCGTGTACAGCATTTCATTTTTAGGTGAAGTGTAAACGGGTTTGAAGTTATCGATTTCAACTCAAATAAACATCTAGACTTTTTTTTGCACATATAAATATTTATATATCTAATCGAATGTAAAATAAAATCGTAATCCAAAGGAGATAATAAATATTGCATCAGCAACGGTTTCACTAAATTATGCTCTAGTGGTTTGTTTATAATAGTGCAATAATAGTTCAATAAAGAGATGGCCGCAGTGTGTATCCATTTTAACCAACAGCCGCTCAAAGTACCTGACTCCAGATCTGTCACCAAAAGGTAAGATCTTTATGTGGCACCAGCGATTCTAAGTGGCTGTGAGTTAAAAGAGTGATGGACACCTGATGTGTTCTAGATACATAATGGATGGCTGCCAAGTTTTCAGTTTGCTTAGGTGGAACATTTCCATGTTTTGAGTCTGCTTATGTGTGAACAACACTTAGCACTTAGGGTGGGTGCCGGTAAAACTCCACCACACGGCGGAGTCAGAGTTTTTTGCTCCCTCCCAGTGGAGTGCCGAGTTGACAAACCTCTGCAAAATCCACTGGCGGAGCGGAGTTCAGCTCCCACCCCTACTCTAGAGAAGGGGAAGAGGTTGAGGTAAGCCACTATAAAGAAGGCCCTTGTCAGTAAGTATGAATTAACCACAGAGGAGTGCAGATTGAAATTCAGGGGTTAGGCAGAAACAGTGTCACCACTGCTGGGAGGATTATGTGGTGTACTGCTGTTTTTTAAGAAGGTGTTACTAACAGTTTTATACATTTTCTTTTTTCAAAGAGAACTGAGAAGAAGCAACTTGTTTCAAACAAACACAAGATGAAATACATATGTAATATGAAATCTAGGGTCCTCAGAATATAATCTTGTTGACCTGTACTCTGCTGCAGGTATTTGCACAGTGTGGTCATCATACTGTCTGCCTACTCCAGTTTAAAACAGTTGAGGAAAACCTTGAGCCTCTAAACATTTTCCCAGACACTCATTGGAGCTCTTTTAGCTTGTTTCATCTGATACAGTTCACCGGCATCCCCCATAGCCATCCAAACACTAATGCATCCAAATGATACATAGGCATAAAGTGATGCATACACTGACACACCCAGGCATACACCAAAGCAGACATTGATATACCCAGGCATACACTCATACAGACACTGATACATCTAACCTAACTCCAAAACACACCTCGACACACACTGATGCATACAGTGACACACCCAGGGTGATACTAATGCATACACTGACACACCTGGGCACACATTAATGAAGACACTAACATGGCCAGACATACATCGAAGCATACACTGACACACCCTGACTCACACTAATGCATGCGATGACACACCAAGGCACACACTGATACACACACTGACACACCGACTCTCACACCAATACAGTCACAGACAGATTAAAAACACAGAGCTAGCTCTTTCTTTGAGTAGATGGTAGTTCTAAAGAACCATTTATTTTCTATGGTTTTTGAAGAATTTCTTACCTTTTTTCTTCTTTTTTATTTTTTGAACAAAAAGTGAACAGGGTAATAAAAAGGGTAAGGATGGGGAAATGCAAAGAAGCAACTGGCTTCAGTCTTCAAAAACATTATGTAGTCACTGGAAGCAAACAAAACAAGCAGTGGCAATGCCAATAGGTCTTGCCTTTTGGCTTTGCCAGTGCTAATTTACTGGCTATGCCAGTGCTTTCTGACAATGCTGTTCAGCATTGGCAAATATAAACAAATGCAATTATGTACTTCTACGTATGTGTCCTGATGCTAGAGGGGCCCCAGCATGATGACACATACGTGTTCATGTGTCGCCAAGTGGCGAGCATTTTTTTAAAATTAATTATTCTAAGATATCGAAGCACTTAGGACTAAAAAAGAATAAATAATAAAAGGTGTGTCTAGAATCACAGGATGTTTAAAGAGAGCTAGCATTGAAAACCTGTGTTTTTTTATAAGCTACACCCTGTTCTCCTGAGGGGTCTTATCAGTAGAAACCAAACGTGTAACAACACAGCAGCGCTTGATGTAATTGCAGCTTTGTGCAGTGTAAAGTGTGTGTGGGTAAGAATTATATAATCTTCTGAGTAACCCGCTTCTGCTCCTTTGTGTTGATGACCCTAACACGGATGTACAGAGTAGAGATGGCAGTGGGGAGAAAAAGCCCCCACATGCAGATCCCACCATTAACAAGAACAACAAAACATTCGGTGCCTTTTGCAGTATTGTATAGTCTACGAATTTGACCTGAAGGTATTGGAGTGATGTAATATGTGAGGTAATAAACTGTGCATTGCGGGGGTGCAAGTTATAGTTAGCTCAAGTAACTATAACTGCTGAATTTCTATGGTTTTGTATGAGAGAAATCTGAACCTAATTATAACACCCCTGTTACCTTTGTTTTTTTCAGTGAATTTCTAAGGTTTTTTAAATTCTATTTTCTAACTAGTGGAGAAGGGGGGGCCTCCCACAAGCTCTGATGAATCCTGCTGTGTGGGACATACTAGAGGTAACAGGAGGGGTTCCTGGCCCCCAAGGACCCTAAGCTTCCAAGAGGACTTCAACCCCCAACCAGTAGTGTGCCAGGTGGTACGTTTGCCGAACAAATGCCTCGCCGCTGCTGGAGCAGAGTCACCGAAGACCAGCTAACCACAACCCTCGCCCTGAGCCCACCCGCCGAACCCTCCGACACCGACACCGCCGCCCGCAACCTCAGACAGTGGATCGACGACTGCGCCAACACCTCGCCCCGCTCAAGAATCCGCCCAACAGCCACACCAGCAAGAAAGCCACCTGGTTCACCGAAGATCTCCAGGCCTCCAAACGAACATGCCGAAAACTGGAGAAGATCTGGCTCCACGAACGGACAGCGGACAGCTACGCCGCCCACAAGAGCGCCACCCGCAGTCACCATCACCTCATCAGATCCGCCAAAAGGGCCTCACTCAAAGACCGCCTAGACAACAACGCACACAACAGCAAAGAGCTCTTCAACATCGTGAAGGAACTCTCCAACCCCAGCTCCAACACCAACGACATCCCGCCGTCGCGAGACCTGTGCGACTCACTGGCCACCTTCTTCCACCGCAAAATCGCCGACATCCACGACAGCTTCAACACCACGACCGCCCCGGCAACCACTGAGACCACTGCCCCCACAACCACCAACCGCCTGCTCTCCTGGACCAACATCAACGACGAGGACACCAGCGAGATCATGAACACCATCCACTCCGGCTCACCGCTAGACCCGTGCCCTCACCACGTCTTCAACAAAGCCAGTACAGCCATCGCGCCCCATCTCCGGAAAATAATCAACATCTCCTTCAAGACAGCAACCTTCCCGGAAAGCTGGAAGCACGCCGAGATCACCGCCTTACTCAAGAAACCCAAGGCAGACCCCAAGGACCTCAAGAACTTCCGACCCATCTCTCTGCTCCCGTTCCCCGCGAAGGTCACCGAGAAAATCGTCAACAAACAACTGACCCGCTACCTCGAGGAGAACAACATCCTGGACCCTTCCCAGTCCGGCTTCCGCAGCAACCACAGCACCGGAAACCGCCCTCATCGCCGCCACCGATGACATCAGGACCCTGCTAGACAACGGAGAAACAGCAGCCCTCATCCTCCTGGACCTATCAGCCGCCTTCGACACGGTCTGCCACCACACACTACGAACACGCCTTCACGACGCCGGGATCCAAGAGAAGGCCCTGGACTGGACCACATCCTTCCTCTCCGGCAGAACACAAAGCGTCCGCCTTGCCCCCTTCCGATCCAAAGCCACCAAGATCATCTGCGGCGTACCCCAAGGCTCCTCCCTCAGCCCAACGCTGTTCAACATCTACATGGCACCCTCGCCCACGTCGCCCGACAGCACAACCTCAACATCATCTCCTACGCCGACGACACCCAGCTGATCCTCTCCCTCACCAAAGACCCTCACACCGCCAAAGCCCACCTCCATGAAGGAATGAAGGCCGTCGCCGAATGGATGAGTACCAGCCGCCTGAAGCTGAACTCGGACAAGACGGAGGTCCTCATCCTTGGTTCCAACCCTTCAGCATGGGACGACTCCTGGTGGCCAACATCACTGGGAACAGCCCCGACACCCACCGACCACGCACGCAACCTAGGGGTCATCCTCGACCCCACCCTCTCCATGACTAAGCAGGTCAACGCCGTTTCCTCATCCTGCTTCAACACTCCTCCGAATGCTCCGCAGGATCTTCAAGTGGATCCCCATCGAAACAAGAAAAACAGTCACCCAGGCCCTCGTCACCAGCAGGCTGGACTACGGAAACGCCTCTACGCAGGAACGACGGCTAAGCTCCTGAGACGGCTGCAACGCATCCAGAACGCCTCTGCATGTCTTATCCTCGACATCCCCCGACGCAGCCACATCACACCCCACCTGAGAGACCTGCACTGGCTCCCTGTCAACAAGAGGATAACCTTCAAGCTCCTCACCCACGCACACAAAGCACTCCACAACTCCGGACCAGCCTACCTCAACAGACGACTCAGCTTCTACACCCTCACCCGCCAGCTCCGCTCCACCAGCCTCGCCTCGCCACAGTCCCCCGCATCCGGAAAACGACCGCCGGCGGCAGATCCTTCTCCCACCTCGCCGCCAAGACCTGGAACACCCTCCCCACCAACCTTCGGCAGACCCAAGACCTACTGGCCTTCAGAAGACTCCTCAAGACCTGGCTCTTCGATCAGTAGCAGCACCACCCCCATCTTCCCCCAGCGCCTTGAGACCCTCGCGGGTATGTAGTGTGCTTTATAAGTGACATGATTGATTGATTGATTGATTGATTTGCAGAGTGGTGGAGAAAGGGGGCTGGGCCTCCCACAAGCTTTGAGCAATCCCTCTCTGTGGGACTTAATGGAGGTAACAGGAGTGGTTATTGCCCCCCAAGGGCCCTCACCATCTAAAGGGACTTTATCCCTCAATCAGTAGTGTGTCAGGAGGCGCATTTGCAGAGTGGTGGAGAAAGGTGACCGGGGCCTGGGATGACCTCTCTGCAATCCTGCTGTGTGGGATTTACTGGAGGTAACAGGAGTGGTTGTTGGCCCCAAAGGACCCTCAGCAGACAAGGGGACTTCACCCCCCAACCAGTTGTGCACCAGGAGGAGCATTTTCAGAGTGGTGGAGAAGGGGGCGTGTCCTCCGTCGACTTTCCCCGGGCTGGCCTTTTTTTCAAATTAATTTTTATTAGGGGCGGGGGGCCATGCGGCACAACATATCCTACATACTGCCAGCCATCAGTGAAATAGACTCCGTTTGCTGCTCTCTCTGCCTCATCCGGCATCGTTGGAGCTGTTACTTTCTCCCCTGTGATGCTAAAACCGCCAGCTGTGAGTGACTGTGCCATCGCTTTGATGGGTCTGCTGCTGGGAGTCAAGGCCTCGCGTGGTGCTGCCCTTCACGACTGGGGTTCCAATGTATTGGCGGTATGCTGTGCTTGTGTGCTCTGCTAGCCCGCTGCTGCTTGCAACTGGGAGGTTCCCAGCCCCTGCTCAGGAGGCTTCCCGGGGGAGCCACAACTATAGGGCCTACTCCTGCATTGAGAGACTGGCAGCCCTACAGATCCTGGCAAAGACCACTGATGACTGGGGTGACCGATTGGGACAGCGCTGCACCCGCACGAGCACCTCCCTTCACCACCTGCCTTGCTTTCATCGGGCTGCCTTTGCTTGAGACACAGCCATGAGGAGCCTGAGGCCATCCTGACTGCCTTGCTGCTCAGTGAGGCCTGCCCTCCTGGCCCTGATCTTGTTCCTTCCGCCCCACCTCCCTCTAAGAACATCGTGGAGCACTGCTGTTGGCACCCGGGAGATTACACTGTGGACCTGGCAGGACGGGTAGCAGAGACTGATGCCGCAGTTGGACTCTGCTCCCACATGGCACCATAGCTACTCCCCTACCCACTCTTCTTTAGTCAACTAGGGATTG
Source organism: Calotriton arnoldi (assembly GCA_963921515.1). Lineage (NCBI taxonomy): Eukaryota > Metazoa > Chordata > Amphibia > Caudata > Salamandridae > Calotriton > Calotriton arnoldi. The sequence continues at coordinate 16,519 of CAWUFW010006300.1, read as the reverse complement.
CTCTCCTGTTTGGCCCCTGTGCACCCGTTCTGTGGCCCATAAATTAACCCTGCAAGACTGGGATCGGGCGGAGACTGTTTGGGGGCCACCTGGAGGGATTGCTGCAGGGAATACAGTGCTACACAAGAGCTTTCAGTATACTGTGCTTGCCCTCATTGGTTGCCCTCGCTCCTGACTATCCATGATCAACGCTACCGCCCAACCTGTTTGGCACAAAAGCAGGACTGTTGAAGGATGCACCCTAGCCCCCATGTTTCTCACTTTGTTGGGCACGTCTGCTGAAGGAATTTCAGGTCAAAGACACCAGGGACATCGGGCTGCTTGAGCTGCGGCACCCCATTGCACTTAAAGGTGCCCTTTCACACAGGTATCTGGAACAGGAGCCATGGTCTGCAGTAGTTGCACCTCCACAGTATTGTGCCTACTCTGGCCCATCGTCACCAGACATGCCATATCCATTGTGGCCACCCCTACTGAGCGATGGGCACCCAATACTTGCATCAGCACATGCCTTCCCTCTTAACTGCTACCAGCGGTGGTGCACTTTCTTCTGAGCATTACCCTGTGGCAACACCTTGACATACTTGGCTGGTCATGCTGCATCGCCCATGGGGGAACTCAGGCATCGGCAAGTGGGCCCATTGGGATAATGCCCTAGAACTCCCCTCCTAGACTCTACCCACATATCAGACCAATATTGGTTGCCTGGACTCGGGCACCCAGAAAACACCTTTGTGCCAGCCTGCTACTACAAACATGGCGGCTGGCTGCACCAATGCGCTAGATCACCTCAGCCACTCTGTGTCCATTGGGGACAACTGGACATTGTTCTGAAAGCCATTCAATGAACCAGGGCCTCCCTGGAGAGCACCTGCACGCCCCTGGATAGCAAGATTGATGACATTGCTGTAGACCTCACACTACTTCACATGGACCACCGCAAAGTTGCTGACAAGGTTCATAGCATGAAACAAGCTCTTAGTAAACTTCAACCAAAGTCCCGAGAAGTGGAATCGTCACTACAGGCCCTAGTGGATCGCGTGAACACTCTGGAATGCATGACAGGGGACGCAGAGAGCCGCGCCAGGAGAAACAACATTTGCGTGGTTGGTCTCCCTGAAGGTGTCGAGGGGCAAAGTACAATCACCTATGTGGAGTGCTGGCTGCGTGATCTCCTTCCTCCAGCTGCCTTCTCCCACTACTTCATCATTAAATGGCCCCATCGTGTTCCAATATATAAGCATCCACCTGGCACCAACCCTAGAGCGCTGCTGTTCCGTCTGCTTCACTGCTGTGACTGAAATACCATTCTAAGTGAAACGCAGAAACTAGGAGACATCACTGTCAAAAATGCCCACATTATGTTCTTCCTGGACTATACTGTGGCAGTGCAGCAGCATAGGGACTCCTTCTTGACTGTGAAATGATGCCTATAGAACCTGGACTTATGAAATTCTCTCTTGTTCCCTGCATGTCTGCGGGTCGTCACTGAGGGAGCAACACACTTTTTCGCCTCTTCGGGTGATGCCTGGGACTGGATGGTGCCCACCGGACTTGCAAACCCTCATCAAACTATATCGGAGTCAATGACACCTCGTGGCCCTGTTGAGGGTTGCCATTGCAGCGCTGGGATGCCTTCGGGTAGCTACGTGCTCAGCAAATGTTTTATTCATTCATTCATTCATTGTGGATGCAGACATCAATCACAAACCCTTGGCTTAAAGTTGTCCTGAACCTGGAGCAAGTTATACAAGAGAGGCATCAAGCTCTACAAATAGCAGTCACAATCCATCAAGGCCCCCAGAGTTCAGAACCTGATGATGCATTCACTAAGTTCCTCAGTGATGACGACTCTTCGGCCACCTGTCTACCTGGGACAGACTTGGTGATCCCCCCTAATGTGATACCATAGTCCATCATCCCCTTTGGTATCACTTTGTTCGCCCTAAGTTGGCAGGGTATGCCCAGACGTGGGTCCCTTGCTCACTTTGCCACTGGATTCAAGATAGCCTGGCTGATGAGGGTTTTGAACCCGAAACCGGTCCCAGGATGCTTGTTTCCGGTCCAGGGAAGACATGGCTTGGCAGTTCGGGCTGGACTGTTCCCATGAGGCACAGGGTCAGACTGATTTGCATATGGCCATGTCTGAACTGGGGTGGTGGAGTGAGCTAAAGAATGATGATGGATTAAACCCAGATCAGTTGACTGGGGGTGAGTGTTTGATTTGCTCTAACGCTCCGTCCATCATCCCCTTTGGTAGTGATACCATAGTCAGCAGACAATATTATCTGACTTGGTCTCTGTGGAACCTTTTGTAGCTATCCGGACAGACCAGTAATACCTGATGTTTAATGTAGATTCACATGTGTATCTTTTAACCTCTTTTCCTTTGCAGCTGGCATGGGGGGTGAATTGTTTCTATATCTCCTTGGCGGGCCTCGCTAACACTATGTAGTTACCTTGGACCCCGCTGCTGCACCCAGATGGGGAGCTATATACTCAGCCCACTAGCTAATGCACGCATATTCTTATCAGTTGGGGTACCCCACCTCTGGTTGCCTTGCCTTCCCTCTGTGCTTCCTCTTTACTATTTGTATAGATGCTTTTGATTCACACAGTTCAGCAGTTTGCGCGGACACATGTTGTCACTCTGCTCTGATGGTTTTTTCCTGTTTTTTATTGGTTCTTTTCTTGGTTATACTTTTCTGGAACCCAACCCTGGCGCCCACACCAGCAAGATACTAACACTGTTCATGGGTTGGCTTTCTGCCCAGCATATAGTGGATGACCCCATACTCCACTCCAATGAATAAATGACCCACACTAATGTTATCACCTGGAATGTGCGGGGAATGCACACACCCTTTCGTCATTATGCTGTCTATTCATATCTCAAACGTCACTCAACCCATGTAGCGCTATTGCAAGAAATGCATTTAACAGTAGAGGATGTAGCCTAACGGTTAGGGCGGTCAACTTCAAATCTGGGGAACTGGGTCCGAGTCTCGACAACGACGCTCAACATCCTGTGATTCTGGGCAAATCACTTAATTTTCCCGTGCGTAACAAAAAAATGAATGTGTCCTCATGTAATGCAACTGGTGCTCATGTAAAGCGCTCTGATACCTGATTTCGGGTCAAGTTTGCGCTATATAAAACTTCGGAAAAAAAAAACAAACACACTGAAGCAACAAAGCTCCAAAGTTCATGGCTCTGTCAGGTGTTTGCCATCAATTTCTCCCCCTATGCCAGGGGCATACAAATATAGGTCATGCCAGGGTCCCCTTCACAGCAGATGATGTAATAGATAGAGAGGGCACTATATACTTGTCAAAGGCCATCTAGATGGTCGCCATATCCTTATAGGCACTATATATGCACCTAACAATTCTCATTCCTCCATACCCTTTCTGAGATGCTGTCCTGTTGGAGTGGAGTCCCATGGCTTATAGGGAGAGATTTCAACTGTGCCTGAACACAAATCTTGATCCTTCATTCACTCCTCTGCCTCGCACAACTGCGACATACAATTCCCAAGCACTACACGACTGGCTTCAACACTGGCAGCTAGTTGAAATTTGGTGCTCACACAAAACAAATGCAAGAGCGTATTCCTATTACTCTTTACTGCATCACCTATATGTCTGGTTGGTTGGTACATCAAACTTACTCCCCTCCATTACACTTAGGCCGCACCCACTCCGATCTTAACCCCCAATATTTGCAGCTTGCATGAGACACAGCACCCCTACCATCCCCAGTTTGAGATTACATACAGCAGTCTTAGAAGATCCCCCCTTCTGTGCCTCCATTGCCCCCGCTATTGAGGACTATTTGAGCTAAACAGTAACACATCAACCACCAGACTGACCAAGTGGGGCACGTTTAAGGTGGACATCAGAGGCCAGTGTTTAAGGATAAACTAGAATATACACAGACAGCTCAGCAAAGATATCTCCCACATAGAACGTAAACTCCTAGATTATGAAAACCAAGCTGTATGCACTCCAGTTAATTCACGCTTCCAGGAGGTAGAGTACTGATAGAGACTGCACTGTCTTAACTAAGGGTGGGCGAAGTTGGCGGAGTACCACTACGCAGAATTCTGCGGAGTTGAACAATAACTCCGTGAAACTCCACTCCGTAACTCCGTTCCATCTCATATCAATTAATAAAACAGAAACCTCACATATCTTTGGTAAAACAAGTAACTCTATCTTTACATGCTACAATGCATATAGTCATCTCACAAAAGTGAAAATTAAAATATAGCAAGCATCGAGAGAGGTGATGATTTGGGGTCCTCCCTAACCTAGGGAGAGAACCAAGCAGATGCCTTGAACACAAAGAGCACATCATGCTGAACGATTCGGTGGTGGTCCCATCCTCCTAGGACCACCCCAAGCACAGTTATGGGCAAAAATACAATACCAACCAAAGGCCCTGCAAAGAATTATGGGACGAGATTCTAGAGTGCAGTGAATATTATAGTATCCAATATCAAAACATTCTTCAAGAGGCAGCGGCTCTCCTGCCTCTGCTGAGAGCTAATGCTATAATATTCAATGCTTTGGGCCTCCCACGACCCAGCTACCAGGAGAGACGCGTTTCGGCTGTAATGACAGCCTTTGTCAATCTGATAAGCACCATTTTTTTCTTTCTATATATAGTGTGGTACAACTTCATAGAAAAGGTAAAAATACTGCATGCTAATACAAAGTTGTATACATTACCAATGCATCTATATACTCTGCAATGTGTACATCAATACAAAAAATCGTATAGTAACATAGTATGGCTATTTGAATATTTTCAAAAAACTGCACCAATAGTTATTGATATTGCCAATGCAAATACCCTGTCATACTGAATCTAAAACACCATGCACATAGAGCATGCAGTATAAGAAAACATGTTTCAAATGATAAAACGAATTTCAATTTGTTGAAACCACTACTCTTCTATGATTAAAAATATTAGCGCAAACCACCTCGGACAGCACTAATATATCAATTGGGATGTCAGTGTATACAATGTGAAGTGGACACGGGTTGCCTGAATTATTCAAATTTTACTGCTTAACTCGCACACGCCGAACAGCCTAGTTCTGATAACATTTTTTCTCGAATTGCATACATTCCTCCATGGTTCAGATACAATGTAGAAAAAACATGCCAGAGTTTTCAGGACATAAACATTACTGCGCACACCACCTGTATCACATTAGCCTCGCTGAACATCTCAAATGACATCACTGATGACATCATCCAGTGACTGTGTGTTTCCATAAAGTTTAAATATGTTTTATATATATATATGCCAAGGTGTATTAAAGAATGAGTGGGTGTATAAGTGTCTGAATGGATGATTTAGTAGGTGTGTGACTGACTGTATAAGTGAGTGATTAAATGTGTCTTACTTAATGCATGGGTTAGTGACTAAACTGTGTGAATGTCTCTATCAGTTTGTCAGTTGGTGTGTAAGCAGCTGCATGGGTTGGTGAGTAGCTACATGAGTGTCTATATGGGTTATTGATTTGTTGTCTGAGTATATTTATGGGTGCCTGAGTGTCTGTGTGGGTGGGTGAGGGGTGTGTGACTCTGTGCATAGATGTGTAAGTGGGTGAGTCACTGGGTATATAGGTTCAAGAGTGCATCTGTGAAGACCTGTATGGGTGGGTGAGTGTGTGTATGGGTGTGTTGGTTAGTGAATGGATGTCTCAGTGGTACATGTGTGAGTAACTACATATGTAAAAGGCAGTATATGTGAGTGTTGGAGTATATAAATGACTATATTTGAGAGTGAGTGATTGTGAGAGTGGCTGTATGGATGAGTGTGTGCTTCTATCAGTGATTGTATAAGAGAGTAAGTATGTGTTAGTATCTGTATGAATAAGTGAGGTGGTGTGTGTATAACTGTATAGGTGAGTAAATGGGAGTGTGATTGATTCTTTGCATGACTGACTAGGTATGTGAGTAACTTTATGAATGAGTGGCGGTGTGTGTGTGTCTGTATAGGTGTATGAGTGCATATGATAGTGCTGTATTGATGAGTGACTGCATATATGAGTGACTCTATGGGTGAATGAGTGGATGTGTGTGTAGACCTAGGAATCAGTGAGTGGGTATGTAGTAACTGGTATTGGTGTGTCGATGGATTTGAAAATGGTAGTCTGTATTTTTTACTGGTGGTAACTGACTCTGACTAACGAAGCCTGGAGCCAATGCTATGGTGAAAGACACTTAGAATACAGTGAAAACACCTATATACACTAGGGTACACTATGGGTTGGGTTACCCCTGTGATTGGCTTGACCTCCCCTGTAAGGCCCTACTACATAATAGGGCAGGGGGATTAAAACTACCTCTAAGTCAGAGGTGCAGAAAGAGGCAAAAGAAGTGCAGAAAGAAGCAACAGAGGTGCCAAAACAGGCAAGAGAGGTGCAGAAAGAAGCAAGTGAAGTGCAGAAAGAGGCAAGAGAGGTGCACAAAGAGGCAAAAAAGGTGCAGAAAGAGGCAGGAGGGGTGCAGAAAGAAGCAAGTGAGGTGCAGAAAGAGGCAACAGAGGTGCAGAAAGATGCAAGAGAGGTACAGAAACAAGCAAGACAAGCGCAGAAAGAAGCAAGAGAGGTGCAGAAAATGGCAAGAAAATAGCAGAAAGAGGCAAGAGGGATGCAAAAAATGGAAGAAGGGTACAGAAAGAAGCAAGAGAATTGCTGAAAGAAGCAACAGAGGTGTAGAAAGAAGCAAGAGAAGTGCAGAAAGAGGAAAGTGAGGTGCAAAAAGAAAAAAGCAGTGCAGAAAGAACCAACCGAGGTGCAAAAAGAGGCAAGAGGGGTGCAGAAAAAGGTAGGAGGGATGCACAAAGAGGCAAGAGAGGTACAGAAATAGGCAGGAGGGGTGCAGAAAGAAGAAAGAGAAGTGCAGAAAGAACCAACAGAAGTAGAGAAAGAGGCAAGAGAGGTGCAGAAACAGGCAAGAAAGTTGCAGAAAGAGGGAACAGGGGTGCAGAAAGAGGCAAGAGAGGTGCAGAAAGAGGGAAGAGCAGTGCAGAAAGAGGCAAAAGGGGTGCAGAAAGAAGCAAGTGAGCTGCAGAAAGACAGAAGAGAGGTGCAGAAACAAGCAAGAGAAGTGCAGAAAGAGGCAAGAGAATTGCTGAAAGAAGCAGCAGAGGTGCATAAAGACGCAAGAGATGTTCAGAAACAAGCAAGAGAAGTGCAGAAAGAGGCAATAGTATTGCTAAAAGAAGCAACAGAGGTGTGGAAAGAAGCAAGAGAAGTGCAGAAAGAGGCAAGTGAGGTGCAGAAAGAGGCAAGAGAGGTGCAGAAAATAGCAAGAGAACAGCAGAAAGAGGCAAGAGGGATGCAAAAAATAGAAGAAGGGTGCAGAAAGAAGCAAGAGAAATGCAGAAATAGGCAAGAGAGGTGCAGAAAGAGGCAAGAGAGGTTCAGAAAGAGGCTAGGGAAGTGCAGAAACAGGCAAGAGAAATGTACAAAGAGGCAAGAGAGGAGCAGAAAGAGGCAAGAGAGGTGTAGAAAGAAGCAAGAGAAGTGCAGAAAGAGGCAGGAGGGGTGCAGAAAGAAGCAAGTGAGGTGCAGAAAGAGGCAACAGAGGTGCAGAAAGACACATGAGAGGTGCAGAAACAAGCAAGAGAATGCAGAAAGAGGCAAGATAATTGCTGAAAGAAGCAACAGAGGTACAGAAAGAACCAAGAGAAGTGCAGAAAGAGGCTAGTGAGGTGTAGAAAGAAGCAAGAGCAGTGCAGAAGGAACCAACAGAGGTGCAAAGAGGCAAGAGGGGTACAGAAAGAGGTAAGAGAGGTGCACAAAGAGTCAAGAGAGGTACAGAAAGAGGCAGGAGGGGTGCAGAAAGAAGGAAGAGAAGAGCAGAGGGAGGCAAGAAAATTGCTGAAAGAAGCAACAGAGGTGTACAAAGAAGCAATAGAAGTACAGAAAGAGGCAAGTGAGGTGCAGAAAGAGGCAACAGATGTGCAGAAAGACGCAAGAGAGGTGCAGAAACAAGAAAGAGAAGTGCAGAAAGAGGTAAGAGAATTGCTGAAAGAAGCAACATAGGTGTAGAAAGAACCAAGAGAAGTGCAGAAAGAGGCTAGTGAGGTGCAGAAAGAAGCAAGAGCAGTGCAGAAAGAACCAACAGAGGTGCAAAAAGAAGCAAGAGCGGTACAGAAAAAGGTAGAAGAGGTGCACAAAGAGGCAAGAGATGTACAGAAAGAGGCAGGAGGGGTGCCGAAAGAAGGAAAAGAAGTGCAGAAAGAAGCAACAGAGGTACAGAAAGAGGCAAGAGAGGTGCAGAAACAGGCAGGAAAGGTACAGAAAGAGGGAACAGGGGTGCAGAAATAGGCAAGAGAGGTGCAGAAGGAGAAAAGAGGGGTGCAGAAAGAGACAAGAGGGGTTTAGAAAGAAGCAAGTGAGGTGAAGAAAGAGGCAACAGAGGTGCATAAAGAGGCAAGAGAGGTGCAGAAACAAGCACAAGATGTGCAGAAGGAGGCAAGGGAATTGCTCAAAAAAGCAACAGAGGTGCAGAAAATGGCAAGAGAAGTGCAGAAAGAGGCAAGAGAGGTGCAGAAAGAGGCAAGAGAGGTTCGGAAAGAGTCAAGGGAAGTACAGAAACAGGCAAGAGAAATGCACAAAGAGGCAAGAGAGCAGCAGAAATAGGAAAGAGAGGTGCAGAAAGAAGCAAGTGAGCTGCAGAAAGACGGAAGAGAGGTGCAGAAACAAGCAAGGGAAGTGCAGAAAGAGGCAAGTGAATTGCTGAAAGAAGCAACAAAGATGTAGAAAGAAGCAAGAGAAGTGCAAAAAGAGGTAAGTGAGGTGCAGAAAAAAGCAAGAGCGGTGCAGAAAGAACCAGAAGAGGTGCACAAAGAGGCAAGAGAGGTACAGAAAGAGGCAGGAGGGGTCTAGAAAGAAGGAAGAGAAGTGCAGAAAGAAGCAAGAGAGGTGCTGAAAGAGGCGCATAGGGTGCAGAAAGAGCAAGAGAAGTGCAGAAAGAACCAACAGAGGTACAGAAAGATGCAACAGAGGTGCAGAAAGACGCAAGAGAGGTGCAAAAACAAGTAAGAGAAGTGCATAAAGAAGCAACAGAGATGTAGTAAGGGGGAAGGGGGGTGGAGAAGGACGCAAGAGGGATACAGAAAGAAACAAGAGAGGTCCAGAAAGAGGGAAGAGAGGTGCAGAAAAAGGGAAGAGTGGTGTGAAAGAAGCATGAGGGTTGCAGAAAGAAACAACAGAAATGCAGAAAGAGGCAAGAGAGGCACAGAAAGAAGCAAGAGTGGTTTACACACCATTAGTACCAATTTAATACCCACATTTAGCAATAAGTAACAGGTGACCATTCTAGGTTTGCACAGGGCCTTCCACCACGCTGTAACACTTGTCGCTGCATTTTTCGTAACGTTTGAGCCGTTTGAGCTAGAAACAATGTTTTTTTGTTCAAATCTGCAGATTATGCAGCAGATGATGGATTATGTGGCAAATGAGGTAAATGTATAATTGTGCAAAAGTCGGTGCAGCCAATCAGTCACATAATTCCAGAGGCCCTGCTCATACCTCTGACTAGGTCCAGAAGTGCTCCTCAGTGGTTCCTTCTTGTTTTTGTCTCATTGAGTTCATAGTTTAGCTTCTATGGAAATGAGGAAGACTAAACCTGAGGTTACAACTCCACAACACAGACTATCATACCACACAATTACTCTCCATAACACATAATCCCACTCTACATAATTCCTACACACTAAATACCACATACTTTCTATCCACATAATTTCACTGCACAACATACCACACAATTCCACTACACTCAACCTACATCCACTCCACTCCAAGAAACATTATTAAAACACTTTTACATTTACAACACCAATAGCTTTAACTCTGTCAAATGTGAAACCTATTACATTGCAAATGCTTCTTTAACTAGTAGTCGCGTTTGCAGAGTGGTGGAGAAAGGGTGCTGGGCCTCCGACCAGCGCACAGGAATTCTGCTGCGTAGGACTTACAGGAGGTACCAGGAGGGCTTCTTAGCCCCCAAACTCCCTCAGGAGTAAAGTGGACTTCATCCCCCATCCCGTAGTCTGCCAGGAGGCACATTTGCAGAGTGGTGGAGAAAGGGGCAGTGGCCTCCGAAGACGTCTTAGCAATCCCACTGTGTGGGACTTACTGGAGGTAACAAGAGGGGTAGTTGGCCCCCAAGGACATCCTTGTGGGCCAACTACCCCTCCTATTATGTTATGTTATGTTATGTTATGTTAATAGAATTTATACAGCGCACGAATACCCATGGGTGTCTTGGTGCTTCCAGTGCTACATACTGTGCTTAGTGCTACTACTACTGAAAAAGCCAGGTCTTCAGTTGTTTCCTGAATTCGAGAAGGGGGGAAATTTTTCTGAGATATAAGGGAAGGGAATTCCATTCCCTGATGGTGTTAAAAGTAAAACTCCTACCCCCCCAATTCGTCTTTTTAATCCTGACTGGCGACATCAGATGTGCGCTAGCCGAACGTAGAGTTCTATTTGGAGAGTGCCATGAATAGAGGTTCTCTAGATATTTCGGCCCTTCTTTATGTAATGCCTTATGGGCCATGCAGAGTGCCTTGAACTTTATCCGCTGGCCAACTGGCAGCCAGTGGAGTTCTCACAATGTTGATCTGACAGACTGATATTTTGGTATGCCTAGAATCAGTCTTGCAGCCGCATTTTGCACTGCCTGTAACTTCCTAAGAAGGGTGGATTGCAGATTGATGTACAATCCATTACAATAGTCAAGTTTGGACAAGACTAAGGAAGTTACAACCAACTTTCTGCAGGATTTTGGAATAAAAGGCAACATTTTCCTTATGGTCTTGATCATAAAGAAGGAAGAGGACACCACCTTAGACACTTGAGCTTTAAAACTGAGGGCATATTAGCAAGACCCACGTTAAAATTATCGCCGTTTTAGCGGCAGGAAACTGCCGCTAAAACGGCGATAATGGAGCTTGCTAATATGCGTTATAAATTCAATAGAAGCCCAGGTTATATGTCCTGCACATCTAACCTGGGCTTCTATTGAATTCCATAACGCATATTATCAAGCCCATTATCGCCGTTTAGCGGCAGTTTCCTGCCGCTAAAACGGCGATAATTTTAACGTGGGTCTTGCTAATATGCCCCTGAGTTTTTCATCTACGATAACTCCGAAATTTTTTGCTTTATCTACCGGGGTCGGGAGGGGGCCAAGAGTATCCGGCCACCAGGCAGGGGACCAAGGTGGCAAGAGATTTCCGAACATAATCACCTCTGTTTTGCTTGAATTTAATTTCAAGCAATGAGAACTCATCCAATGACTTAAGGAAAGCATACAGTCATGGAGTTTTAATGAGTGGTTAATGTCCTTATCTACTGTCGAGATCACCAGCTGGGTGTCGTCGGCATATGATGTAGGGATCAAATTAAAACTTCTTATCAGTGGAGCTAATTCCGCTACATAGATATTAAAAAGTGTAGGGCTCAACGATGAGCCCTGCGGAACACCACATGGGAGAGTAAAAGATGCAGACTTAAATTTACCCAGATGAACTGATTGGGTCCTCTCTGATAGGAATGATGTTAACAGGGAGAGGGCTTTACCTCTTATCCCAATTTCTTGTAGACGATGAATCAGAAGAGAATGGTCTACCGTATCAAATGCAGCGGATAGGTCAAGCAGCACCAAGGCTGCTGACCCACCGCTGTCTAATGAGGATCGGATTTCTTCTGTAGTCTTAATCAAAGCTGACTCTGTGCTATGGTTAGCTCTAAAACTAAACTGGCTATGATCTAGAATTTGGTTAGTTGCAATAAAGGTAGAGAGTTCTGCATTCATGGTTTTCTCAATTATCTTGGCTGGAAGTGGAATTCTCGCAATGGGCCGGTAGTTGGCTGTATCAGTTGCATCCAGATTGTTTTTTTTTAAAAGGGGCAAAATACAAGCCTGCTTCCACACAGTGGGAAAGGATCCTTGTTCTATCATCTAATTAAATATCTCAGATAGGTGTGGACCAATAAAGTGGGAGATATTTTGTAGGATCTTAGGTGGGCAGGGGTCTTCCGGAGAACCTGACTTGGCCATGGAAATCAGTTTAATAGTTTGCATAGGAGAGGTCAGTGAGAAATTAAAAGGAGAGACTTTTTCATTGATTTCTTGCTCAAATTTTTTACTATTTGATGCGGAATGAATGAACTGATCGTATATTAGATCTACCTTCATTCTAAAGGAGAAAGCTAGAGCATCACAAAATTCTTGAGTAAAATTAACAGAATCATCTTTTTTAATTGTGGACAGATTTTTCACAGTTCGAAATAGTTCTTTACTGGAACCACTAGCTTTTTCTATCTTTGCTGTATAATAAAGAGTTTTCTCCCCAAACAACTTTTTTTAAAACTCTGACAGCATGGATTTATAGCGATTTTTTTCTAAAAGTTCATAGTTTTTATGCCAAATCCTTTCTTGCCTTCTGCAAGCCTGTTTATCTATTCTCAAGGCTTCAGAAAACCAAGGGGCAGATGGTGATTTCCTATTTTTATTAATGCAGATACTAGGGACTAGATTTGCAAAAATGGTCTCAAGCCAGGTGGTATATTTTTTAGCTGTGATTTCTACCTCCTTCTCTACCTCCCATTCACTTTTTGCTAGCTCATTGACCAAAGTTGTAGAGTCAATTTTATGCCACGCTCTACCCATAATCTTTGAATTAGCTGTATTGGTGCTATTAGTTCTTAAAAATTTATACTTAAAAAGAATAGCTTGATGGTCCGACCAGATTAGCGGGAGGGTGGATACATTGGAGATGGCCGGGTTATTGGTGAACAGGCCGTCTAGGGTGTGTCCTGCCATATGCGTAGCACCATGGACCTGCTGTCTAAGGCCATACTCTGATGTCATATCAAGTAGCTCCTTCGTATCTCTATCATCCGTTGTTTCTAGGTGAAAATTCATATCCCCTAGGATTGTAAAAAAGTTAGAGTGGAGACTAAGCTCTAACAAGGAGTGGAAGTTAACTAGAAAGTTGGATCTGGGGCCTGGAGGGCGATAGATCAAGAGACCTTTAAACGAATCTTGACCAGAGGGAGTAAATTTAAAAAGCAAGGCTTCACAGTCAGGTGTAGCTATTATTGAACAAAAAGAACTTAGGGGCATATTAGCAAGACCCACGTTAAAATTATCGCCTTTTTAGCGGCATAAAACTGCCGCTAAAACGGCGATAATGGGCTTGCTAATATGCGTTATAGAATTCAATAGAAGCCCAGGTTCGATGTGCAGGACATCTAACCTGGGCTTCTATTGGAATTCCATAACGCATATTAGAAAGCCCATTATCGCCGTTTTAGCGGCAGTTTCCTGCCGCTAAAACGGCGATAATTTTAACGTGGGTCTTGCTAATCTGCCCCTTAGTTCATCCTTATGGATCAATGCCAATCCGCCACCTCTTTTTAGTTGCCTATCATGTCTGAAGGTACTGTAGCCCTGTGGCGTCGCAATATTAAAATCTGAGTCAGATGAATCATCACCCCACGTTTCTGTAACAAATAATATGTCAAGTTTATAATCTATGATAAAATCAGCAATTTCATATTTATGTCTGACCAATGACCTTGCATTGATAAGTGCTAACTGTAGGTCAGTATCTATTTGATTTTGAATCGTAGAATCTCTCAAGGAGTTAAGTGGCAGATCCAAAATATTTGGTAATTTACTATCGCAGCCTAGACATTGAGGGTAGTCTGGTTTTATTATATGTCCAGGCACGGACGGGCGCAGACGGGCTTGCCTTTGGCGCGCCGGCGGCGCGCCCGCTGCGCGTCCGCTGCGCGGCCATTCCAGCGTGGCCCTAAATAGTAGTTAGCAAGGTCTAGAGCGCTAACCGCAGGAAGGGGAATAAGCGGAAGTGAGTAACTGGGAGAATCCCTAAGGTGAGGTCCTTCCCTCCGCAGCAATCGGTGCAAACCGTGGCAGACCAGGGAAGCCTCAGTGATCAAATACAAATGTAGCAGCCATCACACCAATAATAACAAAATAAATTAAAAATGAAAAATGTACTGGCGAAAATGATTAATAACCACAGATTCGAACATGTGCAAAAATGCAAAGTAGCAGCGTTATCGAACAATAAGGAAGGTCAAAAGGAGCCCTGTGCAAATAGCAGCGTGTCGTAGCTTTAGCAAAAGCAGTATGAGAGCCTCCAGTAAGTCCCACACAGCAGGATTACTAAGTTCTCATAGCAAGCCACACCCCCTTTGCCCACCACTCTGCAAACGCGCTCCCTGGTGTGCTCTTGGATGGGGATTGAAGTCTCCTTCGCTGCTGGGGATGGTTAGGGGCCAACTAGCCTACCTCTTACCTCCAGTAAGCCCCACACAGTGGGATTGCTGAGAGGTGGACACAGGCCAGGCCCCCATTCTCCACCACTCTGCAAGTACGCCTCCTGGCACACTCTTGGTTGGGGTATGAAGTCCCCTTTCCTCCTGAGGGTCCCTGGGGGCAAACTAGCCCTCCTGTTACCTCCAGTAAGCCCCATACAGCTTGTTTGCTGAGAGTGCTCAAAGGCCACGCCCCCTTTTTACACCACTCTGCAAACGCAGCGCCTGGTGCACTGCTGCTTGGGGGATGAAGTCCACTTTAGTCCTGAGGTCCTCAGGACACAATAGGACCTCATCGCCCCACCAGCAATGCACCAAGAGGCGTGTTTGCAGAGTGGTGTAAAAAGGGGCATGGCCTTGGACCACCTCTCAGCAATCCCACTGTGTGGGGCTTACTGGATGTACCTGGTGGGCTAGTTGGCCCCCAAGGACCCATAAGACTCTAGGGGACTTCATCCCCCAACCCAAAACGCGCCAGTAGGCACGTTTGCAGAGTGGTGCAGGGAGGGGTCAGGGCCTCCGGCCAGTTGCCGGCTTCTGTTTTGTTTTCTTTTTTACAAGGGGGGCTGTGTGTTCCCCCCTTCTCTTAATATTTTTTGTGCCCTGGGGACCCCATCCCCCAGGGCTTGAGCCATATTTGTTTTTTTTGTAATGAAAAAACGGGAAGGGGGCTATGATGTCCCCCTCCCGAGGTCGATTACAGCGCCGGGGACCCCATCCCCGGGGCCTGGTAGCCTGTTTTTCTTTGGTGAGTGGGGGCCGCATGGCCCCCCTCCTGAGGCCAATTATGGCCCGGGGACCCCATACCCCGGGATCGGCCTTATTTATTTATTTTAATAATTCCAAAAGGGAGGGGGGCTGCGTGGCCCCCCTCCACTGGGGCAATTATGACCCGGGGCCCCCATCCCCGGGGCTGGCCTTCCTTTTAAAAAAATAATAATAATAAAATAAAGGGGAGGGGGCCGAGTGGCACCCCTCCCGGGCCACTTCTGGCCCCGGGGACCTCATCCCCCGGGGCCTGGCCTCTTTGATGGGGACCGTGGGGGCAGCCCCAATGCCCCCATGGTCCTTGCCGGCTCCCTGCCTCCTGCGGGAGCCGGTATTGCTTCGCCCTGCCATAGCAAATGGCAATGTCACGGGGATGGGCATCACGGGACATTGCAGGAGCCGGCCCTGGGGGGTGGCGGTCCCCAGGGCCATCGAGGGCTCCAGGAGGCGCGCCATGCTGCCCCCCTCCCTACATTTGCACAGCCCCGGGGAGGTGGTGGTCCCCGGGGGTCTGCAACGGACCCCCGTATTTTAATAAACAGTGCCCGTTGGGAGGTGGTGGTCCCTGGGGCAGTGTGGGGGGGCCGCGTGCCCCGCATTTCAATCATGTAGCCCCAGGGAGGTGGTGGTCCCTGGGTTCTGGGGGGGCCCGTGAGGCCCCCCAACCCAAAATTAATCATAGCCCCGGGGAGGTGGTGGTCCCCGGGGCTTGGGGGGGCCTACGAGGCCCCCCAGACCATAAAGAAAAATGCCCTGGGAGGTGGCAGTCCCCGGGGCTGTGGGTGCCCCGCAGGGCCCCATTAATTAATTGCCCATTGCCCCCGGGACCTGGCCCACCCGGGGCTTATAAAAAATGAAGCGCAGGAGCCCGTGCTTTGTTTTTTTTTTTATTTTGTCCGGATTCGCGCAACTAGTGCGAATTCGATAGATTTTTTATTTTTTTTTAAATGATTTTTTTGGCCCTGGGGTTCCTTGTGGGACCCCCTGGGGCTGCCTAGGGGGTCAAGGTGTTTCTACCCTGTCCCCTTTTCTTGTTTTTTAATGTTTTTTTAACTGTTTTCTTGTGACTCGGTTACCGAGTCACAAGATGGCTGCCAACACATTCTGGTTTGGAGTGTTGGCAGCCAATCAGAAATAAGCTCGTGCTCGGGAGGATTCGCAGCTCCTCCTCAGTGCTCAGATATCAATATTTTTACTTTTTTAATTTCTCAGCAACTACTGAATGGATTTACACCATTTAATAAAAGAGTGCTTTCTGAACCAAGAGCTATCTTTGTGCCAAATTTGGTGTAATTCCGTTCAGCAGTTCAGGCTGTAGCCTGTTCCAAAATTCCTATGGAAATTAACATGGGGAATATGCGC